>CAWUFW010001936.1:1200000-1800000 GCA_963921515.1 Calotriton arnoldi | reverse complement strand
TGATAAGAGGAAAGCTGTCAAGAAAACAATTTTGCAAGTTGGAGATTGGCTAAAAATTAAGTCTCCAAGAAAGGAGGGTAAAATCTCCAAGTTTAGTCAGCCTTGAAAGTCATAAAACTGTTTTATAATGCAGTGAAGACGAGTGATCATAGACTCTGGAACCTCCACAGGGTGACTAAATATCACCCTGTGGAGGGTGAGACTCTGTGTTCTCGTGGTGCATAACCAGTGGAAAACCGATTGGTGAGACCACAACTTATCAAGGGGGTGCCGCTGCGCTACAAGATTACATTTGAAACAATGGGCCCTCCACTGCAATTGGGTCTGTGATCTAAGTGTGTGTATAAGTTTATTAGGTAATGTTGTTACGCCTCACTTCTCATTCTTCTGTGTAATGTTGGGTGAGGGAGGTTGTGTGGTGTTCTGTTATCGTGAGATGATGATGCGGTGTTCTGCAATGTAGTAGTGGTTGCTGAGATAGAATTACTAGGTCAGTGTGACTCAGACCCAGCTGACTGTTGGACATTGTTGGGGCTGGGGTCTCTGCTACTTTTACCTTAATAAAGAAGATTTTTACTAGCCAACCAGAGATGTGCGAGCCTTCTTTTAGGGACTTAACAGCCTTCTTCTTCAACAGCATCTCTTTCAACAAGACCATCAGCTTCATTTCCTGATCCCCTGGCTACTTAATCAATCTCTATGCCCAAAAAAGTCAACACTATACTTGGTCCTTCCATCTTGTCTGGGTCCAGAGCACATCCTGAATGAAAACTTCAAACCTGCCCAGCATCTCCTGGCAACCTCTTGAATTTGAAGGGCCCACAAAAAAAGAAATAATCTAAGTAGTGCATAACTAACTGAAAACCAGAATGAAAAGTGAACAACCACTGCATAAAACTAAGAAACTTATCAAACTGGGCACAGGAGACAGAACACCACATCAGTAAATCTTTATCCACAAAGAAATAGTCCAAAATTGCATGCCCAATAGTTCAATGTCATCCAGACATATTAGCAGTAGGTGAAAATCCGACTTCTTTTTCATCAAGGCTCATGCTCCCGCCCTCTTCACCAACTCAATGGAGTAATTCACGACACATACTTCAGTGAACTCAGCTAGCCCGCTAAGAAATCATTAACAGATTCCCCTTGCTTGCCAAAATAGGTGTTGAATAAACCTATACACACATTTCTCTTTCTTCTGCAGCATGCCTATGGGGGAAATAATCAGTCTTTTTATTGACCACATATCAAATAGGCTCGTTACTCTACTTTCCCCCACCTCCTTCATCAACTTATTCTGCACAACTGCAGGATGCTCCTGAGGCTTACCAAACTTAAAAACATTCAACAATAATAACACACCATCCTCTTTCTCATCAAAAAACTGTAACCAAAATTTCAAGTGTTCCACCATAACTGGTGTACAAGCCCTATTCTAGTTGGGTCTAGGTCCTTCTCCTTCTGCCACTATCAATCTATCCTTGCCAAGTCCCTTCTCTTGCCCCATTTCCCACTTCCCAATTGAGTGCTGCATTGTGTGAGTGGCCGTCAACCGCCACACTTGGAGCATGTCATGCATAAATCTACACAGGTCCCTAATACAGAAACCTTTGTTAAACGGCCAGCATGTCCCCACCTGGATTTCCGGTGTCTTGCCTGTCCCTCCCACCCCAATCTGAGTGAGCCAACCCTCAAAAGGCTGGTAAATCACAGACTGAACTCTAGCAGTGTATGCTGTATTCGCCAGCCTTGAAGGTGCCATCCACTGCAGACATAAGTCCATATCCAGGTCTCCCCATGCTCCATCTTCAACTTCTGCTAGCCTCACTCTAAACTCTTTTTTATAATGCACCTAGGCCACTTCCCCAAAATTTATTTGCACTTTCCAAATCATATCAATGTATTTAAATAATGCAACACAGCGCTTTGGATATTTCTCGCTGCACACTCAAGTGTATATTAAAAAAGGTAGCTGTCCAATTTCCTTTGAGTGCCTAGAGAGCCCAAATTCTTCCTCCTTAGACCCCACCTTCTCTTTTGACTCCCTGTGAAGTTGTTTAAAAACTTGTAAGAAATTGGTTTGTTAATTGACTGGGTTTTGAACCCTGGTAAAGCAGCAACCACAATCCTTGTCAGGGTGAGGCACAAGCCAACCATAAATTAACCTGTGCTCAATCCTCTGGTAGCTTGGCACAGAGCAGTCAAACTTAACTTAGAGGCAATGAGTAAAGCTTTTGTGCAACACTTCAAACAGTAATAAAGTGAAAACACCACACAAAAAGGATCCAACAGGTAGTTAAGAAAATAGAACTTCTTTTCATAAATAAAACAAGAGCAGACGACAAAAATAAGTAGACCCGGACATATGCATTTTAGTGAAAATAGAGCCAAAAATCACAAAGAACCAACTGTGGAAATCTGGTCACATCGGACCGGGACAAAGTCAGAAGTTTAGGCCAACACAATGGAACGTGGGCCGGCTACCGGGACCCAGTTAGACCTTCTGAGCAGAGTACCTTAAACCCTGGTTTGTGGAGCATTGAGAGGATCCATGTCGCAGATGCCAAGCATAACTAAAGCGATGGTCGGCTCCAAGATGCGGCGAGGCTGCAATGCAAGGGCCTGCATCGTCCTCAATGATCCCGCCAATGTGGCTTGCAATCAGAAGTTCAGCGGCGAAGATGCGGCGCGTAATCAGGGCGATGCGCCGGTTCCGAGGAGCTGCGAGACTGAGATGCAGAGTCGGGGTCATCGTCGAGGTAAACATGTTTTTTCGATTCACGCTGGAGTTTAATTTCTATCTTTTAAAAAAAAAAATAATCCATTATTTTAACTTGGGGTACCCAGTATGTACATAAATGTTCAATAATTATTTGGTTTAAGTTTTTTCTTATACTGATTTCACCTGTGAGGGTTTTATTCACTTCCGGCTTTTAACTCCGCACGCGCAAATACATTTAAAATTGAGGTTTTAGCACCATTTTAACAGCGGTTTCGTGGATTATTGACGAAAGGTAGTCTTACTTATTTCTGTCATTTTAGTATTGGTTGTGGGCACATCCTTATTGGTAACTTTTCGTGGTGTGTAATAATCGTCAGTGTACAATCACAATGCCTATGGGAGTCAGTACACTGATCACTAGTCATTTCTTTGGCGCACTCACACAATACCTGGTTTTTGCAGCATTATTCAATTCTGGTGGCTAGTTAAATGTACGGTACAATACACTGTGCTTCTGCCACTAAGATGACTTATGATTTCATTGTTTAGTGCAGTCACTGTAACGGTCACAGTTGAGATATGCGCCACATTTAAAAGCACCAATATGTGAAATTATGGGTATCCAGCTGAAGTGCATTACTGTATTTATATTATTTATTTTGTTTTAGTTTGCCCCAGATGAAGGGTCATAATGACCTGAAATGCATCTGGAAATTCTTGTTATTGAAAGTTGCAACTCCAAAGAGATGCAATGTATTTTTGACTCATTTATTCTGGAAATCAGATCCACTATGATAATGGTGAATTTGCAAGAATGTTAATTAATCATTACAATGTCAATGATTTAATTTTTGGATGAACTGTAATTCGATTTCAATAAAAACTGATTTCGCCTCATTGGCAATTGTAGCTCAGTGCCTCCTGTGGTGAGCAAAATAACAATGGATTGGGATGTGGCCCGAGTAATTAGCAGTGGCTGAGATTAATTCAAGCATTCCTTTTTTGTATACTTTAGTGTGTCACCCTAAGTGGGATGAGAATGCCCAGCACACTGTATCACTGAAACCATGCTGTACCGGGCTGATAAGCCCATAACTAGAGCAAACCCGGTCCTGGGTTTCTTGTGTTCCGGTTCAGGGAAGGAGGACCTGGATTGGCAGCTGGGCTGGACTGTTGCGAATGGAGCAGAGTCAAGACTGATTCGCATATAGCTGGGTCCAAACTGAGGTGACATGGTGTGCAAAATAACAATGGATTGGGATGCGGCCCGAGTAATTACTAGTGGCTGAGATTAATTCAAGCATTCCACCCATCACTCTTTCGTATACTTTAGTAAACATTATAAAAGTGGCATTTTCAAAATAGTAATTCAAAATCCAACTTCACCATAAATTGGGATTTTTCATTACGAATCCAGAGACACCAACATGAACTGGTTACCTATTTCATTTGGAATTTACACTTATAAAATTTAATAAGGTAACTCAAGCTTATCCAATGGCAGAAGTAGTAGTGAAAAACGAATTTAAGAGTTTTACACTACCAGGACATATAAAACTTAAAAGTACATGTCCTACTTTTCAAATACATTGCAGCCTGCCCTCTGAGCTGTCCAGGGCCTACCCTAGGGGTGACTTGTAAATATTAAAAAGGAAGGTTTGAGTCTGGCAAAAAGTTTACTTTGCCAGGTCGAAAGGGCAGTTTAAAGCTGCACACACAGGTTGCAATGCCAGGCTTGATACATGTTTAAAGTGCTACTTAAGTGGGTGACACAATAAGTGCTGCAGGCCCACTAGTGCAAAAAGAACAATTGTTGGACAGAATGCAGAACAATGTCATACATTCACCCCAGTACAGAGATCTGGGCCTAAATCCATGTTTTTTTTGCTCCCCATGCCTTTCCAGTTTGAACCCAGCCATATGCAAATCAGTCTTGACCCTGCTCCCAATGGGAACAGTCCAGCCCGAACTGCCAGGCCAGGTCCTCCCTGGACTGGGAACAAGCATCCTAGGACCGGTTTCGGGGTTTCACCCCTCATCAGCCAGGATAGCTGGACTCCAGTGGCATGGAGAGCACGGGACCCATGTCTGGGCATACCCGTCCCACTCGGGGTGACAAATGCAAAAAGAACAATTGATGGACAGAATGCAGAACAATGTCATACATTCACCCCAGTACAGAGATCTGGGCCTAAATCCATCGTTTTTTTGCTCCCATGTCATTCCAGTTTGAACCCAGCCATATTCAAATCAGTCTTGACCCTGCGCCCAATGGGAACAGTCCAGCCCGAACTGCCAGGCCAGGTCCTCCCTGTACTGGAAACAAGCATCCTAGGACCGGTTTCGGGGTTTCACCCCTCAGCAGCCAGGATAGCTTGACTCCAGTGGCATGGAGAGCACGGGACCAACGTCTGGGCATACCCATCCCACTCGGGTTGACAAATGCAAAAATAACAATTGATGGACAGAATGCAGAACAACGCCACACATTCACCCCAGTACAGAGATCTGGGCCTAAATCCATCGTTTTTTTGCTCCCCATGTCATTCCAGTTTGAACTCAGCCATATGCAAATCAGTCTTCACCCTGCGCCCAATGGGAACAGTTCAGCCCGAACTGCCAGGCCAGGTCCTCCCTGGACTGGAAACAAGCATCCTAGGTCCCTTGCTCACTTTGCCACTGGATTCAAGCTAGCCTGTCTGATCAGTGGTGTTACCCCAAAACCGGTCCCAGGATGCTTGTTTCCGGTTCAGAGAAGACCTGGCTTGGCAGTTCGGGCTGGACTGTTCCCATGAGGCACAGGGTCAAGACTGATTTGCATATATCTGGGTCTGAACTGAGGTGGGGAAGTGAGCTAAAGAACGATGATGGATTTAACCCAGATCTGTGACTGGGGGTGAGTGTCTGAAAAGTTTCAGCGCTCCGTCCATCATCTCCTTGTGTTTGCTTTGTTTGCCCTAAGTTGGCAGGGTATGCCCAGACGTGGGTCCCTTGCTCACTTTGCCACTTGATTCAAGCTAGCCTGGCTGATGGGGGGTGTTACCCCGAAACCGGCCCCAGGATGCTTGTTTCCGGTTCAGGGAAGACCTGGCTTGGCAGTTCCGGCTGAACTGTTCCCATGGGGCACAGGGTCAAGACTGATTTGCATATAGCTGGGTCTGAACTGAGGTGGGGAAGTGAGCTAAAGAACGATGATGGATTCAACCCAGATCTGTGACTGGGGGTGAGTGTCTGAAAAGTTTCAGCGCTCCGTCCATCATCTCCTTGTGCTTGCTTTGTTTACCCTAAGTTGGCAGGGTATGCCCAGACGTGGGTCCCTTGCTCACTTTGCCACTGGATTCAAGCTAGCCTGGCTGATGAGGGGTGTTACCCCGAAACCGGTCCCAGGATGCTTGTTTCCGGTTCAGGGAAGACCTGGCTTGGCAGTTCGGGCTGGACTGTTCCCATGAGGCACAGGGTCAAGACTGATTTGCATATAGCTGGGTCTGAACTGAGGTGGGGAAGTGAGCTAAAGAACGATGATGGATTCAACCCAGATTTGTGTTTGGGGGTGAGTGTCTGAAAAGTTTCTGCGGTCCGTCCATCATCTCCTTGTGTTTGCTTTGTAGGCCCACTAGTAGACTATCATGTACAGGCCTTGGACACAGGTAGTGCCACTTTACTAGGGACTTATAAGTGAATTAAATATGCAATTGGGATAAGCCAATCTAACATGTTTCACTTGGCACAGGTGAGCGGTGGGAAGGCGCACAAAGTCCTAAAAGCCAACAAAAACGGGTTCGGAAAGCAGGAGGGTGAAGGCAAAAAGTTTGGGGATGACCATGCAGAAAGGGCAAAGTTCAACACTTGTATATTCTCCCCCTTCAAAAACATTTCCTTAGTTTAGGCCATTTGGTGTGCTCCAAACATTTTTGTAACCCCCATGTATGACAGTTTATGTTTCATTTCAATCACATAAATAGAGAGGGGTGTGGTCAAGCCACTGCACGTCCTCCCTGGGCAATAGGACCAAACACAATAGAGTGTGGCATCTATGGAAGGGAGAGGACTACTTATCCTTCAAAGGTACTGATTGTCTTTGTCCTATTTAGGCTTCTCAGAAGTTCTGACAGGAAAGGAAGGAAGACCGATCTTTTGGAAGATGAAGCCTCACCCACAGTTTGTGGCATGCTTCATCATAGGCAACCTCTCCCCACCCTGATAGGACCATACCACCAGGGCGGACTCAACCTTCAGAGAAAAAGGGGAAGGGAGTTCTTAGATAAAGTATAACTGGACAAATGAGGGATCCAGATCAATTAACAGTACCTCGAGGTACCCAGGTTATCACCTTTAAAGTTGGGGACCTCTGGTATATCTAATAACAGTTATGCGATTGAATGTGAGCACAATGGCTCAATCCATCCCCCTAGCCTATGGAGCTAGATTGAGCCATTGTGCTCACATTCCGCTCAGTTTATGTTTAATTTCTTTACTTTCTTTGCTATCTTTTTCCATTCCCTTGTCATTTACATCCCCACTTTCACTGTTCGGCCTGCTCTCTTTCTTTTTAGCATCTCCAGTTAATTTGGCATCATCCACACTAGTACCATGGTTTGCAACATAATTACCTTTAATTAACATCACTTCCTACCCTTCAGTGACCGCTTCGCAAATGATACTGCAGGAAATTGGGTTTTTGGTGAAGGGGTTGAGAACCCTTCTCAAGCGAAAGCCACAATCCCTTTCATGGTGAACCATAAAAAGTCACTAAATTAACCTGTACTTAACCCTCTGGTAGTTTGGCACAAAAGCTATCAGGCTTAACTTAGAAGCAGAGTTTAAGTATTTATGCAGCATTCAAACAGTAATAAAGTGAATACACAACACAAGAAAAATCCCACAACAATTTAGAACCATAGAGTAAATTTTAATACATGATTTGACAGTGGAATGACAAAAATCCAATAAGTAGAATCAGAGTTATGAATTTTTAACGTTTTTAGTAAAAAATAACACTTAAAAGGTCAAACCGCCAATGTGGGCACCTAGTCGCTGAGATCGTGGCAAAGTCAAAAGTTATAGCAGACTGCAATGGAGCGTGCTTTGGATACACAAGGTGTATTGGGCCTGGTCTCGGCTTACCTTTGGACTGAGAAGGTAATATTCAATGGGGCAAAGCAGCCAGGTGTTTCCATGGAGGAGACGTCGTCATCGATGGAGCCACTGAACAAAGTCATAATGAAGATTTCTACATTCAGACTCAGTCTCTTTTCTAGAAGTTGAAAATCTCCAATGGGACGAAGCTGCAGGCTCCAACAAGGGTTCCAGGAAGTCGGATACCCTTCCGAAGGTGAGCCACTGAATATGATCTGGTGCTGCGGAGAAGAATGTAGTGGAAGCTATCGCAAGTCAAGCAGATTGATGATGCACCTTGTGCGGATCAGCGTGCAATGTGGTCCAGGTCTCCTGTTGGTTCTCAGAGCATTTGTTGTTGGAAAATTTTCCAAGTCCCAAGTTTTGATTTTTGGCTGTTTGGGTACCTTTAGCAACCCTTCCAAGGGCCCCAAATCATTAAAACCCAGCTAGATGACATTAACCCGCTTACCAAGACGATATTGACATACTCGTTTGGTAAGCGGGCATGCCAAAACACTCCTCAACATCTATAACACAAAAACTAAAAAACGTGTAGTTATCAATGTCTTATTGAAAATTCGAGCCTCAAAACTGAAATCCTCAGAACTTTGTACACCTAAACCATCCAACATGCAAGCTGTACAAGTAAAAGAAGTAGAGAGGAACAGCAGACACCAGAGACCTCCAGCAACTCAAGCTCACAGCACTGCACACAGGACCCCCATCACCTTAGCTACACCCACCTCCTACAGAATTGTCATCAATAAGCAATTACAGAAGCAAAGTACTTCTCAGAGCTGTGAAAGACTGCACCAACCCAATCCCAGATGCTTCTGTCTCTCAATCTGCCAAAAGTGCAACACAATAAATCAATCATTGCATAAGACAGGGTGACATATCTTGTGGGGCATTTCTGATGCCACATGCATGTTACATACAAATCAGGCCTAACTGTATGACCAAAATGAGCGCACTAAGGGGCATATCTACAAGGGCTTTATCTCCGCTTTTTTGGCTTAAAAAGCCAAAAAAGTGGAGATAAAACTATCGCCCTATTTACAAGAGGGTGCAAACATGCATAATCGCATGTTAGCACCCTTTTTCCCAACGCCTCCCTTTGCATCTCTAATGAGATGCAAAGTGGGCGTCACTGGGCGTACCCCGGATGGACTACCTTGCAAATATCGCTGATGTTCACATCGTGATATTTACAAGGCAGCCCACAGGATTTTAGCATACGTTAGATTTTGGCGAAAACGCCGTTTTCGCCAAAATTTAACGTCTGCTAAAATGCAGACTTACCTATGTTTGACATAGGGGTGGATTATGCTGATACGACCACAGGGTCGTATCAGCAAAGGTACTCGCCGTTTTGCAGGGAACATCGCTGGAAAACCAGCGATGTTCCCTGCAAACGGCAATAACCTCGCTATCTCTGGAATTTTTATCGCCCTGGAGAAACGCGTTGTTAATAACGCGCTACCAGGGCGATAAATTCCAGAGATAGCCTGCGATAGGAAATTTGTCGCTAAGCACGGCCAGCGATAATTATCGCTGGCCGTTGATAATATGCCCCTAACTCTTTAGAGTGTGTATGTGAAAGTCTAATGGCCTAGAAAAATAATGCTTAGAATTACAATACGCAGGTTGACATTAGTTGCTCTAGCAAAAATAACAGGATTTTAGCAAATAACAAACTTCCATTGTGCTGACTACATGTAGATAGCAATATTAAAAGGCTGTCAGACCTGTCAAAGAGCACATGTGGAAGGAAGCATGTTTTGATACAATTGCTTGCCTTTTGGATGTGTCTCCGACTAAAGCAAAAGCATTGTTCACTCACTGATGCAGATAAAAGAGACTGCACAACTCCTCCTCCCCTCTCTGTAGAGAATCATTGGGGAGAAAGGTATAAAGAGACCTTGAAACTTGAATGGGGCAGACTCAAGACTGGTTGCTTGGGATATGCTGAAGAGCCATCATCCGACTATAGGCCTGGGAGTTTTCTAAGGGTATACTGGAATAGTACATGGTTTGGCTGTGATAGTGAGGGAAAATACTAATTATTCAGCTGACACCCTACCCATGAGGATGGTAATAATAATATAGATATAGGTGTTACGTAGAATTTAGATCAAGTATTACAGATAGTAGGGATGTGGGATAAAATGCTTTGAGTTTATATTATTGTATATTGTGGCTGCTGAGATTACAATAATAATTTGTGTCATTCTGATACATAAGGCTGGTGTGCTGCTTTTGCATAATGAACAGTCTATTATAATAAAACACAAACTGTTGCTTGTGTCTACTGCTGTCCTGAGTCAGGGTGAGGGTCCATGCATCTAGAAATAACCACTGTTGATAACAGTTTCTCTGGCAGGGTTTTCGATCTCATAACACTCCAGGTCTAGATGAGCCTAACTCATCATAGAGAAGAGTAAGAAACGTCTGTCCATTTTTCTTTTCCCCGAAGCGGTGTGCCATAAGCAAACTCCCTTGGGGCTAAGAAAATCTTTCTGGGTGTGTCATTTGGTTTGGCAGGGCTCCTGATAGTCCTGTTGAGCCAAGGCATTTTAAGTCACCTTAACCCTTCAATATTCAAGCACTTGCACAGTATCTCAGTGACCTAGCAAGATAAGAACATCCTTTCGAAAATAAGTATTTTCAGACCCTTTCTAGATCCTCTTCTCAGTTCCGGTGGAAGTTCTTACCATCACTGACTTCCGGTGTTCTGAAACATCTTTCCTCACAATGTCTTTGTCTTGAATTTGTACACAGTCAGCCACTCTAGATCCTGTGATCTTAGAGTGTGGCTGGGGAAATAACACTTCTGCCTAGTTTTCCAGAGATCCTGCATCACTCAATGAATTGTTTTAAAAAATCATCACTAGGGCCCTGAAATGTTTGCATTCTCCAATTGTGAGCCAACGCAGATTTTGGTTGAAAGACTGGTGTGTTCCTGGCGACCAAGTCTAGCCAGAGCCCAGGATGCAGAGGTCTGGTTTATCTGCGGCCACCCCAGGATCTTCAAAGGTACTCCATTAAAAAAATGGGAGCCAGTAAATGATAGTTGATCCAATTATAATCCAATAGTGACCCTATATTCTTCTTACAGGAAAGGACGTAGCTTGGCTTCCTAATCGAGCAATTTATTATTTGGTGACCACAGGCCAGAATAATAGTAATGAAGGGGAAAAACCACTGGTGTACTGAGTGGTGATTGTACAATTCTTTCCCGAATTAGCCTAAGTTTGCCCACAAAAGATCTAGAATCCTTTGGTCAGATATAGAATTCTGTCATTTGCCAGGTAATGCAATTCACATTCTGTTCACAATTTCTTCTAAAAATATCTTTAAAAAACTTCTTAACAATATTATCAGCTTCTTCCATGCTGATACTGAAGTAAGACGGTGTAGCTGCTTCAATGGACTTCTACAGCACTTCCTCTAGATGTTTTCTGCCTCCATGTCCATCAAAAAAGCCTTAATTTTGGCCATTTCCTAGTGGCTGAGCGACCACAGCTCTGTTGAAAACCACTTATGGGAAAGCTGAGTTCTTTCTTCAGCCAATGTCCCCTAACCATACCCCAGTAGATCTAACACTCTCTTTAATGTGGAATCACACACATGGAAGGCTGCCGTTTGGCCTATTTTTACAGGCATGGCCTGAGTTAAAGTCCATAGAAATGCAAGGAAAATCTGTTTGTTTCTCCATTATGAAACCTAAACCTAAAATCGGAACCGCATACAAAAATCACTTAAACCTATTTGAGAGCTAAATCATTTAAAATCATTTCAGAATGATTATTAGAGCAACCAAATTGATAATTGTCATGTTACAAACGAATCCTAACAATTTTACACAAATCCTTTTTCATCCACCAGCTACTGGCTGTTCCAAAACAGCAAAAACGTAAACTATTGGCCAATATTGTTTTCTAAGAAACGTGGTAACCCTGCACACATAGACAACACTCCACAGCCTGGTCAGGGAACTGTTCAGATTGAAGGATTCTAACAACAGAAGATCCATTGCCAAGTAGGTAAGCTTTACTTGGTCATTTCAGCAATATTTTTCTGGTCACTCAGCAGGCTAACCTGTTTTTCCTCATTATTGAGCAGGCACAAGACCAGAGTATGATCCCTTCATGAAAGAGTAAGCAATTGAATATTCAGCGGATCAAGACTGCTACCGCCAAGTAGCCAGACAAGTGTGTGGCCTTTTCATGCTTAGGTTGATCAAACTGTTTCCAGATCCCTAAAGCTTCCAGATGTTCCAGAAAAGATGAAAGCTCGGATTCTCTTTGTGATCAGCTCAAAACCTGAAATCCCCCAATGGAAGTACATGCTGAAAAACCCATTGGAGAGTTACAGCACTCCAGAAAATAATCTTTGAACACCAAGCTATGCCCTGGTGGTCACATATATGCATAGTATATTTCACTAAGCTTGGGGGTCAGAATGCGTTTGCTCATCACTGTCTGAAATAAGTTAAAGAATGTCATTGGTACATGACGGTTAAACACTGTACTGTTCACAATCAAAGCCATGTCAACACCTTTTACATCCTTTCCTGTTTGTGGTAATTAATTATACAGTTATCATTCAAAGTAGGGAGTTCATTTATATTACATATGTTACATATGCAGCCTTAATACTGGTTTCTAAAACAATGAATATCTTTCAGTGGGCCACTGATGATCTAGCATTCACAGAAACAAGCTGGGTCAGGCAGTAAACTCCCTGATGTAAACACAGGTGCAAAGGATGATGGAGAAAGACCGTGAGACTGCGAGGATGACCATCTGCACTCCCTACACCTTGTGATGGTGCACTGCAGTAATTAAACCATAGAGTAACTTGAGAAGCATGTTCTGGAAAATACCTGTAACACAGGGAGATGACATTCACCTGGTAAACCCCTTTAACTGTGGCCACCTGGTAACAGATTATGGCTTACCAATGTCTTTTCTGTATTTAAACTTATCTTCCCTGGAGAATGTGGGAAGAGAAAACCAACGATAAAATAACTGGTTCAGCTAGCGGGTACTCCTTCCTCAGGCTAGAAGACATCCCAGGCACACTAAAGAGAGTAGAGACCCTCCACCTTTAGAAGAAAGTGCCTTTCTGCTTTATCACACACCTGCCCTTATATGAAAAATCATTGGGAAAGCAGTTTCCACCCATCTACAGGACCCATACAAGCAATCTTCTACAGGACTACCAATCAGGCTTTACACTATGATACGGAATAGAGACATCCACCTTTCAAGAATTTTACCATCCATTCTTACCAAGGACTCTTGATTGGTGATCCTGCTCGACCTCTCTGCAGCCTTGAAGACAGTCAACTATTAAGCACTGATTCACACCCTGGAAGTACACATGGGCTTCTCTGACCAGTACTGCAATGGTTCTCCTCCACCCTCATCAACTGTCAAAAGTTCATACAGACTGAGACACCAGATCCCAGAAACTCCATGTCTCCTTTGGAATACCCCATCTTCTCTACCATCATCTTAAGTCTCTACATGCAACCTCTCAGAGCCTTACTCACCAAGAAAAATATCAAAATATATAAAACATTGAGGATACAAAAATAAACCTTAATTTCCATTTGACAAACAACTTTTAATGACTGAAAACCTACCTTGGACTCAACCTGAATTGGATGTCAAGAACCTACCTGAAGCTCAACCCAAAAAAATGGAGTTCTTCCTGTTTGTTACCCATTAAATCCATGCTAAGTTGTTCAACATAAACCTTGACTGTTTCACCCTAGTGTCTGATGCAAAATCACTTGGATTCAACCTCAACACAGATATTGCCTTCAAAGAACACATCACCAGGAAAACACTGCTTGTACCTCTTGGCACCAGTCCTCCTTTTTAAAAACAAGTGATACCCTTCCTTCCAGAATGTAATTTTAGAACAGTGAAATCCCTTCGGCACTCAATCCTGGTTAGCGGCAACAACTTTCTGAATGGCCTACCAGACTCCACTTTGACATCCATCGAAGGCATCCTACACACCTCAGCACATCTTATATATCAAATGCTTGAAGAAGATCAACCACATCATGCCATCATCTTCAAGACAACCTGCACCTCCATTAGAAACTTTACCCAACATATTACGCCAAGAAGCTAACCACCTCGGGTGGACAGCACTAAACCAGGAGCCACAACGTCACCAGGCAGGGGAAGAAGATGTACAAGAAGTACAAAATAGAAGACAGACTTTATTCATCTGCTTTCCAAATGTTGGTAACAGCCTCCTTACCTTCACCTAACCTGCTCCACCTCTCTTGCAATTAGGAAATAAGCATATGACTGGCTACCTCAATCAACACTACCCATTCCCCACACAATAAGGTATCACCTGTCATCTTGCTTTGTGTTGCTGATATTGGATCTCCTTCGTTTATAAGTCCATTGCTTACCCTACACAAATGCCTTTATATACATAGATACAGGCATATAATTGCCTTAGAAAGTGATCTACACATTGAGCAAGCAAGACACCTGGTAATTACACCGTCTTTGCAAAAGCAGAAGGCAAAGCCAGGGAACTAGTTAGAGATTTTGATGATCACATCTGCACAAGGAAGTGTTCACTTCAATCAAGCAAAATAGTCAACTACCTTTGAGCTGCAAGCTATACCATGAAAGTATATGAGCTTCCTGTTCATTTAATTGCATATAATGTTCATCATGGCTCACTGATGAATGGGTTTGATAAAATGTAGAAATCTAGTAACACCAAGAAGCAAGAGCTGCCTCTCAGAAGGCACTAGTCTCGTAGACTCGACCCTACAGGATGGATGCTCATGTCAACACTTTACGGTCTACACTACCAAACACAGATGATACAAAAACATTGGCTAATAGAATCGGGGAAAGGCGAATGGGATAAAAGAGAAAAAGAAACACTGGATATGACACCGAGATTCATCATCAATCTCGGATAGATAAATGGGATAAGAGAGAAAAAGGAACACTTGATATCACACTCAATCTCATCACTTTTTCAGCAGTCTTTGGTGAGAGGATCAGGAGAACATCATCCAAAAGGCAAACCAGTAGAGTTCTAAAATATGTACTTTTGCTATTGAGCTCCCATGTGTTGACCTTTCTCCAGAGACAAGAAGACTTCCACAATCAGCATCGATATTCTGTGACAACCGACAGCTTAGCCTTCCTTGAAATGAGCTTAGTGCAAGTGAGTTTGGCATGTTGCCCCTATACACCTTCCAAACACTGGTAGGTAAGCCATGAATCCTGACACTGCTTTAGTCTATAATGAGGAGTGCATCATCTATGACCTGGATAGTAGCAGGTCCTATGATACACTTGGGTCTGAAGCTGGATTGGTAACACACCAGGGACCGGGTTACGGAAGTGCCCTGGGGACACAACGGACATTTGCGCCCACTTTGTGCACCACAGGGCACTTTGGTATTACAGAAGGGGCTGCAGACACTTGTGCATCCCCTTCTGTAATATCGATAGTTCTGGTGCACATAAAGCAACTGCGCTAACATCAGGGGGGGTTCCCTCATTCACATGGAGGCATGGCACCATGCAAATAGGGAATCCCTTTGCCTCTGCACCCGCGCTGTATTATAAATGCGGGCAAAGAAGCTGACAGGAGGTGCATTGACAGTGCACCCCCTGATGACAGCCCTCTGGAGGGGGAAAAGGGGGTCCCATTGACCCCCAGATGTCCCCTTGCACGTGGGTGGAGGCACTCACTGCATCCGCCTGCAAGGGGATCTCTAATCCCCCTTCAAAGTGCAGGCGGGTTCCCGTCTGCACTGTGAAACACGGAGTGGCTTCAAAGCAGCTGCTCAGTTTTTCACATGAATGCGCTGTCCCCAGGGCTGTGCGAGTTTGCAGCTGCCCTGGGGCATTGCATTCATCCTAATACAGCACAAAAGGTGCACCCGGCACAAACAAGGAAAATGCGCTGTATCTGTGATACGGCCCGAGAAGGTCGAGGACGTCAATGAGTGCTTGAAACTGTGGGGCAGATTTACAAGCCCCTTGCGCCACTTTTGCGTCACTTTTCCCATGTTAAAAGTGACGCAAAAGTGGCGCAAGGGGCTTGTACATCTGCCCCTGTAGGATTAGAACAATTTCGAGGCAAAAGCTGCTGAGGATGCCTGGATCTTGGAGAAGGTGTTTGAGGGGCCTGAGGCCAGGGTATCATCTGTCCCAGAGCACATGTTTAAGTGCTGTGAAGTTAGCAATTCAGTCAAAAGGTCACATCACTGCTAAAGGCAGTGTGTCATGAAATCGTTTCAGTCACGTGGAGTGAGATTGGCCAGGTTGTGTGATACCTTCAAATCAAGTCAATTCCTGGAGCTTCAGCTTCCATACCTGAAAACATAGGAAGGCCTTAGAAACAGGATAACAGTTCAGTATCATTCCCTCTAAAAAGAATGGAACTGTATAGAGGTAAGCAGTTCCTACCTGGAAAAAGGTTTGAGAGGATCTATCACAATATGGTTTCATGTGAAGAAACAGACTGCAAAAGCCTAAACTGCAGCCACCAAAACATGGGCTCACGGATACAGATTACTAATTTATTGACCATATGTAATTAAAGATTGCCCTAAAGAATTTTGAGAGAGTTTAAATTCCTAAATGCATCTCACAACTCTGGTAGTACTTGGATTAGACACTATTCTGACACAATTTCAAGCATATTTGGGTTCAAGTGCATTATAGCAGGAGTATGTCCGTGTAGAAATTTTAGTAGGGAAATATTTACGTGTGGTAGATATTTGACAGTTAATGTTTTTGAGTCTCTGGGTCTGATTTAACCTTTGGTTCTCCACTACTTCCCAATAAACTCACTTTGTCTCTTCTGGTCCAACTTCTGCTGAAATCTTGGTTCTGTTGAATGCCACAGACCCTATGGGACTACTCTAGGCAAGGAACATATTGAACACCCTTTAGTTGCTTCTGGATAATTATGTCCTGGGAGTCCCCGTTTGTTTTTTAATATTACCGTCGATCCCAATACTAGTTAATACAAATTTTCATTACTGGCATCTATAGATAACGTGAACTCACTTGGCCCAATCTACTCTTCTCATTCCTTTAGAAAGAATCTACAGTGCACCCTGAAAACCCAGGAACACACATAAAAGGTCTCCATAAAGTGCTCCGTAAGGAGTCCATTCTGTATTGACACCCCCACACCAAAGAGGAGCGCAAACCGATGATGAAGCCTGCCACCTTGGTGGGTGAAGGTCAGTCCATCCTGAAAAAGGATTACACCAAAACATAGGGGCAGCCTACTATTTGCTACTTTGGACAACACTACTCCATGGAACGACATAGATTATTTAGAGGGTTTTTTCAACCTTCTACAGTCTCCTATCATCTTCATCCATTCTATCTCATTATGCATGTTCTACACATAATAAATGGAAATTAGAGCAAGTTACAATGAATTTATGCAATTCTTTTTCATTATGATTTATTGAGTCTCAGATTGCTTTTACAGAAATTGATATTAAATATAAATTGATACAAAATGTGACATATTTCGCTTAATTCCTGAGGGGGCAGGGGAGAATTATGTCCAGTTCTACTTTATTCCCTTTTATATGCAGAGACAAAATGGTCTCATCATTGCCACATAATTATCTGTTCAAGGCACTCCTGCCACACATGGCCAATCTTAGTCACTAGACTCATTCTTATCAAATGACATCTCTAAATGTTTGCAACGTTATGAATCTCAGTTACCAATTCTTAGCCAAGGGTTGGGTGTTGTCCCCTTTTGCCATTATTCTCCTAGCTACCCGTGTCCCCAGGAAAATGAGATGTTCCTTTAATTTCCAAACAAGCGCAGGTGGGGACATAGTTCCTAACAGTGGCATCTTACTTTCTTTCACCAATCCCATTCTGCAGAATATCTGTAATTTTACCCCAATTAGCTTTTACTAAGGGAAATTCCACCATCATATATTTCTATGTATCTAATGAGGCCTGGCACCTACTAAAGTTGATAATACATTCTGACTGCCGAAAAATTGAATGAATGTCTCACATTTGCCCCATACAATAGGTTTCTAACTTGTAAATTTGAGACCGCTCATCTCTAGTGCGGTCTATGCCTGCTTGCTCATGTGTCTGGATTGCCTGACCAAGGTTAACCTCTAGTAGAGACTCCAGTGCCTCCAGTGCCTTATATTAAGAGGAAACTATTTCTAACCATGTAAGGGTTGAATGAGCTGTTTTCTTTTCCCAGGAGATGTCCTGGACGGTGACAAATAAATGCTGCAGTTGCAGATACTTAAAAAATTACCGTTTTGGTAGTCCATTTTGCCATTCCCCAAATGTCCTCAATTGTCCCTCTGTCATTATTTGCTGAGGCTCATCTATGTCCTTTCGTGCTTAGCTCTCACCCACTTCCAAAACTTCTAGCTGCATTAAAGGGTTAGTCCAAAGGGTTGAAATGTCATGCCATTCAGGATTCTTCAACATCTTAGCCACATAATAATATATACGTGGTAAATTCTCTCTACTGAAAAATGTGATTTTCTTAAAATTATGAGGATGGTCGAATTTAAATAGGAAGCCTTTCAGTAAAGATGATCGAATGGGATCATTGCGGAAATTGTACTTTCGTCCGCATTTTGTCCACGTTTCAGTCTATTAACTGTTTTAAACAGCCCAAAGTGACTGACAAGTAGTATTGTTCATTCTCCGTCAAGGCCTAACCCCCCAGAGAGAAAGACGCAGCTTTATTCTGCTCAGAAAACATCATTTTTCAGCCGAAAAAAATCAATTAGTCATTGAATTTAACGAACAGACACATTTCTTGGCATTGCACAGCTTGAAACAGCTTGAAACAGGAAGAAACTGAGCCGGAAAGACAATTAATTTAATTCTTAGGTCTTTTAGCTATTCACCAAACTATTGTTATTCCAAAACAATCAATTCGTAGTATACATACACAGAGGAGCTTTTGGTCAGCAGGCTTCATCCACTGGTCAGTTAAACTGTCAACTACCTTTTGCTTCCGCCCACCACGGCAAAACACTGCAAATAGCATAAGCCAATGGTCCCTTGCACGCTGTGCCACTGGAAACAAGCTAGCCTGGCTGATGAGGGATGATACCCCGAAACCGGTCCCAGGATGCTTGTTTCCGGTCCAGGGAGGACCTGGCCTGGCAGTTCAGGCTGTACTGTTCCCATGAGGAGGAGGAGGCTCAAGACTGCTTTGCATATGCCTGGGTCCAAATTGGTGTGGCATAGTGAGCAAAAGAATGAAGGATTAAACCCAGTGATTGAAAGGTTTCAGCACTCCGTTCATCATCTTGTTGTGTTTGCTAAGCCTACTTTACCCATTGGCTCCTTTCACTTTGAGTGACTGCAAAAACCTGTGGAAACAGTTATTTCATTTCAGTGACAAAGCTGTACTCACATTGTACTTTTTTAAGGTATTTCTTATTTTAAAATTAAATACTGGCTAATTATTTTACTTACACATAAATGTATTTTCTGTCTGCCTTTTTAAGTTGCTGTTGCAATATGTTTAAGACAAGTGACATTGTAATATTGGAGCTGCCTGTGATTTGAATGGTTGGATGGGTTGCAATTTTTCTTGTCTCCATTACAAGCAATACTTTTAAAAAAGGCCCGAAGCAGGTGCAAGATCTTTCTTAAGAAAAGCAGCATGACTAAAACAGCCACATAACTGAATGGTCTTTCAATTCAAAAATGTTATTGCATGCATATGGCAGACAGGTGTAGGCGGCGGCATATTTTCTCAGTTTTCCTTTTTTATTTTTGTGACATAATTTTGTAATGCAAAAAACATTTAAAAACAATTAACCATCAAACCAGACTGCCAAGGCTAGCCCCTCTGGCTTTACCAATGCTTGTTTCAACTTTCTCTGTATTTTACAAAGGAATAGGGTAAACTTCAGTTCTCAGCTTCCATAGTTCTTTCCTGACCCTAACTGCAGTTCTCAGCTCTTCCAGAAGTACTACTGTTTCTACCCCGAACACAAAACCCTCCATCATTAAAAAAAACAACAAAAAAAACAGCTATTATTTGAAAAACTAAAATGTTTCTGAAACAATCATCTCATTGCATTGTAAGACAATTTCCTACCTCGCTGCTTTATTTTTCCAACATTCTCTTCTACTGAATATGGTAGGGAAACATCCTTCAAACATCCTTTAAAAGAAAGCATAAAATAAAAGCAAATAAAAAGTGTAGACGCTGCTCTAAAAGCAGCTGATTGAAATGGAGGCTGCAGACAAAGCAGGCAAACGCTTACCACCTAGGAGCCATTACTAGATTACAAGACATAACAGTCTCCTTCATTGTTCTTATCACTCCATCAGGTGCATTCTGCCTCCCTTATCAAATTTTCTGTTTTTCTGCTTGTCCAGACGAATTTTAAACACGGCTTGTTATGTGCCAGCACTCCGGGCTCTCCAGCATGGTAAATGAATTGGGCTTCTGTCAGCAAAGCCGCTTCAGGATGACGAATAAAGGCCATGTACTTCGGACATGTCCGCTTAAACACATGCTGTTAAGATCTCATCGAGAGCGCCTGGTAAAAGATGTGATATTTATCGCACCTGATAAGATCGGACTGTGCTGAGTCAGAATTTATAGGGTGCGATAAATACCAGCCAATTATGACTTTTGGGGGAATAACCAGCAGCGGCTCCTCCGCAATGGCGGAGGAGCTTCGCCCCACTTGCTCAAAGCCAGCAACTGAAAAATAAAACGATATTTTATTATCGTTTTATTTTTCACCTGCTGGCTGAGCCTGAGTGTGTAGGGAGGGGCGGGGCTGGGGTCACAGGGAGGAGTGGTTGGTGCACTTCTAAGTGCGCATGTCTGTTTGGGTGGCCATCTTAGGCCGGTCAAACAGACATGCGCAGCTAGGTTTATCTAACCCGGCGGTGGAGAAACGGTACAGACCTCCTGAGCGGAGCGTCAAACCAGCCCGCTCAGGCCAATCCCAGCCTAGATCTCATAGAATGAGAGCAGCGTCTGGATTGGTTGGGAACTCTGTCCTAGGGACTGTCGGGAGCTGTAGGAGAACGAGGAGCACCCAGTGCTTAATTTGTAAAAAGCAAAGTGCCTGGGCCCTCGTCAGGAGGCCAAAGAAGCTTGCAATGCCCATTGCCCCTGCCATCGCTGCTAATGACTGTACCAGCACAACAACTAACCATCTCACTCCTAAAAGTGTGACAGTAAAGACTATTCCAGGCCACTAAAAGCTATAAGAATGGCTCAGGCAGCAGGTATTTGTCCTTTTAAATGCATATTAAATAACTGTTGTTGTGCTCAGTTCAACAGTAGCAAAAATATGCCCAACTGGCCGGCTGCCATAAGAGCTGGTGTTGACTATTAAGTGCCGGTGCTCAGCACAGGAAACCACCGGCACAAATTAAGCACTGGGAGCACTGAGGCGGCCGCAGGATCAGGTATGTTTATTTTTCCTTTTTTTAATTTAACCCCCCGCAGCTGCTGCTGCTCTGCCACCCCCACCCCCCACTGCATTTTAGCAGCAGCTGCAACTGGGAATAACATGTAGATATTGGTGCTTACCCCCAAAAAATCGAACTTTCCAATAAATGCCAGATGTTTCCCATGGCGACCTGCCAATATTTATCACAAAACCAATAATTGCGATTCTAGGTGTTACACCTGTAATGAGGACCTATATGGTCACCTGAGTTGTATCATTGCGCCACAAAGAAATATAAAATCGAGATTCAAAAGGTTTGCAGTCTCGCCAATGTGTTGAATAACTACTTTTTGATATTCACAGGACTTTTCAAGGTAACAACTTAAAGGCTGCAGAGGTCTCAGCTTTCTAGGCATACTTGGGGAAATGTTTTGTGAATTTCTGGAAATGGGTTCGTGTTGGCATTTCTGCCATCATAATTATACATAGTGTAGAATTACAGCTGTGAAATGCCAGCACCTTTGTGTAAGAGCACCATCTTTTTCTTTGCTTGAAATACAATTTTCATCCATGGAGAAACACTTTCCCCTGCAACCCCTTCAAGTTTAGGGGTGTTACGCTACCCTTCCCACTCTACAAAAAATGTACAGAAGTAAATCTCAGACCATTTCTAGGACAGGAAAGAATCAGCGAGGACTTAGTTATTACCCACAAATTCATGTTTGTGGTGTTCGCAACGTTGCAAGGCTAAACACGCCTTGGAAACCACACTTCCCACTTCTCACATGGGACTTACTCTCAAACATCACATCACATGCCTCTAAGTTTGCACAAACTAAGGGGCAATGTGTAAAGTATTTGTGCAACACTTCAAAATGTAAAACAGCATGAATACCATACAAAAAGATCCTACAGCATGTTAGAGAAATAGAGCAAAATGTAATAAATAAAACAAGACCAAAACAACGAAAATCCAATCAGTAGAATTGGAATAATGAATTTTTGAAGAGTAAAGTGTTAAATAGCATCTAAAAGCACAAAACCTCAACCACAGCTATCTGGTCAGGGTCAAAGTCAAAAGCTCAAGCCGTGTGCGATGGAGCGCAGGTTGGATACAATCCCAGATTAGTCCAGCTGAAGTTTTATCTTCTCAGGTTTTGTGCCTAGAGTCCCGTTTGCGTGGAGCGGGTTGCAGGGATCAAGGAGGGTGTCACGGGTGGTGGTCGGCATGGCACGAAGAGTAGGCTGGGTGTCGTGGACGGGCAGGCTGGAGCTTCGTGGTGGCGGTCCACCACGGGCAACCGGTGCTTGCTGTGAGAAGAGATGGGTTGGTGGTGGCTTGCGCTGATATTTGGTGGAAGCTGCGCTGTTCTGGTGGGAAAGAGCCTGTTTGCAGTCACAAAGAGACCAAAGATTGATTTAAAGAGCCTGAAACCACACCAAGGGTCCAGTACCTGAGAGGTATCACGCTGAAGACGGGTACAGGACCTATTGGGGAGACTTTTATGTCCTTGAGGCTCAGACCAGGAGGCCAGCAAACCAGCCCTTTGAGTCACTCTGGGGTCAGGGGTTCAAGATGAAGTTGCAGGTCCAGTTCTTCTTACCCAGGCAAGAGGGCAGCATTCAGCAGGCCAACACAGCAGGGCAGCAGTTCCTTTAGAGCAGCAGTTCAGCAGAGTGGCAGTCCTTGTAACAGCACAGCAGTCCTTCTTCCTGGCACAGTATTCACAGATCCAAAAGTGTACTCAAGAGTTGGTGTCTGAGGTCCCCTTTTTATACCCTTGTGCCCTGGTTCTGGAAGGTGGGAGAAGCTTCTAGACAGTGTCTTTGAGGTGCATGGAATTCCCTACCTCCCCTGTCCTGGCTACCAGCTAGCTGCTGTAACATTGTGAAGTCCAGAACATCAATATACACCAGTTTGTTGGCTCCTCACAACCATTAGCACCAGAGAACTGTCTACCAGGGATTTTCAGTAGAAACCCTCTCTTTGTGGGCTGCCAAACAAATAGCTTCTAACTTACTCCACCAATTACAGCAGTTTCACCATGTCCCTCCCACCTGAGGCACACCAAATCTAGTGCTCCCAAAGGATTCACAAGCACATTGGCCACTGAGAAACTGACATCCAAACCTCATCATGCATTCTCCTGTAGGAAAGGGGTCCACACACTGGTAAGAGCTGTTAAGATGTTTATGGTGAGTGTTTTAATTAGGGCAAGCATAAGGATAACTCACACAGCCATGTAAAACATAACACACTTTATAGCAATAAGTAACAAAATCTAGAATTGTGCTTCCCAAACTTTTTTAGAATCACAGCCCAATTTTTAGAACAACAAACCTTTGCTACCCACCTAGCTTTAATGGACACAAGGTGGACGATTTTTTAATGCAACTAAATCATCATGTGATAGTGCACTATAATTTGCAGACAACACATTTTCCATTGAAATGACCTCCATATTTGCACAAGCATACAGCATTACTAACAAAACTATATTTCACACAAATGGTAATTTGTGCAAATTGGGTTTCAGTGAATATTTATCATTTATGCATCACCAAGTAAAGTGTCTTTATTTGTTTGAGCCTATTAAAATCTTTGTTTCCACCACACTTCAGAATTACAAAAGAAATTACTTTATTTTCGCTTTCCTAACTGCTGAATGTGTACAGTTCATCTACAGGTACTTGCATTTTATTGTGTGTTAGAAAAAATGACATCCTACAGTCTTTTCTTTCTCACTCCCTGTAGCCCAGTAAGATTTTTTTTAATCTAATTTTATTTCAGAGAGTTCAACAATCATATTATCGACAACGTTGGCATCATAGAATAAAAACAATTCATCTTAGTTAAAGGGAGTAGCAGTTTGTCTTATAAACCAAAACCACATTCTTAACAACTCCAGAAAATAAATGACAATATATATTGCACATTTACCCATAGGCCCGTTTTTCTGACATTAATACATTTTTATTTAGCTTTACCTCCTTTTCCCCCTCCTTATGCAAGGAACTTCCACAATTGTTTATACTTAGTATAAGAGCCTGACCTTAGTGCATATCTTTTTTCCAGTTCCCCAATTCTGCATAATTTGGACCACCATTGTTAAAACATCAGGGTGATTTCCGTCCACCAATTCTGCAGTATTGAAGATCAAGCAACTAATACTATAAGTAACCGTTTCTCCCGTAAGGGACTAATGTTTGTATCAGGGGAATATCCCAAAGCAGCAGTCTGAGCATCTAATGCTCATTTGGCATAAAATTGCATTCTTCTAAAATTAGCCCATTTCAACAAACTAGTATTATTTTATTTATCTTATTCCAGGTTGCTGCTGAGAGCTGGAATTCTCTTTAGCCTGCCACTTATCCCGAGCCTTCTCATATGTTTTATCAGTAATATTTTGCCTAAGGATAGATATCCAGCAGCTAATAGATGTGCATGTACTTGATTCTGTCAATTCCTCAGTGAGATCCAACTTTGATACAAGCCTAGTTGGATCTATCTCCTTTAAGAAAGGCCTAATCTGCATATATGACCACTGCAATGTATCCTTAAAATATCTATTACTGGGCTCAGCTTCACTCCAGCTTTTCCAGGCTTCTATATTAATAAAATCTAAAACCATAGAGTAGCCATTTCTTTCCCATTTCTGAATGATACTTTTCTCTATCAAGAGTCGGTCTCCTGTATAAATATCGGCCAGCCGTGTGGCGCCATTAATAATCGGTATATAATAGTACTTAAACATTTGTGCTTTCTGTTTTATAAGCCATTGTAGTACCTTATATCTGACTTTCTTGGAATTTCATGTAAGTCGTAAAAAATCTAAAATGTCATATTCCTGGAAAAACAATGCTATAAAAAAATTAACTACACGGGGCAATCCAGGAGATTTAAAAAACCTGTAGGTATTATGTGCAAAATTCGCAAAATAACCCCAGTAAGAGTGTCACATAATTAACTTTACTTTTCTTTCTCTGACTGCAAAGTGAGAGAAGTTTGTAAACCCTAATCCCCATGTTAATAAAATAAGCTGCAATTTGTAAGAAGACATAACCTGCCATTTGACCTCTGTCTTTGAAGAACAAGTGTGACAAGATGAATACGGAATATAAAGCCATCTTTATTTATTGCTTCAACAATTGTGAGCCGCCAAAATCAGCTCGAGGCCCACACTGGGCTGCGACCCATAATTTCGGAAATGCTGATCTAGAAGCAAAACATCAATACACAACGCTGCATATTCAAACCAGTAAATAATATTATATATATGGGCATATTATTTTTAGTCCCAATGCTACTGTATGCAATGTTACCTGTAACATTGTTTATGTCATTTATAATTGCACGTGTTGCATCAAGAATAAGGTCATGTGCATTGTATTTGGTGTGTGAATTATGGTTTGCATGGTTGTTGCGGGATTGATGGATTGCAAACTAGATTCATTGGTTTTTAGGCTTTGTTTTGTAATGATATGTGTGCATAGGTGGACATTAACATGAAAATTGTAAACAATATAATAGTCCAGAAACTTACCAGAGTGATATAGTGGGGGCTGAAATAGTTTTTTTATGTATTTATTTATGTGGATAATATTAGGGCAGACGATAAAGTGCCATGCAGCTGAGTTGACATCCTGATTGAGAGGTAACCAACATTCAAATGAACTGATATGGCCTGATTTACAGGTATTATTAAAAGAAGTATTGAGGAAACTTTGTGAGTTTTGATGTATTGGAAACTAGTGTTAACACATATGTTACATAAGAAGATGAGCATGGCAAATCCAGTGGACACTTGTATAGAGCAAATGTGAAGGCAGAATGTAGTTTGGGCTATGAAGGTTGGATGCAGTTGTTGAAGTGTCGAAGACTGGGAAACATTAGGCAGCAGAAGTCTCAAGGACTGGTGGATGGAGAGTATTCATGTCCCAGTGTTTGCCAGAAGATGTCTTGCAGAGACCTGCATCGTTCTTATCTTTTTAATGGGGGAACCGAGCAACTACATGCAAAGTAGAATGGATGAGAACTAAGGGGCATATTAGCAAGACCCACGTTAAAATTATCGCCGTTTTAGCGGCAGGAAACTGCCGCTAAAGCGGCGATAATGGGCTTGCTAATATGCGTTATGGAATTCAATAGAAGCCCAGGTTAGATGTCCTGCACATCTAACCTGGGCTTCTATTGGAATTCTATAACGCATATTAGCAAGCCCATTATCGCCGTTTTAGCGGCAGTTTCCTGCCGCTAAAACGGCGATAATTTTAACGTGGGTCTTGCTAATATGCCCCTAACTCTTTTGTTTGAAATGTAGTTGAATCCCCTCTCAGGCCCAATCACGGTTGTAGCAGACAGACCCAATGCTGGGATCAGTCTCATTAGATGTCCATCAGGGTTCCTCTACGAAAGGAAAATTAACATTTAGGCCTGAGAGCTTTGAGTTCCTATTTCTTAGATCTCATTGAGTGGAGAAAAATCTTAAACTCAATTCAGAGCAGGAAGGCTCATATCTAAGGATGAGAGAGCCTCATTTCATGGTTTTATTTCTGCACCATGTTCACAAAGTGGCGTTAAGCCACTTTTTGTGGCTTAACACAGCTTTGTAAAAATGGTACCCTTTTAATGCAGGTTACTGCGTGAAAGGGGTGTGCAATGAGTGTTGATGTGCGCGTTCCACCGCAACACCCATTGCTTTTTGATGCTGCTCAGATTTACAAGGAGGTGTAAATCTGAGCAGCACCAAAAACTAACGCCATGCAAGGTCAGGCGTTAGAATGGCGCACGAGGAGGAATGCTTTTATGTCTCCTCGTTTTTGCTTTTTCTATGTGTACTACATTCTGCAGCACACATAGAAAGAGCAAAAAGCCATTAATGATTGTTTATGTGCAGGAAGGTGTCCCTTCCTCCACATAAACAATCAGTAAAAAATGACGATTTGCTACTCTATGTGTGCTGCAGAGTGCAGCACACATAAAAGTAACAAATCACAATTATGGTTTGTTTATGTGCAGTAAGGGACACCTTCCTGCACATAAACAATCATTCCCTGCAACGCAGGCACCCTTGCACTATGGTGCAAGGGTGCCTGCCTTGGCGCTTGGCAGCTAATTCTAGCACCAGAGCTAGGGAAAACACAGGGGTGCGCTGTATTGTAGTAAATATGGCGCATCCCTGCATTTTGAAAATGCAGAAGCATAGCGCTGCCAAATTTAGCGCAGCTCTGCGCTCCGACATTTTGTTGTACATATGCCCCAAAGTGCCTTCCACATGCGTAGTATTTCAGTTGTAATTGATTCAATTCATTTTTAATGTTCTAGATAAGTTCTAAAGATTTCAGTGCCCGATTCAGTAGGGATAACTCATTTCTTGTCTCACATGTACTTAGGGAGTTTGCATAACCTCCAAAGCTTTCGGTCATGAGCACATTAGGCTGTGTTGTTCATGCGTCGTTTGAAAGACCACTGATGTGGACAAGAATAACATTTTGTCCCTTTTTCACACTTCTGCCTTTGATGGCATAGCTCTTTACTCTCTTTTCAGAACCCCCAACTTGCACTCTACCCTGCCAGAAATATATTTATATACATTTTCGATGAACATCCATTTCCTTACACATCATGCTCTACCTGTTACCTAAATTTATAATTTTTGGCAAGCATATTGATGAAGTCTCAATTTGGAGGATGATAATGTAGAAATTCACAGAGGTTGACAGGAAAAATGTGTTGGAATGCATCAAAACAGAAACTTCTGACCTGATATATATGTTATTTTGTGATTTGACACCTTAATCTGAATGTCAAGCTGCTTAGGTGTATTAGTGAAAATGTATAAATCGAAGTTCTATTGTTAAAGATTTTAATGTGTTTATATTTTTGTGCATCATTAATAATGTGAAGAATGTATTTTCATGCTTGATTACACATGTAAAAACAACAATTGATGGACAGAATGCAGAACAATGTCGTACATTCACCCCAGTACAGAGATCTGGGCCTAAATCCATCGTTTTTTTGCTCACCATGCCATTCCAGTTTGGACCCAGCCATATGCAAATCAGTCTTGACCCTGCACCCAATGGGAACAGTCCAGCCCGAACTGCCAGGCCAGGTCCTCCCTGGTCTGGAAACAAGCATCCTAGGACCGGTTTCGGGCTTTCAGCCCTCATCAGCCAGGATAGCTTGACTCCAGTGGCATGGAGAGCACGGGACCCACGTCTGGGCATACCCGTCCCACTCGAGGTGACAAATGCAAAAACAACAATTGATGGACAGAATGCAGAACAATGTCGTACATTCACCCCAGTACAGAGATCTGGGCCTAAATCCATCGTTTTTTGCTCACCATGCCATTCCAGTTTGGACCCAGCCATATGCAAATCAGTCTTGACCCTGCACCCAATGGGAACAGTCCAGCCCGAACTGCCAGGCCAGGTCCTCCCTGGTCTGGAAACAAGCATCCTAGGACCGGTTTCGGGCTTTCAGCCCTCATCAGCCAGGATAGCTTGACTCCAGTGGCATGGAGAGCACGGGACCCACGTCTGGGCATACCCGTCCCACTCGAGGTGACAAATGCAAAAACAACAATCGATGGACAGAATGCAGAACAATGTCGTACATTCACCCCAGTACAGAGATCTGGGCCTAAATCCATCGTTTTTTGCTCACCATGCCATTCCAGTTTGGACCCAGCCATATGCAAATCAGTCTTGACCCTGCACCCAATGGGAACAGTCCAGCCCGAACTGCCAGGCCAGGTCCTCCCTGGTCTGGAAACAAGCATCCTAGGACCGGTTTCGGGCTTTCAGCCCTCATCAGCCAGGATAGCTTGACTCCAGTGGCATGGAGAGCACGGGACCCACGTCTGGGCATACCCGTCCCACTCGAGGTGACAAATGCAAAAACAACAATCGATGGACAGAATGCAGAACAATGTCGTACATTCACCCCAGTACAGAGATCTGGGCCTAAATCCATCGTTTTTTGCTCACCATGCCATTCCAGTTTGGACCCAGCCATATGCAAATCAGTCTTGACCCTGCACCCAATGGGAACAGTCCAGCCCGAACTGCCAGGCCAGGTCCTCCCTGGTCTGGAAACAAGCATCCTAGGACCGGTTTCGGGCTTTCAGCCCTCATCAGCCAGGATAGCTTGACTCCAGTGGCATGGAGAGCACGGGACCCACGTCTGGGCATACCCGTCCCACTCGAGGTGACAAATGCAAAAACAACAATTGAGGGACAGAATGCAGAACAATGTCGTACATTCACCCCAGTACAGAGATCTGGGCCTAAATCCATCGTTTTTGCTCACCATGCCATTCCAGTTTGGACCCAGCCATATGCAAATCAGTCTTGACCCTGCACCCAATGGGAACAGTCCAGCCCGAACTGCCAGGCCAGGTCCTCCCTGGTCTGGAAACAAGCATCCTAGGACCGGTTTCGGGCTTTCAGCCCTCATCAGCCAGGATAGCTTGACTCCAGTGGCATGGAGAGCACGGGACCCACGTCTGGGCATACCCGTCCCACTCGAGGTGACAAATGCAAAAACAACAATTGATGGACAGAATGCAGAACAATGTCGTACATTCACCCCAGTACAGAGATCTGGGCCTAAATCCATCGTTTTTTGCTCACCATGCCATTCCAGTTTGGACCCAGCCATATGCAAATCAGTCTTGACCCTGCACCCAATGGGAACAGTCCAGCCCGAACTGCCAGGCCAGGTCCTCCCTGGTCTGGAAACAAGCATCCTAGGACCGGTTTCGGGCTTTCAGCCCTCATCAGCCAGGATAGCTTGACTCCAGTGGCATGGAGAGCACGGGACCCACGTCTGGGCATACCCGTCCCACTCGAGGTGACAAATGCAAAAACAACAATTGATGGACAGAATGCAGAACAATGTCGTACATTCACCCCAGTACAGAGATCTGGGCCTAAATCCATCGTTTTTGCTCACCATGCCATTCCAGTTTGGACCCAGCCATATGCAAATCAGTCTTGACCCTGCACCCAATGGGAACAGTCCAGCCCGAACTGCCAGGCCAGGTCCTCCCTGGTCTGGAAACAAGCATCCTAGGACCGGTTTCGGGCTTTCAGCCCTCATCAGCCAGGATAGCTTGACTCCAGTGGCATGGAGAGCACGGGACCCACGTCTGGGCATACCCGTCCCACTCGAGGTGACAAATGCAAAAACAACAATTGATGGACAGAATGCAGAACAATGTCGTACATTCACCCCAGTACAGAGATCTGGGCCTAAATCCATCGTTTTTTGCTCACCATGCCATTCCAGTTTGGACCCAGCCATATGCAAATCAGTCTTGACCCTGCACCCAATGGGAACAGTCCAGCCCGAACTGCCAGGCCAGGTCCTCCCTGGTCTGGAAACAAGCATCCTAGGACCGGTTTCGGGCTTTCAGCCCTCATCAGCCAGGATAGCTTGACTCCAGTGGCATGGAGAGCACGGGACCCACGTCTGGGCATACCCGTCCCACTCGAGGTGACAAATGCAAAAACAACAATTGATGGACAGAATGCAGAACAATGTCGTACATTCACCCCAGTACAGAGATCTGGGCCTAAATCCATCGTTTTTTGCTCACCATGCCATTCCAGTTTGGACCCAGCCATATGCAAATCAGTCTTGACCCTGCACCCAATGGGAACAGTCCAGCCCGAACTGCCAGGCCAGGTCCTCCCTGGTCTGGAAACAAGCATCCTAGGACCGGTTTCGGGCTTTCAGCCCTCATCAGCCAGGATAGCTTGACTCCAGTGGCATGGAGAGCACGGGACCCACGTCTGGGCATACCCGTCCCACTCGAGGTGACAAATGCAAAAACAACAATTGATGGACAGAATGCAGAACAATGTCGTACATTCACCCCAGTACAGAGATCTGGGCCTAAATCCATCGTTTTTGCTCACCATGCCATTCCAGTTTGGACCCAGCCATATGCAAATCAGTCTTGACCCTGCACCCAATGGGAACAGTCCAGCCCGAACTGCCAGGCCAGGTCCTCCCTGGTCTGGAAACAAGCATCCTAGGACCGGTTTCGGGCTTTCAGCCCTCATCAGCCAGGATAGCTTGACTCCAGTGGCATGGAGAGCACGGGACCCACGTCTGGGCATACCCGTCCCACTCGAGGTGACAAATGCAAAAACAACATGGGTCCCTTGCTCACTTTGCCACTGGATTCAAGCAAGCCTGGCTGATGACGGCTGGAATGCCAGAAACCGGTCCTAGGATGCTTGTTTCGGTCCAGGGAAGACATGGCTTGGCAGTTCGGGCTGGACTGTTCCCATGAGGCACAGGGTCAGACTGATTTGCATATGGCCATGTCTGAACTGGGGTGGTGGAGTGAGCTAAAGAATGATGATGGATTAAACCCAGATCAGTTGACTGGGGGTGAGTGTTTGATTGGCCTCAGCGTTCCGTCCATCATCCCCTTTTGTATCGCTTTGTTTGCCCTAAGTTGGCGGGGGTATGCCCAGACGTGGGTCCCTTGCTCACTTTGCCACTGGATTCAAGCAAGCCTGGCTGATGACGGCTGGAATGCCAGAAACCGGTCCTAGGATGCTTGTTTCCGGTCCAGGGAAGACATGGCTTGGCAGTTCGGGCTGGACTGTTCCCATGAGGCACAGGGTCAGACTGATTTGCATATGGCCATGTCTGAACTGGGGTGGTGGAGTGAGCTAAAGAATGATGATGGATTAAACCCAGATCAGTTGACTGGGGGTGAGTGTTTGATTGGCTCAAGCGTTCCGTCCATCATCCCCTTTTGTATCGCTTTGTTTGCCCTAAGTTGGCGGGGGTATGCCCAGACGTGGGTCCCTTGCTCACTTTGCCACTGGATTCAAGCAAGCCTGGCTGATGACGGCTGGAATGCCAGAAACCGGTCCTAGGATGCTTGTTTCCGGTCCAGGGAAGACATGGCTTGGCAGTTCGGGCTGGACTGTTCCCATGAGGCACAGGGTCAGACTGATTTGCATATGGCCATGTCTGAACTGGGGTGGTGGAGTGAGCTAAAGAATGATGATGGATTAAACCCAGATCAGTTGACTGGGGGTGAGTGTTTGATTGGCTCAAGCGTTCCGTCCATCATCCCCTTTTGTATCGCTTTGTTTGCCCTAAGTTGGCGGGGTATGCCCAGACGTGGGTCCCTTGCTCACTTTGCCACTGGATTCAAGCAAGCCTGGCTGATGACGGCTGGAATGCCAGAAACCGGTCCTAGGATGCTTGTTTCCGGTCCAGGGAAGACATGGCTTGGCAGTTCGGGCTGGACTGTTCCCATGAGGCACAGGGTCAGACTGATTTGCATATGGCCATGTCTGAACTGGGGTGGTGGAGTGAGCTAAAGAATGATGATGGATTAAACCCAGATCAGTTGACTGGGGGTGAGTGTTTGATTGGCTCAAGCGTTCCGTCCATCATCCCCTTTGTATCGCTTTGTTTGCCCTAAGTTGGCGGGGTATGCCCAGACGTGGGTCCCTTGCTCACTTTGCCACTGGATTCAAGCAAGCCTGGCTGATGACGGCTGGAATGCCAGAAACCGGTCCTAGGATGCTTGTTTCCGGTCCAGGGAAGACATGGCTTGGCAGTTCGGGCTGGACTGTTCCCATGAGGCACAGGGTCAGACTGATTTGCATATGGCCATGTCTGAACTGGGGTGGTGGAGTGAGCTAAAGAATGATGATGGATTAAACCCAGATCAGTTGACTGGGGGTGAGTGTTTGATTGGCTCAAGCGTTCCGTCCATCATCCCCTTTTGTATCGCTTTGTTTGCCCTAAGTTGGCGGGGTATGCCCAGACGTGGGTCCCTTGCTCACTTTGCCACTGGATTCAAGCAAGCCTGGCTGATGACGGCTGGAATGCCAGAAACCGGTCCTAGGATGCTTGTTTCCGGTCCAGGGAAGACATGGCTTGGCAGTTCGGGCTGGACTGTTCCCATGAGGCACAGGGTCAGACTGATTTGCATATGGCCATGTCTGAACTGGGGTGGTGGAGTGAGCTAAAGAATGATGATGGATTAAACCCAGATCAGTTGACTGGGGGTGAGTGTTTGATTGGCTCAAGCGTTCCGTCCATCATCCCCTTTGTATCGCTTTGTTTGCCCTAAGTTGGCGGGGTATGCCCAGACGTGGGTCCCTTGCTCACTTTGCCACTGGATTCAAGCAAGCCTGGCTGATGATGGCTGGAATGCCAGAAACCGGTCCTAGGATGCTTGTTTCCGGTCCAGGGAAGACATGGCTTGGCAGTTCGGGCTGGACTGTTCCCATGAGGCACAGGGTCAGACTGATTTGCATATGGCCATGTCTGAACTGGGGTGGTGGAGTGAGCTAAAGAATGATGATGGATTAAACCCAGATCAGTTGACTGGGGGTGAGTGTTTGATTGGCTCAAGCGTTCCGTCCATCATCCCCTTTTGTATCGCTTTGTTTGCCCTAAGTTGGCGGGGGTATGCCCAGACGTGGGTCCCTTGCTCACTTTGCCACTGGATTCAAGCAAGCCTGGCTGATGACGGCTGGAATGCCAGAAACCGGTCCTAGGATGCTTGTTTCCGGTCCAGGGAAGACATGGCTTGGCAGTTCGGGCTGGACTGTTCCCATGAGGCACAGGGTCAGACTGATTTGCATATGGCCATGTCTGAACTGGGGTGGTGGAGTGAGCTAAAGAATGATGATGGATTAAACCCAGATCAGTTGACTGGGGGTGAGTGTTTGATTGGCTCAAGCGTTCCGTCCATCATCCCCTTTTGTATCGCTTTGATTACACATGTATACACTGACATAGTACTGTTGCTTTTGAACCAAATTCTCTATGATATGTAAAAGTGCATTTTCTGATTCTTGTTAACTGGGCCTCAGTATAGGTATTAAAAGCCATCTAATCCAAAATGGAAGTCATTGCTGTCACTCATCTCTCCCCCTCTGCCAAGTACTTCCCTCGCAATTTCTGCAGCATACAGTCAAGCCGAGATGTACTTGTTTACTTCCACTGCCATTGTTATGCTGCTCTTGATGAACTTTCCACAGCTCAGTCACAAATTGTAGCTATAACCTCAAGGCCCTACTGCTAGTTCACTGTGCACTATTCATTCATATAACACTTTGTTGTTCATGCACTTACTTTGTTCTAGCACATGAACTTCAATTCATCAAAATGCCCGGGGTAGCGGAAGTGACATCACATGCCATTTAATCTTTACTTTCAATCACACAGGCATGCTTACACATACACACACATTCACACATACACACACTCGCTCTCACATAAACACACTCTTACCCGAAAGCACGCACACAACATACATTTAAAAACCTTTATTACTTACCTCTCTTGCTAGGAAGGGTCATGTTCCAGTTAATTGTAATCCATTCTTTATTAGCCTAATAGTGAATAATAAAATATTATTCACTCTTAGGGTCGATTGCGCTGTGGTTAGGAATGCCTCTGACCCTCGGTCGGAGCCATCCTAACCGCATCGGAGTCACCGATTCGGATTCCTTTCCGACCGAGCCATTCCAATGGGCTCAGTCGGAAAGGAATCCGACTCGGTTTTCCGGATGGCTTTCAACGGGCTCGGAGAGCCCGTCTGCCATCCGGAAACCCTTCAATACTCCCCCGGCCGGCTCTTTCCGGCCGAAGGAGTACGATGGCAGTTTCCCACTGCCTTTCTGTGCTGGCCTTTCCGACACAGAAAGGCAGTGGGAAACTGTCTTTGGGGGCTCCCAGCAGGACCCCCATGGGTGTGAGGCCGCCGAATGGCGGCCTAGGGGGCACCTATGGTGCTCCCCTGTTGATCCCTGCCCCCATTGACAGGCACCTTGGGTGCCTTCCACGGGGTGCAGGGATGAACTGCACCTCTGCTCTTTCAATGAGAGCAAGCATTCCATTCGGAATGCATGCTCCCATTGAAAGGTAAAGGCATGCGACCGAACAGGATCCTACTTACAGGTCTGGAACCGACGACAAGAGGTTGTTCGGTTCCAGTTCCTGACCGATGTCGGACGGACTCCAGTCCGTCCGACATCGGAATCGGCCCCTTAGCGTAATAAACAAATTACAAAAAACAAGGTAAGTGGAGCCTAAACCGAAGTCCATAAAGATGAGCTGCCCCTGTGTTCCTGGGCCACAGAGGAGAGGGGTCACAAAGGCAGTGTCAGGGGGTGCAAAGGGAAAGCCAGGGGAAGCAGCTGTGACCCCTGGTGACCCCTAAATGGCGTCCATGTTCTAGCATCTCTGGACATTAGCATAGAGTGGGCAGAATAATTATTCATGTAGTGTGATAGTGTCTAGGTAGTAAGGCAATATGATGTTTATTTTTCATGTGCTCTGATTTGCTGATTAAATGTTACATCTGCTCACACCACAGTGATTTTGCAGGTCAGTTAATTTAAATTGGGAAAATAATGTAAAAAAAAGTCGATTTTGTGGGTGAGCTAGAATACGTTCCAGAAGATTTTCTGTTCTACTAGGGATGCTGTCCGTTACTCTCCCGATTTTGCATTTCTCTGTATTGCCCTATTCATTGATAGTCTTTATGGCATTGACTTAGTATCGCAATATTTTTACATTTTGCAATAAAACCCTTTAACTTTCTATTGAAGTATAACTTAGTTATTGAGTAGGCCCATTTACTAACTTGATTGTATTCTAATATTTTGATCCATTGGGAGGTGACTTAACACGTAGACACATTGCATCATGAAAATGAGGTTTAACACCGTCTCCGATTCAGTAAACGTGGGCATTCTGATTAAGGTGATTTTTTTGGGGTGTCTATAATTTAAGGGTACCCTGCACACACACTATCCACAAATCAATTGACTCCTACATTACAGTATTATATAAAAATATGATTAAAAGAGATCACTGTGAAACTAATGACATGCACAATTTTAGGCATATTTCTGTAATTTGTATCAGATTTGTTTGGAGATGGCTGACCATAAACTAAAAATGATTGACTCACAAACTAAGATCATTACACCATACTTTGTGTAAGGATACAGATCTCTTCTGAAAAGTCTTTAAGGCTTTGCAAAAAACAGCAGTTGAGAGCAGATCAGATTTTGACAGGTTGGCAATTCTGCAGTCAAGGACCTTCCATTGAGAAGAAGCAGATCCGTTAGGATCGGAATGAGACGGTGAATGGGTGGAGTTCTACATGTTTGTTCTTGAGCAACTGTGTCTGCTTAGTGGATGCCATTGAAGTAATTATTTCAGACAAGACTGGCCTGAGCCTCTCCAAACCGTATTTACTAGACAAAGGACTTTACTGGACATATGGACTTCAATGGTCCATGTTGAACAGGAGCATATGCATGCCGACTAATTCTCTCACAATGCTAACATTGTAGCTAAGTGGAATATACATCATCAACGAAAGTGAGTTCCCCACAGAAGTCGAGTTCACAAGGTAGTGCTGAAGGGGTTATGAGTTTGCCAACCCCACCCCTTCACATTTCTAAGAGAAAGACCCTGCATGGCTGAAATTGGTAACTGTGATCCAAAGATCAGAATTTCCAATTGATATTGAAGTACAGGCTGCTGATGAATTGATTTCTCAGCATGTGTATTAAAACTCTATTCATCCAGTAGTGGGATTTGTAAAAATATAAAGTGAATTGGAGGATTGGATGCCAAAGCGAACATGAATCAAACAACTTCCAGTTCAATAAAAGAAGATCTGGTTCTGATAGAGGAGAATTTTCTTGACCCAGATGTCAATATCAAAATATCAATGTAAATAGAATTGTCTAATGTTTATATTTAGCCAAGAAGGAGGATCTGCTTGTGTCTAGTCACTCTCTATTTTGACAGCTAATGAATCAGGGGGTACTGAGAGATAAAGTGATTTACCCCAGATTACATATTTTGATCTAGTGGAAAAGCCAGGATAAAAACTCGAGGCTCATGCGTCCACAATCAACAGCTTATCCACTGTGCAATATTGTCTGTAGTATTTTACAACAAACCACATTGAACGGCATATGATCAGCTTGGAGGAGTTGCAGAAGGTGAGTATAGCCGAATCTCAAAGAGCCCCTTTTACTTACAGGAGATATTTGCCTTTGCAAGCATTTACAGTTCATCTAATAAAAGGTGCATGTCCCACCAACAAAAGAGATGAATATGTGAGAAGTGAATATTTCTGTGTCAAGGCTACTTGCAGAACAATTACTCAACGTGCTCTGTGGAAATTGAAGCTCAAGGAGAGGTTGCAGCCTGTTGCACATGATTAGAATACATTGCTGGCTGTGTGTCAGTTTTTCAAATGCAATTAACTTCCCATTTGTAAGTGCTTTGTGGTATTCACATCAATTAACGGAGCAGGCGATGTATGTGTTCAAAACTAAAGTCCCTAACACCAAAGCCCATTACCTCTTAGTCTGTCTTTAACTCCATTACTTTAGGCCTTTACAATTCTCAGAAGCTTAAATTGCTCTAATTTAGTATCTGAAACAATGAATAAATAAGGGGGTGTTAGTGTCTGAATCTAAATGAATTGTTCCAGTAGACACACATTGAATTTCAAAGGCATAAGATTTAACAGGTGCAGGGATTACAGGGTTAGCTAGATGACAGGTACCTTTAAAAAAAGGGTGTGGCTTAACTTCAAAGAACGAGTGGACGTAGTGCAAAAAATCTGAAAATTCTCCACCCATTGCGAGTCAAAGGTCTGCACACTCGGGGTTAGATTGGCAAGGCGGGGACTTGGGTAATAGGCGAAGGACCTGTATCAGAGTTGCAGTTGTGGGCCACTTTTTTGGCCAGTTTGCTGGCCTATTTGGACTGTTTCTGTGCTCTTCAGATGCCGTCAGTGGCCCAGTGGGGGCCTGAGCGACCTTTCTGGAGGCGGATGGGCCTCTATTACCTCCCTTTTACCAACGGGGCGGAGGTGTCATTCCCAGTCTCTCGCTGGGCCAGCCCATTAATGTATGCAGATTGAGCAGGGCCAGGGGCACTGAGTATAAATGGACTCACTTTTATTCAGGTGTGGTTCACAACTGTGAACTAATTCATGCACAAAGAGTCCTGGCAACATTTGCATTTTTTTTATCTCAACGAAGTTAGGAAAACATGCCTCTTTTAGAGAGAACTGCCCCCCCTTCCCCCCCTTCATAATACTTAAAACACGGAAGCAGTGTTTTGCAAAAAAGCACAATTTTCAAATGTGGGCCACTTTTTTTAGGGTGCCTGGGCATATTTTCGATCCCAATCCAACCCTGTGCACACCTGCAGGGCGCGCAGTACTCTAAACATGGCCTTTAAGAATCTAAATATGAAGTCCTGCACAACTCAGTGGTAATGAGATTGCTGGGACTTCTTTTCAATTTAGGGTGGATGTTTTCAGAAGCAGAAGCCAGGTGCAGAGGCTTACTCCCAAACTGGATGAATTGCAGCAAAATTCCTTATGCTGTAGCTACTCGGTAGAAATGAGGTGGTGATCGACAAACACAGGAATGGGTATTGGATCCATCATAGAACTGGCCATGGGACGTTCTTTAGGCAAAATGCATAACATGGTCATTGCAGGGTGGCGAAGCGAAGTCATGGGTCATTATCAGGCTAGGAGCCTTGACTTCAGTTGCTAAGCCAGGGAGATGAAAAGATGCTCTGGTAGGTTGTTAGATAAAGAAGATTAAATTGGTGAGCATAAAAAGTGGTCACCAGTACTCAGTGCTTAATTTGAGCCGGTGGTTGCTAGTGGGGGCCACTTGCACTCATTTTTGGGGAACAACAATTATTTTTTCTGGTTGGACTTTTTCCGAGAGCAAGAAAGATAAAAACACACAAAGGAGAAAGATGGAGTAAGAGAAAGATAGAAAACTGTCACAAAGGGAGAACGCAGGTACCTGCAAGAATGAGATGAAAAGGAAGGGTTTGTCTGATAGAGGATTAAAGAGGTATGAGGTGGATTGAAGACTACGCAGCTTTGGTATTGACATTAAATAGTGCCAGACGCAGGCTTCTGACTAGAGCTTCGGGTACCGGAGCTCATTCTTTTACAAATTAAGCACTGCCAGTATTATCTCCATGTGTTCAGTCAGGGTTTATTTACGGGCATCTGCCAAGTGCTTGAAAGGACGAGGATTGGTGCTGTCTCGCAGTGCATGTCCATATCTATGCGGATCATACACATGCATAAATCCCTGCTTTCTATGTGTCATTGAGTTCTGCTTATTCACACAGCAGATGACTGCCCTGTGCCCTCTTGACTACTTGTAGAGGTGAACAGATCTGTATGTATGCACTGGGCAGGGTAGGGTAGGGTCTTAAGGTCCATAACACATTCTTTCAGGAGTGAGATTGGTTCAGACATAGCGACTCTTAGATTGTGGAACGAGGTGTAATGAAGATTCAAAGATTGCAGTCTGAGGGCTAAAGGTATTGCCATTTCTGTATTGCAGCTCCTAATGATGTTCAGAGACTGACATGCTGCAAGTCATTGATTACAGAAAGCTAGATTCCAAGTGCAAGATCCGCCATATATGGCTGATAGTTAATTATTTTATTTGTTTGAGATTCTACTGAAATGTCAAATGCATTTTTTCTCCTGTGTGGCTGCTGCTGTGTTTTCCAGGTCCAAGATACCAAGGCCTAGAATTACAAAAGGCTTACATTGCTCTTGCGTCACCTAAGTTGATGCAAGGCAACACAAGCCCTTTAGTGGGATTCACTAAGCCACGCAGCACTGCATCAACAAGGATGTGGCGACAGCTATCTTAGTACTAAAAAAAAAAGGTTAAAAAAAGACATAAGGGGGAGCGTACGGATTCTCTGACCCCCTACGCCTGGTGGAAGATCCAATCCTGGTGCCCAAAACATTTTTTTTTTACTTTTACAGTGAATTTGCGGCAACCCAAGAATCTGCTGCAAATTTTAAAATAAAAAAGAAGATACCCCGACACTACTGTAAAAAAACTGTTGCTTGTATATGAATTTTCCTTAAGAAAATAAAAAGACAAGAGACGTTTGGCAAAACAGGAACAAGTTGGTTTATTTAAATGCAGTCAGAGTATCGACAGAGAAGCGTCTGAAGAAAGTCTCTCATTGTACAGAAGTTTTGGCCGACCATTTATACAGTTCGTGAGGTACAATAAACTGATCTGCCATTCTTGGCCTACTCATAAACAACAAGTACAACCATCTGATAAGGGGGACACAGATGGCGATGGACCTCTGGGAGAGGTAGTGTACGTGCCCAGATGTCCGACATGGGGAGCACATGATCACTACGTGTGATGTGCATGCTGTGTCTAGGGGTGCGTGGTAAACTTCGCTATGCCGGCACGATCGCAGTGCCAGGGACCGGCGCAAAACATTATTTTTGGAGAGGGTGGAGTGTTCTCGAGCCAATAGTAGCCCAAGAACCCCATACTCCTGGGGCCAAAACATATCTTTTAAGGAGAAGGCGCGTGGCCCTCCTCAATGAGCCTTGAGGATGCCACGAGGACCCTATCTCCTGGGGCCCAAAATGGAGACTAAGGGGAGGGGGGACGCGCAAACCCCCTCCCCGAGCCTTAATAGGCCCCCAGACCTCAATCCCCAGGGCCAAATTGCGTTAATTAGGGGTGGGGTTGCGATGCACCACCTCCCCCAGCCTGTAAAGGCCCTGGGAGCCCATCCCCAGGTGCAAAGTCAGTCTCTGTGTCCTGGAGCCCACACCGGGGCACAGTAGTTTCCCTGCCCACATTAAAGCAGAGCAGGCTTTTGTTTCCCAGTCCATGCTCTTGCAGGCAGGGAAACGCACATTGCTTTCACCTTGTGGGAGAAAACAAAAACAGCTGCTCTCGTTGGGCAGGAGCAATGATGGCCCAGCAGCACTCAGGATGGGTGCATATGAGAAGCTAGCTGGGACCGTGGGCCCCTCCTGCGGCCCCCAACATTTGTTTAAGGGGGGTTCCCAAGGTGAGCATCGGGTCACAAACCCAGAAGGAGCACAGGTCCAGGGGTACCCGGAGCCTATTAAGGATGCATGAGGGAGGCCGCGTGCCCCTCCTCCGTTTTTGTAAATGGAATAGGTCCCTGAGGACTATTAGGGGTCAGAGAGGGGGGCAGCATGCCCCCTCCCCTTATTAATTGAATTGTGCCCCAGTGATGGAGTCCTCAGAGTCTATTAAGGCTCGGGGAGGGGGGCACCCATCCCCTTCCCTTATTTTACATTATGGACCCGGGGGATGGGGTCTCAGAGCCTCCAACAGGCTCGAGGAAGGGGGCCACGTAACGCTCCCCTTAAAAGATATGATTTGGCCCCAGGGATGGGGTCTCCGGTGCCACTAGTGACTCAGGGAGGTGGGCAGCATGCACCCTTACCCTTAATAGGGGTGCAAACATATATATTTATATATATGTATACACACACACATATATATATATACCTACACACACACACACACACACACACACATATATTGGCCTAAGTGGAGTAACAGAACTTGAGGGGGCCCCCCTGCAAAGTACTCGACTCACCACCTACCACTTTGCCCCACCGCCAAAAAATCTGGTATATTTAAAATTGAAACCTCCACCATTTAATGAAATGCCTATGTATTGTCTTCTCAAAGTTCTAATAAGAAAGTGAGAAACCCTCTTCACATATAAAAATGGAAATATAAAAGTGTAAGTACTGTATGATCTAGAGTACCCGTTTGCAACTGTGAAGTGTTGGTAATCTCCCATTAAAATAAGTGCATCAGGGCTGAGAATGTCGGGTACTCTCCCTTTCAAATTTTAGAAGTTCAGGGACTGAGTACCAGACAGCACCTGCCCATTTAAAGCACTGGTTGCATGTGAATGCCCATGGACCACCCATAGTACATTCCCTCGACGCAAAGTAGCGCAAAGCGCAAGTTGTTCATGACACTGCTTCCTTAAGAAATTTGCAGATTACAAACTGAAGAAAACAAATGAAGATGACTCGGGCTGTCTAACAGAATGTAAGTTTTACTCTTTACTGCATTGCAGATCGGAGACACTTCAATGGAATTAGAAACTCTTTAACATCTCATTAAAAGTTAAGATAATGGCGAGTGGAGGAGAGAAGCACACAGTGTGAATCATGCTGACCCTCTCAATCACGAGAAGTGTTAGATTTTAGGAGGGTACCATGACAGAGGGAGCTCTGAAAACCCCAAGTTACTGGCAGCTCCCAGCAGCTCCACGGAGCTAATTGTCATCATCATTAATGCCATCTGCTGATAAAAATGCCTGGAGTGTGTTTCATATTTAAGGATGCCAGGCGATGTTGTGTTCCATCATTACCACCTGTATGTCCTTAGGATTCCAGGACAGTGTGCTGGGCTAACATTATTTACATTGTGTTACCCCCAGTAGGAGTGCACAAGTTCATACAGGGTATTTTTCACGAGTGTTCTGGTAAATAAGGTGGGAGACAGCTATAACCTCCCATGTGAATGATAAATAGGTTTAAAAAATATATGCATTTGATCGTAATTTAGTCTCTGTTATAGACTAGTATATAATGTGCAGACTGACATGTAAGATGTACCATGTGTGGAGCTTACCTACCCTCATCAAATGACTCATTTTTACAGTCCCGAATTAGGCATTAATACAAATCACCACCTGGACAGATTAAATGTTGTGGACTCATTTTTCCCATTGAGTGTTGATGATGAAAATATATATATATATATTTAGAAATATGCTGTGTAACCGTTTTCAGCAAAGCGATGGAGAGAAACATCTTTTGGCCTCGTATTTTTGTTATGTTATAATGTAGATTTTCCTAGTAATTTATGACGGAAAGTTTAATTTTATTAAAGACACGGAGGCGAGTATTATGCTTTCTAATCTTGCATTTATTACAATAGCAGCCAAGATAAGCACTAAAAACTACAGTTCCCAGGGGGCCAAGCAAACCGCTGACCAATGGGAACAAATAGAATCAACAACAGTAACCAATGAAACAGCAGTCCCAAGTATAACGATAGTTCTGACTGCGAACAGCCCTTTTTTCGTCGGCGAGCAGACTAGATAACGTCCATAAACAGAGGGAAAATAGAATAAACAATACAAAAGGCTAAAGTCCAAGCAAAGAGGTTTTGACCACAATCCAGCAGAGACATCCTTGAAGCGGGAGCGAGGATCGAGGAAACGCCGATGGGCGAAGGAACATCACGTAGAAGAACAGAATTCTCATGAAGACCATGGTCCCGATCAGGAAGAAGCGGGAGGCAGAGCTGGAGTCGCTGTAGGGAGGGAGAAAAAACACATATTAAAAGGTGTTGCGGTGGGAAAATACTCGCTTCCTTGTCTTTAATAAAATTAAGACTTTCCGGCATAAATTACTATGAAAATCTACATTTTATTGCAAGACCGGAGGCTCATATTATGCTTGTTTAAAGCATATCAACAACCAAAGAAGCAGCATTAATAACTGGTTTACAATAAAACATTCGGAACACATTGTCATTGGACCAATCTGCTGATCTCAGAATGTCCTCTAGTCTGGAGCCTGCCCAAAAAGCTTTAGAAGCCATGGCTCCCCTGGTGGAATGGGCCCCAAAGACCGAAACATCGATGCCAGCCAGGGACATAACCCAGTGAACCCAACGGGCTAGAGTAGCAGAAGAAACAGGATTATGAGGTTTGCAGAGAGAAATGAGAAGCTGAGAATGAGAGGACATTCTGAGATCAAGGGTTCGTTGTTCGTACACTTTGAGGCATTGACCCACACACAATTTAGGTTGGGAAGGGAAGTAGGGATAAAAAACAGAGTTCAAATTAGATTTTGTGCGTTTTTTAATATAGAACATCACCCTGGAGGGGGTGAACTGATGAGAGGAAACATCCATCGCTTTGACATCAGAAACACGTTTAATAGAAACCAAACATAACAACATCGTAAGTTTAGCGGAAAGCATTTTTAATGAAAGATCTGAATTATCTGGCCAATCAGAAAAAAGTTTGAGAACTAAATTCACATCCCATAGTTTAGAATACTTTGCCAACGGAGGTTTCGAGAATTTTACTCCTCTTAACAGACGACAAATCAAGGGGTGTGCACCCGCTGGCTTGCCTTCAATCAGAGAATGATTCAGGGAAATCGCTGATCTATACAGATTGACGGTTCTGTAGGACTTACCTGCACTGGCTTCAGAAGCCAAGAAATTGACAATGTAATTTAAAGATGCTGAAAAGGTATCGATACATTTTCCCACACACCAGCTTGACCATAAAGTCCAAGCGGACTTGTAAGCCTTAGTTGTTCCTGGAGCCCAGGCCCTGCTGATGAAGAGAGAAGCTTCTTACGAAATGAGAAGGTCAGGTTGGATACCCCCGAGACTTTCCACGCGGACAGAACCAAGGAGTTGTCCAGAAAGAGACTGTGAGACTGACCCAAAGGGTCCAGAAGAAGGTTGTTGTGAGCAGGAAGAAGGACTGGGAAGTCCACCGCCATCTCCAACAGAGATGGGAACCAAATCTGAGACTGCCAGAAGGGGACCACTATCACTAGAGAGGCAATCTGGCGTCTGACCTGAGCGAGGACCCTGTTGATCATGAGGAAAGGCGTAGTTGAGAAGAGGCGTCCAATCTTGGAGGAAAGCATCTGTTGCCAGAGCTAAAGGATCCGGGCGCCAACTGAAGAAAAGAGGAAGTTGAGAGTTGAGGCGAGAAGCAAAAAGATCGATATGAAAAGGGCCCCATTTTCGACAAAGAGATAGAAAGACGGATGGAAGAAGCTTCCAGTCGCTGGAATCCCGAAGATAACAAGAGTGCCAGTCTGCTACGGAGTAGAGATCGCCTGGGAGATACTCTGCTCTGAGAGAGATCTTGTTGAGAAGACAAAATTCCCAGAGACTCTTTGCTAACTCTGCGAGGGGTTTGGATTTTGTGCCACCTAGATGGTTTATGTAGCGGACCGCAGAAACATTGTCCATGCGAAGAAGAATGGAACAGCGTACCTTGTCTTTTGCTAGGCTTTTGATTGCAAAGGAGCCTCCCAGCATCTCTAAACAGTTTATGTGCAATCTGGACTCCTCGAGAGACCATGTACCTCCAGTCAATATTGTACCACAACGGGCGCCCCAACCCGACAGACTTGCATCGGATTCTAACACAAGATCTGGGGCCGAAGCGAAGATAGTTCGCCCGTTCCACGCATCTAAATGGTCTATCCACCATTGAAGTTCCAAACGAGACTCTTGGTCTAAAGAGATGAGATCGGAATAAGCCAGGCCTTGACGCAGATGTCAAATCTTTAGGTGCTGGAGGGCACGATAATGAAGCTGCCCCGGAAAGATCGCTTGAATTGAGGCGGAGAGCAGACCTACAATCCGAGCGAGAGATCTGAGGGAGACGAGAGAGGTCCGAAGCACTTGAGAGATTTCCGACTTTATAGCTGAGACCTCTGACTGAGGAAGATGAAGAGAAGCAGTGGAAGAATCCACGAGAAAGCCTAAGAAATCGATGCGCTGAGAAGAAATGAGCATGGATTTCTCGGGGTTCAGAATGAAACCCAGGTCTAGAAGGAGAGATCGAGTGAAGCTCAAATGGGACAACAGAGTTTGCTTGTCCAAGTTCATTATCAAGATGTCGTCGAGATAAATAATTAATCTGATCCCAAGGGACCTCAGATATGTGACCACCGGTCTCATGATCTTTGTAAAGCACCATGGTGCCGACGACAGGCCGAAGGGAAGGGAGCAAAACCGGTAAGTTACTCCTAACCACTGAAATTGAAGAAATTTTGTGTGGGAGGAATGAATTGGAATCGTAAGATACGCGTCTTGTAAATCTATTCTGACCATCCAATCGTTCAAACGAAGAGCATCCCTGAGATGGATAATGGTTTCCATTTTGAAATGGCGATAAACCACGAATTGGTTGAACCACTTCAAGTTTATGACAGAGCGCATTTTCTTGTTCTTTTTGCGCAAGAGAAAATGGAACTGAGGAAGCCTGAATGATCTAGAGGAGCAACTAGAATGGCCTGTTTGTGAAGAAGGGATTGAACCTCTATAGAAATTAGATTTGCCATGTCGGAAGAAACGACAAGAGGCGGAGGGAAAACAGTTTGGAAAGGTGGAGCGTAAAACTCTATAAGATAACCTTGGATAGAGTTTAGGACCCACGGATCCGCGGTCAGAGTTCACCATTTTTGAACAAACAGTTTTAAACGTCCCCCAACCGGAGTAGGATCTGAGAGGCTTACCTTGTTGGGAATTGTTGCGGAAGTTCTTCTGACCTCGGCCTCTGAAACCTCGACCTCTTTGGTGGTAGAATTGGGGTCTGTAGTCTTGATAGTTGGAACTGGAAGGACCTCTGGAGCCTTGATTCTGATAGGAACGGCCGGCAAAGCGACTCCTGCTTCTGCCGGCCCGTCCAAAAACCAGAGGAGAAAAAACTTTCTTGATGGACTGTTGGGCTTTATCAAGAGAAGCGAAGGTGGTGACAAACTTGCTTAAGTCTTTGACCAAAGAATCCCCAAACAAAAGGCCGTCAGCCTTAATTCCAGGGTCGAGAGTAGCCAAATTAGCCAATTTGGGGTCCAGTTTAATAAGGAGACCTTTACGGCACTCATGGATAATTGCCGAGTTGGCATTTCCTAGGAGACAAAAGGCCCTTTGTACCCATAAGGAGATATCATGAGGATCCAAATCTGTGCCATCCAAACGAGCGGATTCTGCCAAATCAAAAATGCGGGCAAGGGGCCCCACAATGTCCAATAACTTGTCTTGACAAGTGGACCAGGCCCTATCCACCCCCTTGCGGGGATCTTTGCCAAATTTTGAAAAGAAAGTGAGTAAAGGTTGATCAATAGTCGGAGCAATAGTGATGTTAGAAGCCAGAAAAGGCTTAGGGCATTCCGACTTCAGTTTGGACCTGGAGGATTTGTCCAATGGGAGGTGAAGTCTAGCAGAAATGTAATCACCCACATGGGAAGCCGGGAACCACTCTGTGGAGTTTGGGTGTCGAATAGATGAAGGGTCAAACATAGTGGAAGTGTGAAGGAAAAAGAATCAGATTTGAATTTTTTAGGAGGAGAAGGAGGAGAAGTGACATCAAAGAGGTCAAACAAATCATCTGCGTCATTCATATCATCATCTGTGTCCAATATATGGGAAATTACCAGTTTTTTAGGTACCTCCACATTTTTAGATGTAACTTTACGTTTGCCATCTGAAACAGAATTCCCCTCCTTAGTAGGAGGCCTGGGAGGCACCTCGTCCTCAACCATGCGCGAGGAAACCTCGCTAACCATGCGTGACGCATCAGAAAAATCATGTTTAGTATTGGAGGGTACCAATTTCCTCTTTCTGCTATCCCCCGCAGAATGGGCCAAAGCTTTGGACATCAGAGACAGCATAGAGTTTTCCATATTTTTAGAAAAGCGCTTCATGGAATTTTCCACTGCATGCTCCACAGAAGAGTTTATAAAAACATTTAAATCATTTTTGAAGGCTTCCCCTTCATCATTCTGCATATCAGAGACGGGAGAGCTGTCAATCTCCATGATAAAGTAAAGAGGCAAGAAAACTCAGAGGGAAAAGGGTTAACTAAACCGAATACCAGGGACCACCTATGGGCGTCAAACAGAAACCAAATGCAGAGAAAACCACTCCCACTGGGGCGGAGCACAACCGGAGAGCAGGGGCCAGTACTCCGTTGAAGAGCAAAGGAAAAACGAAGTCCAGCCGAGCAGGAGGAGACCGTTCACAGAGGTGAGGAAATGGGAGAAACGGTCGTCACGCAACGCGTTGAAACAACCGTCAACGTGCATGCGGCGAAAGAGAGCAATTACAGGCACCTGCGGGAAAGCGCGACAGCGGGACACAGAGCCCAAAGACGTATATCAGCAGTAGCGCGCTAACTTTAGAACATTACAACAATTAATAATACCATAGAAATATCAACAGTAAAAAATTCCCAAAAAAGGAAGAGAGGTACTTATCTGACTGCGAGCAGCAAGAAAAGAGGGCTGTTCGCAGTCAGAACTATTGTTATACTTGGGACTGCTCTTTCATTGGTTACTATTGTTGATTCTATTTGTTCCCATTGGTCAGCGGTTTGCTTGACCCCCTGGGAACTGTAGTTTTTAGTGCTTATCTTGGCTGCTATTGTAATAAATGCAAGATTAGAAAGCATAATATGAGCCTCCGGTCTTGCCATAAAATTATTGTGGCCTGATCATACTACAGCCGTCCGCGCCTCATTGAGGTGCCGCGTGAAGAGAGGGTGCCACCCACACCTTCTTTCCACCCCTCTAGGCCTCTAGAAGATGCATGCATGCATTAGGGGTCAAAAAGATGGTTAGTGTCAGAGACAATCCTCAGGTGACAGACCGCCCCATTTTTCAAGTGCTCGAGGCAACTGCGCAGTACGGGGATAAAGAGAGAGATTCTGCTCTGCCAGAGAGGATGGCGCCTGGCTCCGACAGAGGTAAGGATGTACTGAGGCCTCTCTGATATAGAGGCAGAAATCTGGAGCTGTGCATTTCATTCCAGATTGAACTGTGTGCTGTTAAATGGAGAAGTGGTTTCCCAGACTGAACCTTGTGTTGATAGGCCTGGATCTGTGCATCCCCAGATCTGAGGTGTTTAAATGGGACTATGAAACAGCCCAGAGCCACCCGCCGCAGCTGAGGAAGCTAATTACTAATAACGGTTTCACATCATCTCCCAACTGCCCCCCAATCCTGGCCAAGTCTCCCCCCACCCCTTCCCTCCCCCAGAGCGTGCCAGAGACACCGAGGATGCGAATAGTTGCAAGAGCTAAGAGAGAGGGAAGTGGTAGTGAGTGCACCGTGAGCAGCTCATCACAGGCCAGTCTCTAGCTTACTCTTGCACACTGTGCACTCTCCTCCTGTCTGTCTCATGTCTCCTCCTAAGCTCTCCTCGTGGTTGTCTCAGGCTAGTCTCCTGCACACCATAAACTGTCCTCCTGACTTAGGACTCCACCTGCACCAGAGAAGCTCCCTTCTGTCGGCAGTCACACACCTCCAGGCTGGGTATGTGGTTGCAGTGGGCAACCCCAAAAATGCAGCACTACCCCTGCAACCCCGTCTCCCATCCTTGCTGCTACCCCTCCAATCAGTGCTTTAAATGGGCCGGTACTCACAGGCACTGAGTACCAGCACTTCTTATTTTTTATCACTCTGAGTACCGGCACTTCTCTACTGCCGTGGAGAGTACTGGTACTCATGAAGGGTAGGAGCATTGGCCTCTAGTGCTGGTAGCCTGTCTCTTTGACAGCCAACGCACTTTTATAGGCCTGAGCTGAGCCCCCGCTGAACTATTCAGCGTGGGCTCATTTGCATGATATCCTGGTGTTCGCCGTCATGCTGTGTTGCAAGGAATCGAGGCAGCCCAGTGACAACACAATCAGGAAAGCCATGGGAGGTAAGGAGGTTAAAAGGGTTTTAATCGCACCTGATTCTTTTGTGTGAGTGTCTGCTTATGTTTGTCTGTTTGCCTGCTTGTGTGTGCGTGTTTTTGTGTGAGAGAAAAGCGAGAGAAATATTACAAAACAAGGAAATGTTAAAATATCACTATGTTTGACTTTCGTTTTGTATAACGAATTAACCTGTTTTGTTTATAGAAACAAATTTCTCTTGTTTTGGTACGTGCTGCAACTAGTATACAAGTCAATAAACTTTGCGTGTCTTGCATTTAGCCCCACCCCTAGCCCCGCCCACTCGCCACATTTAAATGAGTACCTGCACTCTTTTTTTTCCCATTTAAAGCACTGCCTCCAATAACGCATCAAAGCCCGTCCCTCGCAATATCGTAATGACTTAGAACAGCAACCCGGTCCCTGGGTCCCTGAATACAGCAGCCCCCATCGCAGAGAATAAGATGTGATATAGTCTACTAGTAGTACTGTACTCACACATTGTAGCTTTGGTGGCAGTTACAGACCGCTGGCACCATGTAAATTGTGATCCCACTGTGACCACACCTTCAGTTTACACTGCGCATGACTACACCATACAACATAGTCACACCCGCCTTTCCCCACCCTAGACCACGCAGCGGTATGGGTCATGTGAACGTGTGGCGCACAGTGCAGGACAGCCAGTGCGCATGAGCGACAGGGTATGCAAATAACTGGTCTCAGGGCCAGACCCAATCAGTGTACTGTGCCAAGTGGCCCCCTGGAAGTCAGGGACCCCCCACACAGTGGAGGCAAATGTTATGCCACTGATTGGCATAGGTGACTGTAGCACTTCATGAAACTGCAAAGTAAATAAAAAAAAGATGAACTTTTATAGAGCAAACAATAAGACAATATGGAGCCATTATTTTAGCAATTTCACCACAAGGCTTTGCAGAGGATTTTACATGAGGAGTAACATTTTAAGGTGGTTATTTAGAGCCTATCAGCCGGCCCAATAGCCCACTAAATAGCAGAGGCCATGGCATCTTCACTCTGGAAGTCAAGTGTCTGCCCTATTGAGAGATCCTCACTTTCCTGGTAGGGATCATTGTACTGTGAAGAATGCAATCACTGCAACAGGTTCCTTCACATCACTGAAGGTTTTTCCAGTGGGCCCGTGTTTGAAGTGGGAATTTATATTCACAATTCAAAATATAAATAGTCCTGACATGCCTGGATATTTCTCTCTATCCATGGAAGCCCTTCTACATTTTCCCTGCCTGTGTCCACCATGCCTCACACAGCAGATACAGACAGGAAAAAGATAACAGGCGTCCTGTCTTAAGTAGGGAGAGCAGCAGGGCCTCCCTGTCAGTCCCATTATAAATATACCATTCACCAGGTCTCCTGACACACAACCACACCATCTTCTCTAAGAAAACTACAAAAATACCTGGCATTCTGGAACCTTCCCATACCACCCCCGGCAGTGCCCTTCTTTTGCCTGCCTCATTTAAACTTAAACATTCAGCTACCCCCTCTCTCGCTTTGCAACCCATCTCCAAAAATATTATAACACATTTGGCATCCCGAAACCCTCTTTCTCCACCCTCTAGCCCTCCCCTTCCCCTCTTGACCCAAGTACCATACACTCAGCAGGGGCACAGAGAGCTGGCCCTGTGCTGACAGCGACTATGGGCCTGACACTCTGAGATGCTATCTGTAAGGAGTCATTTCCTGTCAGCTACGGGTGTCTGAACAGACCAGCAGTGGACTGTAAAGTAGGTAGTTATGGGAGCAGACAATAGACTTAATTCCCCGGTTTCCCTCATTTTTGTGGAAACTTTACAGTGTGGGAGAAGGCACGTAAGACCATCATCTGCAATATTATTGCTTAGCTTGGGCCCCTCGATACTTGGTGAAAGACGGGAGAAGTTTGTGGAGGCAACCACTCTCCGGATGTCCTTACAGAAGTGACCAATTTTAACTTTTCACTACTTTGACGAAATAGCAGTGAGTAGCAGGATTTCAAACCCAGTATTTAGTCTAAAAAGTCCTGTTAGAACTGGGATTCCAGGTTGGCTGAGATATGCACCCACGCCAGGCAGAATCACCACTCTAGTCAGGGCAAGCTAAATGCCTACAAAAATATAGCCTGTGTTCACCATCTGTTAGCGTGGCACAGAGCAGTCAGGCTTATCTAAAGAGGCAATGCATAAAGTATTTGTGCAACACACACACACAGTAGCCCAGTGAGTACAACACAAAAAAGACTGCACACAGGTTTATAAAAATAAATTATTATATTCTGATCAAAATGAGAACAAAATGTCAAAAATCCAATCAGTACAAGTTGAGATATGAATTTTTTAAGAATAAATGAAAAAAGCACTTAGAAGCAAATAGCACCTTAGGAATTACTTGAGGTCCCACTGGACCAAGACAAAGTCAAAGTTCTGACTGAGTACGATGGAGCGCCAACTGGCTACAGGACCCATGGAGGCCCCGTAGAACAAAGTAACTTTCCTGGTCCCAACTGCGAGATGTTTCGGAAGAAGCGTCAATGCCGATCCCACAGGTCAAGGATGTATTGGTTCTCCATACAGTGATGGAGATGCATCAGTTCCGAAGGCGAGATGCCAGCTGGAGATGCGTTGGCTCTGTAGAACAATGCACCGGGTTTCTCCATGCAGTTGAGAGATGTGTCGATCTCTCCGAGCTGCTATGATGGCGATGCCCGGTTCTGATGTGTCTGGCTCTCGAGGAGCCTTGTTGGTTCTGAGAGCGAAGCACTGATTTTACTCCCACAACTGGATCGATGCGCCAGTTCTGCTACACGCAGACAGGAGATGCGTCGATGTCCATTTTGCAACAATCTGGGTCCCCTTCCAGGGAACCAGGCACAGGAGCAGGGGTAGAGACTTTGATATCCCTGATTCTCAAGCAACAGGAGGCAAGCAAACAAGTCCTTGGAGCACACTTGGAGACAAGGCAGAGTCCAGTTCTCCTACAGCAAAGTCAGAGAGCAGCAGGGCAACAAACAGAAAAGTAGGCCTTCCAGTTCAGCAGTCCAGTTGAGTACCTTAAGCAGCACAGTAGTTATTTTGGCAGAGCTTCAGTAATACGTCCAGTAGTGTCTGATTTTAAGGGGTCAGAGACCCAGTACTTATACCCAAGAGTGGTCCTTGAAGTGCACAAGTATCCTTTCAATCCAGGCCTGTCTGCCAGGCTGTCTATGGAGAGTGAATCAGGCCTTTCTGTGGGGACAGGACACTACCTATTCAGTGAAGTGTTAGCCTCTCCCTTCCATCCTGCCCAGGCAGGGCTATTAGAATTCATATGTATATATATGGGTACTCAGACACACCTAGCCTTCCTGTGTTTGTGGCTGCCTAGAGCCCCCACCCCCAGATGTGTATTGGAGAAAGGCTGCAAGGCACACAGAGCAGTAAGTGCAGAGAAATGTCCACTTTCTAAAAGTGATATTTTTAAAACAGTAATGTTATATCCAACTTCACCAGCAAGGAGGATTTATCATTACCATTCCAAAGATATAAACATGAAATGGCTACTCCTCTCTTATCAGGAATTGCAGCTTAAAAGTGTATTAAGGAATTCCCAATGTTAACCTATGAGAGGGGTAGGCCTCACCTTAGTGAAAAACGAATGTAGCTGTTTGCCAATACCAGGACATGCAAAACATAAAATTACATGTCCTACCATTTACTTACACAGCACCCTGCCCTTAGGACTACCTAGGGCCTACCTTAGGGGTGGCTTATGTGTATGAAAAAGGGAGTTTAAGGCTTGGCAAGTAGTTTTAAATGCCAAGTCAAAGTGGCAGTAAACTGCACACACAGGCACTACAGTGGCAGGCCTGAGACAGGTTTGAAAGGCTTCTTCTGTGGGTGGCACAACCAGTGCGGCAAGCCCACTAGTACCATTTAACTTACAGGTCCTGTTACTTTACAAGGGACTTACAGGTAAATTAGATATGCAAATCATGTATTCACGAATTACACACATATCTAGGTAAGAAGCACATGCATTTTAGCACTGGTCAGCAGTCAGTGGTAAAGTGCTCAGAATCCTAAGGCCAACAAAAAGATTCAGCAAAAAGTGGCAGCAAAAAGCAAAAAGTTTGAGGGAAGACCACCCTAAGGATGACAGATCTAACAAGTACATACACAACCTGCACATACCATGCACTACAAGTTGAACTGTCTCTTGGTGCTTACGAATCTCCCCCTCTTCGATCTATGTTTTAATTGTATCATAGTTTTATTTGTATTCTTTTTAACATCACTGTTTTAATGTATAGTACGATTTAACTGTGCTTAGAATACTTTTTTGCCGTTTTATTAATTGGTGAAATAAAGTGATTTTGACTGACTGACTGGCTGGCTTACAAATCAGTGTTACTAATAATCAAATCAATGACACTTATTTTACTACCTCCAGAGAATGAAAGGCCGAACCAGCTCCGCCACAATTCAGCACTATGTGACTTTCTACACCAGAGCTCAACAGAATCGGGTGCCTCACCAGCAATGCCTTTGAGCTACCCACCTCCTGTTACCTCCTGGATGTTGTGCCAACCACAGCACTGTAAACACTTCAGGCCTGTCAAATTGCAAATGTGTCAACTCTAATCAGTACAGTTTTCATTTGCTGTCTTTACAATGCAGTGTTTGATATGGCTTCTAATCCAAGCAAATTAAACCTTTTTGAAACCATAAGGCGGATAAATAACTCTTTCCTCATGTGAAGATGATCTCTGGAAGAACAGATGTTAAAAACACTCCTAAACATGCTAGACTCACTTGGAAGTCTTTTTTCGCGCGTTCACATCTCAGTGACATCAGCAGTTTGCTAAACATTTGCAGCCTGTTTCCTAAATGCTAAATTGACAAACAGCGTGAAGTGTACCACAGTAGGTGGAAATAAAATGATATTTGAAATTGAAAAGATTAGACAAGGGGAATGATGTGACTTTTAGAAGCTGCCCAGCGCACAAGCCCTTTGCAATTCTTTAGTCTAAATAAAAATATTTAGACTTGTCCGCTTAGACATAACACAAAAGGCACAATTGTGCTAGCTATGGTTGGGACTTGATGGGGGTTCAGCCACAGGCAGAGAGAGGGTGGGATGGGAACCAGGCCATTACTGTCTGAGGTACATTTTGGGCTGTATGATACTTTGAGGCCTACTCACAAAAACATTTTGGAGTAAGTAAACATGCACTCTGCAGTACTCTTAGATGTGTTTTTGAATCAGCCGCAAAACATTCAACTCCTTTTAATAAAAGTGCACAAAGGGCACAATCCTTTCTAGTTGTACTAATTGTATGTAACTTTTCCCTGAATAGCCCATTTATTGCCATTTTAGATGTTTTGGAGCTCTTTCCATAAGGCATGTAAGTGTGCGTGATGGGAGTATTACAAGAGGTTGTATGATGGAACATCACATGCCTGAACAACACATGCCTGAACCAAGCGGTCTCAACCACGACCGCGTCTTGACCATGCATGCCTTTATCACGCATACCTTTACCACGCAATTTCATGGTACAGGCACGATTGGTAAAGGGACATGAGTGCTACAGATCATACCCCTGCCCCCAGCCCTCAAAACTGCCCCTTTTCCCCTCCCCACCCTGAGCCCTAACAATTAACCCCACAACCTCAAAACTGCCGGGAACCCAACCCCCCCGCCCTGAGCACTAAAAACTGTCCCCTACATCCCTAAAGTACCCCGACCCAGCCCCCCCACCCTGAGGCCTAAAACTGCCACCAGCCCTAAAAACTGTCCCTTTTCACCCACCCTGAGCCCTAAAAACTGTCCCCACGCCCTCAAAACTACCCTGACCCTAGGCCCCCTCCCTGACCCCTAAAACCTGTCCCATATATCCCTAAAGTACCCTGACCCAGCCCCCTCCCCGCGGCCTGAAACTGCCCCAGCCCTTAAAACTGTCCCTTTCCACCGCCCCACCCTGAGCCCTACAAACTGACACCAATGCCCTAAAAACTACCCCGACCCCAGCCGCCCCCGCCCTGAGCTCTAAAAACTGCCCCCTACACCTGTAAAGTACCCAACCCAGCACCCCCTGCCCTGAGCCCTAAAACTGCTCCCTGCCCTATAAACAACCCTATCCCCCCGAGCCCTAAGAACTACCGCACCCTGAAAAACTACCTCTCCACCCCTGCAAGACCCAGCCCCAGCCCCACTTACCTCACCATGTCCTCTCCTGATCCTTCCTCTTCCTGTCTTTTTGTGCACAGCCATACGCTCTGCATCTAGACCGCGCATTGCCTTAACCATGCATATGCATGGTTAATGCAAGCGTGGTTTGGCTTGCGGTGAAACGGCACAAGTTGTTAAGGCCTTTTCCCATTACAAGAGTACGTTTTGCGTTTTTAAAAGCAAGCGCTATTTTCAGAAACCCTTTGCAAAGGGGCTCACATGGCATAGGTTGTAGTCACCATCCTTGGTAGCTGTTCCACTACCTTGCTGTGAGCTCCCTGCTGTACCATGCAGATTTGGAACGGAACCTCCTGCTCGACTCCTCCCAATCTGGATTCCGCAACAACTACAGCACCGGGACAGAGTTCATTGCAGCTACCAACAACATCTGAGCCCTACTCGACCAAGGAGAGACGGCAGCTCTGATCCTCCTATACCTTTCGGCAGCGTTCGATATGGTCTCTCACAACACACTCATTACAAGGCTGCACAACATTGGGGGAGAGGAGTTGGCCTAACGGCTAGGGCGGTCGACCTCGATTCTGGGGAACTGGGTTTGAGTCTTGGCAATGATGCTGAACATCCTGTGATTCTGGGCAAATCACTTAATCTCCCCGTGCCTAACAAAAATGAATGTGTCCTCATGTAACGCAACTGGTGCTATGCAAAGCGCTCTGATACCCGATACCTTCGGGTGAAGTTCGCGCTATATAAAACTCCGTAAAAAAAAAAAACCAAAAAAACAACATAGGCATCCAAGGAGCCGGTCTCAGATGGATTGCCTCATTCCTCACTGGAAGAGCGCAAAAAGTACGCCTTCCCCCCTTCACCTCCCAACCCAAGGAAATCATCTGTGGAGTACACCAAGGATCCTCGTTCAGCCCCACCCTCTTCAACACTTATATGACACCTCTGGCCAGCATCACCAAAACCCACAGACTCCTATGCCAACGACACACAACTTATCCTCTCCCTCTCTCAAGACACCACCAAGACCTACTTCCACAACTGCATGACAGACATCGCCAACTGGATGAAGGACAACTGCCTGAAGCTCAACATGAACAAGACAGAGATACTGATTTCTGGAAACAAAAGCTCCGCATGGGAGACATCCTGGTGGCCCTCAGAACTAGGACCTACTCCTACCCCCACTGACCATGCTTGGATCCCAGGCATCATTATGGACAACAAGCTAATCATGGCAACTCAGGTCAACTCCGTCTGTTCCACCTGTTTCTTCATTCTTTGCATGCTTCGTAAGATATTCAAATGGCTACCCCAAAGCTCAAGCTGCTCCATCACCCAGGCAGTCATCTTAAGCCGACTGGACTACGGTAACACTCTCTACGCAGGGATCACAGCTCACCTCCTCTGACAACTACAGACCATGCAGAACGCAGCAGCCAGGCTCATCCTGGATCCCCCTAGATGAACCTACACCCCCGTACCTCAGGAAACTCCACTGGCTCCCTGTACAGAAAAAAAGCCAATTCAAAATCTTGACCCATTCATAGAAGGCCCTCCACAACTGTGGACCCTCTACTTGAACCACCGCTTGAACTTCTGTCAACCCACCAGACACCTCCACTCCACATCCTCACCCACAGCTTCCGATGTAGCAGATGCAGAGGTGGCTCCTTCTCCTACCTAGCAGCAAAGACATGGAATGAGCTACCCTTTCATCTCTTTCAGAGTTCTGAAAGTCCCTGAAGACCTGGTTATTCGGCTAATCAACTGGACCCTGCTAGTGCCTGGATACCCTCATGGGTGACAAGAAGCGCTCTACAAAATCTTCTGATTGATTGATGCAGCAAAGTGAAAGCCCCCTGTCTTCTTACCTATGCCCAGTGAGGATCACAGGTGAAGTCTGTTGAGCTGCCCCTGAGGTGTTGCCTGCAGCCTGTCTATCATGTTCTTCCCACATCAGAGAGGCCCAGTTCCCTCACCACCTCCACCTATTACCAACCCCTGTGGACCCATGGAAGGGCTCCAAGCGTTATGAATCTCCTTTTTCAGGATGTATGTTATGTTATTTTATTTTATGTTATTTTATGTTATGTTAATTGATTTGTATAGCACACTAATCATCTGAGAGACATCCAGACGCTTGGGCAGGTGTGTAGGTTTGTGGTCCCCAAGTTGCTTACATGAAGAGCCAGGTTTTCAGCTTCTTGCTGAACTCAAGAAGTGAGGAGGAGGCTCATATGTGTTGAGGGATGTCATGCCATGTCTTGGGTGAGATGTAGGAGATTGAGCGACCTCCAGTTTTGTTTTTGCGGATGTGGGGAATGTGTGCTAGTGAGAGTGAGGTGTCTGGTGGGATGGTGAAGGGGTATGTGGCTGTTCAGGTATTCTGGTCCTGTGTTGTGCAGGGCTTTGTATGTGCGCGTGTGAAGTTTGAATTGGCAGCACTTGCAAATTGTTAGCCAGTGAGGTGCAGTGAGATGAGGGTGTGGTGTGGGAGGTCGAGTATGAGCCTTTGCAGTGGTGTTCTGGATGGTCTGGAGTCTATGTAGTTGTTTGAGAGTTCTGGCATAGAGAGTGTTGCCGTAGTCCAGACGGCTGGTGACGAGCGCTTGGGTGACGGTCTGTCTGGTGTTCTGAGGCAACCATTTGTAGATTTTTCACAGCATGTGTAGGATTTGGAACAGGGTGTGCACACTGCATTGACTTGAGCCATCATGTTAAGCTTGTCATCTAGGATGAAAAGCTCAAGACACAAAATGGAGCAGGAAATCATCAAAGGGAGTCGAGCTGGGAGTTTGAATGAAGTCATAAAACTTTATCTCACTTTATAATACTGAAGTTTCCTGACTCCCCTGATTATTCGTATGACAGAAAAATTTAGCTTACTCCATTGTTAATCAGGCTTGGTAGTCCATATCAGGAATGTTATCAGTTCCGAATGCATGAATGTTAGATAACTCTAGACAGGTTCAAGGTTCTAAAATCATTTAAGCCTTTCTCATTCAGATTCTCCAGGATTTTGCGATTTTTGCAAATTGTAAACAATTTCAAACTTAGCACTGTAGTTAAAATCCTGCAATTTTTACAAACGCCCATGCAATTTTTTTTTTTTTTAAATATGCAACTGCCCCTGCTTTTTTGGGCTTTGCACCACCGCTGGGCCAATAAAAGAAGGTCAACAACAGGCAAGAAAAAGAGTCTCCTCTGGCCCTCTAAGCTGTCCCATATCACCTCTCACCCCCTCCACCCAGTCCCTGGATCACTTCTAGCTTTTGGTCTCCTTTCATTTCTCCCTGTTTCCTCTGGGAAAAAACTGGCTACCCACATAAGTCATAGATACATGTTACTTCAATGGTAATAAGAACAGGGACCTGTTTCAAGTGCTTATATGCTCAGTGGCATAGCAAGGAGGGATGGGGGGCAGTCCCCTCCCCCCACTCTTAACCCGCAACCACTGTATATGCTCCATTTTTAATTACAGTTTGCAAGATTATTGTATCGCTACACAACCCTTAATTTAAACTAGGCATGTTTTTTGCACTTGTTTTTGTTCAGTGACTGACCAGACCCTTTTAAGTTAAAACCCACATAGAAAATAACAAAATATAAACTTAAAACATTCAAGTTCATCGTGCAATTAAAAAGCCCTTTATTTTTCCAAAAGCCAGTTTATGATGTAATATTCATTTCCAGCCTTTTGCTTTTTTAATAACATAGTCCGTCCTATAATTATACCAAAAAATGTTCCTTATGAAGGTGGTGGAAGCACAGGACGTACTGCGCTAGAACTGTCCTTTTTTAGTTCCATTAGTGCCTTATTTGTTGAATGTATATAAAATCTTTATATAGCAGCTACTATATTTCAACAAATGAGTCACTGATGGAATTAAAAAAAGTGACAACTGTGGCACAATACGTCCTGTGCTTCCATCACTCCAGTGGTGCTATATGTTATATAATGTGTATTTGTAGAGTGTGAGGGTATCCTTGCTGTAAGGATTGTGATGTATTACATGGTGTGGTTGTGCGACCTCACTGTGTAATGCACTAATGAAACCATCTTCGGTCCACTCATCTATAAACCTCTCGCTGAACACTGGGCAGCTGTGGCTTCAAGCAGCAAGGCTTAAACAAAGGAACTAATGGAAAACATTTAGATGCACCAAATCTACAGAATAAGAAAGTCACACAACACAAAAGAAATCCAACACCATTTTATAAAAATAGATTATATTTTTATGAATTATTACACACCAAGAAGATCAAAATCCACCAGAGGGGTCTGGTGATATAAATGTTTAAAGAACATATAAATCCCAGCTTTTTAGTCAAAAGTCCAAACAAGCATTGGTAAATATAAAGTTTGGAAACTTTTGAAAAGTTTGGAAGAGTTGTGTTCGGCTATTCTCTCCCTGGACTGGGCGACCAATTCTGGCATGGAGAAGGTCAGGGAAGCCAATAAGAAATATTTGGACAGTTACCTGGTCACTAAAGCAGTCTCAAGTCCAGTTTACATCAAAACCGCCATAGACTTCAATGGAGTGGTCCTCATGCTGAGATACAGGAAGCTGAGGATGCCGAAAGGTTCTCTGAATGTTGTGCGGTCAATGGGGGTCTCCTTGTAGTCGTTCCTCGGTCCACGGGTAAGGTGGGGCAACTTTGGCCACAGGGTTACGTGTCCCTCAAAGTCCTCTTTGGGCCAGTAGAAGTGCAGCAGTGGCTGATCTACCTATCTCCGGTCACAGCGGGTCCAGCAGCTACTTTTGGTGAGGGTTAGTGTCCATCTTTGGTGACCAATCTGCACTCTTGTGACTCTCCTAGGTCTGGCTGACATAGGTTCAACTTTTGAGCCCTGAAGAGAGGTCTTCTTGGCTGCACATCCGCCGCCAGTGGGGATTCCTCAAGATGGCTACTGACTAGCCAGGATTGAGTACCTCAGCATTTATGGCCAGGGTGCTGGAACAGGGTGTCTACCACCTGACCCTTGGAGTTCACCTTTGTGGTCTAGGAGCAACTATTCCAAGAGCTAGGCACCACTGGCACAGTCCTCTCTTCAAAGAGGAGCAGGTGCAGATTAGCAGTCGGTGCAGCCTCTCTTACCAGGCCCAGTGGTCAGCAGGGCAGTCCTTATTTGGTCCTTTCTCCAGTCCAGATGTGATTTGAGGTTCAGGGTGCCAGGGGTGCCATATTTGTGCCCAGTATGTGCCCTATAGGGATGATGCGATCACTAGCCAATGGGCTACCAGGATCCCTTCCGCATTATGACAACATCTGGCTATATGTGTCATCTAGCAATCCCAGAGTGCACTATTTGGACCACTGTCAAGATGTCTAAACCCTTCCTTGGTTGTTAGGAGCTTGTATGCCCACCCTAAAGGGGTGGCTACCTGTGGGATACACTCCAATGGAAAAACCAGTTTGGCGGCTGGTTTCCCCACTCTGTTCCCACTGCAAGCCTGTCTACCTGAACAAAGGGTAAGCCCTTCTCGAGTGTGATAGCCATTTGCTCACCAAAGGCAGCTTCTTCTCCTGAAGCTCGATGTTTAGGCCAAAACCATGTATGGCTTCCTGCAAAGGGGAGATAACAACTTCCTTAATGGAAGGCCTCTAATGTTCCTGATGCTGCGAGTTGTTCACACTACTGCCCAGGAGGGAAGAAGGCTATTGGGTGGCCAGAAACTGTAAATGGCCACCACATAAACTGCGCAACAGAGTGGCAACAAAAGTTGCTTTTCCTTAAAAGTGACATTAAATTCGAATTGGGCATCAAGTCATGTTTAATGCCACAATTAATTTGATATCTTGGAGTAAACATTTTAGTAGTCCTATTCAGCAGTTAGCAGGAAACTGAGATGTCAGCCTGTAACTCTGTACTACCCAATGGGACCACTAGCTTTTCTACAGTAAAACGACAATTTGGATGTTTTACTGTTAGGACATATTAAAGTGCATGTCCCTACCTTAGGGTTCAATGGGCCTTCTTTAGGGGAGACACATTGTAGTTGCTTAGCGAGATAGGTGTCATGTTTATAGGGTTGTCATAGTGCTTCATTGAATCTTGATGTTGAAATTCCAGAGGGCTAAGGAAGTCAGTTGGGCATAAGCAGGAGAGGGAGCCTCACGCATGTGACTGTAAGGGAACTAAAGCATGTTTGAAGAATCAACTCGACTTCGTATATTACTACATTTTGGTGACAATTGCCTGTTCAGCTCCCTGCAGTCACAGTGAGGCCGAATTCAGCATGGAAGTGCCTCCATCAAGTGTTACGAGTCAGTGAGGGCGTACATCATTCATCGTTCGAGCGCTGACGATGACCATGCCCCCATTATTTGGTACGCCTGGTGTGCTTTATTATTCACCACAACTTGCGGTGAGTATATTAACAGCTGTGCGCTGCGTTTAATCTGTCCAATTTAGTTAAACCACCGCAGTACCAGGGAGGGCTTAGGGCATGAACAGAGGTAGAATAGGTGCGTGCTGCATTGTTAGCATAGTGTGGACTGACAAGGACAATGCCAGCCACGAGCCAAACCACGAGCGCAGCATGGATCTTACATTATATCGTCAGAGGGGCAGAGCAGGTTCAGCGTGTCAGCGGTGTCTGACAGTGTTGGAGCAGCACAGCAGGTTTAGTATGCCTGTGGAGTTTACAGCGGCACGCGTAATGGCAGGCCCAAGCCGGGCACAGTTTAACAATCTAAGAAGCAGCGCTGTACATGTGCAGTGTGGCTGTGCCTTCTCTTTACCTTTCACAATGTGTGTAATCAGGATCCAGTGAGTTTCCTCAGCTGTTAGAAAGGCACAGCTGAGTTAGGAGGAGGAGACTTAACTGTAGAAATAGAGAAAAGACTACTCAGTATTTGCTTGGAGGAGCCAGCGGCAATATAAAGGAGGGACTGCTCAGCTTGAATTTAAACACTGTAGAGGGACTTTGTGAGCACCAGTGTCAATAGTGGTACAGTAGAAGTAGTTTTATATTTTTCTATACACAAAGCAAAGTAGTTTGCTGTGAAGAATATCTTTCTGGTGGATTGTGTACATCACTGGGGCCATGGCAAGCAATCAGACCATAGCAGCCCCTCCAATGTTTTTGTCCCAGGCACGACCACCTTCAATAGAATGGGAAGAGTGGGTTTGGATTGTTGAAAATTATTTGGAGGCTATAGATGGTTTAAGGTACTCAGCTTCTAGGAAGAAGGCACTTTTACTAAATGCATTTGGTAAAGAGGGACAACACGTAAGTTTTTACCGGAGGTAATAAGTGCGGATGGTGAGGCAAAGGAGAATGTGTACATGGAAGCTAAAAAAGCGTTGGAAAAATATTATGGGTACCAAGTGAATATAGTCATGCAGCGCCATAGATTTTACTCTCAACCACAGAAAGCCCAAGAATCAGTGGATCAATTGGTAACAAGGATAAGAGAATTGGCCTTGAAATGTGATTTTGGTACAATGACTGATCGGATGATCAGAGATCAAATAGTTGAAGAATTTGATGCGTGAATGAAGGAAATGCAACAGTTGGAGACCAAGTGGGAGAAAGGTGTTAATGTAGTTAATAAAAAAGAAGGCTTGACGAAGGGTGAGGTCAAGGGAAAATTAGTGTGGAAGGCAAACAGGTGGTGGAGAAGTTGAAGAAGAAAGTGAGTAGTAATGGCAAGCCTGGATTTAAAAGGTGCTACAGATGTGGAAGTATGGGGCATGCTGCAGACTTTAAAGGGTATTTCGCACATGACAAACAATGTCACAAGTATGGGAGGATGGGTCACTTAGTGAGAGTGTGTCAAGGAATCGGGTGGCCTATGTTGTGGAGGAGGACAATACACAGGACATAGTGTTATGTATCGAGGATGAAGATGCAGTGAGACTGCATAGACTGAGAGTGGAATTCTTGGTGAATAGGGTGGCAATTGATTTGATGATTGATCCAGGATCAATGTATATAATAATTTCCAAGGAACTTTTTGAGGTAAAATGGCCCAATATGAGATTACTGCAGCGTGACATTCAACCCAAAAGATATAGTGGGGAAAATTTACATATATACATATAGTGGTATGCATGGAGACTAAGTTGGAATTCAAGGGATGGAAAGCAGTGGGATAGGTGTATGTGTCAAAAGAGGGTCTAGCAATTTTAGGCTGGTACAGCAATATGATCTACATATTGTTTTGGACCCTAGATCAAGTGAACAGGTATTGACTGTACAAGAACATGAAAGTTTGGAAGTTATTTTGGAGAAGTTTTCAAATGTGTTTAAGGATCAGATAGGCATGCTGAAGGTCTATGTCCATGAAATAAAGTTGAAAGAGGGGGCAAAACCGGTCAGACATGGGGTCAAGACAATTCCTATTGCAGTATGAGGGGAAATTAAGAGATGTAGGAGGAAATGCAAAGAGATGGTGTCATTGAACCGATGGAAGTATTGGAATGGCTCTCTCTGGTGGTAATTGCAAAGAAAGGGCATGACAGATTGAGATTCTTTCTGGATTTAAGGTCATTAAATCAGTGTATAGTGATGGCCAGTTTTCCTTTGCCTAATATCTCAGAAATGGTGTTAATGTTAAACAATGCAGAATTTTCACAAGACTGGACTTAAAATTTGCGTAACACCAGATCAAATTACATTCTAAGTCCAAGGCATACACAGCGTTCATAACTATGGATGGCGTATTTCATTTTAAAAGACTGCTTTTGGACTGGCATTGGCATCAAGTCTATTCCAACGTATGATGCACAAGTTCTTTGGTGATGCGCTGAACGTTCGTTTTTTCCAGGAAGACATTTTAATATTTGGAATTTCGGAAGAAGACCATAACAGAGCATTAGTGAAGGTTTTAAAAGTCTTGAGTGAAGCAGGATTAACATTATAAAAGGAGAAATGTCAAATTTATTGAGAGAAATTGACTATCTAGGATATCCAATTTCTGAACATGATATGAAAACAAAACAAGATCTAGTGAAGTCTAAACGCTCAATTCTTACCCCTGAAGGGAAAGACCAACTACATTCATTCATGGGGTTAATTGAATTTTATGCAAAGTTTGTAGAAAACTTTGCAAGTAAAACAAAGTGTTAAGAGAGTTATTAAGGAAAGTGACTGAATTTGAGTGACTAGACAAACATGAGCATGCGTTTTCTGAGGATGGAGAATAAGCTAGCCAGTACAGAGATTTTGACTCTTTTCGAACCGATAAATAGAAGTATGTTGACTGTTGATGCCAGTGCCCATGGGATTGGGGCAGTGTTGTCTCAGGTGAAGGGTGAAGTTGATAAGCCAGTGGCTCTTGAGGTCTCTGAGCCAAACAGAGTGAAACTATGCGGTTATTGAAAGAGAGGCCTTGGCAACTGCGTGAGGTGTGGAATACTTACGCACATATTTATGAGGTGTGCATTTTACCCTAAGGACTGATCACAAGCCCTTAGTCAGAGTGTTAAGACAAGGAGGTGTGGATAAGGTGTTGGTTAGGTTGGCACGTTTTGTGTCAAGGTTGCAAGAGTACTGATATGAACTAGAGTATATGGCCGCTTGGAAAATGTGCAGGCAGATTGTTTATTGAGGTTGCCATTGAGAGTGGAGGATGAGAGTTAAATTGAGAAAGAGGTGTTGTTTGTTGTAACAAGCATAGAGGATGAGTTGGAAGGGGAGTTTGAGGCAGTTACCTGGAAGGAGTGGGAAGCAGCTCCCAAAGAGGATGACATTTTCAAGGACTTATTTGTGAAGGATGGAAGCGAGAAGGGGATGTCAGACCATCTTTGAGAGGTTTTGTTAAGGTTCAGGAAGAACTGAGTGAAGGCAATAGTGATACGTTGGTGTTCAGAGGTGAGAAGTATATGCTTCCTGAGGGAGTAAGGAAGAAGTTAATCAGGTTAGCCCATGAAGGCCATCTGGGACAGTCATTGACAAAAAACAATTGAAGAAAAATGTTGTTGGCCTGGAATAGATGGTGATGTAAAGGAGTGGGTGGAGGAATGCGTATTGTTTAGAGAGAGTGAGAAACGCTTAAAGGTGGGAGGTGAAGGAATGGGTTCTGTTAGTGAAGTAAGTTGTGTGTGGGAAAATATATGTTTAGATTTCATAGGTCCCATGGACTATCTGGGTGAGGGTAGCAGGTTTGCTATGGTGGTTATGGATGTTTTTTCGAGGTGGGTGATGGTTGAATTCATGAAGAACATCACAAGAGAGAGTACCTAAGATTATTGGAACAGTTACTCATGAGAGACGGTTGTCCAGGTGTATTGGCAACAGACAATGGAACACAACTTACGTCTACCAGTATGCAAAGTTTTTGGGAAAAACAAGGACTTAAGCATGTATGCACTTCATTATATAATCCCCAAGGGAATGGGATGGTTGAGCGGGAAAATTGCAAGGTAAAAGGAACCATACAAATGGCGGTGAGTGGTGGAAATGATGTGAGCAAAGAGGTAGAGAAGATGATGTGGGCATACAGTACCACGGAGAATAGGGCTACTGGCAAAACAGTGTTCAAGAGGATGAGAGGAAGAGATGTGAAAACGAAGTTATCCCCACAATGGTTGAAGGAGAGTGGGGTGGTGAGAGAGGAAAGAGAAGTATTGAGTGAAGAGAAGATAAAAGCGGGCAACTTTGTGAAAATCAAGTTAGGAATGAGAGGAGATGGTGTGAATAGGTTTTCCAAACCAATGGAAGTACATGAGGTACATGATTGGCATGTTGTTTTGTGGAAGGGGCAAAGGTGAAACAAAAGAAGAGTGGCATTGTATTGTAAGAATGGTCATCAAAGCTTCAGAGAATGGGGAGTGTTTGATGATAGGGATCAAAGCGGCAGTGAATTCTTGTTGATGGATGGTGATGAGATGAGGAAGGGAGTTGAAGGAGCAGAAAAATCTGCTGGTAGAGAAAAGACTGGAAGACGAGAGGATGAAGGTGTAAATGGAGGGTGTAGAGAACAATGGTGCAGACAACATTGCATGCCAGTCAAGTTCAATGATTATGTAATGAAATTATTTTATAGGTTCATCCTTAAGATGAATCAGGTTATCATTAGTAAGTCTTAGGAACAAACATTTAGCTTAATCATCCTCTGTCCCATTTCCCGTAACATTAGTAATGTGTAGGTCAAACCTTAGGGGAATGTACTGGTAACTCATTGTGTAAATAATAGTCTGCCACAGTATGTAATATCACAGTTATACAGGTTGTTATTTGTCTGTAAAGAAAGGAGATATGTTGTAATTGCTTAGCGAGGGAGATGTAATGTTTATGGGGTTGTCATAGTGCTTTATGGAATCTTGGTGATTCCAGAGGACTATGAAAGTCAGTTGGGGGTGAGCAGGCAAGGGAGCCTCATGCATGTAATCGTAAGGGAAATAAAGCTTGGATGAAGAATCAACTCGACTACGTATATTACTACACATATTAATTGTTAAGGGAAGTGGAGGCTTTGCCATTGGTCTAACTGGCAAAGTCGAACAAGCAGTTTCACACTTCCCTTCCAGGCTGCAGTGGCAGGTTGGGAGCCATTTTGTACAATGTCACACTCAGGGTAGCACAATCAGTGCTGCAACCCTAGGTGGACGCTCTAACTTGCATGTCCTGAGTACCCTTAGTACCATATGCTAGGGACTTATGCCAATTGAGGGTAGACAATTCAAAATAAATTTTGTAAGGGGTTAGAACACTGGCACCGAGTGTCTGGTTAGCAGTCCTCAGTGCACTCTTAGAGTAAAAAAAAACGCAGCATCAGTCCAAAAGCTTGGGGGTGATCATGCAAAAAGAGGCATTTCATTACACTGGCTCTGTTGCTGTTGGGAGAAGCTGTTGAATCGACATTTGGAGCTCCTCTCCGTAGCTCGCATAATAGAAACACTTAAAACTACTTATTATCATGCTTCTTTTTTTTTGTCTGTCATAATTGGCAACCTAAAACAAGATCTGGGCGAAATTTAAATCACACCACCATAATTCATGTAATTTTGGAAATTTTGTGTTACACTTGTTATGTGAAATTAGGCCCTTATGCGAGTCACTTAATTATGCTGCATTTGCTGTAAAAATATAGCACAGAAGCAAAGAAACAACGCGAACAATCAGAATGTGAGTGGCTGTTGCTCATGGTAATTGTGTGTTTTTACACTATTTAAACAAAATGTAAAACATTGACGATAGAAGCAATCTTTCTCTAAAATAAAGAGCTATGTAATGGATTATCATTTTACGTAATTATGTGTCATTTTGCCTAGTTTTCCAGAAATTTCACATCATTCCGCAAAAGCAAATTTTGCCAATTTCGCATACCCCTACCCAAAACCCCCATTTTGTCACTTTTTGTAATTTTGACGTAGATCAATCGAAACTGGGATGTTTAAAGTTCTCCAAGTCAGACCCATAAATAACACTCCAATGTTCACTTTTAAAACCCCTTTCAAATACCATAAAAAATCAAAACTGTGAGTTGCCCCAGTAAAACTAGTCTGACTAGTGTGTGTGTATAGACAACTGTGATAACTCATTTAAAATGTTTTGAGCGGGAATGGTTTAGCAATGGAGTATTAACATGAGATCTTCAATGTCATGTTTTTCCCTGGGTCTCAGGGCAATGCTTGTATTTGATGAAAATTGGGTAAGTAACAAAATGGACAAGGAAGACTTTAGTGGAACCTAATAACTGCGCATGCCATGCTTGGAGCCAGACCTGCCTTAGCCGACACTGTGCGTTTCCCGGGTGGGCCGGTATTCTGGCTGTGGGGGCGAGTTTTGTCACTGGGGGCGGGTTTTGCAATATCGGCCCCCTGCAACAAAAGGCGGGAGCAGTGCTTTTTACTAGCACCCACCCCCCCTGCTCCCAGGTTCGGTGGAGCAGCAATCTGCCAGGGCTGGTTGCTGTTCCCAGTCCAGCCCTGGCCAAGCTCTAGCTATCTTGGGATTCCTGAAAAGGATCTTTGTGACACTATCAAATTGTTTCTTTTTGTGTTCACAACAGTACATGCATGGGTGCATTTAGCTGTTTGTGCTGCTGGCCATCAAAATATGACTCTCGTGTTGCTTGTACCAAATCAGAGTACTGCTGCCACGTGCCTGGCTCTAGATCAGATGCTGCATTGTGCACAGGTACTGCAGTCTGGTGAGTCAGGGGTGAGTGGGTGTGAGTCTGAATATTTTTGTGCTTCTGTGTGGAACCATGTCTATGTGTATCAGTATTTATGGCCATCACTGATTATGTCTGCCTTTGTCACTTCTGTGTGCATATGTGGGGAAAAGGGACTGTGCACTCGTGTGTCTATGCGTGTGCCTGTGCGTAAGTGTGTGTGTGTGTGCATACATATGTCTGTTTATGGGAAAATTAGTCTGAAACTAAGTGAGCATGCAAAGAGGCCATGGTATATGATGTAATGTTTGACCACATAAGGCCTTATAAAGCCACACGAGGTAGTATCTGGGCATTTAATAGGCATGTGATAGGTGAATGTGGGCATAAGTTGTTTGAACCTGAGCCTTGGAAGGTACTTCTTAATATGGGGATATGAAGATGTTCCTGGCACATGATGGTGGGGACAGGGGCATTCTGCTTGGCTTTGAGAGACAGTATCCTGGTATCAGATGCTTAAACCATGGTACTGTGAATTGTATCCTGGGCACCTGAAGCTGATTCTAGCACGTGATAGTGGTACAATTGCACATGAAGCTGGACATAAGTATAGGAGGGTGTGAATACTACCTGTAATATGATAGTGCAATGCAGAGAAGGAAAAGGCATTGGGGCATATGAGGTTACTCATTAGCGTATAAGTAGTGCTGGTCAGCAGTAAATTCGAATACTATTTGCAAGCCACAATAATACCAGCTGATATTTGGCAAAAAATATTTTACTGTATGGGCTCATATATTTAGTTCAGAAATTGATTGCCTGTTATTTGATGACAAATATGCTAATGGGGCAATGAGGACATAGAAAATAGCACCAACCCGGGGGCTCATGCTGGCCTAAAGATGGCCCATTGGCCAGTGAGGAGAGAGGACATGTTGAGGCAGTGTAGAGGGAGGCAATTGGGACAGACACTACAGAAGCATGCTTTGGCCTTGGCCTACAGTGAGACCTATGGCCTGTTTCTGCTTTCGATGTCTCTTTTACTGTCCTCTCTGATATTGTTCCTCTATTTCAGAAGCTACTGCTTACATCTATAAACTTTTAAATTTTTGCTTCATTTCTTGCTTGGTTTTCGACGTCATTCTGCATACAGCTTTGCAACTGGCCAGACAAAATCGATCAGATTGTTCCTTTCTTCTTTTGAAGCTTTTTTAAGCTCTAAATATGCTTTTCAGTGGCACCACATTTGTGATATACAGCATTCATATGAACATTCATAATAAACCTTCTGGACATACTGACTTGCTGGCTTGAATGATTCCATAGAATGGCGAACACAATTACATTTCAGACTTAGTGAAGGCTTTCATGTTGTGGCTTTTTTGTCTCACAGGAGATAGCTGAACATGTATTTTAGTAAAAGGCAGTTCAGCTGTCATATAGTTATTTGGATTATTGCATTAAGCTTATTCTATCAATTTTACTGCACCTAAAGTTTCTATTGTGTCATTGAAATCCACTCCTACCTAGCTGCTCTCTATAGTCTTTCCATACAGTTCAAAATACCCATATTATTTTTGACTAAATGGCTTTTGCACAGGCTGCACATTGCTGAAACATGAAGTGCACCGCTCTGTGTTTCTGTGCTTTATTGTCTGCGGCTAATGGATATCCAGTAAATGTATACATCCCAGACAGCCTGATTTAATTGAAAATGAGCACATGTTTCTTTAGAAGAGGAGCAGGATATGGCCCTAGATGTCTCCCTGATCCAGTCAAGGCAGCTCAGCAATGCAGGAGGCATACTCAGTGGCGTAGCTATACTTGAGGGCCCCCCCCATGCAAAGTGCTGGAGGGGGCCTCCTGAAGCACGCCGCCCCCCCCGCACTGCTTCAGCTGCGGGGCCATTGTTGACGTCACTGGGCATACTGTCCTGAGGACACTCCATTGCCGACAAGATGCTTAGGACTGTGGTCCCGCTCTGGTTGGGGGACTGGGGGACTGGGGGACTGGGCATCTGCTATTGAGCTAGTAAAAACTTTGCAATTTATTGACTGTGTACATTGATGACCATTTCTTTCTGGGGACACTGATTTACTTTACTACCAGGGTCCATTGATGTTCATAACTGCCTGGGGTCATTGATGGCCATTACTGCTTTGGGCCACTGAGCATCATTTCTGAGTGGGGCCAATGAGGCTCCCTTCTGCTTAGAGTCATTATGCTGAATGCTTTTTAGGGCCATTAATGATCATTACAGCTAGAATCAGTGTTGTTTATTATTACCTTCTGGAATGGAGGCTCTTTAATGTGTAAGGCCCTTGGTGAACATTATGGCTTGATGACATTGAGGCTTGTTACTGCCTTGGGTCACTGATTCTTATCACTACATTGCACCTTTGATGCTTCTTACTGCCTGCGGTGTGTGTGTATGCGTGTCTGCATTTCTTTGTGTGAGACAGTCAGCTGGGTTGTGTGTTTGCATGCCTGTTCGCCTGAGTAAAGCGATACAAAAGGGGATGATGGACGGAACGTTTGAGCCAATCAAACACTCACCCCCAGTCAACTGATCTGGGTTTAATCCATCATCATTCTTTAGCTCACTCCACCACCCCAGTTCAGACATGGCCATATGCAAATCAGTCTGACCCTGTGCCTCATGGGAACAGTCCAGCCCGAACTGCCAAGCCATGTCTTCCCTGGACCGGAAACAAGCATCCTAGGACCGGTTTCTGGCATTCCAGCCGTCATCAGCCAGGCTTGCTTGAATCCAGTGGCAAAGTGAGCAAGGGTCCATCATCCCCTTTTGTATCGCTTTGTTCGCCCTAAGTTGGCGGGGGTATGCCCAGACGTGGGTCCCTTGCTCACTTTGCCACTGGATTCAAGCAAGCCTGGCTGATGACGGCTGGAATGCCAGAAACCGGTCCTAGGATGCTTGTTTCCGGTCCAGGGAAGACATGGCTTGGCAGTTCGGGCTGGACTGTTCCCATGAGGCACAGGGTCAGACTGATTTGCATATGGCCATGTCTGAACTGGGGTGGTGGAGTGAGCTAAAGAATGATGATGGATTAAACCCAGATCAGTTGACTGGGGTGAGTGTTTGATTGGCTCAAACGTTCCGTCCATCATCCCCTTTTGTATCGCTTTGTTCGCCCTAAGTTGGCGGGGGTATGCCCAGACGTGGGTCCCTTGCTCACTTTGCCACTGGATTCAAGCAAGCCTGGCTGATGACGGCTGGAATGCCAGAAACCGGTCCTAGGATGCTTGTTTCCGGTCCAGGGAAGACATGGCTTGGCAGTTCGGGCTGGACTGTTCCCATGAGGCACAGGGTCAGACTGATTTGCATATGGCCATGTCTGAACTGGGGTGGTGGAGTGAGCTAAAGAATGATGATGGATTAAACCCAGATCAGTTGACTGGGGGTGAGTGTTTGATTGGCTCAAACGTTCCGTCCATCATCCCCTTTTGTATCGCTTTGTTCGCCCTAAGTTGGCGGGGGTATGCCCAGACGTGGGTCCCTTGCTCACTTTGCCACTGGATTCAAGCAAGCCTGGCTGATGACGGCTGGAATGCCAGAAACCGGTCCTAGGATGCTTGTTTCCGGTCCAGGGAAGACATGGCTTGGCAGTTCGGGCTGGACTGTTCCCATGAGGCACAGGGTCAGACTGATTTGCATATGGCCATGTCTGAACTGGGGTGGTGGAGTGAGCTAAAGAATGATGATGGATTAAACCCAGATCAGTTGACTGGGGGTGAGTGTTTGATTGGCTCAAACGTTCCGTCCATCATCCCCTTTTGTATCGCTTTGTTCACCCTAAGTTGGCGGGGGTATGCCCAGACGTGGGTCCCTTGCTCACTTTGCCACTGGATTCAAGCAAGCCTGGCTGATGACGGCTGGAATGCCAGAAACCGGTCCTAGGATGCTTGTTTCCGGTCCAGGGAAGACATGGCTTGGCAGTTCGGGCTGGACTGTTCCCATGAGGCACAGGGTCAGACTGATTTGCATATGGCCATGTCTGAACTGGGGTGGTGGAGTGAGCTAAAGAATGATGATGGATTAAACCCAGATCAGTTGACTGGGGGTGAGTGTTTGATTGGCTCAAGCGTTCCGTCCATCATCCCCTTTTGTATCGCTTTGTTCGCCTGAGTATGCATGTATATCTGTGGATAAACTGCTCTTTCTCCATACGTATGTGTGAATATAATAGGTAAAAAGGCGACCAAAAGGCCATGATATCACTGAATATTGTGTTATTGTCCATTATTCACATACATGGGATCCGTGCCAGTATGGGGGCTCTTCAAAAGACATAATAGGTCTGACTGCACCGTGGTCCAGAGCAGCAGCCTTAGTGGTGCAGTCCACCACCTGGCCTGCTCCTACACCAAGAGTGAGTCAACTCTTGCAGGACCCAAGCACCTTGCTCTATCGCAAAGTGTCCCCTGTGTAGACAGGGCTCTGATGGCCTGTCTCCGGCTGCGAGTGACATCTTGCTCTTGAGCATTGTGGCTTCTCTGTTGACTGCTGCCTTTCTGTGGAGGGCTCGGGCCAGTTGGTGGTCTCTTCAAAGTCACTTCCTGTCATTCCATAGTACTGCAGTTCTACTACCAAGTGCCATCCATGTGAGTAGTGCTTATCCTTAGACAAACTAGCCTATTCTGTTGACCCCTCATAATGGAGCTCAGTGTAACATGCAGGGGTGCCCCAAAGCCATCCATGTGCAGCACACTGGTCACTGTTTTATTACTGACTTGGGTTTGAAGGCACACTGCACATACTGGTGCCGCTTTTCAGTCCCTGCCTCCCTGCTCGTGATTTCAGGTGAATGGACCCTCTCCTCCTGGAAGCTCCTAGAGCGGCATCACTCTGTGTGGATGATCTCTTGGGAAATGGACCGTTCCGCTGGTTGTTGTGTCATTCACATATTGACCAGCCCTCAACCTTCAGCCACAGATTGCCTGCAAATGCCATGCATGATGTGTAAAATTTCTGGTGCCCTGAAATGCAGCCGTTTAATTGGTGCAGGAGTGAGATAAGTCCACATGGTGGTGAAGCACCGTTTTTACTGTACAGCTCATGTGAGAATTGGCTGACAATCAGTCCACATGTTCCCTGTACAATCTATTAGATCAAAGTTTAATCTGCAGTCTGTTATTTCTTTATCAAATGTTTTTCTCTTATAATTACAGTAATCAGGGCTGGAGCTTTGGCCAGAGTCTAGATATCCGCATCTAGGTGCGGATAACTAATAAAATAGGAGAAAACATATTCTATTAGGCACCAGGGAAAGCAAGGACCTTGGATCGGATAGGTTGGTGGAATGCAAATCAGTGGATTGGCATTTCTCATTGCACATAAGCTGATAGGCTTTCAATACTATACTATACGTCATCTGGGATTGATTGGTCAAATCATTGCAAGCTAGTGATTGTGTGTGGTGTCATGCACAGTGCATACGTCCATTTTTTATTAACAGGAGAACTCCCTGACTCTTTGCTGGGGTAACTCCCCATCCCTTTCATTATACCTGGGGTGAAGTATCTGGAAGACCCTCTCAATCCCTCTGGATGTTTCAGAGAAGGTGAGAGTACTGTTGACAACGTTGCTAAACTCTGGCCTTAGGCAGCACTGAGAGAGCCACCAGTCCTACACCAGCAGTACAAGTGGGTCACGTGCAGTGGATTCTCCCTCCTGAGCATCTTGGCTTCTCTTTTGGGCCCGGTGCCACCACCATGGAGTGATGCCTGTGGTCTTTTCCTCACTTCACAATTACTGAAAGATTTTTAGAGCACATTTGGACAGGTTTTGAACAGTTGACTTGCATGACTAACCTCAGATCATGCTGTGATGTAAGGAATTTGTTTGAATATGTTAGTCTAACACAAGATGAGTGACACTTGACATGCCATGCCCTTTCATGCTCGTGACACATCTAGGGAGTGCAGTATGCAGGTACCACTAGCTGGCTCCTATCACAGCCCACTGAAAGACATTGATATAGAGAGATATTGGCACCTTCATTGTGGGGCCTCTGTAATCTTAATTTGTTAAATTCTGCGCCTGATTCAAAATCTTGAAACCTGACTTCACTCAGAAATTGTAATTATGTCTACATTACTAGAATTTGTTTTGGGTCCACTAAAATTCTGATCTTGGACCCATGAATATATCTATCACTCCATGCTTTCAATCTCTCATCCATCTGTGTACGCACTCATCCATTATTCTTCCAATACAATTAGTTAATTAATCCATCCATACTCTCTAAGAAACAGTAGGCAACTTAGCTCCAGAAATAAGGATGGTTTCCCATCAGAAGTCGCCTGCTACTGCACCCTGATATGCACAGAGAAAACTCAGACCCTAAAACATTGTAGCCTGTGAGTTTGGGGGCACTACAATCACCAGGAGTCTTCGCGGCCGGAGCCGCTCGCATCATTGCCAAGCGCCTGGAGGCACTTTAAAACCGGGCGTGGGCTCCCGCAGCGCGGGACGTGCGCGGGCGGGCCCGTCTGCGCCCATCCGAGACCGGAGGAGGCCGGGCTGGGTCACCCCCTTAACATCTGGACTCTGGACTATATGTGCACCATTTGAACAAGGTACTTTACTACATGCTTTCATTTCTATTATTACTAGGGGGTGCCAAAATGAGCAAGCGTAAGTCTGCCAACGATCAGCGGGCCCCGGGAGTTGTGGGGACACTTGACGCTTTTCTTCTGAGGGTGGAGTCAGCCCTCATACACGAGATTGAGTTAACAGAGCGTCGGCTCTCGCTAGAACCTCAGACAACTCAGAAATCGTCCGCACTCGTTGGGCGCTCTTCACAAAATAGTTCACAAGACCCTACCCCTCAAGTAAGACAATTACAACAATCGGGGTCAGATCTTGAAATTTCCACACCCCCGGAGTCAGCCAACAGGATAAATATAACCACTAGGGGTCAAAAGGCCAAAACAAGGCAGGACAGTAATAGTGAGCCGCCATCCAAAAAAAGAAAGGGTCGGTGGCCTCAGAAACAAAACCAAAAATCACCCAAGGTAATGAGATGCGAAACTACAACTGGTGATAGAATCTGTGTACAAGGGGTCTGCTCAACTTTGAAGACAAATGAAACCGCCAGACTACCCCCACGGTTAAACGAGGAGGATTTTTGGAAGAGGCTTGAGACTATGGTATCGGTTCTGATTAGTCCACTGTCACAGAAATTATCGCAAATTGAGGAGAGACTCACCAAATTGGAGGGGCTGGTTACAAATATCTGCCCACATCTTGGTAGAGAACCTAATCTTCTGGTAAATGGGGGGCCGGGAATTGGGGTAAGTCCACCTATAACTAACCCTGAGAGTGGACAATTACCCTATGTAAATACTCACTGCAGCACTGCCGAAGCATCAGCCCTAGCTCGCCCCCCCCAACAATCTGTAGCATCTTTATCCACAGAATACACAGGGCACTTACGTAGCATAGCGGGCCCGGGCACTGCATGCACACAGGTTGCTAACACTTATAATAGGGCCACAACACATACAAGGATACCTAAGTTAGGAGAAGCAGGGAGAGATACGAACACTCAGGACTCTCAAAGGTCTAATCCAAGGCACATTATAAACCCAAACCAGACCCTGCATCTTCCGCCAGAAGCAACACCTTACACAATTGTGTTGGCAAATGTCCCCCCCTTACCTCTCCATGTCCCTGAACACTGGACAACCCTGAGGAATAAGTCATTACACCTACTGAGCGCCAGAACAGGTTTAACTAATATTCTCTTCTCGGAGTTCAAAATGGCTAGAAGAATAGGATGGGTCGGTAAAACAATCAAGCTTCTTGAAGGTGATTGTGTGGTTTTGACCTTCAGGTCCCCAAACTTGGTACAATCCAGCCTTGACAGGGCGGGCAACCAGTCCATTATGGCCCAGGAAATTAATATCTTACCATTAGGGTATTTTTACCAACCACCAAAGGTTTTTTGGAATAAACCTGTGGAGGAGAGCCATCTAGGTAACCTGCAGTATAGATATAGGGTCCCTGTTAGTAATCGTTTTGACACATTTAACACCCTAGAAGACATAGACTGACTAATTTATTCCAGTGACACTTGCCCAATTCAGAAAAATAACCCTAGTGATTGTAGTACTGACAAACTGCCCAACAAGAAAACAACTGTTGACAATACGCAAAAAGATATAAATAACTACCTCTTATCATCGGTTATTACCGAGAGGAGAGAAGAGTCATTGTGTGCCAGTAATCAGAATGCGTCCCCTAAACCCATGATATCCACAAGCTCAAGTCAGAGTCCAGTTAACAACTGTGAAACATCTCATAATAATTTTGCCTTATTAAAATCTTCAGGTAACGTCGATAGCGTCTCCTGTAACCTCGTTTTCTGGAACATTTCAGGTTTATGTTCTAAACTAACCAACCCTATATGGTGTGATTTTATAGTAAATTTCGATATAATGTGTTTTCAGGAAACCTGGGTAAAGGACATAATGCATATTAACGGTTATAAAACCTTTCACACCCCAGCTGTTGAGGTGGTTCGTGGAAGGGCAAAGGGAGGGCTTTGCACCTACATCTCCAACAGGTTGAATGTAACAGAAATAGAGATGTATACAGAAGAGATTTATTACCAACTGATCAAAATCCACGTGGATAGGAAGCACTGTATTGCGTTGATAAACTTCTACAATAATATTCCCTCTGACCAAATTGGGGTAGTTGTGAATAGACTGGGCAATGATTTGAGATCTTTGTACAATGAAAATACTAAGGATATATTCTTAATTCTGGGAGGGGATTTTAATTGCGCCTTATGCTCAAATGAGGATGGTAAATCGTGTGGATTCATAAATGAGGACGGGATTAGTAATACCCATTTTCAACATGTAAAATTGGGGGAATTGTAAAATGAAGTGCTGTTTGGCCTTGACTTGGGATTTGCAAATGAGTTATGTGCTACGCCCACTCCGATGAGCTACACTTTAATGGTAGATGTTTCTTTACCACCATAGATTATATATTGGTGTCAAATAGCCATGCAAGTAGACTTCAATCTTTTACCACTGATGGAGCAGGGTAAATGAAAAAAATTTTAACCTCCAAATAATTTTCGTAAAATAATTAATAAACATGTTCGTTTAAGTAAATAACCAACAATGTATGTTACATATAAAAGGGTTAAAGGTAACACGCTATTTTGTGTGCAAAATAATCAACTTATAATTGTTTACGTGTCTAATATAACATAATATTTGCGTACTAATAAAATAATAAAGCGATGGTAAATAAGGGATGGCTTTATATGTTGCTTTTTCCTAGGTAATACCTAATTGGGGTACGTAGAAAGACGGGAGGGAAACGAAAGGGTTTATATTCTTTATTTTAACAATATTTTGTTTATCTTTGAAAATAGTGCGCTTAGGCCTGTTGAGTAGCGATATAAAATGGCCGCTATAAGCTAGAGTACGCATGTCCAAGAAGCCGTGTGGTAGAAGAGAAAGGCTGGGGAAAAGGATGACCACGTGTTCGTGCTGAGAGGCTAAGACGGAAGTATGGTCAAGGCTATTGTGACCTTTCTGAGCAGATGTGTCAAGATGATCAGCAAGAAGCGTGAGAAGTCAAACTGAATAAATGGACGGAACTGTTGAATCTAAAAAGTAGCAGAAAAAGATACAAATTGGACTGATCGAAACGGATGAGCAATGTCATGAACTGTGGGAAACGATGCAAGCATGGACATTCCACAAGGAACTGGTTAAGACAAGGAAGTTTGATTAAAATGTATATGGGCCTGAGTGAACCAATGAGAGAGAATCACGCCATGAAGATGTAACATTTTTATTCAGTAAGCTAGAATTAGGGTATAAGAAGACCTACTCTTGGTGGGAGGGGTTAGATGCTGGAGAGTGAGATGCTGGAGAAGTTAGATGCTGTAGATGGGTGAAGTTGCGGTTGCTGATGCTGACGAGCTGATGCTGCTGCTGCTATTTTTTATTTCCAGTTGAGTATAAGAGGCTGCTTTAGGAGAACCTTTTTATTCCTGATAGATTTTTCATTTAGAACTATTAGATTTTTCCAAGACAGATAGATTGATCTTTTAGAGTTCTTACTATGACAACCTTATTTTTCCATCTAATAGATATGCATTGCAATTTCAATTTATTCTTATATTGATGATAAATGTAATAATCTGAACAATAAGCTTAACCTCATTTCTTGCTTCGAAACTTTATATAAACTTTATTATTCTTTAAACAAATGACTCAGTGATTCTTCAGTTCAATGATTAAGGTAAATTGATAAAGAGTTTATTGTGATTGAGCTGGTCTTAATCACCATCAACTGATTCCTACTAGTTGGTCCATCGACCAATGAGCGGAATACTTTAAAGCAAATGAGAAACATTATGTCATGTTAAAAGAGGTATCCCGTCTCCTTCCAGCGAATCGTTTTCTCCTAGTTTAAGGACGGAGGAAATCCAGGGAATAAAGTAAGTGAATGTATGTGCGGTGTTATGGGCCCCACCGTCATATGGATATAGTTTGTGTGTTGGAGGAATAGTTGCACCTGGATGACCGAAGCATATAGGAGAATAATTTTTATTGTTAGCGCTGGATCAGATTTCTTGGTAGCAGAGTTATGGTTACTATAGATTAGTTTGGTGATTATTGATTATTGATTAGTGATTATTGATAAGTTCATGTCTAACACTTTATGTTGAGTCGCGTTATGTTATATGTAAGTTTTCACGCTTCCGGGAAGTAGGAAGTGGAACACGTGTGGCAAGAGAAGTCACATGGAATGGTGCATTGTCTGAGTTCATATTGGTGATAACACAGGTTGTGTTATGATAGGGACATTTTCCGTATAAAAGGTGTGTAAGTGAAATAGTGAGCGGTTTTCTTGTGAAACTCTGGCCTTAATTCTCAGGAGCAGTATAGTCTCCACATGTGTTTTATCCCCAGAGAAACGGGTTTACTGTTTGCTTGAAAGAAGGGTAAGGTAGAGGGAAGTACTACTTTATCGGCGAAACTGAAAATTCTGTGGTAGGGTAGAGGTAAGCGCTGCCTACTGGAAAATACAGAGTTCTTGTGTAAATGGTCAGAACTATCTCTTCGGTTTAGCGAATCAGACAATGGAAATGTGTTTTAAATGTTGTAACTAACGAAGAATTGTCGAAAAAGAAATTGCCGATAAATTTTGTAAAGGAGGGGTCAAGAGCAGAAGTGACGTAGACAAGAGTCGCGTTGGGATTGGACAGTGCGTTAGTCACACGGAAACAGGAGCAGAACTGACGTAGACAAAAGCCGCGCTGGGATTGGTCAGTGCGCGGTAGACAGAAATCGATCTGATTGTAGTATTGGTGTGAGTCGCGCTAGTATTGGTTGGAATAACGCATAGAGAACAGTGTTGAGTTGCGGATCGTTTGAGGAGAAAAAGCGATTGTGAATCATGTCATATTATGAGTATGGTAGAGAGAAAATGTCGTGGATGTCGAAAGTTAAAAACTTCTTTAAGAAAGACAAAAAGGTAGTAACTAGAGAGGGACAAATAATTCCTCCGCCGAAATCACCAGCTTCGCATATGATGCTGAAATATGGATATCATACATGCATATGGTTAGAAAATTGGACAAAATATACCAAGAATGATGGAGCATTGGCTTTCCCGGAGAATGGTTCATTTAATGTAGCTGTACTACGAAACTTGAGAGAAAAGATGGCAATGTTAGAACCTAGACCTAGACCGACACAGTTTAAAGCTTTAACGGAATGGGAAGATGAGATGTATGAACGGGAAAGATTCAGAGGATTAAAGAATCATGAGTTTGTGCCTGGAAGGTTATGGGGAGTAAATCATGAGGACAGAATAAAGCGTTGGAGATGTGCTAATATGACAGGAGGTTTGTTTCCAGCTTTTACAGTTGAGGAAGAAGCAAAGAGAAAGTGTACAGAGAAAAAGAAACATGTAGTTATAGAAAAGTATGTGTATGGTGGTAGTGAAACGGATGACGAATTGCTGGAAGATATTTTAAACAGAAACCCACCTCCATACCAACAGACTTCTGCGGTGGTGACACCTAATGCACCGCCAATGGAAACTGGGAGGAATAAAAATCCCGAACGAAGAGATGAGACAAATAGGTCACAAGATGAATTAAAAACTTCACAAAATGAAGAGATAGAAAGTGACAATGCAACTGAATTAGCAAAAACCACAAGAGAATTGACTGAGAAAATAAGAGCATTGACAAAGAATATGGAAGCTGTCACTGTACCAGTGACAATAGGTCCAGTGATGCCAATTTTTGAGAATCAGAAAATTGATGAACGTTCTTTAGTGATTCCCATGAATTCACATTTGCAAAGAAAAAGAGAAGGGATGGAACTAAATAATGAAGGTGCACACCATTTGGCTAGTACCTATAGACCAAGCCCACCTACTAATTTGACGATAAATGAGAATGAGATTAGAAGAATACCTATGGTGACGGAGTCTGCATCAGGGACACCAGAAAGAAGTAGCAATTGGATAGAATTAAATAGTACGCCTGTAGGTCTGACTCCAGATGAGTTAAATGAATGGATGAAAGCGCTAAAAACAAAAGAAACAGAAGTGAAACCATTAGATGTAATTAGGTTGAAAATAGACATGGAAGAATTGATTTTAGGAACAATTGGTACAGAAAAATTAAAAAATTATCAGGATGATGAGATTATGTTTTTGTGCAAAAGTCTTACATGGAGAGCTAGAAATTTACATGACAAATTGGAAGAGACAGCAAGTGAACTAGGAGTAGAGTTTGTAAAAGTGAGAACGTTGCAGAAACCATACAGAGAAGATTTTTGTGAAAAAGATATAGAGAATTTGAACACATCAGGAAGACTGACCCAAATAAAAGAGTTAATTGTTTTATTGAGAAAATGGGGTGATGTGGATAGATGGAGAAATAGATGGACGAAAAAGAATGAGAAAACAACAGATAAAGCATCTTTGGCTTTTGCAGTGACAGATAAGGAACCAGTTGTAAGGGAGTACCCGATGAGAGAAACTCCAGGTGGTAGTTATGTGCATGTTTCATGGACCAGATAGGATATACTGTCATTTACAAATGACTTCCCAAAGTTGAGAGAGAAGCCAGTAGAATGGTACAGACAAGTGGAAAGATTTGTTAAGGTGTCAAAAGTGTTGTGGATAGACTTGGATGGATTGTTTGATATAGTAGTGCCAGCTGATTTGTGGACAGAATGTAAGATTACTATTGATTGGCCAACTGTAGAATATCCAAGGGATGCTAAAACAGGAGCGCCAGGACCAGAAGTGATGAGGAAGTATGACCAAGTAATTACCTTTTTGAAGAATAAGATTCCTCCAAAAGAAACAGATTGGGTAAAAATAGACAGAACAACACAAGAAAGTAAAGAATCAGTGCATGCTTATTACGAGAGGCTGTTGTTAGTTTTCAAACAGTACAGTGGTTATGAGACACTAAATGAGAAGGATATGAGTCATTTTGTATATAGATTTGTGTATGGATTGAAACCAGAGATAAGTGAAATGATTAAGCAGCATATGATTTGCTGGCAGAATAGCACAGTTGATGAGGTTTTGAGATATGCTAAGTATTGCAGTGATGATATTGAGAGTAGACAGCGTAAATTGAAAGAAAAAGCCATGTGGGCACAGGTGAAAGTTGCAGAGAAGCAAGAAGCTCAATTGAGTAATACTGGTAATGAAGCAGGACAGGTTAGATCTCGACCAAATATAGGTAAAGGAAAAGGACAAATGAGCATAGATGAGGCAAAGAAAAAGTGGCCATGCCACAACTGCGGAAAGCTAGGGCATTGGAGAAACGAGTGTAAATTTCCTCCAAAACCTAATGTGGAAAATCAATCATTAAATTCACAGGTGCAGAGTGAGGTAGTTACTCAACAAGGTCAGGTGCCACAACCACCACTTCCCAAGAGTGTTAACCAACAGAAATACAGTGCAGAAACAGGTTTCTATGGAGGAGAACAGGTAACACAGTTGCCGCGTGCAGCTGCAATTTCTCAATATTGGTTACGACAGGATGAGGATGACACGGATGAAAGTTTCCGACGGTGCCTAGGAGAAGGGGAAGAGTGCGTGCTTGGCGCAACTCTAGAGGTAGATCAGTCTGGTCCATTTGTGGATGGAGAAGTGAATGGTGCAAATGTAACATTCCTTGTTGACACTGGAGCTACCCGTTCTACTGTTAGGTCAGTGGAAATTCCAAACCTTCCTCTCTCAGGTGAACATATCCAAGTAGTTGGAGTTTCAAATCAGCAAATTAAGACGCCACTTACTAAATTAGTGGAGGTAAGAATTGGTCCATTTAGTGAAATGCACTGATTTGTGGTATTCGATTGTAGTCCCGTGAACCTTTTAGGACGCGATTTATTGTGCAATATGAATTGCACTATCTATTGTACTCAGACGGAATTGCATTTCAGACCCCAGATGAAGATGTGCTGTATAAAATGACAATGGTGAATTTAGAACCAGAAGTAAATGATTTGTTTCCTGTATTTGATGCAGAGAAAATCCCAATTGAATTGAAAAAGACAGTGAAAGAAGAAGTGTGGGACTTTACAGGAGAAGATGTAGGATTAATGAAAGAAGTAGATCCCGTTAAAATAACAGTGAAAGAGGGAACGAGTTACCCAAATACGCCCCAGTATAAATTGACACCAGAAATAATTGAAGGAATAACGCCAGTAATAAATAAAATGATTGAACAAGGGATTCTAAAAGAAATCATGAGCAGTCCATGTAATTCGCCAATAATGGGACTGAAAAAGCCAAACGGAACATATAGAATTGTACAGGATTTGAGGAAGGTAAACAAAATTGTTGTGCCTTGTTGCCCAGTAGTACCGAACCCTGCTGTGATTCTATACCAGATTCCACGTGAAGCAGAATGGTACACAGTAATTGTTTTATGTCATGCATTTTTCTCTATTCCATTGCATCCAGATAGCCAGCCATTATTTGCGTTTAGGTTTGGAGAGCGTATTTTGGCATGGTGCCGAATTCCTCAAGGGTACACAGAAAGTCCCTCAATCTTTAATCAGATTCTAATGAAATCGTTGGAAGATTTAAAAATGCCAGAAAAGTCAGTGATGGTTCAGTATATTGATGACCTACTGGTGGCATCAAAAACAAAGGAAGCATGTGTCAATGATACAATTGCTTTGCTGAATCATTTAGCAAAAAGAGGACATAAAGTGACCCCATCAAAATTGCAGTTTGTCAACAAGAAGTCCAGTATTTAGGGCATAAAATTGAGAAAGGAGTGCGAAAGGTAACGACTGAAAGAATAAAAATGATTCAAGGAATGAGAGCTCCAATGACGCAAAGAGAGGTAAGAATGTTTCTGGGAATGGTTGGATATTGTCGACAATGGATAAGCGGTTTTTCGCTGATTGCTAAACCGTTGCAAAAACTGACAAAGAAAGATGTTAAAGATCCGTTTGAAATGAATGATGAAGAAATGAAAGCATTCAGAGAGCTGAAAAAGAAATTGTGTGAGGCTCCAGCATTAGGAATGCCTGACTATGAGAAAGATTTTGAGTTGTATTGCAGTGAAAGAGATGGATGTGCATTTTCAGTTTTGGTACAGAGACATGGAACTATGAAAAGACCCATTGCATATTTTCCAGCTGTTTTAGATCCTGTAGCGAAAGCATTGCCTGGATGTTTGAAAGCAGTTGCTGCTACTTGTGTGAGGCTGGAACAGAGTGAAGGCATAGTGATGGGATATCCACTGAGAGTATATGTTCCCCATTCTGTGGAAATTCTCTTGACAAGAACGAAAACCCAATACATGACACATAGTCGGCTGACTAGGTATGAAAAAGTAATTTTGAGTGCAGATAATGTGACCATTGACAGATGTATGAATGTGAATCCTTCGACATCTTTACCAGATGAAGAAAGTATAATTGAAATGGATGAAGTAGATCACGATTGTCTGAATGTGCTTGAATATTGTACAAAACCAAGGTCAGACATACGAGATGAGCCTTTAAAGGAATCAGATTATATTCTGTTTGTGGATGGCTCATGTTTGAGAACAAGTGATGGAGTTCTAAGTGCAGCATATGCGGTTTGCACAGTAGCAACTGTAATGGAAGCATCTTGTCTGAAAGGGATACGGTCTGCCCAAGTCGCAGAACTAGTAGCTCTGATTCAAGCATGCAAGTTGGGAAGAAATGTACGGGTTACGATTGTGACAGATAGCCAGTACGGCTTTGGGGTGGTGGATGATTTTGGTCAGATTTGGTCACAAAGAGGTTTCTTGACGTCTGCAGGAACACCAATTAGAAATGGAGATTTTGTGAAAAAGTTGCTTGAGGCGATACAGCTGCCTAAACAGATTGCTGTTGTGAAGTGCAATGCACATAAAAATGGGGTAGACTACATAACTGTTGGTAATAAATATGCTGACGAGATTGCACAGTACTGTGCAAAGAATGTGGTTTCTTTAAACAAAAGTCGAGAAAGAGAGCATATTTCTTGTCCTTTGCTTTTTACTAACCCTGTTGAGACATGGGATGAGGTGAGACAGTTACAGGAAGCTGCAGATGATGATGAGGAAAAAGATACATGGATAAAAGCAGGATGTAGAAAACATGAAGAAAATGATGTTTGGGTTTACAGAGATGAAAGACCAGTTATCCCTGATAGCATGATTTCTGACATGGCACAGATGTACCATGGACAAGCCCATATTGGGAGAGATTCAATGATCAGACTTTTTAGACAAACATGGTATAATCCAAAATTCAGAGCCATAGCTGAGAGTCTTTGTCAGAGATGTCTTATTTGTCAACAGTTAAATCCAGGAAGAAAGACAGTAGTGAGTCTAGGAACAATAGGACGAGAAGGAGGTCCGTTCACTAGAATGCAAATGGATTTTATTGAAATGCCACCTTGCAACAGACTAAGGTATGTCCTAGTGGTCGTCTGTTTGTTTTCCCGTTGGGTGGAGGCATACCCAACCAGAAGGAATGATGGCATAACGGTAGCAAAACTTATGCTGCGAGAATTCATTCCGAGGTATGGTTTTCCAGTCACGATTGAAACAGATAGAGGAACACATTTCCAAAATAAATTAGTTAAACTGATTTGTGAAGCACTTAGTATTAAACAGAAACTGCTTTGTGCATACAGACCAGAGGCTTCTGGAATAGTAGAGCAAGTGAATGGAACAATTAAGAACAGGTTAGGAAAAATGTGTCAAGCTACAGGACTCAAATGGCCAGATGCCTTGCCATTAGTTTTAATGACAATCAGAATTATTCCGGAAAGGAAAACTGGACTCAGTCCCCATGAAATAATTATGGGACGAGCAATGAGACAAGCACAAGTACCTGTCAACAGACTACTGACTATAACTGATGATCTAGTGCTGGATTATTGCAAAGGATTAGCTGATGTGGTGCGTTCTGTGTTTCATCAGGTTGGACCGGATGCGACCACTCTTGAAAGAAAACCAGCTCACGACTTGAATCCAGGAGATTGGGTCCGCATAAAAGTCCACAGGAGAAGAAACTGTTTGGTTCCTCGCTGGGACGAACCACGACAAGTGATCCTGGTGACAACCACTGCAGTCAAGTGTGCAGGAGTGAAACACTGGGTGCATGCCAGTCACACCATCAGAGTTCCAGAATCTGAAGATCGACATGTGAGTCGACATCTGGAAGTATTGGATAACAGTTCAGCATCAGAAGCAGAGGAAGAAACAAACAGGGTGCCAGAACCTGAAGATCGACCTGTAAGTCGACATCTGGAAGACCCAACTACAAGTGCAACGACAGAAGAAGTAGAGGAAATAGCTGAAGTTCCAGAACTTGAAGATCGACCTGTAAGTCGACATCTGGAAATATCAGATACCAGTTCAGAATCTGATACAGATCATTCGGATTGTGAAGAAATTCTGAAAAGAAATTGGAAATTTGAAAGCATAAGAGAAGAAACTGAGCCAGAAGATAGTAACAGTGAGCAACCAAGTACAAGTTGTGGTGAAAATCCTTCGGAGATAATATTAATAGATGAAGAAGGGAGAGTTTCAAACAGAAAATTTGAAAATTCGGAAGATCCCCGAGGAGCAATAGGGACAGATAGTCAAACAAAAGAACAGGGAAATTTAGAAGCAGATAGAGAGACTGACACAAATTCGGAAGAACCTCGAGGAGGGACAGAAATAGGTGAACGAAGGAAGATAAGAAAAGAACCACAAGTAGAGGAAGAAAATGAAATTATAAGTTTCAAAATAAGAGGCAATAACGAAAGAATTGAAACAGAGTCTGAAGAAAGTGGAGAAGAAAGAAACCAAAAACTAGAGTCAAGAAAAGAAATTGGAAAACAGAAAGAGAGGAAAAAGGAAGTGAGGCAAAAAGGCCAAGAAAAGGAGACAATTGGCCCAACGATGTAAGAAAATTAAGATACAGAATCATAAGGTTAGATGGGAAAAGTGCTGAACAAGTGAATGAAATAACAAGTCAGAGAGAGCAAGAAAAACAAGGTGGAAAACACTTGCAGAAAACGAAAAGAGTAAAAAAGGTAAATCCGAAGTATAGATCGCCTGAATGGTTGTATCTTGCTTTGACTGATAACAAAGAAGAAAAGAACACTCACGAGAACCCAGAACAAAGAAACCTAATGGGTGAAGGTGAGGTGCAACAAACCTGAAGAAGTTTAAACAGTTTCTACCGGACTTGACAAAACACTGGATCTGACGAATTTCTACCGGATATGACAAAGAAAGAATTCTGAAAAAGAATTAAAAGAAAGTACCAAGCAAAGACAAAACATTGGAGTACAGAGTGGCAAATAAGTCATTCCTGAGGTGTAGTGACACAAATTTCTGGAAAATAAATAAATAAGGTCATAAAACAAAATGGAGAATACTAGAGATAGAAAATGTAAATGTGAGTTTTTAAGTAGATGGTGTAAAATGTGCTGCTTTTGTACAGGATTATTAATGACAGTATGGGTGGTTTTAGCAATCACTATTCCAATTAGTTTAGCTGTAGTAGAAACTTCTAATAACACCGAGAAAGAAAAAGGAGCTAACACTCAAGAACCAGTTATATTATAAAGTAGTGCAGAGTTACACAAGGACAAATCTATAACAGATTTTTCTAAGAATGTTTTTACTAAATTATTATATGAGTATGTCGAAACAATGGATGTAAGAGATTGCTATGTTTGTATGCAGTTGCCTGCATCTGTAGCAGAGGGTGTGACTTATCATCACCTCCCTTTGACGTATGGAATAACATGTAGTGTTTTAGCAAGTTTATTTTATAAAACAGGTAGATTAGAATATTATTACACTGACATAGATAAGATTTTTGCGAAAGTTTCTGTAGTTCCCGAGCTAAACAAAATAAAAGAGGGAAAAACGTTTGGTGAATATCTTTAGAAGATAAGATTTTAACATTAGATAATATAATTAAATACAACCTTACCTGTGAGTTAAAGAAGGAAGAAAAAGTATTTTTAGAAATGGTTGAAGAGAGAAGAGTGAAATTTCAAAGAAAAGTGATAGAAGAGACAAAAACAGTTCTTTGGGCGTTTGAGGAAGACAATCATGACAAGAAAAAGACAAATGCAGCTATGACTCTGGATTGGCCCCAACAGGGAAGGTTGTGCATTAGAAGAAATAAGACAAGATATGACAATTAGTTTGTGGGTTCCAGTATTTGCCATGACAATTATCAAATTTTAGGCGGATGGGGATTCAAAGAGGGAAGAGATCCAATATTTCCAGGGATCTATTATGTTTGCGGTAATAGGGCTTATTATAGGTTGCCGGACCATTGGTATGGGTCATGTTATTTAGGCCTGGTCTTTCCAAAGATTTTTCATATGGATAGAAAAGAAAAAGGAACACACAAAATGATAAATACCTTTACACGTAGAAAAAGGGAAAGTTTTTCAGAAATAGTAGGTGATATTTTTGGCGCATTGATACCAGCAGTGGGAATATCTTTGAATGCATTTAGAATTCGGAAATTATCCACAGTGGTAGATCGTTTATCTACAGATACTGCTGGAGGGTTCTTGATGGTAAATACCGAGATGGTTGCCATGAGAGCTATGGTGATGCAAAATCGACTTGCCCTTGACATTCTTTTGGCAAAAGAGGGTGGAGTCTGTGGAATGCTGAAAGTCCAACATTGTTGCACTTACATTCGGATAAAAGTGAAAATATACAGAAGTATATAACAAATATTACAAGTTTGCACAAAGAACTTGTTCCACTGGAGGTTGAAAGTGCATGGGGAAAACTTGGTAAAGGGTTTTCTTCAGTAATAAATTGGTTAACAAGAATGAGTGGATTAATAATAGGGAAAGTTATAATAATAGCAACCATGATAATATTAATAATTTTAGTACTGAAGCTTGTAATCACATGTATAAAGAGAAGAAGAAGACAAAATAAAATAGAAAAAGAAAACATGATAAACAAGGAGAGAGAGAGAGAAATGGGTGAAATAGAGTTAGAAGAAATAAAAGAGAACATGTACAAGAAGACGAAGAGACAAGTTGAAAGGGATACAGTTGTGTAAACTAACAAAAGCAAACGGATAAAAGATATATGCTGTCTGAAAGAATTGTATAACTTGGGTTTTGTGGTGATATTAAAAATCACCAAAGGGGGGAGTTGATGGAGCAGGGTAAATGAAAAAAATTTTACCCTCCAAATAATTTTCATAAAATAATTAATAAACATGTTCGTTTAAGTAAATAACCAACAATGTATGTTACATATAAAAGGGTTAAAGGTAACACGCTATTTTGTGTGCAAAATAATCAACTTATAATTGTTTACGTGTCTAACATAACATAATATTTGCGTACTAATAAAATAATAAACGCATGATTTGTGCTTTTTAAATAAAATGTGTGCTTGCAAAATAAAGCGATGGCAAGTAAGGGATGGCTTTATATGTTGCTTTTTGCTAGGTAATACCTAATTGGGGTACGTAGAAAGACGGGAGGGAAACGAAAGGGTTTATATTCTTTATTTTAACAATATTTTGTTTATCTTTGAAAATAGTGCGCTTAGGCCTGTCGAGCAGCGATATAAAATGGCCGCTATAAGCTAGAGTACGCATGTCCAAGAAGCCGTGTGGTAGAAGAGAAAGGCTGGGGAAAAGGATGACCACGTGTTCGTGCTGAGAGGCTAAGACGGAAGTATGGTCAAGGCTATTGTGACCTTTCTGAGCAGATGTGTGCCAAGATGATCAGCAAGAAGCGTGAGAAGTCAAACTGAATAAATGGACGGAACTGTTGAATCTAAAAAGTAGCAGAAAAAGATACAAATTGGACTGATCGAAACGGATGAGCAATGTCATGAACTGTGGGAAACGATGCAAGCATGGACATTCCACAAGGAACTGGTTAAGACAAGGAAGTTTGATTAAAATGTATATGGGCCTGAGTGAACCAATGAGAGAGAATCACGCCATGAAGATGTAACATTTTTATTCAGTAAGCTAGAATTAGGGTATAAGAAGACCTACTCTTGGTGGGAGGGGTTAGATGCTGGAGAGTGAGATGCTGGAGAAGTTAGATGCTGTAGATGGGTGAAGTTGCGGTTGCTGATGCTGACGAGCTGATGCTGCTGCTGCTATTTTTTATTTCCAGTTGAGTATAAGATGCTACTTTAGGAGAACCTTTTTATTCCTGATAGATTTTTCATTTAGAACTATTAGATTTTTCCAAGACAGATAGATTGATCTTTTAGAGTTCTTACTATGACAACCTTATTTTTCCGTCTAATAGATATGCATTGCAATTTCAATTTATTCTTATATTGATGATAAATGTAATAATCTGAACAATAAGCTTAACCTCATTTCTTGCTTTGAAACTTTATATAAACTTTATTATTCTGTAAACAAATGACTCAGTGATTCTTCAGTTCAATGATTAAGGTAAATTGATAAAGAGTTTATTGTGATTGAGCTGGTCTTAATCACCATCAACTGATTCCTACTAGTTGGTCCATCGACCAATGAGCGGAATACCTTAAAGCAAATGAGAAACATTATGTCATGTTAAAAGAGGTATCCCGTCTCCTTCCAGCGAATCGTTTTCTCCTAGGTTAAGGACGGAGGAAATCCAGGGAATAAATGAGTAAGTGAATGTATGTGTGGTGTTATGGGCCCCACCGTCATATGGATATAGTTTGTGTGTTGGAGGAATAGTTGCACCTGGATGACCGAAGCATATAGGAGAATAATTTTTATTGTTAGCGCTGGATCACCACACATGACAACTCACTGAGTGACCATTTTCCATTGAGCATTTCTGTCCTATTGCCGAAAAGATCATCTATAAAACGGGATGAAACTGTTCAGGTCTTACAAAATCTAACAATTAACAGGATAAACGGTTACTCTCTGCGCTGGTCGATGGTGGATGTTATGTCATGTTAAAATTTTTTATAAAGCGCACGTACACCGGGTTGGTTTCATGGCGCTACTCTGAGGGGTGCCTGAGTCCTAGGGGTTACTCGTAAGCTTGTTGAAACAGCCAGGTTTTAAGGAGCCTCCTAAAGCCTAGGAGGTCGGGGCAGGAACGAATGTCGAAGGGGAGAGAATTCCAAAGTCTTGGAGCTAGAACAGAAACCTGGCACCACCCAGGTGCTTCAGTTTAAAGAAGAGGGTGGACAGAAGATGCTTGTGGGCGGAACGCATATTGTGGGAAGGTACATGCCTCAGGATAAGGCTGTCCAAGAATTTAGGGCTCTTTCCATTCAGGGATTTAAAAATGAGGCAGCAGACCTTGAAGGCACAGCGCTGTGTGATGGGAAGCCAGTACAGCTTCCTCAAAAGAGGGGTGACATGGTGGTGCCTGGGTTGCCGAGAAATCAGTTGTGCTGCTTGGTTCTGTACCAGTTGCAAACGTTTGGTTAAGTATAGAGGGATGCCAAAATACAGTGAGTTGGCGTAGTCAACATGAGACATAACCGTGGCCAGGACCACTTGGGTCAGGGCTCCCTGGGTGAGAAATCTTCTAATCTTCTAATCTTCCTTATTTTTCTCAACTGGAAAAAGCATGTAGATATCACTGACCCAATTTGAGACTTCATGGTGAGATCATGGTTTATTATAACCCAGAGGCTCTTGGCCGAAACAGACGGGGAGGGGGATTGGCCCAGTTCCTTTGGCCAAAAGTGAGGGCCCCAGGGGTTTTGGATGCCTCCTGTTAGAACTAGCTCGGTTTTGTCCGGATTGAGTTTTAGCTGGTTGTTATTCATCCACCCGCTGATGAATAGTATAGTAGACTGAAAATCACGGACCACGTCGGGAGAGTTGCTGATGGGGAATATAAGTTGGAAATCATCAGCATAGTTGAAAGTACAGATATTCCTCTCTTTCAGAGCCCGAATCAGTGGAAGGAGGTAGAGATTAAACAGGAGGGGAGAGAGTGAGAAACCCTGTGGCACTCCTCATGTGGTCTTCATTCTGGGAGCGGTGAACTGAGCAATGCTAACCGACTGAGAGCGGTTTCCGAAGAAAGAACCGATCCAGCCCAGGGCGGGTCCCTGGATCCCCGCGTCTCTGACACGGTCGACAGTATACCGTGGTCAACCGTGTCAAAAGCCGCGGAGAGATCAAGCAGGACCAGGGCCTGCGGGGAACCATTATCGGCGTCCCTACGGAGAGTGTCGAGTACATCACAAAACAAGTAATAACTAAGTGCAACCAGCTTTTGATGTATGTCTGAATGAAACAGCTTCACCTGATAGTGTTTTATCTTCATTCCAAGAAATCTCGGGAGCCATAAAGGAGGCCCTGTGTTCGTACACAATCGCAATAAAGGGAAACAACAGGGGTGGTTTGATTCGAAGTGCACACGAGCATATGCCAACCTAAAGCATGAATTACATAAGACCCCAAGAAACCCAAGCAATGTCAGACAGGCTAGAGGGGCTTATAGGCAAGCACTTAAAGAATGAAAAGCATCGCTGAGAAATGAAGCATGGGCATCCTTGCATGAGGCCTCATTATCAAAAGATAGCTCAGCTTTCTGGAAAGCAGTGAAAGCACCCTTTTTAACCTCTGGAGGAGTGCCGACAATAGAAATAGCCATAACAGAAGAACAATGGATCCAGCATTTCTCCACTGTGTATAATGGCGAGGGGAGAGCTGAAACGCCAGATATTCAAAAATCATGGGGATCTTGCTCTGGCACCCTTGACCCACCATACAGATCTCCAGTTTACACTGGATGAAGTAAATCGTGCTATTTCAGCAAGTAGGGGTGGTAAGGCCCCAGGGCCGGATGGGGTCCCTGTAGACCTATATAAGTCAAACGTGACCCTATGGGGACCGCTTATAACCCAGGTAACCACTGCAAGCTGTTCTTCCCCTTTTTTGACAACCTGGGCGGAATCGATCATAGTCCCAATTTTCAAAAAAGGGGATTGCCAGGACCCTGGCTGTTATAGGCCAATTTCATTGTTGGACTCCCTGATAAAAGTGGTAGGGCAAATTATCTTAGAACGACTACAAGATTGGGCCGAGGATAATAAGGTTCTATCAGATATCCAATACGGTTTCCGTGAGAGCCTAGGGACAGTAGAACAGAGTTTAAATTTAAATATTATTATAGGGAAGTATACGAGGGTGAAGAAGGGTAGGCTGTTTTTAGCTTTTGTGGCTCTTACAGCAGCTTTCGACTGTGTTAGGCACAGCAAGCTATGGGAAATCCTCGAGGATATGGGAGTGGAATCGCAAATTATCCTCTACCTTAGACGGATATACAGTGACGCAAAGGCGAGAGTGCAATACGGTATCAATGTTGAGTGCTCTGCCCCGTTCCCAATAAGGCGGGGGGGTTAGGCAAGGCTGCGTGCTAGCCCCCTTTCTTTTTAACCTTTATATTAATGGTCTGGGTGAAGCACTGATCAAAGATTGCCAAGACCTTCCCCAAATAGCAGGACGTCCAATACCTGCCCTTCTATATGCGGATGACGCAGTTCTGATGTCACGCACTCAAGTGGGACTGCAAAAGGTTCTAAATAGCTTTGCAGCCTTTATGAGCAACCTTAGCCTTAGGGTGAATACCTCGAAAACCTTTATAATGAGGTGTGGTCAAGGCAGTCAGAGGTGTAGGGAAATGTATATAGATGAGCAGAAGATAGGGTCCACTAAGAGATTTTCATATCTCGGTATACTCTTTGGTCAGAATGACCGTTGGGCACAAGCAGTGTTAGCAAAAAATTGGCGTTTTCAAAAACTACAGCAGCCTTTGCTAATTTCTCAAGAAAGCTGGGTAGGAGGCCGCCCGTTGAACTCATCCGGATTTATAAGGCTAAATGTATTTCCACGGCCATGTACAGGGCAGGGGTATGGGGTTTTGTTGATGTACAGCCCCTACAAATAGTGGAAAATGCGTTTTTACGTTATATCCTGGCAGTACTGAGCAGTACATCATCGTATGTCTGCCATTCCGAGATGGGCGTACCACACATTGCTGACCTCATAAAAATGGAGCCTATCCTCTTATGGCATAGGATCTGGACATCGGTAAAAACTACGCTTAACCAGGACATTTTATTGGATAGTCTGAAATTGGAAGGGGCTTTAACCATCCCCTGGTTAAGGTATGTCCGAGATTTTATGCGTGACATAGGCCACTTAGAATATTTTACCGATCCCAGCACTATGCTGACCATTGCGAGGAAACAGTTAAAAAAGGGGGCCTACTGCTATTAGATACAATTAGAGTTTCGGCAGAGATCACTAAGCCCACTGTACGGTATAATCAAACGATTTTAACCACTTTTTGTATTCAACCTTATTTAACGATAGTACCGGGTGGCTATGACAGATTTTTATTGACCAGATTCAAACTTGGGATCTTTCACGAACTTGTAAGTTTTCCAAAAATGAATGATTGGTCACGAGAGATGCAACTGTGTCCCTGTGATAACCACTCAGAACAATCCACCATTCATGTTGTTCTATTTTGTAGATTTTATATTGATTTTAGGAAAACGTGGATTGTTCCAATTCTTAAATCTTTGGGGATTAGACAATGTCGCCCTGCGTTTACAGTACTACAATTCCTGGAAAATGACACATAGCCTGGAGGGTAGCAATGTTCTTAAAAAAGCACTTTGGTACAGGAAACACATTGTAATATAACCATCTAGCCTACAATGAGTTAGGGATAGTCATTTAATTGAATGTTTTTTTAATTAATTGCAAAATAATTTTATCTTTATAAAATTTACTGTGTAACGAGTTGTGTGTTTTTTATGTACTTTTATGATTGTCTGAAAAAGCAATCGAATAAAGTTTTACTTGACTTGACTTGACATTGCTGGTGCATGCTTCACTAGATGCTTCTGAAGCAAGAATGATCCCCATGGAATGGTGACTGTCTCAGAGGATGTCTCCAACTTGGTGGAGTCTTGACCTAACTGACTTCAACTGTCCTTTGTGTCACAGGTCCCTGTAGTTGCCTTTTTGTCTTGCATTGACCTCCTCTTCTGCAGTAAGCTAGCACATGCCCCTTTGACTGGGGTTCAACCAACATTTAAAGTGGGAAATAGGAACTCGGTGTTCAAGTACCAGCAGCTCATTGATGATTGAGTGTCAGCTCACCGTGTTACTTTTTGGAGGATTTGGGGTTTACTGGTTTTAATAGTAACCATTTGATCTCCTTTCCTTAATTAGTGATAGATGTTCAACAATGAGTGACAAATGCTTCCAGAAAAGTGTTGGATAGTGAATCAGGCAGTTTTACTTTGTTCTGTGCCCTATTTTGTTGACATGTTCGTTGATCATTCCTCTTTGTTTGCTGCACGCATATGTAAAGACAACGATCATAGGTAAAACCTCTTGTCACTTCTGCAACCTTATATGGAATGTACATGGCCTGAACAGCAAGATTAAGTGGGGTGCTGTACTAAGGTACACCACAGAAAAGCTAATGCTTTAGGGGATCCACCCATTGGGCATTAATTGGAAAGGCCTCAGAGATATGACTTCTTAACTGTACTTCATGCAGCATTCATCAGAGGGTTGCGTATTGTGTTGATTGTGTTTAAAAGATGCTTCTCCTTTCTCATATAAAATACAAGTCTAGGCAGATATGGGAGAAATATAATGGTATAAACATGCTAAGGGCTCATACTTGCACATTCCCTAATATCTATATGCTTTCTTTGCTGTTTGCTTCTATGTTAAACCTGCCTCTCTCTTCTTGGCTAGTGGCATTCAGGGACATACGTCGGTGGGTAGGAACTTCAATGAGGTCATATGTGCACAGGGAAAGTATGGGTTGGGCATTGACTAACAGGTACACCTTTCTGGCTAATTTCAGACCTTTTTTTGGTATCACATTTCTTTAATAAAAAAGATTTTCAGAAGTACATAAACATTGAATAACTTCAACAAATCAGCCCAATAATAGAAAACATTATGTTCATAAATAAGATATGCAATAAAATAAAGGATGAAGATAAGGCATCATATAGCAAGAAGTATGAATTAGTTCCATAATCACTATTTCAAACATTGATAAAGTAAATAATACAACAAAAATAAGAAATATATATTCACACAAAAAATAGAGAAATATACACTTTCACAACTAAAATCCTCACTGGGTTTTAGTGACATTCACCAATCCTAGAACTTAATTCACTGAGAAATTATATTTGACTCCTCAGAGCACCCATCATTCTCACTCCTTCACTATTTCTTTATGCCTGCATCTGATTTGTATTAAGTATCCTGGACATGTAAGCTGGTTTTGGCATCTGAAACCACTTCCTGTTAAAGTCTGCATAGTTGATGTATGTGGGATGCACAAGGAAATGTGGTGGCAGAAAGAGTGGTCGCTGACTGATCAACATTTTGTCGATTACCTAAGGGATGATAGAGATTTCTCCTTAACAACCAATGCAATTGCAAGTCAGTCGACTCATGGTAGACCTTCTGGGAGGAATAGAAGGTGATATTTATGGGGTTGCCCCTGACTTGTCTTACAAATGCTGAGGGAGAATGAAGCAAACAGACAATTTTGAGACTTTAAAATTGGAGCTTGAGAGAAGATACAAGATACAGAAACGCTACATGAACTTGAGCGCAGTAGGCTATCCCTAAGGCTTGAAAGGCTGCATTTTCTGGGTGGCATTCCCGAGATGAGTATCATGAAACTCTCATATACTGGGAGAGTGCAAAGAGAAATCAGGCAAACAAGTCATGGTGCTGGTTATAGGTGGTAATTATTTGGTTCTTACCTTTGGCAATTACAAAATTCTGCCGGGGCCTTGTGGACTTTTTGTGTACCCTTCTTTTTAAGTAGTTTACCCAGAAGAAGTGCAAATTATTAGAGGTAGGAATCTCAGCAAAAAATCTCAGTGCTACCCATCAATGCCTAAAGTCTGAGAAGATACAGTGTGCCAATAGGCTCCATGTCAAATGATTTAAAAAATTCACAAGTAAGACATTGTCACACAATTATCTCCGCTCACTTTTGATTGAATCACTTGACTTACCTACACAAACTGTACTTTCCCAGTGTATGGTTGTCAAGAATGCAACGCGACAGATCACCCCAAAAGTTTTTACTGACAGACTGAGAAATTGGATTTTTGTTGCATACGTGGAATGCACTGTTATCCAGAGGTTATGGGTTAAAGTGCCCAAAACAGTAGTTAAGTAATTGATTTTTTTGACTCCCAAAACTACCCTGCTGGGCTTGTTGGATGTCTCTGAAAGTGCAAGATGCACCAAAACATTGATGACCCCTCTGTTGCTTATAGTAAAGAGGCACATCATGCAGAACTGGAGGGCCAGTGAAGTGCCTGATGCATGAGTATGTACATGTGGTATGGATGTTTGATGATGGGATCCCCAGTTTATTATGCCTAGGGTGGGGATAGAAAACATGCACCAATATAGGGTCCTGGATTTCACACTTTAATTTGACTGCACCAGCGTGAAATGTTGTAGCACCTAATCTTTATTCTAAATCAGACAACAGTACAGAACCAAAATGCTGCATTCTGATTGGCTGTTAGCTAGTAGATATCTTCCCTGGAGAATAATAGCTAGAACCGTGAACAAGACGCATAACACTATGAACTAGCCTTCTTGCACTAAGTGGTGCGTGTGAAGATCACAGAGTCCTAGTAAAGAAGCAGAGTTTTCATTTAGCTCACAGAATGCACCTACACTGGGAGACACTCTGCTGGAGGCGACAGATTTAGAATCACCCACTTTCCTCTAGACAAGGCAGGATATGCACAAGAGCAATGGTTATCATCTCTGCTGCAGCAAGTGCCTGAAATAAATAAGTCCTAAAAAAAATTATTTCCATTTGTTTGAATTTCATATTTAAATAGTTCTCATAGTGTGCAAATTGGATAGCGCCTGGCAGTTTTCCCTAAATATAATTCGCTCATTGTTTTGTCTGATTAAAATCAAGCAAAATAATGTTAAACTTATTTTCAAACTATCGTAATTAATTACCTTTGAATGCGACTGTTTATACCGTATCCGGAGTCATTTATTGACAAAAAATATATATTTTCAAAAATGTTTTATAACTTTTGTATATTTAACTCACAATAATAACGATATTTAAGCTAGTGCATCTTCAGGCGGGGTGATGCAACTACTGAGAAAAGGAAGTGGGAGAAGGAAATAGAACAAGCATTGGCATAGCCAATAGGTCTCGCCTTTTGGACCTCATAAGTGTTTAGCCATGCAGCACATTATCCTGGGTGGTTCTATTTTAGCTTGGTTCTTAAATATGTGTAAGGTTATATCAAGCCCAAATTTGAACCTGTGAAAATTCGGGCATTGGGAGCAGTGTCGGGTAGCTTGCAGTGGTGTTGGGGCAGCAGATAGAAGCTTGCAGAAGTGAGGAAAGTGTGGGAGCAGTGTCAAAGTTGCAAAGTTAAACAGGCACTGGCAGTCACTGGGTCTATCCATATCAAGTATGCAATGTTTTTCAAAGATTAAAACATTTTGCAAACGTGTAGCGTACAAAAGAATTGCCCCAAAAATGGAGTGTTCCAGCAGCATGGTCAGTACAGCACTCGTACTTAATTTAAGGACACTCCCTTTCAGGCAGCTGAGCACATTATCAAGATCAAAACAGCACCAATCACAGTGCAAGACAGCCAATAGCTAAAAGGACTGACCTACTGCCCAATGGTTTATGCTGTAGTGTGCAGACGCAAAATGGAAATGCCAGTTAAACAAACCATTGGATGTTTGGAACGAAACACTGCATTTTTAGGAAAACTTGCGATTGGACAAACAGTTACAGCTGTCTGTAGTCCAGACCTAAAAAGATTTGGGTGAAAACATTTCCAAAACCTAGTTTAAAATAAATAAATAAAAAAGAAAATATTCTGTCATTTTACAAAGGGGAATTTTGCCAAAAGCAGCATAGTGCAAAGTGGACAAACTTCCAATTTTGTTGAAGTGTGAAGCCTATCTATCACCTTTTCAAAACTTCACTGACAAAATTGCGATTTCTCACACCTCTCTTAAATTAAGGCCCCCAATTTTACTCAAGTGTAACAATTTCTATAAGTACACACTAACCTTCAAACCTCTTACCTGAAAATGAGCTGAGCATCCCCAATCCTATGAGGCTCATGTAGCTTGTGACAAGCTACAGGATCACTGCGAAAGCTAAAAGATGCCTCTAAAAAACCGACCATCATTTGTAGCATAAAAAATACGAGCAAATGCTGCAATATTAACAAAACATTTGATCCAATCTGCCAACCTTTTTTACAGTAAAGCACTAACATCCCATGGGTTAATGTTTGTGCTACAAGAGAAAAAATAAATAAACTGACATAGCATTTAAAAAATAAGGAAAATAAACCTTAATTTATAAAGTACCGCAAGAAAGAGGGCCTGCAGTAGTGGGATACAAGATGTGTGCGATTATCCACGTGGGAAGGCCTGATAGAGGGCACTGCTGATATTTAATAATAATAAAACACCACACACCTCTGTTATTCTTACACCTCTTCCCTATCCTGGCTGAACTACAATGTCACTTCCCCCAGCAGACGGCGAGTGAAGTATAAAACGCAGAGGCCCCAGTTGCTCTATACAATAAATCAGAGGCGTGCTAGAAAATAAAAAGTTAACAAAAAACAGAGCTTAACTCTGAAACGTTTGCTTTGGTGGAGGGCTCTCTACGAGGTGCCCCAAACCTTCGATTGCTCACAGCCATCGCCTATCACTGGATTAGGACGCAGGCGCAGTTCATACTTTCAAGGCACACGTCTCCGTGACTCGCACTCTTATGTCTGAACCCCATTTGAAAGATTGGCTTTGAGGGCCGAGACGTTCCCCCTCAGTGCAGCGAAAGTAGAAATATCGCTAGGAAAAAAACACATTACTGTTTCCACTGCATTTTAGACGCTTTGATGAACCAGCATTCACATGCAGCTCACGCATTCAAGGTAACTGCAAAACACATCGCGCTCTCCGCCGAAAGAATAGCAGTCGCAAGAGGAGGCCCAGAACAACGTTCACTAAAAAGGAAAAAAATAAGGCATGTGCCTCGAAACACTGGCGGGGGCCTTGAAATACAAGTATGAAATGGTTAAAACCGTCGAAACGGGCACACAATTAAAACACAGAGCTAAAGACAAGGCCGTTTTTATCACTTCACTTAACCTACTTAACCACTTTCTAATTCGCGGCCTAAATCAGTAATTTGGAAGGGAGGCTGTTCAATTATTCAGTTACCTCAATTCAGCCCTGTAATTGCTCGTGACAAGGCCCACGCTCATCGCTACGCCTTCCCCGCCTCAGTTTTGTTCTGCCAGCTAAAGCGGTCCTCCTCCCTCACGTGATCTGCCGGGATCGCCGTCCTAACAACCAGACAAGTAAGGCCAAACACAGCGCCGGCTGCACAAACGGACACCGCACGGACGGGCGGGAGGGAGGGACAGACAAGTGAGGCCGCAGTATCAGCACTGGTCACACGGCGGCTTCCAAAATAAAGACAAGCATTTGAAGGCACGAGCGGGGAGGAGGAGGGGCGACGCGAGTCGTGCGCGCGCCACAGCGAGCGATCTGTTTCCAATTATAGCGCCCGCGTCTGGGCACGATAATTGGAAACAGATGTGTGCCGCGCGCGTAACCGCAGGGAAAAGGCCATGACGCACGAGCGTCTGGTCAGCTTTGAAAACCCCACTACATAAAGTCTTCGCCAGAAGCAGCGCTTGCGCGCTACTCTAGGCTCGACCTAAAAATGACATGTCCAAACAGAAATTATTCAGAGGGTTTCGCTACCCACAGGAACAAACATTTATGCATTTTAAATACGAGACCGGTCTGCAAATAGCATCAAGTACCTCTAAAAATAGACTTAAATGCATTTAAACAGAACACTAAAAAAACGGCAAGGTCTTTCAAAATGTTGCAATTTTAAAATCAAGGAAATATTAAGAACCGGGGAAGATGGCTACTCTGCGGAAAAAGATGTGGAAATGCGATGCTGTACCTCAGTAAGGATGTATCTGATTAACTATTTTTAGCTCTTTAACAGTATATTATGCTTTAAATGACTAAAACACCCATACTTCCCCTCGCATTGTTTTAAACATAGGGGCATATTCTCAAGGACTCATCGCCGATTTAGCGGCACTTTACCGCCAGGAAAGTGGCTATAGATTTATCGCCCTATTCACAAGCCTGCGCAAAAAGCCGACATCGCCAGTTTACCCGCGATAGCTGGCGCTAAAAACATCGCCAAGGCTGACAGCGACAACTTACGCTAATCATATGCAGAGTAGGCGTTCCCGTGCAAAAATTCACGATAACACCACTTCGCGATATTCTCAACGACCAGCTAGATCGGCGATGCGGTCCAAAAACAGGCGATAAGGTGCGTTAGCAGCAGGGACTTAAGTTAAGACCTGCTTTTTTCTGGTCTTAAGTAGGACGAAAACCTGCAGCATAAAGGGAGCCCAGCCCAGAGCCACATCTGAATACCAACAGATGCCATGGAGCTACTAATCATGCAGCTTGGAGACCCAAGAGGGCCACAACACCCACCGCCACCACCCCCAGGACCACCCCCGCACCCAGGACCACCCCCCCCAGGACTACCACCGAGGCAGCGCAGAACAAGACAGCGGACCTTCCGAAAACGCACCAGCCTCAGAGACTTAACGCCAGAGGATGTCATTGCCCACTACAGGCTCAAAAGGACAACCATCCTCCGCATCCTGACCCACATTGCCCACAGGCTGACGGTACCAACACAGCAGACAACCAACATCCTGCCGCAGACAAAGCTGCTGGCTGTGCTGCACTTGTTGACCTCTGGTACCTTCCAACCAACAACTGCCACAGTCGGAGGAGTCTCACAGCCAGCCCTATCAAAGTTCCTCACACCTGTCATGGATGCCATCATCAGCTTAACACCCCAGCACCTTCACTTCCCCCACACTGTGCAGGAACAGCTGGAGACCAAGCAAGGCTTCTACGCCATAGCTGGTTTCCCGCACGTGTTGGGGGCAATTGACTGCACACATGTCCTACTTGTGCCCCCTGCCGACACTGCACACAAGTACCGCAACAGAAACACACGCATTCCATCAACGTGCAGGCAATAGTGGACCACCGGGGACTGTTCACCAATGTCGTCGCCAACTTCCCAGGCAGTGTGCATGATTCCTACATCTTCCGACAGTCCATCATCAACCAGTGCTTTCAGGATGGCACCTATGGAAATGCACTGCTCGTTGGTAAGTACCAACGGAACACACCACACACCTCAACTCCACAATCATACAATTCACAACTGTGGGAATGCACACGTAACAAAATCACATACAACATGCCAACCAACATGCCCACCTACCAGACAAGACAACACAAGTAACTGTGGTAACAGGGGCCAGACATGTAGACAAACCATCCACAAAGGCATAGCCCCTCTGCCACACAATTGCAGAATGTGGGGAGAGGTGGGAACCAAGAAAGTGCGAAGGAGGCAATGGACCCATGAATAAGAATGTACACAATGCCAAGTGTGGCGGTGATGTGCTGGACAGTCTTGAGTATGCAGAGCACAGACATGTCCATGTGGTCATATACTGCTGGTGTTTGCAGTGTTATGGACAGTGGACACAACCATGTTACCTCAGGCAGTGGGGAAGACCTTGGACATGTAGCTATGTCGCCCACCCTGTAAGCGTAGTGGGCTGGGCCGGCGTACGCCAGTCCAGCGTAGGAGTGTGAAGAAATGGCCCGGGGCTCTGGGCGTGGTTCAGTTCTGGGCTCTGGGCGTGGTTCAGTTCCGAGCTGGCCACAAAAGTAACAATGACGTGTGTCTCTGTTGTGGTGTCGGCGCCACCCGACCCTTAATCGACAATGTTGCAATGTAGTGTTGTAGGGATTCTGCACATACACAGAACTATGCACAGCAATGCGGGACTTCGGTATATAGGGGCTATGCCTTCCTACAGCCTTAGTACCCACGAGCCCACGACCGGCTAGCTATAGTGTCGCACCTGCCCTCCTATACACAGATAGAGAAACAGGCGTTTAGACAACCCAGAACACAACACACCCCTAATCACTCAGGGATCATGGTAACAGGTTATTCCCTTTCGCTCAGACTCTCGTACTCATCCACAAGAGATTGACAGAGTCACTGAGTTAGTTTAAAATGTTTATTTTAACCAACGTGCTCTAAAATGCAGTATACGAGCCACTACTAAAATTAGAATGCATAATACAAACATTGTCAGCATTGTAGCAAGTCCATACATTATGAAAGGAGAAATCATTGTATATTGATTCTGGAGACAGGACTATAAAACCTACTCTCCCTCCCCATGGATGGGAAAACTAAGATGATATCATAGAAGATCTCTGGGTTTGTATAGCAGAACCCATACCTCTAAGACATAGATCGTGTCTCTACATCACAGCTCCATACAGCTCTTCATTCTTGAAAAGTCTCTCCTCAAGTGTGTCTGCATGTAACATGCATTCTCCTAATATCAAAAAAAAGGTGCGTGTCCCACAAACAGCAGCTGCAGGGTATGTTTTGTCTATGTGCTTGGGCCTGACCAGATCAAAATAACAAGGGACAGTGTTGCTTGACCTTGCTCACGATGTTCAGACTGAACTCCAGGAACAAGCAGGGAACCAGCGCAGCCAGCGGGTCGCAGGTGACCAGCGAAAACATCCTTGCATAAGAATAAGCCTGTAGTGTCGTGTGCAAAAGCAGCATCATGGCCTCCGGACCCATTCCAACCTAAAGATGTCAACGGGGTCCCTTAAATCCACATGACACCCTCCCCCTGGCCAGGTTGCAGAAGAATAGATAAAACAAGGTCCAAGTCGCAAGCAGAGTCAAAGCACTGAGCATAGCAGGGGCAAAGTTCCAAAAAATCAAAACCATCATAAGGTTGATTAGTGGTAAAATACAAGAAGAAGAAAAAAAATTCAAATGTCTTGTTGAACATTAATCATCGGAATCATATGAGATCCGTTGAACCTTGGAAGGCAAGGTGTTCCAAAAGACGGTCCCCCTCCTCAAAGACAAGGAGGGACAACATCCAATTCAACAACTCGAAGGAGCATACGTGCTCATCATAATCCATAGCTTCAAAAAGCATGGTCGTACATCTTGTATCGTACTCAATGTAGCTGTGGTGCAGCAGGCGCGATGCCCCTTCACAGATGTCCCATTGTGCCAGCACTCCATTCACGGCTGCCATCAGCATGCGGGTACCAGTTGCACATGATTGATCATGACGCAATAGGGGCCACAGCAACAGGTCGTAATCAGGGCAAGGCTGTATGGCGTTTGAGAGGCACAAATCCAAAGCCCAGGAGAAAGGACAGTCGCGGCACCAAAAAACTGGCTGAACACATGTAAAGTATGCGTATCTGTAAGTCACATTGTAGGCAGCACCCACAACAGCCATAGGCAGGCACCCAAAGAATTCCTGCAATCGGCTACGGTACAGCTCCAGCTAGACCGGATGATCGAGTACCACATGAAGGGCAGCCATTACGAAGTAGTAAAACAAATACCAGGACAGCACCAGCGAGCAAGAGGATCAACGGCAAGCCACCAAAAGCGCTGGAAAAAATGGAATGAATAAAAGCCGGAATTACACCAAATATCGTTTGAAACGAGGACACAAGACCTGAGCCCACCAATTTAAAAAAAGGTGCAAGGCCTTCTGTGTCAGAAACAATGAATATTTAGTTATCAACCCCCCCAAAATGTAGTGGGAGATTGGTATTTAATAGGAATCGTATTTCACTTGATGTCTGAGCCACCTGTAGCTCGAATGTTTCACGGGCCGAGGTCAAGGCAACTTCATGTTGGAATAACAGTGCTTTGAACCAACTTAATTTGTTGAAGCTTGCTTTCATAGTGGGAACAGAAGGCCACAGAGAGCTATCAGCAATGCCATGCGGGGGCGGAAACAGGACGTTGCTGCAAGAGGGACACCGTTGCCGATACACCGGCATGCGCCGAAGCCATGCCCTCATGTGCAGCTGTGATCAACGCATGTCTGCGATCCTCGTTGAGAATCAGCGGATCCCCAACGGAAGCAATTGTTACTGTCGGAACTTGTTCCGGGGACAATTGGTATTTATATTTGGACGGAAACCCCTGTGGGTATTTCGTCCCGTCTCTGGTAGCCGCTACGGCTGCCAGTTTGTCGGTATCGACTTTTGTCATAGACCTTGTGACTGCTGCTACTGAACAAGTGGCTACTGCATTTCTGGCTGCCTTGTCAGCCAGAGTGTTGCCCACAGCGTGTGGTCCCACGCGCTGATGGCCAAGAGTATGTATTACATGTGTAAGTGGCAAGCCCTCTTTGAGGGCCGCCACTCGTACCCAAAGAGTTTTATGCTTGATCGTGTTACCCACATGACATGGCATGACATGACAGTAGCATGCACCCGGAGGGCGGGCTCGCCCGAATGGAAAAATAAAGGAGCGCTCGGGGTCTTGGCTCATACATGCCAACTGTTGTGTGTGTAACTTCATTGCCGCAGCATAAGCCAAAGGCATAGCCTCAATCACAGCACGAGTTCAGCCAGCCCTGAAATCCACATCTGTGTCCGCCCTATCCTTACCATAGGCCTACACACACGTGGCCGCCCACCTTCAACGGCCATCATTACAGTGTTGTTGTCAGGCTTGCGGACATGCGCAGACAGGCATGACAATCGTGTGCCGTAGGAGTGCAAGTGATGCAACCGCGCAGCGCACACAAGTAAATAGGCTCGGGGGTGGGACAAGCAGCTGTGCGGCTATGTAATACACATTGATCCCGCACATTAGCCAGAAGCAATACATGGCAAACATGAATCCCAAAGTTGCACAAATCACACACCACAAAACTTGTACGTCTGCCAACACAGCATGCTGAACCACCAATTTACACTAATCTCACTTACCTCTCACAGGTGATCAAGGATATGCACTTTGCCCGTGGATGATGACACCCCTCCGAGCCCCGAACACCCCGGCCCAGAGGCAGTACAATGTGGCCCACAAACGCACCAGGGTCATTGTTGAGCACACATTTGGCGTGTTAAAGTCACGTTTCAGGTGCCTGGACATCACAGGTGGAAGACTCCTGTACAGCCCGGAAATAGTGTGCAAGATGATCATTGCATGTGGTGTATTGCACAACATATGTGTACGCACCAATGCCCCATGGATCCAAGTGCCAGATGCACCGGACGATGATGAGGAAGATGAGGCAGGTGGACCACACCCCACTGCAGCTGCAGCAGGAATAGCCCAAAGGAACACAATCATTAGCAATTTCTTCGCATGAGCACGTCACATTGTGACTGTCCTTAGCAATCATGGAACAGTACAAAATGACCACATGAACAGCATGTGCAAATAAATTCATTGCAACACACATTCCCTGTATGCATGTCAGTCCTCTGCATTAGCACATCACTCTGAAAAGTGTAAGTGCAACATTAAGTGCTAACAATCTCACAATTAGCATATAGATGGTGGGTATGTCACCTCTGTACAGAGAGGCTGTTTAGGGTGTCGCGTATTCGAAATGCCATTTCAGGGTGTCAAATGTAGTACATAATCCCACTCCTCAGCGTATCACATGTGTACAATAACATGACATGAAGGCTGTCATTGGTGTTCAAAAAAAGACAACAGGGTGTCATTTGGGGTCAAATATGACATTTCGGGTGTCATTTGGGGTCAGATATGAATTTCAGGTGTCATTTGGGGTCAAATATGGAATTGCTGGTGTCATTTGGGGTCAAATATGAACCACCCTGATGCAGAGATGCACCCTGTGACTCAAGTCCCACAACATGAGCAACATGGACGTAAGGGGGATGGGGGCCCAGGGAACACCTCAGCAACATGGGAGATGCACACCAGCCAAAAAGCCAGCAGGAATACCTTGCGTGGAACACACCAAGGTGTCCCCTGGACATATGTGCCATGTATAGATCACATGTGTACACGGACGTCATCCATCAATAGTAGTCAACAGTGTCAGCTAATAGGTGCAAGGTGAGAAGTCACTCGCATCCTCACAGCTACCTGTACACATCACTGTCAGACTGCAGCAAAACACCACTGTTACATCAGAGCATGCAAAATTGACCGTGAGGGCACGTACATGGCTGGTTAGGGTTCAACCGTGCCGGAAGGCGAAGCAGTGACATCCCCCCCAAACTCCACATCACTTTTCCAGAATGCAAGCAGATGACAAACTAACATTAGGGATGTAAGCACCTTTGTCTGAACTAGAAGGCGGTAGCACATCTGCACCTCCGACCTTGGAATTGCATGCGCCCGGCACCCCTTGAGAGATACCATAGCAGCTGATGACGACTCCCACACTACGCACATCGCTAACCAAAGACCAATGTATACACACCCCACACACAGAAGTCCTTGCTCGCAGTTCTCTTGCATGGAATGACCTTAACACTTTCGCACAGACCATCCCAGGAGTCCAAGCGCTGCACACTCAAACAAATCATTGCTCCGAGCTGTGGCATCCACATAACTTAGACTTAGGCTTTTTTACACACAGCCCTATTTCCTACTTTGACGTGGGGCTAAGTTGGGAAATTGCGAGATTGTTGTTTAGGAGTAATGAGGCCACAGGTAGTTCACACATTCCCTGTCATCTCACTGCCTGTCTGGGTCACGGTCAAACATGCCCATTGATATCAGTTCCCAGGGAGTACCTTTTTTTGGAATCACTGCCCCTACATTCATCCATAATTTCATACTTGCTTGATCATAGACATGACACATCTGTGTGAATTAGAATGTTTTGGTCACATTCGGTGGAGTGTTGAGGCTGGACCAGTACAGGGCCATGCAAACCCCACTTTACATTGTTGCCCCGTGGAGGGCCAGCCTTGTGCATGTGCATGGGTTTGCACATGCATGGGTTTGTTGTGAGATTGGTGATGTGTGGGGAGGGCCCCCTCTGTGCACATTGTCGATGGGGGCCTACTTGCTGTTTCTATGTGTGCTGCAGTATGCCAAAGAGATCAGGGACATGATCCAGAGTCATTGTGGGTGTGCAATGTGCTATACTTAATTGTGCATGTGTGCCATTGTGCCCATCTCCCCCCATCCCCCCAGTCCCTGGTCGTTACTCACCCTGTTGCTGTTGGGTCAGGTCATGTTGAGCAGTGTCCGGTCCCCCAACTCCTGCCACCGTCTCCCCACTGATGACTGTGGACACCATTTCCTCCATCTCATCCAGCTCCTGCTGTGGTGCTGGATTCCCACCTCCAGTCTGCATTGCTGCTTTCCGGTTGTTAGCGAGTTTCAGCTTGGTTTTGCGCTTCACATCATTCCAGCGCTTCTTGCAGTCATCCACTTCCCTTCTCTTCACTCCGACTGCATTCACCTTGGCCAAGATGGACTGCCATATTGCATTTTTAGTTGCCAATGACACAGTGGAGGTGATGAACAGTTGTTGGTGGTATTCTATCACCTCCGTAATCAGGATCTTGTTTTCCTGTGGACTGAATAGCGGGTTCCTCTTCTTCTTCTTCTTGCCCTTCTCCTTCCCCGAGGTCCCTGGCTGGGCCTCCGGGGGGTTTGTGGGGTTCTGGTTGGCCTCTGTAGTTGCTCCAGCTTCCTTCATGGTGCTTCTCAGTTGTTTCGGTTTTGTTTTTATTTTATTTTATTTTTTTTGCGGCTTTTATGGTGCTTTTTCCCGCCTGACATGGGAATAGCAAGCCTGGCGCTGATTATCGCTGATTTTTTGATCGCTGTTGGGCCCATCGCCACTTTTTTCACGTTCAGGTTCGCTTTTTTATCGGCGTCCCAGTAATTTTAACGCGGACATTTGACGTGTTTTCGGGAAACTATCGCCTGTTGCCGGCGTGTTGAGAATACGCCGTTAACACGGCGTTAGTTTCCCCCGATAGACGGCGTTATGTAAAATTGCGTTCACCTAGGTTGGCAATGATTATTGCCCGTTCTTGAGAATATCCCCCATAGTTTCATAACTGCATTAACTCATCAAAGCTGTTTTACTTCAGTAGTCTGCAAAACTGCAAAAATGTGTCTGTGTTCCACCCCTAACAACTGAGTAAGTGTTCAGAAACATGTGTCTTTTCTGGAGACATAATTAATTTAATCACTGATTTGTGTAGATTTTTCAGAGAGATGGAATATTATGATAAATATAATCGTTTGGTTCTACATATAATAGATATGTTAGCTATTTCTGTAGCGTTCTCTATACATTGAATAGACAGGTGTTGCAATTCCACCAACTCACTGGTCCTTATTTTATGGACATCAGAGGAGTGAGGTTGGGTCTAGGAATGTTACTTGTAACTTCTTATTTTACACAGGTTTCTGCAGCCAGCATTCACCGTGCTGACCCACTGCAAAGTACACACGTTTCTGCAGCCAGCATTTAACATGCTGACCCATTGCACAGGCTGCACATTTCTAGAAATATAAATTGAATACAAGATACATGGGAGTCATAGCTTGGCGATGGGAAGGGCATTTTCTGACTCCATTTCATCAGTTTCTGAAACATATACAGAGTGGATGCATTGGTTTTGCATAGATAGAATTACACTTGTGTTTAGGAGATAAATGTGCTTGAGTGCCAGTGGATGGATATGTTTGTCCAAAGGAATTTGAAACACGTTAAAACACTTTGGGATTTAAAAAAAAATAGTAATGGCAAGTTTCTTTGAATAGTATAAGGCCGATGTGTTCTTCTCTATATAGAGCCATAGAGTGTGGTGAAATGATGTTCAATGCCCTGCTGGTACCTTTAACCTTTTTCTCTAATTATTCAGGCTTGTATTTTTAACTGTCCTAGAAAAGTGGTCTCCTATTAACATGAAGTGATGCTGACCTATGAAAACCCTGATGGCCTGCTTCTGACTCAACCGAGAGGTCTGCATACACTTCCAGGATTCCCTGATGTTAGGCTGCAAGATGACTCCATGTCCACGACTCTGCTTTGCACATTGTTGTTTGGTAGTTTAGTACAAGTGGTTTCATTGAATGGACCCCAGACTACAGCTACAAGAATGCATGAGGTTGTCAGTAGCCGAGGGCTGGAGTGCTTCTTCCTGGGTGACATGGAGTCATTTGGTAACCTTAACTCTGAGGGTGGTGTGTGATCTGTGGGAAACCCTGAAGGCACTTTAATATACCAAATCCCGGAACTGCAGCATCGTTCATCCTGGATACGCTACCACTCTCTTATTGGATTACGTGACCTGACTCCCACTTCCTCCAAGTAGCATAATGAAAAATGATGAGTCCTCCTCTGAACCATATTGAGCAGGCCCTAAACTTTCACTGAAACATAGTGCCAAGCAGGAGACCAAGTATGGCCCAATTGACAAGATGTGACTGAAAGACAGAAGACTAGAATGGCCCAATTGTCAGTGTCTGGGTTGGTCAATAAATGTTTTTCTCGTTGCCGCCAAAGCAGGCAGACAGTTTCAGGAAGTGCCTGTGCTGCACTGCAAACCTACAGCCACTAACATTTAAGTACCCCCCTACACCAACCAGTGCCATGCTTTTTACTCAATACATAAAAACACCACTTTCAACATTAGGCAGTAAAAAAAGGATCAGAAACAGCAGCAGAAATCAGTTAAGTAAAGCCAAAGAACACAAACCCAACCACTGAATGCCTACTCAGTGCTCCTCTTGTTAAGGGTTCTTTTAGAGTCATCCAGCTCAGGGCAGGCTATCAGTCATAATATCACTAATGGCTTTGTAATTAACTGATTGTGGTGCATTGGTTCCTCAAAAAAAAAAAAATACATTTCAAACTGTGTGTGTGTCTGCGAACAGTTGAAACAATTTACAGCAGATGGGTACTGTTTAATGTAGGAGGTTGGCAGAGCAATCCACCTGTGTTTAAGATAGAATGTTACACTAAAAACATAATGGTGAATGCTCGTTTAATCTTTGTGACTAAAGTAATTGTAAAGATGTTCATTAAATCATATGGGAAAAGAAACATCGCTGCCTACCAAAAAACAAAATTATAGTGCCAGCAATATGCTACCTACATGTTTGAAAAATTCATATGCGCAAGGTGATCCAGAACCCATTTATAACCGGTCACCTGGAATACCACTGTAACCCAGATTTGTGGAAACGTTCTACTCCCGTTACTCTTTAGTATTTCTCATGCTAGTTCACACCTTCGTATTTTATGATAGGGTGTTAGATCCCTTTTTGTAAACATATTTGGCTATTTATTTCAGTCCTAAATAAAGAGCATACACAAGTATCCTAACTGTGCCATTCTATTTAATCATTCAAAAGTGAATGACAGGACAAGCTACTCAGATTGCATTTTTTAGTCCATTATAAGGCATAATGACAGAAATAAATGACGACTGGCCTGCTGGAGATCCGATTGTCTTCTGTAGACACTGTTTCAGGCTGGTAGTGGGGCAAAAGAAATACTTATGGTGCCTGGCAAATTGGCCCGGCTGGCAGTGGTAGATCTCTTTCATATCATTGGAGCTGCTGTCATGTTCCCAGGCATGGCATTGCATCCATCTGCTCCAGTGCTTAATTTGTAGAATCATAAGTGCCAGGGCTCTCGTCTGTGGACCACTGCAGCTTGTACCACCCATTGCCCCTGCCAGCACTGCCAATGGCTGCACCAACACAACTACTAACCATCACACTCCTACAAGTGTGCCAATTCAGGCTATTCCAGGCCCCAACAACCATGAGAATGGCTTGGGCTGCATTTATTTGTCATTTTTTATGTATATTGAATTCAACTGTTGTTGTGTCCTTCTCTAAATTGCACAAACAGCTCCAACATGTGGCAGACTGTCATAAGTGCTGGTGTTGACAATTACGCGCTGAAACCCCCCTCATGTGCAGCACACACGTCTAAAAGAGAATCTCTCTAGGTCATCAGAGAGCCATAGCTGAAGCACCAGCCTACTGATTAATTGCTTCCTGCCTGAACTTGCGACCTGTTGCTTTTCAGTGCTATTGTAATGTGGCTGAAATGTAACAGAATGCTAGCTATGACTCGATCATTAGACTTCAACAAGAACACCTGCTTTGGAGGTAGTGGAGCTCAGCAATGCAGTAGGGCCCAAGGCCCTACTCCGCTGAAGGCTCAGTGCTGACAGGGCATGCACAAGTTGCCGCCTCGCAGTGAAGATATAAATAACCTGGAAAGAAAGCAGCCTCAAGGCAATTAGCAATGCAACAAAAAATAAAAACTAATATTGTTACTGAAAATGGCAAATTTTGCTAGACACCAATACTCCAACAAAAGAAGGGAAAGAGCACTTAACTCACTGATGAGCAGCAAAGAGAAGAGGAAGTGGAGGACCTTGTCAGTGAAGTTATGGCCAAACAAGACTGTTGATTGGTGTAGTGTATTGTTTATGTTTATGACAATCAATCAATCAGGATTTGTAGAGCACGGCTGCTACACCCGTGAGGGTCTTGAGGTGCTGTCGGATCATGCTGCCTATTCTCCTATTGGCTGAACATCCTGGTCTTGAGGTCCTTCCTGAATTGCTGGAGCGATAGTGAGGTTCTGAGGTGCAGTGGGAGGTCATTCCAGGTCTTGGCCGCCAGATGGGAGAAGGAGTTGCCTCGACTGTTTGTATGGCAGATGTGACTGGTGGCAGCTAGGTAGAGGGATCCGGATCTGAGTTTCCTGGTGGGTTTGTGAAAGGTCATGCATTGGTTGAGGTACGCAGTACCTTTGTTGTGTAGTGCCTTGTACGCGTGGGCGAGTAGCTTGTATTTGCATCTCTTCATGACTGGTAGCCAGTGGAGTTTCCTGAGGTGAGGGGTTATGTCCATCCATCTGCGGAGGTTGAGGATGAGCCTGGCTGATGTGTTCTGGATCGTCTGGAGTTTCTTCATGAGTTGGGCTGTTATTCCTACGTAAAGGGAGTTGCCATAGTTGAGTCTGCTGGTGACGAGAGTCTGCATTAGAGTACACCTGGTGTTGGTCGGGAGCCATCTGAAAACCTTGCTGAGCATTCAGAGCATGAGGAGGCAGGCGGTGGAGACAGCGCAGATTTGCTTCTTTATGGATAGCTGGCTGTCAAGGATGATGCTGAGGTTTTGGGCATGTTCAGTGATAACGGGGTTGGGCCCAGCTCCGGGTGCCACCATTTGCTGTTCCAGTGTGTGTCCTTGCCTTTCCTTAAGATGAGTGCTTCTGTCTTGTCCGTGTTGAGTTTGAGAGAGTCAGCAACATCTTTCAATCATCTTTGGAACTTGTCTTTGATGGTTCTTGGATTGTTAGTCAGAGAGAGGATGAGTTGGGTCTCATTGGCGCAGGAGATGATGTTGAGTCTGTGGCTTTTGACGATGTTTTGCCAGGGAGGTCATGTATGTTTTGAAGAGGGTTGGGGTGAGGGATGAGCCTTGAGGTACACCACAGGTGATGTTCACAGGAAGCGAGGAGTAGAGAGGGAGGATGATTTTCTATGTTCTTCCTGTGAGGTATGATGCGATCCATTGGAGGGCTGCTCCTTGGATTCCGATCTGGTGGTCCTTGTTGATCAGTGTTTGGTGGGATACGGTGTTGAAAGCTGCTGGGAGGTCAAAGAGGATGAGGGCCACTGTTTCTCCCTGGTTTAGCAGCATTTGGAAGTTATCTGTGGCTGCGACTAGAGCTGTCTTGGTTCTGTGGTTTGTTCCAAAGCCGGATTGAGAGGGGTCCAGGAGGTCATGGTTCTCCAGATGTCTGATGAGCTGGATGTTGATTGCCTTCTCGATGACTTTGGCTGGGAAGGGGAGCAAACAGATGGGACTGTAATTCTTCAGTTCTCCTGGGTCAGCGGATGGCTCCTTCAGCCAAGGCTTCACATCAGCGTGTTTCTAATTCTGGGGGAAGTAGGCTTTGGTGATCGAGGAGATGAGGAGGACCTTGGTGAGCTCTTTACTGATGAGTTGATTTTCAAGGTTGAACGCTTGGTGGGGGAAGGGGTCTGCAGGGGCTCCGGAGTGGATGGATCTCATGATGGCCACTGTTTCCTTCTCGGTGAAGGGGTTCCATGAGGTGAGCTGGTGTGGGTGGACGTCAGTCGGCATGAGGAAGTTGATGCTGTCTGTGGCAGGGGGTTGGGGTGTGAAATCTTGGTAGACGGTGTTAATTTTGTTGTGGAAAATGGCCGCAAGTACGTCGCAGAGAACTTGTGAGGGTGTGATGTTGTTTTCTGTTGCTGAAGGTGTGGTGAATTACTTGACTATGTTGAAACGTTCTTTGTTGGTGGCTAGGGTAGTCTTCTTGGTGTTTTTCAGGAGGTGGTGGTAGCAAATAAGGGCAGCTTTGAAGCGTATTCGGTCCTTGAGAGTCTTACTGGCACGCCATCTTCTTTGCATCTATATGCAGTTGTGTTTCTCGGTTTTTAGTTCTTCCTTGAACCAGTTGGGGTGTCGTGTTCGTTTCTTGGGGTTGGTAGGTTTCCCCGGGGCGACTTCGCCTGCACTTGCTGTGATGCAGTTTGTGAAGTTGTCTACTGCTTGTTCTGTGTCCTCTATGGTGGGTGGGAGTTCAGGGCATTGGCAACATATTACAAAATAGTACAAAAATGACCGGAGTTTTAGCTCATATTATTTAACGATTATGTTTTGAATATGTCCTTGTGGGTCGTAAAGGAAGGCTTGAAGCCTAATATGAGGGTCTGTGTGTTGAAGTAGAATCAACTGACAGGCAGCTACTGCTATAAGAGTATAATGTTTTACTCAGTATGTCAGACGATTTATGGTATGGATGTGGAAGATAATTGTGAATTTATAAATTCAGAGAAAATGTGTCCTCATTTTTGCTCCTGAAGCACTAACCATATGTTCCATGTAAAAATTCCCAGAGAATAGCATTTTCTGTCAAAGATAGCTAATCAGATTTCTGCACAGGATGAGTTTTTTTCACACGGTAAGGTAATCTTAGAGTTCACAACTATTCCTAAAATAAGTATACTTACACAAATAGGTCATTTATACTGTGACTAAAATCTGTCATCACTCTTTCTATATCCACTTTTTGGGACCAGTCAAGCCAGGCATTAACTGCACTACATTTCAGTAGGACTAAAACTCTGGCACATTATAACCAAACAAATCCATCAAGTGTGCTTTTTGTACCCTTCCACCTAAATAGATCCTTTAAAAAGCACATCATCTAACAAACAACTTTGTGAATATTTCCCCAAGTTTTAAGGGTCTGATTTATTATAGCAATTTTATTGGGGATGGGGTGGTGGCACTATAGGTAGTTATTGGCCAGGGCCTCAGGCCCTCTGACTCAACTCAGGTGAATAACTGCCTACGAGTGGTTTCCCCTTTGGAGATCCTATCAGAGCACTAGAATGTTGGGTGCTCGATTGAAGATGACAGAGTGGCTCTGGGCCAATAATGTCTGGCAAAGATCTTCTGCTGCAACTTTCCACTGCTTGTCTTATTGTTTCTTCACTTTTATTTTAGCACATCTACCCTCATTAGATGGAATGCTCTAATAGAAGTATAACACTTCTGCTTCTAGCTTTTACAGGTTAAAGACCCTCTACACTGTTGTGACCATGACATGACATGCGGCTCGGGCCTATAAATCAGGAAGAGGGCCTTTAACAATCTGTACAACCCTCAGAAGTGGGCTATAATACTGCATTATATGGTTTGCTATTCTTCAATCTCTCCATTGACTCTGTGTAAGATGATGCCAATTGTTTTGTATATTGATTGGTACAAATCAATAAGACAACTGTATATGTGCTTTCCTCTAATCACTGGCTACCTGTGTCAGTCAATAAACTAAAATCTGTTTGTAATGTAGGGGTTTTTCAGGAATGCAAGTGCTGATACATGATACATGACTATGTCTTAACTCATAATGGGGTACGCACAGAGATTTTTTCTCATGTTTAAACGCCTCCACAAATACCCACCTGTTATTCAATATTTATTTTCATTTTTGTTTGCTCAACAGGAAACAAAGCTCCTCATCAGGTAGGACAGTATGATAGCTATAAAATGTTCACACCATGCTCAAATTTCCTTGGGGGCAGATCCCATGGGGTTCAAAATTGTATTCATTAGATGGGTTGTGAGCTAGTGAATCCTTGGAGAACCCTCACAATTTGACATGTAACACAAGACCACTTGTTCCTCAATGACTGTGATCAACCTGCTTTGTTGAGTTTTAGCTCGTTGTGAACCGGTTGATGGAGACTGATGGCTTTGTGAGTGTTGCAAAGCACTTTGAATACAATTCTTGATAAAGTAGAAGTCAATCTAAGGTAGGTGATGGGCGAGGAAAGTGGGAAATGTTTTTGTTCCTGTAATTAGGAGTACTTCGAAGTAGAGAACTTCTTTAAGACATATAGTGGTGGACTGGCCATTCCAGCGCAGAGGGAATTGGACCCCATCTACCTACAAATAGACAAGATTTGCACCACATGACCAAAGAATCGGAAGGAGATACAATAGGTTTAATTCTCTGAAATAGGTGGGCTAGACTAAGTCAATTTTGTTTTACGTTAGATATATATAAATGGAAATGGAAAAGCAAATGACAGATGATACATAGTTTGATGTATTTTGACTAATTTTCACATCTTCAAGCCATTTTTGAATGTATGAGTTGAATTTCCCAGAATGCAGAGGAAGACCTTTAGGGCCTCATTTACAAAGAATTGGCGTAGGGTAATGCTGCAAGTCATTTTGCTGCACCTCCCTAAGCCAATTTGAAAGGGTAGTAATGCACTGTATTTACAAGATACGGTGCATTCCTGTCCTTTCAGCCGGTGCACAATTTGCAGCCGAGTGCCAATGCAGGCATCATTGCACCATGGTCCAAGGGTGTCTGTGTTGTTGGCATGATTGCTTTTGTGCAGGAAGGGGCACCTTTCTGCACAAAAACAATCACAAGAGGAGTTTTCCTCATTCTTTGTGTGCTAGAGAATGCAGCACACATGGAAAAAGGAAAACATTAGGAGAAATGTAACCACCTGCTCTGGGGAGGTGTAGGTTTTTGGTGCTGCCCCATGTTTATGTGATGTTGTAAATCTGGGGCAATGTCAAAATCCATGGGTGCTGATTGGGAACACACACAGCAATGCCCATGTAACGCCTCCTTGACGCAGAGTAAGGCAAGGCAGCGTCTTGCTTTGCCTTGCCTTACTCCATATCTATGAGTCCATGCAAAGCCATGCATGGAGGCTTTGCATCACCTCATAGATATGATTTAGAGGCCTGCGCCACCAGATCATCATAAAAAGTGACCCTCCGTTGGCGAAGGCTTTTTGTAAATGAGGGTCTTAGTTTCCCTTGGGATCCAATTTGAGAAAATTAAGAATAAGTTTGTTTTTTAGATTCCAAATGTCATGCAAAGATATTACATTGAGATAAATATGGGCAAAAAATGCTTATTCATGAATTTTTCACTCACATGCCTTATGAGAACAAAGTCATAAATGCTGGGGTCAAAGCAGTCACTACATCTACGAGGAATACCTCAGCAAACTTGACTAGCTGACTTGGGGCCTGTTTTAGATTTTTGCGGACGGGTACTCCGTCACAATATGGATATTCTGTTCACCTTATTACAAGTGGATAAGGATTAAATATAGTAAGGTGGACGATATATCCATCACATTTGGCCACAAACTCTAAATAAGGACCTTAGGGGGTCATTACAATAGCGGGCAGATCGCCACCGCCCGTATGGCGGTGGCGATCTGCCCGCTATTTCCCTCCGCCCGCCACACATTTACCCCCCGCCATATTACTATGGCGGGGGGGACCCCGGCGGACGGAAAAACCGTACGCCGCTTTTCTGCCGGTCGACTCGTCGACTGGCGGAAAAGGGGCATTATATGGTGGCGGTGTCTGCAAGACACCGCCATCCATATTACGATGCTGGCGGAGGTGTGCCTTTCCATGGCGGCGTTGCCGCCATGGAAAGGCATACGGTAATTGCAATTGGGGGCCCGTTGCGGGCCCCCAGGGTGTTGGGGGGTGGGGGGTGCACATGGGGGGTACCTGCATTTGAATGCACAAGGTGGCAGGCACCGCGCGGTGCCTGTCACCTTGTGCATGCAAATACACAACATGCATTTCCAGCATTGTGGCGGGCGGTGCTGTGAGCACCGCCCGCCACAATGCTGAGTATGGGGATGCGCCCGCCAGTGTGGCGGGCGCATCCTAGTCGGATCGCGGGACCGCCGCACATGTGGCGGGCGGTCCCTTTCTCCATTGCGATGGCGGGCGGACTTTGTCCGCCCGCCATCGTAATGGACCCCTTAGTTTGGAATGGTAAGGGTGACGTCAATCATTTTAGGCGTCCTTACAAATGGCCACCATTTGCATCCAAGATGGCCACTGCAGCATATATCACTTCCTGCTTCGTCACTGACACACTCATTCAGATCATGATTTCTGACCTAGTTGTCTGAGTCCTATAGGTGAGTGGCCTCTATCGAAATGAAGAGGAATACTCGCCCACTTTGAGTTTGATTAAAAATCACTTGTGTGGCAGACCTAAAAACTGTTTAATGTGTTTTCTTTTTCATTTAATATAGGTACACAGACAATTCCTGTTACAGTTTCACTCTGTGCCAACAGTTCCCAACAGATCTAATTTCTCAGACAAATAAGACAGGTCTCTGTTGGAAGGTTTGTCTTGTATGTGATGAAAAGGACAAAGAATTACACAAAATCGTGTACAGAAGAATGTGTCACCTTCCCCAAGGTGCTGGCAGGCTCTCGATGCAAGAACAGTCGCAATTCATTTGCCTTTGAGTTTCAGACACGTTGGTGTTAGACCAGCTTGTAAATATTTCCACTTGGACAGAAGTAACTTTTTTATTTTTGCAGCCAGGATATTAACAGTCTTCCGGTGTGCATTTTTCTTTCAGGAGCCTGTCCTAGACTCTCCTGGTGCCAATGTTCTTTCCGCAAAGAAGAAGAAAAAAAAAACAGAATAGATTATCAAAAAGTAAAGTCGCTCTGAATAGGTCTGTGGGGGTGCTGTGTTAAGAAATGCTAAGTTTGGAAAATGTCACTGCAGACACAAACGAGAGGTGGAGAGAGCCAAGGAGCCAAGCCAGGGGCTTTGAAATGCAGATGAAATTACTTCATGTTTTAGGATGAATTGCAATCACATAATAAAGAAAAAAAACACGAGCCGAGATTCATGAGAAAGAAGCAAGTTATAATTCTGAGACAAAATAAACAGACGGCCTCTTCCAAACAAAGAGTTATTGACAGCATAAGACCCTTCTAAAATACCTCTATCCCAATTGTTTATCATAATTTTAAGAGAAACAGATGAAAATGGAGTACCCCCGTTAACCTACACAAAAACACAATTTAAACCAGAACACATTTTCATGTTTATCAGGGTTTTCTTCTTTGGTCCTGGATGAATCGGTGACACACAAGAAGACAGCAAAGTGGTGCATATCTGCATCGATTTAACAGGAAATAGATGTTCTATGGTGCTATAAGTGCATTTTTAATACAGCTCAGGTTGTTGGCCTTCATGAAAGACACCATTTTAAATCCCTGTTGATGCAGTTGTTACTTAAGGATATTCTCCTCATGAATATCATAAAGCATGTCAGTGATGTCAGCGGTGCAGGGTTCTCTGGGAAAGGCTGTCCTAACACACAGGTGCCCGTGAAGCATGCACCATCGAATAGATCATGTAATTTTGCCTTAAATGCTACACATTTGTTGCAACCTATAGAAAAACAGCATTGGCAAAGTCAATAGGTCTGGCGTAGGCCTCCAACCTTTTAGCTGTGCCAATGTTTGTTTTGTCATAATTTGTTTAAAACTTTATTTTACCGGGAGCTGTAGGACCCCTGCCAATATTTGAAAAACATGGGCAAAAAGCAACATCATTTCTCTGGTCTACAAAATTTTACTTTGCTCGTCCGTGGCAGTGAAGGGAACTACTTTGTGTGCAGACGTGCTCCTTGCGAGAGAGCAGAATTCTGTCACTCACAATGAAGTTAGCCAAATTCTAAAGTGTGCTGACCCTTTTTCCCATGTTGTTTGGTTTAGTGGGTGGAAGGACAATGTGAATGAGACAACAGACAAATGGATGAAGAAAAGTGTCTGAAAACCTCTCTTAGTAAGTGTATAATGTAAATATAATCTTACTAATATCAAAAGGTCTTGGCTAGAGCCAGACCTAACAAGCACCACTCTGTACAAGAAAAGCACATAGCTACAAACAGGCTAGCTGTATTTGGATATAAAGCCACCAAGCGGACAAGGCAATCCTTTTAATGTCTCTGTATAGTACCCATGGTACTTGATTTTGGAAAACAAACTTACATAACCATCTTTGTGTTGGCTAATGATAAATATGAGAATGGGGACTACCTGGCTATATTTGGGGCAGGAAACAATTGAGACATGCACATTTAGATATTATTGGGCAGAAAAGGCAGATCTACTTGCTTTCAAGGGGAGTTGTCAGTAACAGGGGGATCAGTAGAGAAGATATAGCTAGGAATAGACTTAAAGCAACAGATGTAGAACATAATATGACTTAAGGAGAACACCTTGACCAAAGTTTGTATCAAGAATGGAATAGAGTAGAGTTGCATGGGCAGTGACATTGAAGAATAAGAAAGGGATGTATAATTTAGCTGAACCACCAAGATGAAAATATCAGACTGTCAATTCCGGCGCCAGGACATGAATCTCAATTTTGGAGGATTACCAAAATGTGGAAGAACCTTTTTGATGACATCTTGACGTTTTGCATAAAAAATGTCTCTTGCCTTATTTTCAAATGTAGGGACTCTTATGCAAAAAAACTTACAATTACTACACAATTAGAAATTGTACCTATACACATCTAGGTTGCTTTTAAAGGGTTGAAAAGAGGATTTAGGAATTAAAGAAAATAAATGTGTTCTAGCAATCTGTCTTTTGTATGTACAATGACCTATGGTGAAAAGAGAAGCACAGAGGACATTGGACTAGAGGGTAGTAAGATGCACAAAGGAAAACAGGTAAGGGATATCGGGGCAGGAGACTGGTGAGGGGGAGGGTAAAGCTTCTATCGGGGAGGAAAAAGTCTCCTTTCTCTGTGGGTAAAGATAACAAATGGTAAAAGGCACGTGAACAAGAGGTGTCAGCAGGGATTAGAGCAAGAAAGGAGAATAGAGAAAGAGTGGAAAATGATTGGCCCAGTTGTAATCTCCTCAAGCAAGTTAAGAGAGAGGGTAAAAATGGAGAGGAAGATGGGCAGTTCAGGGGGCTCATCTCGCTCATCAGCAAATAAAGGATCCATGTAACTGTGGTAAGAAGTGAATTGTTAACACCACCACGTCTTTTTGTTTCACAATTTGGGACTGTCTTTCAATTGGTAAAATTTGTGGAAATTAGTCCATGAACAATTGTCCCTAAGAAAAGATTCCCACAAGATCATTTTTTTCCTTGGGAAAGCATACAACCGTGCAAAAGTGTCAAATCTACAGACATTCATATCAGTGGTGGCCGGCACAGGTAAGAACGAGGGGCGGTGGGGCGGGGTGGGGGTTGGGGAAGTCGACAGACGACATGATAAGTGATATTAAATTTTAAAGAAATAAAACCACTTACTTGCGCTCGCCGCAGCGCCGATTCGGTGATGCGGCGAGTGCAAAGTAAGCGGTTTTATTTTTTTTTAATTTAATGTTACTTACACCGTCGTCTGTCAACTTCCCTGACCCCCACCCTGCCCCGCTCCGCCCCACAGTCCTACCGCTCTTACCTGTGCCCACCACTACTGATTCATATAATTTCGTTTACAGTAACTTGTGGGGTTTCACCTGCTGCTGTTTGACCAATTCAGGGTGCAATCATTTGGGGCATAATTCTATATCATTTTTCACACAGCATACATTGCCCTATTTCAGATACAGGTAAACAGTGACACAGAACCCATCCCAAAAGGTAAAATGTATCATGCTTATATACAAAATGGATACCTGTATGGAGTGCCTAGTAACAAGTGGCACGGTATATGTGAAAGTCAGATGTAAGAGTAATGTCGAAATATACCTATTTGTAAAGTGGTCAGTTTGTGGTTTTTGCAGTTTTTAGTAGAAGACAAAAAGTGAAATTCAGGGCAGACTTAGGATAAAGAAAGACAGTGAAGTTGATAAAGAAGGTGCAAAGAGTTTTAAAACTGCTTTTTAAAACTTTTTCCTGTGTGGTGACTATGGGGCTTACTTACAAGCCCCGTGCGCTGCGTCACTTTTCTGATGCTCCGGTGGCGCAGGGTACAGACCCACAACTACGAGGCCATACAAAACCACTTTGCGTGGCTTTTCATGGCTTCGTAGTTATGGTGCAAGGCAATTCAGCGCAAGTCATTGTGTTGTCTTACACTGCATCAGGGAGGCATTCCATGGGCGTTGTGTTAAGTGTTCTCACCCAACACCCATGGGTTTTGAGGCATTCCCAGATTTACCATGATCTGTAAACCTGGAAATGCATCAAAACTGTACACCACCCCAGGGCAGGCGTAACGAGGGGAAACATGTTTATTTCTCCCTTTTTTCTCTTTCTATGTGTGGTGCTTTCTGCAGCACTCATAGAAAGAGGAAAATGCCTCTATGGATTTTTTTTGTGCAGGAAGGTGTGCCTTCCTTCACTAAAATAATCCTGCCAGCAATGGAGACACCCTTGCATCATGCTGCGGTGGCGCTAGGCACCATATTGTGCTCGGGCTGAAAGGACAGGAATGCACCATGTCTTGTAAATACGGTGCATTCCTGCCCTTTCGATTTGGCATAGGGCAGCGCAGCAAAAAAACTTGTGGCGCTGCCATTGTAAATGAGGACTTATGTGTTTAACTAAATTAAGGAAATTCACTTTTCATTACAGAATATTTCAGGATATTGTTTTCAGAATAACATTTTGTAATCCTAGAACTAAATGTTCTGGGTGTTTTAAATGCATTTTAAAAGTTAGAAAGGACAATATAGGTCTGAAGTTTTACAATATCTTCCTTGGGTAGTCCTAAGTAAAGGACATTGAAGTAGACCAGTCATGAAATCAAAAAATGAATTTGTGCTTTAGAATTTCTGCAGAAGCCCACGCAATACCCAGAGATGAACGAAGCAGCCTTTTAAATGCTTTAAAAAATGAATAATAATTTTAAACGTTAATGTTAAAATATTTGCAAAAGAAAGTGTTCACTGTAGTTTCATTGCACTATCTGACAGCTTGAAAAGTAAGGGCAGTGTGAAGGTTGGACTAAGTCCAGAACAAGTGTTAAAAAGTCAGGTATTTAGGAATTAGGACATTTCAGGAGGTGGTACCCACTTGAGATAGAGGTGTGGGGTTTACACAGTTTGGAGGCAGCAACTAAGAATGTTATGGCTACATTCTAAGTGGTTGTAATGGTCCAGGAGCATACATAGCTCAGATATATACAATGTTTCTAAGCTTTCTATTGGTCCTAAGAACCTTTTTAGTTTCTCATATGATATAACAAAGACCAGGATCCAACAAAGGCTAAGTCAGTTGATGAATTTCCAAGTGCATTAATTTCAGTCTAATATACTTAATATATATTTTTATTTATTTATTTATAAAGTTTTATATAGCGCGAACATGATCCCGAAGGATATCAGAGCGCTTCACAATTAAGGATGGTCAGGCAGGCATCAAATACAAATCAAAGGAAACAGTTACAAAGGTTACAACAAAGCAGTACAATAGTTGAAGAAACAAAACAAAAAATATATATATATATATATATAAATATATATATATATATATATATATATATATATATATATATAGCGGGACTGGGAGGGGAAGAGAAGATTAGGTCAGGGGATATAAAACATCAGTACAAGAGATGAGGGTATAAATCCAGTATCTTCAAGCAAATGATAAGAGCCAAATTAGGGTAAGAACTTGCACATAAGGAATCGTTTTACTTCCATTTTGAAGGCAACCGTGGAGGTGAGTCTGCGAATTTCAGGAGGGAGAGAGTTCCAGATCCGTGGAGCGGAGCCAGAGAAAGCTCTTTGACAAGTTCTCTTTTTGCGAAATATCTGTGGTTTAAGAAGGAAGGTGTTAGCACTTCTTGAGGGTCTACCACCTCCAGATAGTTCTAGCTTTTGGCATAGGTACTTGGGGGTTTTGAGATGGAGAGCTTTGTGAGTCAGGCAGGCGATCTTTAGCTGTATTCTTGCTTCAAAAGGCAGCCAGTTTAGAGATTTTAGAACTGGGGAAATGTGCGCAGATCTTTTTTTGCCCGTGGTCAGTCTGGCCGCCGCATTCAATACAGCCTTAAGGGGTGCCAAGGAATATTTCGGGAGCACACATAGTGTAGCACTGCCATAGTCTAGCCTCGGCAAAACTAGCGCTTGAACCACCTGCTTGAAGTCAGCTTGTGGGAGGAAAGGTTTGAGATTCCTGAGTAGTCTCATCTGGTGATTCGCACCCTTACAAACATTACTAATGTGGTTCTTCAAATTTAAGTGTTTGTCCAGGGTGATTCCGAGCGATTTGGCTGAATCAATAATGACGGGGGGCAGTTGAAGGCAGTGAGATGGTTCAACCAGAGGTCTACCTTAGGGGTATGATTCGGAGGAGAAAGGAGCAAGAATTCGGTTTTGGAAGTGTTGAGTAGGAGGTGGTTCTCCGTTAGCCAGTTTTGAGTGTTCATGAGGGTAGTGTTGAGTGATGTGAGATTGTCAGGGGAGGAGATTTTCAGGTAAAGTTGCATGTCGTCTGCATACATGTGGAAGAGAATGTTCATTGAGTTTAGTGCATTTGCAAGTGGTTCCAGGAATAGGTTGAATAGTATGGGGGATAAGGCGGACCCTTGCGGGACACCCATGGATACAGGCGTGGGCTGGATTAGGGAGTGGTTCACCTTTATTCTTTGAGATCTGTGGTGGAGGAAGGACGAGAACCATTGCAGCACCAGACCAGAGAAGCCCATCCTGTGTTCCAGAACTGATAATAGGTTGTCGTGATTTCCAGTGTCAAATGCAGAGGAACGGTCAAGGAGGATCAGGAGGCAGGATTCATTGTGGTCGAGCATTTTTACAATGTCATCAAAAACATGAATGAGAGCCGATTCAGTGCTGTGTCCACTCCGAAAGCCAGATTGGTGATGGTCTAGGATTTGGAAGTTTTCAATGTGAGCACAAAGTTGGGATTGGACACATTTTTCAAGGAGTTTGGCCAGAGTAGTGATGTTGGAGATAGGGCGGAAGTTGTTGAAGTCTGCACTATCAGCGTTAGGTTTTTTTAAAATAGGAGAAACCTGAGCCGCTTTTAGGCAGTCAGGAATCATACCTTGAGACAGTGAGGCATTGACAATATTTGTCCAGAGGGGGGTGATGACTTCCTTTATTTCCTTGAAGACGGCGGGTGGTAGCGGGTCGTTAAAGTGATTGGATGGGTTAATACTCTGAAGAATTTTGTTAATGTCTCTTTCGCTAAAAGGGGTGAAGGTGTCCCTAGAGGCATTATTTTTGGTGCTCAGACTAGCTGGTACGGGCTGTTCAGAGGGGGATGGAGGGAGCGCAGGCCAATAGGATGGTAACGAGGCCTTTTTAGATTCCAGTTCGAAATTGATGAGTCTCGATTTCTCAGAGAAAAACGTATATAACTTTGAGAATATCCATGCTGACTAAAGGTACACTTAGGGAAAATCTGGACAATTTTCATAAGAAAATGCACCAGATCTGGCACTGAATCCTGGTATAGCAATGAGAAATAAGCACTGGCAAAGCCAGTTTTGGCCTTGCCAATGCAGACCTATTGGCTTTTTGCCAATGTCTTTTACGGAACCAGAACAGCATAGGCAAAAAAATAAATGAAAAGATGCATACGTATTTTCAGAAAGGAAAAGCCTAGTAACAATATGCAGCTGCTTCGCCCTCATAAAAAAGTACAAAGAAATAAACCAATAAATAAAGACAGGATGGGCAAGTGGCAGAGGAAAATCAGAGGAGCAGGTTTGGGCCACTGAAGAGCAGCAGCAATGACAGGGATTTATAGTGAAAGAGCAGAAGGGGATTGGTAAAAAAAAGATGAGAAGGACTTAAAGAGGTGAGGGAACAACAGATGAGCAGGCGGGGGGAGAGTAATGTGGACAATGTGGGGTGGTGGCGTACGTGTTTGGGGAGGAAGCACTCATGGAACTGGGGAGAGAGCAAGAAACCACATGCATTACCATGGATTGCTAAAAGCAAATAAAAAAAGTAATACCCTGAATGTAAGCAGTGGGAGGATACAAATCATCCAATCAAAAGGAGGGTAAAGAAGCCAAACTTCACTGAAGAATACAAGCAGAGGAAGGAAAGTCATTGAATAAAAAGAAAGCAATGATACTGAGAAAATAGCCAACCAACAATAAACAAAGGGCTCATCCAAAGCTATTTGTAATCATTGTTATAGTTCACAATAAATCTTTCGATACCAGATAAGATGGTAAGACAAGATATTAACAATTTCCAAAATAATAGCAAGTAAAAGTTCATTTAGTTTAGAAACAACAAAACTCAAACAAAAGGAATGGGGATATGTGAGTGAGTGGACGTAAAATCAAAGTCGTAGGGCCCGATTTCGATCTCGTTTGGAAAGCATATTGACCAAATCGGTTCAGGAATGCTTTCCGTACAACTCGAATCAGGGGAGTCCAACCGAACGAGTACGATGCATCCGCATGCATCCGGATACATTTCAGTCGGACTCCCATTGACTTCAATGGGAGCCTGTGTTCCGAACGTGAACACAGGCTCCCATTGAAGAAAGGGGTGGGTGGGAAAAACATTGCACCCTGTGGCGGGCACCCCGAGGTGCCTGCATCACTGTGCATGGTTGGAAAGGGGGGACCCATGGGTACCCCCACGGGCCCGATTCGGAGGGCCCCGGGTGAAGGGGTGCCTGCTACGGGCCACCAAAGACCGGTTCCGGCAGCCGGTTTGTTCCGGGCAAACCGAATCGGAAAGGCTGTACGAATCGGTCATCGTACTCGCTCATTCGGAAACCAAGTCCATAGAGCTGTACGAATCGGCTCCGGAAAGGCTCGACCTGTCCGAATGCCTTCGGAACCGATTCCGTCAGCCCGAACGGTTTCCAGGCATCGTACTTGGTCGTTTGGAACTGGGAACAAGTCGGTCGGAAACATGGGCTCCGGATCGGATTTGGCAAACCCGAATCCGATTCGGAGCCCTTCCGACCAACATCGGAATCGACCCCGTAGTCTTCTTTCTGCATCACACACTTGAAAGAGGGAAATGTAGCAAAAAGACAAGGAAGCATTAAGAGGGGGAAAAGGTTACAAGGGTTTGGAAAATGGGGGCATTAATGCATTGATAGGGTTTTCAATTTGCAGAAGGCAGGAGAGTAACATAAAAAGTTTGCAGTTTAGGGAAAAAGCATGTCAGAGAAGGTATGGCTTCTTGTCTAAGCTGTCCTTCGCATAAACTGGTCACAAATGGGATTAAGGAGAAACCTCTCATGGCTCTATTTTTCAAAGACACACTCTGCAGTTCTTTCGAAGAGCACCACATATCACAACAGTATATGGCTCCTGCTTCTTCATTTATATGTTGTTTTTCTTGAGACTGAAGCTGTTCAGAATCAGCTATGTTTCCCTTTGTGTAGCTATGGAAAAGAGGCTTGATCACTGTTTCCCATGACATCCCACTTTGATGGATTCTAGAAGCCTGACAGAACAGCTGCATTTTTAGTCTGATTTGAGTCAGTGGAGTAGATGAATAGAGTTTTAAGTGGAGGAGCCTTCAGCAGGTCATCTGAAAATATATACCTCATTGAGCAGTAGGTAGTAGTAAATAAACTTTATTGTATTAACCAAAATGATTACAATTAATATACATAAACATACAATTTAGTCATGGATAAAAACAGGCATACCATCAAGAAGGAATTCTTTCTAAAATACACAATTAACATTTAGCTCTTGAAAGACTGTAAGCCAAGTCTAAAAATATCATTAGTGCATTAATAAATGAAGGAACTTGATTAACAAAATACATTTTTACTGCTTCTTTGAGTGTTCTGACATCTGTGTCACCAAAATATTCTTGTATATAGAACTTCCTCAACTTTAACAGTTTGAGGCAGAAACATCTGATGTGATCTAATGTTTCTAGTATGTAACCACACAAACGACAAGGTAAAATTCCATGATTTCTCAAAGTGAGCCAAAGGAAGTATAGGGTTCTAATTGGAGGAGCCTTTAGCAGGTCATATGAAAATATGTTCCTCATTGAGTGAACAGGGAGTCTCATTTGGCATGCTTATCTATTTGACTGGCAAGCCAGTGTGACATCATCATGTTCGAGAGATAGGATGATGCTCTACCATGAAGGCCCTTGCTTATGAGACAGTTCCTCTTAAATGTGATCCATTGCTTTCTTCTGAGCTGGTAGCGTAACATCGGTGCAGGTAGAGTGTAGACTTTGCACTTGAGGCCAAGGCTTGGTCGGGAGACATGATTTCAGTGGTCAGTTTCTGTATTGACAGGAAGCCCAAACCCTTATACTACATTTAGGGGCCGATTCCGATCTCGGCCGGTAGGGCTCCGAATCGGATTCGGCTTAACCGGATCCGATTCGGAGCCCTATTTCCCGACCGATTCGTACGCGCGTCCGGCCGAGCGAGTACGATGCGAAATCGCCGACCAACTCGTTCGGGCATCCCAACCGCTCCGACCGACTCGTTCCCGGGTCGGACCGCACCGACCGACTCGCTTGGACACGACTCGCACCGCGCAATGGAGACGTTCCCCGGCCGGGTAAGTACGATGCGCGCCGCGAGCAGTCCGACCGACACGCACCGTCCGGCTCGAAAGAGCAGTCGGAGCCGTACTTGGGGGGTCCGTGTCGGACCCCCCTGTACGCGTAGCCACGCGAGTCGCACACAGGGGGGACCCATGGGTCCCTCCTACCTGTGCATGTACGGCGCGAGTCGCTTCGCCGCGTACCCGCTGTAGGGGCGCCCCTGTTCGCCTCGCACCCATTGAGTCAATGGGAGCCCGCGTACGCGTTGTACGCCCGGCTCCCATTGACTTCAATGGGAGTCCGACCGAATCGAGTCCGATAGCATACGGACGCATCGTACTCGTTCGGTCGGGCTGCACGGGTCCGATTCGGTCAGAAATCTCTCCGGGTCCGGCTCGGTCGGAGAGATTTCCGGCCCGAATCGGAATCGGCCCCTTAGTATTCAGGTTTAGGAGTGACCCCTGTGGATGCACATTCAGTCTTATGAGGTACGATCAGCAAGGGCAGAATTAGGTGGAGAAGGCATAGGTGGTAGAAAGCATTTGGTATTACTGACAGACTTGCACCCAGCAGATTTCTTGAGAGGTTAATGTGAGTTCAAATTGAACCGAAGAAGGCAGAGGAAATTGATCTATGAGGGTCTAGGCGAAGGAGATCGGTTTTGGAGGCATGGAATAGAGAGAGTACTGGGGCATACAATGTAGTACACTTGCAAAGGGGCTGATTATGATGTCGGTCGGAGTTGCCTCCGACCGTCATCATTGCGGAATCGGGACCGACCGACCACCTTAAATATGGTGTGGTCACATACTCACATTTCCCTATGGAAGCTTGTGCTACGGCCGTAAACCGGCCGTAGCACAAGCTCCCATAGGGAAAAGGGAGGTTGTGTACATCCCTGAATCGCATGGCAGACACCTCAAGGTGCCTACCATATGGTGCAGGGATCAACAGGGGGGCACCATAGGTGCCTCTTTGGCCCCCAACCGGAGGCCGCAAAAAGGCCCTGCTAGGGGGCCCCAAACTCGCTTTCCGACAGTCTTTCCATGTCGGAGAGTCCGACATGGAAAGCCTATCGGAAACCGAGCATCGTGGTATTCTGTCAAAATATCGAGTTGGAAATGTCGACTTACACTAATATTGAGTTTTAAATATTGTGACACAGAATAGCAGCAAGAATATCGTGGTCAAGAATATGGACTTTAAGGTAAGAAATATCGATTTTAAAAATATAGAAGTCATTAATATCGTTTGCAAAAATATAGTTGTATAAAATATCGATTTTTTAATTAGCATTATGTATTTTAGTATATATTTTAAATGTATGTGATGTATTTTTTTGTATAAGTATTGTTTATGTTTTTTAATATATGTGTTACATTTTTAGTAGTTATTAATTTTATTTTAATTAAATTTTGTGTTTTCTATTTCAGTAGCGGGTTGCGGGTTTATAGGGTAATAGGGTGGGAAGTAATTTAATTATAATAAATTAATGAATATATTTATTTATTAATATATTTTTAATTGAGATTTTACAATGTTAATTGTATTTTTTATTTTTTTGGGTCAATTTGTGGTGTGGGTTGTGGGGTTCATAGGGGTAAAGGGTGGCAAGTAATGTATTTTTAATTAATTAATATTTAGATGTTAATCAATATTAATTACTTAATTTACAATTAATTATGGTAATTGTGTATTAATTTTAGGTGCCGGTTGTGGGGTTTATAGGGGTAAAGGGTGGGAAGTAATGTATTTTTAATTATTTATAATTAGTTGTTAATTAATATTAATTAATTAGTTAATTGACAATAAATTATGGTAATTGTGTAATTAATTTTAGTGCGGGTTGTGGGGTTTTTAGGGGTAAAGGGTGGGAAGTAATTTATTTTTAATTAATAAATGATTAGTTGATAATTAATATTAATTAATTAATTGATAAAAATAGTGTAATTGTTTAATTATCTTTTTGGGTGGGTTTTGGGTTTATAGGGGTGAAGGGTGGGGAGTAAATTAATTTTACTTACTTTATAATTAGTTGTTAAATACTTTTTTTTTTTTTTTGTCCTCATGTCAGCCATGGCGTTCTGCAAATATTGGACCATTTTGGAGCCCTTGTGAGATATGGACCATTGCATTCTCTTACCCAAGCTGTTTGGGGGATACATATAGTTTCCCAGCGGGATGTATCACCTCCAAAATTGCCACGGTGTGAAGTAATCATAGGACTGTGGAAAAAAAACGAGAAAAAAAAAACCAGTCCCTATATCTGTATCGCTACCCTAGCTTGACCAATTCACAAAGGCTTGCTAGATGTCCATTGACCTTGATGAATTACTATCCATTGCCATTTTACTTGTCCACTTGATCATTTTTAACCATCCCATGGGGTTCGGGGGCTCCGGGTCCATCCAATGCTTGCATATCTCTCGTCTGGCCAATAAAAGCAGATAAAATATCAAGCCTCTTTGTTTGCTGTCGAACCTAATTGGCAAGTCGTGGTTCACCCTGAGCAGTACCAGAGTTGCTGTCAAGGTTATAGGTACCCTCAATATTTCACTAATGGTGGATTCGACCACTTTCCAGTATTCCTTTATTTCTGGGCAGGTAAAGAAAATATGCACATCATCAGATTTCAGTTGCTTGCATCTGTTACATCTAGGAACCGGCTGTGTTACAAATTTAGCAATTTTTTGAGGGGTCCAATACAATCTATTAATTGTAAAGAAATGATGTCTTTTAAAATTTGCTGGTGTGACTGATGAGTATAATATTTTTAAAGAATCTGTCCACAACGTTTGTAAATCTTCTTCCTGCAGTACGTCTTGCCAAATGATGTACGGAGGCGCGAGTTTTATTTCCTCAGCATCTAAAAATTGTCCGTACCATTTAGATACTTCTTTATTCTTTGCTCTAATATCCTGAATGGCAGTCTCAAAATCCCAAGATACACCTGTCTCATGGGAAATTGATGAGGTCCATGAGATTAGCTGAATGTATTTAAATTTAGATAGACTATTTCCAGTTTTGGCCCTCATTGCTTCCCAGGGAACCAATTTGCCCGCATATATCAAGTCCCCCCATTTAGTCAACCCGGCTTGTTTAAGTGGAATCGCCAAACTATCTTTCAAACATTCCGGTGTCCCGGGGGAATCCCAAATGGGTGCATATTCCGAGTAATATCCTATGTTTAGCATCTTTCTCACTGTGCACCAAAGACTTAAAGATGCCTTAACTTAAGTACTTTTAATTTTACTTTAAAAAAAAAATTCTGAGCGCCAAATTTGTACAAAAATGCTGTTGTCCCGTACTCAATAGTCATTTCCCTTAACAATGAGCGTCAAGTGGATGTATCAGAGTCTCCTACAAGCATTCGAAATTTTTTTAATTGAAATGCCATGCAATAATGGTTAAGGTCTGGTAAAGCGAGGCCCCCCCTCAAGAGCCTCCTCCTTAATTTTTTCCATGAAAGTCGTGTTCCACGAGAGGCCCAGATAAAACTGGATATTTTTCCTTGTATTTTATTGATTATATCTTTAGGGAATCTCAACGGGATACAGTTAAATAGGTACGTTAACTTTGGCAGGATGGACATCTTTACTAAATTTACTCTCCCGTATATAGTTAATGGGAGATTCTTCCATCTGGATAGAGATCTATCTATCTCCTTGATTACTCTAATTAAATTCTGGAATGGGATGTCGTTGATTTTGTTTACTATGATGATCCCTAGGTATTTTATTTCCTTCTGCGCTCTACCCACCCAACCTTCGCAGTTCCAAACCATGACGTCAGTCTTGGCCTTATTGACCAAATAACCTGAGACGTCACCAAATTCTTTGGTTAGCTGTTCCATCCTGAGTATTGTTCTAGATGGATCGGAAGTATAAATTATCAGGTCATCTGCGAATAATGCGATTTTGCTGCGAGTAGGGAGTGAGTGAATGGGTATTATCTGGTTGTCTTTCCGCAGGAGATGGGCCAGGGGTTCAATATAAATATCGAATAAAAGAGGGGACAGGGGGCAGCCCTGTCTCGTGCCCCTGGAGATCTTGAAGCTCTTAGTCAAGACACCATTCAATAATATCTTGGCGGTGGGGCCTTGATACAGCTTTTTTATAGCACTAATACACCCTGCATTGAAACCCATCGCCTCCAAAACCGCCCATAAAAAGGCCCAACTAACGCGGTCAAATGCCTTAGCAGCATCTATAGTAATTACCGCCAGGGGAAACGATTGTGTGATTGCTAGGTCGATAGTCCCTATCAAGGATAGAGTTAATTCCTGGATTTGTCTTTTGGGGACAAATCCCTTCTGGTCTGAATGGATTAGTTGGGGGGCTACTTTAGCCAATCTCCCTGCCAAAATACCAGAATAGATTTTATAGTCGACATTTAGCAGGGAGATGGGCTGATATGAGTCCGCGCACCTTGGGTCCTTTGCAGGCTTAAGGATCAGCGTTATTATCGCTTCCTTCCAAGAGCTAGGTGTTTGCCCTTCCTCCTTATAGATGGAATTAAACAATAATATCATTTCTGGAACTATTTCATCGACAATTGCCTTGTACAGCTCGCCCGGTAATGAGTCCGGTCCGGCTGCCTTCCCATCTTTTAAGCGCTTTAGTTGTTCCCTTATTTCACCCTCGGTAATCGCAGCTTCCATTATTTCTCTACCTTCCCGGGTGAGAATCGGGAGTTCTAACTTATCCAGCCAAAGCTTTAATGTCCCATCTTCTAGTCTTATTTCCTCCGTATATAATTCAGAGAAAAGGGAGATTAAACAAGCCTGCATCTCATCAGCCTTATTTGAGGTATCACCCTGAGCGTTGATAGTTAGTTCTTGGATGTAATTGCGAGACCTATCCGCCTTGGCCTTCCAAGCCAGCAAAGCTCCTGCCCTTTCTCCGTACTCAAATTGCTTCATCTGTGCAGCTGTCCATTTCTCCTGACACTTCCTCTCCAGACCGATCTTATAGTTTAATCTTGCCTCTTCTAGTTGTTTTACTAGAGACTAAGGGGCAGATTCCGATTCGGGCCGGAAATCTCTCCGACCGAGCCGGACCTGGAGAGATTTCCGACCGATTCGGACCCGTGCAGCCCGACCGAACGAGTACGATGCGCACGTATGCCATCGGACTCGAGTCGGTCGGACTCCCATTGAAGTCAATGGGAGCCTGTCGTACAACGCGTACGCGGGCTCCCATTGACTCAATGGGTGCGAGGCGGACAAGGGCGCCCCCTACAGCGTGTACGCGGCGAAGCGACTTGCGCCGTACACGCACAGGTAGGGGGGACCCATGGGTCCCCCTGTGTGCGACTCGCGCAGCTACGCGTACAGGGGGGTCCGACACGGACCCCCAAAGTACGGCTCCGACTGCTCTTTCGAGCCGGAGTTCGCGGCTTGGTCGGACTGCTCGCGGCGCGCATCGTACTTACCCGGCCGGGGAACGTCTCCATTGCGCAGTGCGAGTCGAGTCCGAGCGAGTCGGTCGGTGCGGTTCGACCCGGGAACGAGTCGGTCGGAGCGGTCGGGACGCCCGGATGAGTCGGTGGGCGAATTCGCATCGTATTCGCTCGCCCGGACGTGCGTACGAATCGGTCGGGAAATAGGGCTCTGAATCGGATCCGGTTAAGCCGAATCCAATTTGGAGCAATACCGGCCGAGATCGGAATCGGCCCCTGAGAATCTTGGGTTGAGTCTGCATACTGTAATAAGGCTTCTAGCGCCCCCACTTTCCCCTCTAGATTTTTTAATTCTGCTCTATCAAGTTTGTTTATATATGTGGCTTGGCTTTGTAGTACTCCTCGTATATAAGCCTTAAAGGCATCCCATATTGTATCTAACGAGGCTGACTGTACATTGTCTAAAAAGAACTCCTTCATTCTCTTCCTCAGGAGAGCAGTCACATCCAAGTTTAATAGGATGGATCTTTTCAGGGTCCATCTCACGTTATGACATACTCTCACCCCATTAAATACTACTCTAACTGGGGCATGATCCGAGATATGGCCCGGTAGTATATCTACCTCTTTTAGTTTCCCAGCCCACAGTCTATCCACTAGTAAATAATCAAGCCTGGAGAAGTGACTGTATTTTTTACTATGAAATTATACCCCCGTTTTTGCCCTCTTAACTGCCTCCATGCATCTACCAGACCTATCTCATGTATCATATGTTTCAAGGCCTGCCTTGTCCTAGGTGCCTGTGCCTGCCTCCCCCTCCTACTAGTGGATCTATCTAGAAACGGGTCTAGTAAGGGGTTGAAATCCCCTCCTATAATTATGGGGATAGCTACTTCAGCCAGCATCAAGTGCAGGTCTACTATATACTGTGGATCATCCACATTGGGGCCGTAAAAAGCTACGCACGCTATGTCTGAACCCTCATATCTAAGAGTCGCTAAGACCCACCTCCCTGAGCTATCAGTTTTTGATCAAAATCGCCACCCCTTTACAGTATTCTGCTTGGTCCGAAACAGCAAAACTCTGTATCTACCTTATTTTTGTATAGAATTCTCTACTTTCACTAGCAGTTAAGTGGGTTTCCTGCAGCATCACTACTTGTGCTTTGGTTTCCTCTAGATATTTCATCGTCAGCCTCTGCCTAGCTTTAGCTCTGAGGCCATTCACATTCCAAGTTAATACTTTAAGCACATTGTCATTCCCTCCCATCACTGCCTAATTTTTGACTATGGTCCAAACTTGAATTTATAATACTGACATGAGGATATATATTTTTTTTAATTTTCCCCCACTGCTCCCCACCCAGTGCCCTCCCCTCTGCCACCCTCCCACTCCCGCCCCTGGGAACCCTCCCATGATTACCAGGCATATAGTACCTGTTTTGGGCCGCCGGGGTAAGGGAGTCAACTCCAAAGTGTAAAAAAAATAAATAAAAGGAAGAAAATACAAAAGTGAATCTCCAACCCCTCCCCCCTTCCTTCCTTTCGCTCACCGCACTCCTATAAGTAACCCTACAACTATATAGTTTTGAGAGGGAAAGAGATTAAAACTAAAACTAGTGTAATGACTCCACTATAGTGTCTAGTGCCTATCTTACATCTGACCGTATATTTTCAAGGTACTCCCCTCTTCTTTATAGTAGCAATTAGGTCATCAGCCTCTTCGACTGATCGGAAATTTCGCATCTGATTGTCCCACATGACACGGAGCATTGCCGGAAATTTTAGTTGGGCTTTGGCGCCAAGTTTGTTTAATTCGTCCATTCTTTTGCCTAACTCCCACTGTTTCTGGTCCGTAGCTCGACACACATCGGACCTGATGGAAAAGGAAAAGTTCTGAACGGAAAATGGACCATTTCTCAGTGCAGCTGTTAAAATTAATTCTTTTACTGTATATGAAAGAAAATTTATGAGGATTTTCCTTGGCTTCTGTCTCTGGATGTTGCGTCTGAAAGGATCTCGATGTACGCGCTGTATCTCGCTATCCAGATTAATTTCTGGTCTATCTTTCAGCACAGTCTCACATAGCAACTTTATTACAAAAGCCTTAGTATCAGAGCCTTCCTCCGCCTCTGGTATATTTAGGAGCCTCAAATTATTTCTTCTAGAGTGATTTTCGACTCTTTCTAGGTCTGCCCTGAGTCCCATGTTCTCTTTAATCAATGCACCAAGTCCCTCAGTGTTCTTTGTGATGTCATTCCTCATCCGTCCTACCTCTACCTCCAGTACATTAGTCCTGACTGCCACCTCATCTAGTTTCTGTGCCAGGGCGGAGCAAGAGGCTTGTATGTCTGCCTGGTTAGCTTCAGAGGTTTTAAACCTACTACTGATCTCTTCCCTTAATCCCAATAGGTTAGAGGTCAAAGGAGTTTCCAAGTGTGGGTTTAATCCCCCTGTCTCTGTCACTATCGCTGTTTCCAGTACTATCACTATTGCAGTCTCAGGGTGGGTTTCCTGGCGAGAGCTTCTTCCACTTCCCGCCTCCTCCCCTATTTCAAGGGCACTAAATCTATTCTGTATTGGAATCTGAAACACTGCTCCAGTTGAACCATCCCAGTCGGTAGTCGCCTCGAGATTACCTACGTCTCCCCATGTGGAGTTGATCACATCAGTAGTTACGCCTGTGGATTCTCCCCTCTCTGACTCCCCTTGGGGGGGGAGGACGGGGCGGCCGCTAATTTCTCCCCGCCCGTTCCTACTGAAGTAGAATGAGACATAACTTTGTAAAAAGTTTTAAGGGAGGGGGTAACCCTGACCTGAGGGGGTGAAATTCTTTTTCCCCTCCCTCGTGGGCTCTTCACCAGTTGTCTTGCTAGCTTGCCTGCCTTTAATGTTTTCATCTGGGTAGCCTCTATAGGGGCCTCTGGTGCCAAAAATAAGTGAAGGTCTGGACTTACCCCCGATTTTCCTACTGCTCGGGTACGTAAAGTGTACCTGGATGTTTTGTCGGACCGGATACCTGATTTAGCAGACCCCGTAGCGGTTTTCTCCATATGGGCTCCCTGCTGTTCTTGGAAGTCCTCTTCGCCTCCTAAATGCTTTTTCCGATCACTCCTCGAGGACAGGGGGGCCTCTCTCCCCCTCACATCAGGTGCCGCTATTGCTCTGCCTCTTCCGCACTCCCGTGCCTTCGAGCCTCTTCGGTACGTCTCGCCTGTGCTGCCTCTGCCGCTGCGCATGAGCACACGGGCCGTCAGTACACGCCTCAGCTGTTCCGAGGCTCGTCTCCATGCTAGAGCAATGATTCTCGCCTCAGAGCGGCTCCGGAGGCCCCCTGGACAGAGCTGCATGAATCCGCAGTAACAATAAGCGGGATTTTACAAATATTTCTCTTCGCTACTTTACTGTTACATTTCAGGGTTAGGGAAGGGGGTGAATAAAACGCTAAACTTCTATCCTCTTCATCCCCTCACTCCGGCGGTCCGCGACCGTTTACCTCGCGGCCGCCATGTTCCCCCACGTGACCATCCGCCCAATTAGTTGTTAAATACTATTAGTTATTTAATTGAAAAAGTTTTTTAATTGTGTCATAATTTTTTTTGCAGTTTAATTTTAGGTGTCAGTTGTGGGGATTATAGGTGTAAAGGGTGGGAAGTTAAATACATTTTATGTGTTTTAATTTTTTTTTAATTAAAAATATTTGTTTAATTGATCATTATTTATGTTAATTATGCAAATACATTTTTTTCGATGTGGGTTGTGAGTTGTGTGGTGTTACAGGGTAGGAAGTAAATAGATTAAAATATGTAATAATTCATGTTTTTGTTGATAATTTCTAAATAAAAATATTTGTTTGAAAATTATTTTTTTATTTTATTTGATGTAATATTTGTAGGTATTTGTGATATGTATTTAACATTATAATATGTTTTTATTTTCTTTATTTTTAATATTAAATATATTTTTATTTTGAACATACTTATATTTTTTTAATTTACTTTAAAAACTTTTTTTAAATTTTGTTGATGATATTTTGTTTGTTTTAAATTTTGAACTGACGAGTGAGAATAGTAAATGTTACCCCTCCACGATCCAACACTTTCCCTATTGATGCACTGACTGGATTGGGAATAGTACATTTTGTTCCTCCGCTATCCAACACTTTCACTATTGATGCACTGACTGGAGTGGGAATAGTTAATTTTATCCCTCCGCTATCCAACACTTTCCCTACTGTTGCATTCACTGGAGTGGGAATAGTAATTTTTACCCCTCCGCTATCCAACACTTTCCCTACTGTTGCACTCATTGGAGTGAGAATAGTAATTTTTACCCCTCCGCTATCCAACACTTTCTCTACTGTTGCACTGACTGTAGTGGGTATATTACATTTTATCCCTCTTTATCCAACACTTTCCCTACTGTTGCACTGACTAGGGTGGGAATAGTAATTTTTACCCCTCCGCTATCCAACACTTTCCCTACTGCTGCACTCATTGGAGAAGAAATAGTAATTTTTACCCCTCCGCTATCCAAAACTTTCCCTACTGTTGCACTCATTGGAGTGGGAATAGTAATTTTTACCTCTCCTCTATCCAATACCTTCCCTACTGTTGCACTCACTGGAGTGGGAAATTTAAGTTTAAAGATTTTTAAATAGTTTAATGTTTTAATTTATAATAAAAAAATGTAATAGTTTTTATGGTATTGGTATATGTATACATATATATTTATATGTTACATTTATATATAATTTTAAAATTATAAAATACATTAAAATTATTAGTTTAATAATTGTTTTAAAGTAAATATATATATATTTATATATATATATACATATTAATGATTATTATGTGTGTTGAACTTTTTGAATTAAGTTTATTTGTTATATTTGTTAAAATGCACATTAAATCCAATCTTTTTTTTACATTAATTTTATTCTTTAATGTATTTAATATTTATTAATTTATTTTATATTTATATATAAAAAATATTATTTACAACGATATTTCTGACATTGATATTTCTTTTTAGATATTTTTGTACTTACCATTATAAGTATAGGATGTAGATATTTTTGACATCGATATTTTGGTCACTATATTCTTGTATGGGGATATTTTGGGTGTTGATATTTTGTCAGTGCACCGAGCATCGTCATCCCAATGGCGGAAACGCCGTCGATTGGGATTACGGGCCGGTCTCTGACTAGCCAACGGGCTCCTTGAGCCTGTCGGATTCTAGCCGGAATGACCGGCTGGTTTCAATTCCAACTGCCTACATTGTAATTTGGCGGTCAGAATTGAAACCAACATCGTAATAGCCCCCTTGTTAGGTAGTTCATGTCTTGCTAATGATCCCTACATTATATGGATTCTATCTCAAGGGAGTTTGCGTTTCTACAGTCTGCATATCATTGTTTAAGCTGGTTAGAAGTGAGGTGGCAGGAGGGCAATTTTAACTGTTGGGACCTGTTAGGTAGATAGGAGGTGATCCAATGCTGGGTTACTGTGCTAACTTTAAGGGTCTCTGAGAGGTGGTCAGAGTGTAGTTTATGGTTGTGTGTGTTGAACACTGCTATGAGGTTGAAAAGACTCAGTGATCTTTTATGGCTCTATCACTGGCAATGAGCTTTTCGTCCTAGATGTTCTGTAGGGAGATCTAAGTCTGTTGCTATGTGTGGAAACTAGACTAGAAAACAGTGAGCAAGTTATAATTTTCCTAGTTGAGTGAAGAATTTGGTATTCACTACCATCCTGATTACCTTGGTGAGGCAGGGGAGGCTAGTAAATGTACAACAGTTGGCCATGGACTGAATCGTAGTTGAATATGTGAACAACCACTTGCTCAAGGGAGTGTTATGACCTTTGTAATTTATGTAGTTATGACTGGCCCGTAATCCCAATGGACAGCGTTTTTGCCGTTGGGATAACGATGCTTGGTTTCCGACAGGCTTTGCTGTCGGAAAGCGAGTTTGGGGGGGCCCTAGCAGGGCCCCCTTCCCTTTGCGGCCTCCGGTTGGGGGCCGAGGAGACATCTATGGTGCCCTCCTGTTGATCCCTGCACCGTGTGGTAGGCACCCTGAGGTGCCTGCCACGCGGTACAGGGGTGTACACAACCTTTCCTTTCCCTTTGGGAGCTTGTGCTCCGGCCAGTTTACGGCTGTAGCACAAACTCCCATAGGGAAATGTGAGTATGCGACCGCACCATGTGCTGTGGCATCGTAATTAGGTGGTCTGCGAGTGGTGGTGGAGGAGCGTCGACACACTGCCTGGCTCAGAGCCATCAAACGAACAATAAAATGATGTTCTAGCATCATTTTATTTTTCATTTGCCGGCTCTAAACCAGCTTGTGCAGTGCAGGAAGGGGGCAGGGCTGGGCACAGGAGGAGGAGTGCTATGTGCACTCCCTAAGTGTGCATATGTGTTTGGCCGGCCATCTCAGGCCGACAAAACACACATGCGCACTCAGATTTCTCCAGCCCGGCTACTTGAGCAGCTGGTGAAACCCCCACAGACTCCCTGGCCTGAGCGGAGCATCTTTTCAGCCCGCTCAGGCCAATCCTCGCGCTGCAGGAGAGCAGCCCACGGATTGGATGGGAGTCTGTGATGTGGTCCCAGTGTCTGCTGGGGCGAGGAAGAGAAGAGACAAGGAAGAGAATAGGAAGCGCATTGCGGGAGGCGGCCGGCACCTTGAGGTAAGATATTTAATTTTTTAAATATAATCTAACACCCTTCTGTGTGCCTCCCTGTGCTCCCCCTCCCGCTATCCCTACACCCGCCGCCCCACCCTTTGTGGCAGCCACCACTGGGGAACGGGACACAAAACATGAGGTAAACCTTCAGCCGGACTGACCTGGGACTGTATCTGACCTGCACTCTATCGCAGTCTGCATGAACATTTGACTTTGACCCAGTCCAGAGAGACCAGATAGCTACGGTTGGCGCTTTATGCTTTTAGGTGCTATTTTACAGTTTATTCTTTATAAATTCATAACTCCGGTTCTATTGATTGGTCTTCTTTATTTATTAAACTAAGCTCTAATTGTTTAACCTGGTGTGGGATCTTTTTGTGTGGTGTTTTCTCTGCTGTGCTGTTTGAAGTGTTGCACAAATCTTTACACATTGGCTCTAAGTTAAGCCTGACTGCTTTGTGCCAAGCTACCAAAGGGCCAAGCTCAGGTTTATCTGGGGTTCGCTTGTACCTTATCCTGACAAGGATTGTGGTTGCTACTTGACCAGGGATCATGCCCCAATCAACCAGTCACACAATTTCTCTCAGATTGTTTATAATTCTTCAAGTCATCTTCTAATTTCCAAGCATAATCGAGCCAATGCTTGGAAGTTTATTGTCCATTAGGTTGGGATTCAGTATTAGCTGGAACATTCACTATGGTGCTGCGTATAAATGGATGTGAGATGTTCAGTTAACAACAGCTCTTCCCTGTGCTGATATCATAATCTGCATACTTCGTGTCCCTAAATTACATTATGAAAGATACTAATCAGGCCAATCCAGTATTTTCTGGGGCTCTACATTTGGTACTGATATTTCTGGAGTGTGCTTAGTGTAGAGTTTGCCCTCACTCCCAGTTTCTGAAAAATGTATGTTTAGTATACGCTCTTGGAGCTTTATTGCATTCCAGTAGCTATAGGGGTATCATTGAAGACACTGGAGTAGGTGAATTAATTGCATATGGAGGAAATACATAAATTATCAAAGAAAACTTTAGTACTCTGCCTTTGGAATGAGTCTACAAAATGTATGTACTAAAAAAAAGATGTTATCACAGAAAAAAGAGGTACAGGTTTCCCGTCAGTCACAATGGAGAAGAGCTGTTGGAGGCAAAAGAGCACACATTTATAGCAAATCAGCAGAAGATTCTAGAATAAGGTCACAAGGGTATAAGTTTTGATTTTCTAGGAGAAATGTGTAAGAATGAGACCATTAAAATCAGTCAGTTATATTTATACGTGGATCATGACTGCTCATCTTTCTGCATTCACATCAGTTTTAAAAATGCATGTCTCAAGTGCCAAGTGCAACTCTCTCCTCACTGCAAGGTGTGTGCTTCAGTAAATGCCTTAGTGAGGCCTATAAAAAGATGGCTGCTACAGTTTACCTGACTAGACTAAGCATCTTTTTTTCAAAATACTTAAAACAGTAATCCACATAGGCAGACCAACAAGACTTTTGTCCTGTAAAGGACAGTGGCTTTTGACAAAGAAATCATCTCTTCATGCACTTCTCCCTATGTCATAATACTTTCTCCGGTGGAAGAACAACCGGTATGAACTGGCTCCTTCTGAGTAAAGTAAACAGCATGCACAGCTGTTGGCTCTTCCCTGTGCAAAACAATTCAGTAAAGTAGAAAACAGATAATGATTCTCTACTGTAACATTTTTGGTTAGCCTTATCAATAGTTCTTTGGGACTTCATTAGAGCCACAAAAACCTCATATTGAATGGCTTGAAAAGCGTAAGCTACTACAAAGTTTAAGTTTTCACAAAAGTGCAGTTTGTGAATACCTAAAAGTAATAAATTTACTCAAAAGTGTAAACTTACCCAAAAGTGTCTTACCTTTGTGAATCAGGCCCTCAATTTGTGAATACTGATAAGTAGTGAACTTAATCAAAAGTGCAAATTTCCTCAAAAATGTATGTTATCTTTGTGAATCAGGTCCAAAGACTATGAAATAACATGTTATTTTGGATCATATTAATTGCAAGCTCTGCATTCCATACCTAAGTTTCATCGAGTATTTTTTTAACTGGGTCTCAAGGTCATCCTCTTCAGGAAAAAGGAAGCAGCCATCAACTAATACCCTCAGCACTTCTAGATACTGAGTTACAGAGACCTCCTTTCTTCTGCATTTTATCAATGTTTTCAGGTCAACATGTGGGTGTGAGCAAACAAGAAAAACCCATGGAGATCCAGAGGAGGTTGAAAAATCAGGCAGAACACTGATTTGAAGACACTATGAAGAAGGGGTCTGTTGGTTAAATGAGATGGATATTGAAAAGGGGAAAGATACTGACAATCCCTTCTAAAGACAATCAGAGAAAATTATTTAGAAAAAGCAAACAGACATTAGAACCCGTCACTCGTAGCGCCATGCAAACACCTAAGTAATAATACCAACTAATTACATAAACAGTGAAACGTGATGGCTGCATCCTCATCTGTGAAATAACCTAAAATCACCACAAATGTTAGGGGGACTTTTGCTCAATGTTTCTAGACTGACTTGTTGATAGAGAAAACACCACTGTAAGTCACTGAATAACTTACGTGTCATGCAATCTTTAGCAAAGGATGCTGATTTGTTCAGGCGCCAACCCAAAAGGCAGGTGAGAGGGAGAAAAAGGACAATCTTGAGTATGCACAATCGGAAAAGCGGGATGAGGTCAATTTCTCTCGTCAAAGCAGGATGAGGTCAATTTCTCTCGTCAAAGCAGGATGAGGTCAATTTCGGACAAGAAGTAGAGAACAACTATGGAGTAACCTGACCTATTTAGGCTTTGTTGTAGTGTTTGCGCGATCTGTTATCTGCTTCCAGGCTCCAGATCCTGTAAGAATGCTAGTCACTACTTCAGATATCCCACTGCACCCTGGCAGAGTTCAAAAGCACAAGAGAGATTAACTGATATTTTACTAAAGGAGGACTGAAGCCCGGCTGTTGGAGCAAGGTTCGATCTGTACTTTGACTGCAACCACAACATCCTGAAATGTTTTTCTATAGAGGTAATCAATTTTCGGTATTTGATAGTAATACCGACCTTTATTGAGTACGCTTTACAAGCTAAATCATTGTTAGGTGCTCATACCAAGTATTGCAGCAATCCAAAATAATAATATTTATTTTATCAGCAGCAAAAGAATGAAAGGAGGAGTTAAACCTGTGATGTTGAAACGGCAAAAGTACATACAGATGCCGGCAGTTGGTTCATTATTCCACTAAGTTCAAACTTACCGGTGCAGGAAACATTAAAATAGAGTCAATCTGAGTCAGTACATTTTCTGCTTTATTCTCTTTTCCTGATGATGATTTATCAATGCTGATGCATTATGTTCCAAACTTGTTCCATTCCACATAATAATTTACAAATAGAACTGTTAATGGTCATTGCTCCACTCCATTATCTGTTCATAAATTTTGAGGTGTTCTTATGTTTCCTTTGCTTCTACAGCAGCATAATGTAGGCTCCATCCTTTATACATCCAAATATACACATATATTCATATACAACATTTGTATTAAGTGTGTCACTAAACTTTATTAATGTGTGTGATGCATTTAACCTAATAAATGAAATGTAACCATTGTGGTCATCCAGAACACATGCATAAGATAAATAGATTGATTAAGTGGTCCAGGTAGTCATATTTCTTTATATTCATGTCTTACATTTATTCTCAACATATATATGTGTGTATGTATAATCGCGCAACCAAAGTTAATGTTGATTATTGAGTTAACTTAGCCTGACTTTAGGCCTAAGTGAAAATGTGTTTTACCTTGCCAGTATGCTGTCTCTTCCTTTTGCAGGTGTGTTATCATATTTCTCGTTAGTTAGAGAAAGACTCATTATTTATATTAGTTGTCTGATGGTGAGATCCGGGGGGAATAACCTGGCAGCAAACTCAGCGAAATAATCATCAAAGGAGGCCTTCTGTTTATTGCGTAAAAGGATGGTGGGATGTTCGAGGTTGAATGCTGCAGTCCCAGTTTCTATGAGATGGGAAATTTAAGGGAGTGTGCTGATGCTCTTCACAGTCAAAAATTCAGTTGGTTCCTGGTGGTGTAAGGAGAGATATGGGTAAGTAAGTCTGTTTTTATATAGCACAGCTACTCACCCTTATGGGTCTCAAGGTGCTGGGGGCCATAGTGGAAATTAAGTGAGCTATTGCCCAGAGTTACATGGTGCTGAGCTGAGCTGCTGCCGGAGCCGGGGATTTAACTGTGAACGCTGTGCTCCGAAGTCAGCTGCCCTGGCCGCTGCACCACACATCTCCACTGAAGGTGTTATTGAAGCTACTGTTATATCTAATTGGTGTTTCATAGTGAGTTAGGCAGACTTTCCCTTGACTCTGAGAGGGAACAGAACTCTCTCTTGCTGAGATTTCCCCTAAGTGTAAGGCTTTATGCTGGACACTCTCTTGTTTTCTTGAACTTTACCAAAGTTCAACTCCATCCTGACACCTTCTATGCCACCTGGATAGAAATCCCTTTTTGCAAATTTGTCCCCTATCTATGTTTAGATTAGAAAGGAGAAGTTTCTTTAAGGAACACCTGGTTGTGACAATTTGTTTTATTCTCGTTGTGGCTGTTACCATTCCGTGTCTCATATTATTACGGCTCTACCCACAGAGACATTTCAATCTGCAGGTCATATTGCTGTAGCTCCTAAACTTTTTTTTATTCTGTTTACATACTGGACTGATTAATATTCTAAAATAAACCCATGTAATCTTAATTAATGATTCCTGGTTCTTATTGTGGGGTCTTATTTGGCTTCACAAGCAAGAAATGTATTTCTGATGTTTGCTCCCTTACAGCCCTTCAAGTCAACTAGCAAAGGTCCATGCAACCAATTGGGAAATATCTTTGATGATTTTACAGAAAGATTAAGGTGAAAGTACCAGTGCCCCAACACTTCTAACACAAAATGTTCTTTATTAACAACCTCAGCTGTCATGAAAATGTACTTTTCATGGCTTTTCGCTTTTACTCCACCGGAACTGTCCGACTAACCGAGCAGCCTTATATAAACTGTAGATTCTGTCTTGAAGTATTCATGCATGTATTGTCTACAGAATGCCTTGCTGAAGGTCCCAAGATTCCATGGTTTCTAGGGAACTTTAGTCAGACAACTTTTCCTGATGAGACCGAAGACTAACTACAGGTCCCTTACTCTGGTTTTCGTGGGCAATCAGGATGGTCCCTATGTTGTATACATAAGGCCCCTAAAAAGCACTTAAAAAACTAGTCAAGACTTTACATTTTTGCCCCACAGGTTACTCCTGACAATTTGGCTTGTATTCCGGCCACCATTATGTGAAATGTGGGGACTATAATGCACTTGTCAATCGGCGAACAGAAAACCTACACGTTCTGATGGCGGATCAAGGTGTTGAGCAGGTCATCAGCAAGTCCATGATTTTCTCAAGTATAGGAACAAAAATTATAGGGCAGCTTGCCTAGTGAAGTAGTGGCCCATAGATGGTAGGTATCCATGCACAGCCATTGAAAGGTTTACCTTACAGCAGCTCCACCGCAGTCAATTTCGCAATACTTCCCTTTTGTATGGTACAACATAAAGTAAGTAGGAAAACACAGGGCTGGCTGAGATGGACAGTAAAGACAACTCTCCTGCCTCTTTCCTTGCTTAGAGCAGACTCTATAACAACAACAAGGTCAAGTCTTTTTAGGTGTTCCAGGAATGCATTTGTCAAACTGTCGATCCTGCAGCCTTGCCACGTCCTCCAGAACAAATGAAGTGGAGGCTACTGCTTCTGTAACAGTAAGGCTTTCAAGGACGGTAAACTAAAAGTTAAGAAAAGGCATGAGTCATCCCGTGGTGGTCTGACTATAAACAACATACGCATTGTATGTTGTCATCTGGATCAGGTTTGTAAACAGCTTCTTATACCAAGTGTGAGTTTTATGACTCGCATTGTATGGCTGAAGAACCTGGCCATTCTTATCTACTCCGCCCATGTACTTTTTGTAATCAAGTATGCAGGTGGGCTTGTGAACTTCGGCCATCTGACCCAAAACCGTGATGGGGGAAGTACTCTCATCATGAATTGTAGTGAGCACGTACACATCATGCCTATCAGAGAACTTGATTGCAAGCAGGTCATTGGTTCGTTGGAACCAACGCAGTGCTCTGGGTTATTTGGAGTTTCTTACAGGAATTATTTGTTTACACAACAAACTGTACCGCATGCCGCAATGCCAGCTTTGTACAGCTTACAGGACAGTTCTACTCCTGTACAGAAGTTGTTCACATAAAGGTTATAACCTTTGTGAAAGAGTGGCTGGACAAGCTCCCAAACAATCTTACCTGTGACTCCTAGCATGGGAGGGCAACCTACAGGGTTTAGAGTGGAGTCTTTCCCCATATACACTCTCAAGCTGTACACATAGCCAGTAGAGCTCTCATGCAGCATGTACAACTTGATGCCACAGTGAGCTCTTTTGCTAGCAATGTACTGCCTGAACAGCAGCTGCCCTGTGCACAGGATCAAGGACTCATCAATCACTATATTCTTTCCAGGAGTATAAATCTCTGGAAACCTGGCAGACAAATGTTCGTCAATAGACCAAATATTGAACAACCTGTCATTGTCTAGATGGTCCCTATGCAATGCAGCAGAATTAACATTGAAATGCAGCATATGCTGCAATGACAAAAAACGATCTCTGGTCATGTACGGTGTGAAGATGGGGGTTACCCAAACCATGCGAGTAGACCAGTAGGATTGCAAGCTTGATTTGTGCACTAACCCCATTTTGAGCGTAAGACCCAAAAATATCTTCCACTCCTCAAGTGAAGTGGGAGTTAACTGGTGTGCCCTACAACGAGACCCTAGAATGCCTCCATGCTCCTTCAGAAATTATTCACACACAAATTTGTTTGCTGCACAATTTGCTCTCGGAAGTCAATATTCAAAAAAGAGATGGACATAGTCAATTGGCAAAAAATTGGCCATATTGACTTTAACTCCAGCATCGCCAGTGAAAGGTGGAATTTGGGGCTGAACTAAATTGGGGGGCTGCCAGGAGAGCACTCAGTCTGTGCTTGTCGCCGCACATGCCTGCTCTCTGGGTTGATCTAACCTGGTAAGGTCGCTGCACTGCACAGACTGTGCTTGCGAAGGAACAGCACAACAGCCACCATCTTGTCCCTCAGAATCGCTGAAAGATGAGTCATCAGATGGAACTCAGTCGACTGAAAAATCACTTCCAGATTCTGTTCCATTTTTCCTCTCCCTTAGATGTGGTCTTAGTATCTGCTATCTCAGTCTCTGATCCTGCCTCAGAGCTGTCCTCCATAACCTGAGTTAGGTCCAGGGCAGCAGTCATCCACTGAGACGCCATTTCTGCTGACTGGCTAAATCATTCTTTCTAAAACACTGTCCTACGTGAAAGGCAGAAGTATTCTTCTAAATCGGTCAGTGGGTGTGTGCATCTGTGCGATGTGTGCAACAGTAAATCAACAAAAACATACTTTTTGGGTGAATCTGCAGGTTCTCCAAAAATATTTTTAAAAAAGCCACAGTATTACTTCATCTTGCGACTTACCCAATTCCACAGCATTCTTGAGTCATGGCTTATGCAAAACTTTACTGTTGGGGAATATGCTGTGCCATTGCCAGCATAAAAGTCACTTCCTGAAGCTACAAATCTACCTTTGATCTCAAGAAGTACACATTCACATAGTAGCCCCTGCAACTTTGTGCGCAGGCGTGCTCCTTGTGAAATCTCACATTGCTATCACCTAGGTCACTGGAATTATGTGTCAGGAGAGCACCAAATTATGAGACAGGGTTGAATAAATGATGTGGCCTAGTGTGGCACATTTTTTTGATAATATTACTTTATTATCTTTTTCATTTGAAAGCACAGTAATACTGTCTGGTCAAACATTTCACCAGTTTAGCAATCAAATGAAGAAATAAGCAACTGAAAAATGACCAGTCAACCTTTGTGCAGGCCCTTCCACTGCGTGCCAACACATATATACTGCACATGCCACATAAATCTACTATCTGCTGCATAAACTGCAGATGATAGATTTATGTGGCATATGCAGTATATATATATTTTTTTTCCCTTAGAAATCTGTGTTTTCCTCTGAGGGGCACTATCTACCCCCCAGGGGAAAACACACATTTGAAAAAAATATATATGTGGCCCCCAAAGGGAGGACCTATGTCCTGAGGGTCAACCATCTACCTACTTTTAACTTTTTTTAAACATGTTAAATGTGTGATTACTTTAGGGATCCGCACATTTCCCAAAACTTATTGTGGGGTCCACAGGGAGTAGGATCGTAAACACGGAGGGTCAACCCCCTCTCAATTTATTAATTTTTTTATTCATTTTTTGCATTCCCCTGGGAGTGCGACTGTCGTTATTTTTATTATTAATATTATTCAGAATAAGAACATTAAGAATAATATAAACAAAATCAGCAAGAGCAATGTCAATAACAATAATAATTATTACTTCATTATGAATAATAATAATGACTGTATTATTAATAATAACAATAATAGTAATAGTAATATTTCGCTTGTTTTTGTTTATCTGACTCCTTGTTCTCTATCCTCAGCACAACCTTTGCATTTGCACCTCACTCGATCAGTTACAGAAACAAAGTGATAATGCTCCTAGAAGCTATTTTTTCCTTTTTAAGGGTATATTTTCATGTATATTGGCCTATAACGATATCATGAAGAGACATTCGCCTTGTCTGTCAACAGCACCTGTATTCGGAGTAATCTTCTACGTTTTTGCAAGCTCCATTAATTATTCTTCAGGATTAAGCGGCTGCTTCACCCTCTTCTCTGTTTGTTATTTGAGCCATCTTGCGGTAATAATCCCTGTAGGCAAGGCTTTAAGTGGGCCTGGTCTCCCCGGTGCGGTGCACCGGCAGTTTTTTAAAGGAGGCCTCGAAACGGGTCTCTATCCGGCTCTGTTTTTTGCCCTGGCACATGCGGTCCGTTTTTTTCCGGACTACAGTGACAGCAGGCACTTCGATGTGCGCGTGCTCACACTGCTCACTTCTCACTAGTGGAGAAGTTACGGCATGACGTCATGCCAGGTGAGCGTTGTAGGGGAAGGGAAATCATTTAAAGAGAGCCATTTTCTCTCTGGATTTCCCTTCTCTTTTTGAAACTCAGGAGCAGCAACATTGCGTGGTGTCAGCAGGGCTTTAAGTGTAATCTTTTTCAATACTATATACAAGCCACAGTTGCTGCTTATTTATCTTATGCAGTTAACAACCATTGACAAAGCCAACAGTGCTGACTTGTTGTAGGTATGATGTTACTTGTTGTATCATATATCTGGATGTAATGACAGAAACAGCAAAATACAAGTCCGCCTTAATTAAATTGGCCACGCCCCTTTGAGAGACCCCCCCAGTTTTTTCGTCCCACTTAAAGCCCTGCAGTAGGAATATCAATACCTCAGGTATGTTTCCTCCCATGTGCAATATTACCTCCCCGTTCCAAAATCCGCAGAACACAGTATTACCGGCCCAATTTACGAACTATTTGTCAGCCAGTGGCTTCTGAGTGAGTAGCAAAACTGAACCGCTTAATGAAGTCCCGGGCAACTACAGATGGTACTTAAAGTGCAATTGGCTGTCAGGGAGCACTGATTAAAAAAAAAGCCGTACAGGTTTACACGCATGCGCTTAACTTTATCGCGGGGATATATTCATCTGCTCGGGTTGCGCAGTGCTGGAAACCAGAGTCATTCTCTATACAAACAAGGATAAATTACGCCAGAAGCAATGGATGCATTACGTGCGGTTTTCAAGAAGAGCGTTTAAGACTCAGATATCGAACCCTACATTGACGGCAAAAATTGTTCTGATCAAGCAACAGCGCAATCGATACACGGATGTGAACGAACAATGCATCCGCGGGCGGCGTTCTCTGTGGCGACGTCCCAGAATGTTCGAGCGCGCACTAAATTGCGGTGGAAAATGCGTAAATGTTTTTTCTGTTCAGGTCGTAGTTGTAAAGAAGTCAATTTCAACCGAAGATGGCCCAGACTTGCCATAAAATGCAAGTCAATATTAATTTGTTGTGTTTTATTGTTGTTTACTTTTTGTAGGTACAGTGAGGCAACTCGCCAGATCCCCAGGGAACAAGCAGGTGGCGACACAAAATCCGGAAGTGTCTGCAAGCAGGCATAGCTAGGTATGAAATTTGAAGGAAAAAAAAATGCATTATGTTACCTTATGTGCTAGCTTAACCATGCCTTTGTTCCACGAATATCTATCCTTCAATACAGTCCCTCAAATGCGAAATTGTATGCATTTTTCCCCCCAAAATTTACAAAATCCAATTCAATTTTCATGACATTACACTTTGAGAGAGACTAGGGTTTGCTGGTCTATAGTACTGTTTCTTTTTTTGGCAAGCGCACACCTCACACTCATGAGATATAGCAGGAGACTGGTTTGCACAGAAAATACCTAGTTTCTGCTTCACTAGTTGAGCAGGAAATAGGAATTGCAGATGTAGGGATTCCCAGAAATGTATTAAAGTCAAATATCCAGAACCACAGCCACTGTCTGTCCAGTAGCTCTCTAAATTTTCAAAGCCATACTCAGGGCAAACCATAACATGCCAAACCGTGCCATCCACACAACTCCTCACTAGACAAAAACTCAGGAAACAATTTCAAAGTATGAAGAATACAAAATAAAAATGGATAGGACAGGGCAACGGAGACAGTTATAAATAAAACAAATATGATTAGAGGTCTATTGAACTGAAGAGCAATGTCATCACAGACCAGTCAATCCAGATAATCATTTAATTGTATAAAATCTATCAATTCCACTTCTACTCTCAAGCCCATGTATATTTCCCTACCTTTTCTCACTTGTGGACTCTTCCATATCACCATCATTTCTGTGAGTTATGCCAGGGGTCTTCTTCTTCCTGGATCTCCATCATTATTATTTACCCGTATGGGACAAACTCGTAAGTCCTCAACACTCCCTTTAGCACCCTGTTCAAATTCCGTATTCTGTTATCTTCCAATCTGATGGCATTCTGGAAGAGTTTGGCAACTTTCAGAAGCTCTGAATATTTAAAATTCCTTCCTCTGAACTTAAGGTTCCAGATTTTCTTCAAATTCCCTACCTTAACCCTGGTGGGTTTCACTGCCATTTTCTCATCAAATCTCACTTTCCTCTGAAGCATCTTATAGTCTTCCTTGCCCAACTCGTTTTCTGTTGCTTCTTGAATCTCTCTCAGTTCCTTTCTTTTTTTCCCCTGACCCCTGATATGTGTAGCGGGGAACTGTGTTTTGGGTGGGCTCAAAATGATGAGAAAAGCTCTAAAACATGCCAAGTAACTCAAAAGTAGAAGTCCAGAGATGTTTATATGATAATGTCACAATATAGTTACTTAATTTTTCATAGCCGGCTTCCACACATTTGTTGTCACAACTCAGTATAAGCGCCAGGCACTCCTTCATTTGTAAAAGCATAACTGGCAGGGCTCAAGGTAGACATGCACTGTAGTTAGCATTACCCGCAGCTCCTGCTCCTACCTGCGACATATTGAAGTATTCCAGGTCACCTCAAACCGTTGGAAAGCCTTGGATTTCCTAGTTTTATCACTTTAAAAAAATTAAACTATAGAGTTAAACTCTCTATCAATGTGTTGTTCTACAAAAATAGACACACAGTGCCACCATGTTTTAGACCCTGGAATATATGTGCCTCTGCGTAGAAATAAATGCCGGTGCCGAGCACCGTAAAACACCTGTGCAAATTAAGCAATGGGTGGCTGTTATGGAAGTTCTTTGAGTGGGATGATCCTACACCCCTATCAAATAGCACAGGAGAAAAGTAAAGTGAGTATGATACACCAGCATTTTATGTAGAATTGCAGTTTTTCCAGGATGTATTGCATATTTTTAAGGTATACAAGAACAGAAGACAAATGCCTTCATGGTTCATAGAAAACTTTTTTCGTCCAAACATTTTATAACATGGACTGCAAATTGTTCAATCTGCTAAGAAGACATTCTATAGTGTTTTTACTCAGCTAGGAAAATGTTTCACCCCTTGGTGGTAAGTACACTTAGGGCCTTTTCACGGCAGTAAATTGTAACAGTGATACCCAGTTACAGATGGCCAAAATAGCAATAGACGAAAAATACATGTTTCTAAACAGATTTACCTAAACGAAGCGCTATTTTTTTGCTAATGCAGTCGTGGTGTGGAACTGCGAACAATGTTGAAGAAACAGAGGAGAATTGAATTAGTGATGGTGGTCACATTGTGGTATAGCATTCTGTATTCCTTTGTATTTTTCATATTTCAAAAACAAACTACAAACAAATTTGCAGAGTGGACACAACGAACTCGGTGCCCGCTCAGCAAACTCTTCAGCCTTCAGAGCAAATGCTGCTGCAGTGACCCCTCTAAGGGTTTGGAGATCCATTCCTGACAGGTGGAGCCCTCTAAATATGGTAGACACTCATCCTTCGGAGATATAAGGCAATATAGTGGGAAACCTTTATAGTTTATGAAGAATTAACTCCTAGAGCCAATGTTCTTTAAAAACAATAAACTAACCACCTCAACGTGCATGGAGTTTATTCCGTGACTTTGCCTCAGGTGGTGATCCCATGCAGGGAAATCAGTGGTGGTTGTCTTGCCCTAAATTGGACGCAGCCACAGTCACTGCGACTTGACTGCCCTGTTGTAGATGGGTTATCAGGTAAAAGTTTTCGCTGCAAAGCTAGCTTAGGTGTGCATGCCAAAAATTGAATCCACAATATCAATGCGACAGAATAACGAGGACAAAACATTAAAAAAAAATATCAACTGGTAAGTAAGTCTAGATTTTCTATACCTAACGCCACATCTGCGTAGTACATATATCTTCAAGGTATGTAGACATGGCGTTAGGAATAGTAAATCTATACTTCCCTATCAGCATTTACCTTTCAAAGTTTTTCTCCCTCAGTATTCTGTCCTCGATTTTCTTGTATGTAGATATTGTTGGTGTCAATATTCAGTAGTATAACCCCAGCTGAGGATCCGTTGTTGTAAAAACTCTACCGTTCTCACTTCTCTAAATGAGATGAAAGGCAACGAGCTAGGTGGGGAGTGTGAACCCCCAATTTATGGTATTCACCTACCTCGTGAAACTACAAATGAGGGCTCAAATCACTCATTCACTCAGTAGCGTCAGCTACTAAGCGCAGGTGGTGGGACAGGGGGGAGAGCGGAGGGGGGAATACAAAAAATTAAATTAAACTAACTTACCTGGGTGCCGCTGGGTGCTGCCGGGTGCAGCCGCCTCTGCTCCGTCTCCCCTGTGCCGCAATATGAAGCTCCCAGCCTCCCAGAATCCCCTGCAGCATTGTAATTGGTCTGAGCGCTGTGGATCGGTGCTCAGAAAGGGGCTTGGAGGCTTTGCATGTTCATCACCAGGCTGTGTAATGCAGCCTGGTGGTGAAGATGCAAAGTGCGCATGACGGTTTGACTGGCCCTCTTGGACCGGCCAAACTGGCATGCCCACTTTAGAGTGTGCTTTACACACCTCCCCCTACCCCCTGCACTGGCCAGCCCGGCCCACCCGCCCCGCACCCGAGCAGGTAGGAAAACTAAAACGATAACATTAGTTATTATCGTATTAGTTTTCCTTTTTACACTGCTCGCAAGAGCAGTGGGGCAACACTCCTCTGCCTTAGCGGAGGAGCCGCCACTGCATTCACTCAAGTCCAAATTCACTTACCTGAAAGGCAATGCATATAGAGTGGTGCATTTATATGATGGTCATCGGCAAACCCAAAAAAGTTTGATTCTATTGTATCATTCAAATCTCAGGTTATATCGCGATAAACACTTTTCTCAAACGTTCTAGGTTATTTCATTCTCATAAAGAGAATATTGTTTATTGAACAATATAGCTGCCATGATAAATCTTTTTCCACTTGAGGTTTCCTGAGCTCCCCAATGTGATTCTTTCCACACATGCTCGAGTGCCTTGATACAAAATCGTCTGTGTCGCTGAATTTCAGCAGCTTTGCAGTCTTTCCTTGCTTTAGTGAGTGCCGACAGCACACTGCAGTAACTGGGGAAAAGCAGTCTGGGCTACGCTAGAAAAGCGATGGCTCTTTTTGTTCTTCTTTCCTGTGAAGCTTAATATTTCTTCTGTAGTTCTTCTTTCTGGCATTATAATGTGTGTCTTCCCCTTTTCGATGGAAATACGTTAGTTTTTAGCATTCACCTTTTAAGACCGTAGTCAAGTCGACATGTTAAATTGAGACCACGCTTCCCAGTGCTACAACAATGGTATGCTTTTGTTTTACTTAACTATAAAATACTGCAATGACCACATAAAAAAACAACAAGGGATTGAAATCTTTTTCATTACATTTTTAAAAGCCGAAATCAACATTTGTTCTTTACTGCACAATGATGTGGATGAAGAAAGTATGATATAATGTAATATCTTGATTCTAGAAAACATAGTTTTGATGCAGACAGGATCCAAGGCGAAATGGATAAGCATATTTTTCTGTATTATCTAATACATTAAGTGCTTTGTATGTTGGTCACTATATCTGCTTTGTGCCGTATTCACTATGAAAGTGGGACAGTAGGAACCATGAAACATGTTATGTGGCTTCTGTTATTTCATTCACATGGAAGAGGAACACCTGATGTACAAGTCTTGAACAGGGAAGCCTCCTGAAGCGGTTTAGAAGAAGCTCTGAATCATGGGTGCCAGTTGTTGAATGCGGAGGACCAGACACCACAAACAGTGGAGCACATGTCCCACCACATGCAGCTGGTGTGGACATTTGTGTTGTGGAGTACTGATCAAAGAAGGCTAATGAAGAACTCACACAAGGGTTCATATAGCATTACCACAGGTCTTGCTTGGGGTCTTGGAGCAAGGAGTGGCACCGGCTTGCAAACCGACCAACGTGGTGGCCGCTTACGCAGCCACCAGCACATGTGCTAAAAATAAAACAGCACTTGTGCACTCCCGGACACAAGATTAGCGTGGGCATTTTCCAGGAAATAGACATGCACACATGCACCAGCATGAATGGAACAGGAAAAGGGAAAAAAGAGAGGTGAAAAATATATTTTTTTTGGTTAAAAACCTTGTGGCGTTCATATACAAATGCAATAGCATAATCATGTGCGGAATGTAATACACTATTTATTAACACTGTTGAGGGTGCTACAACTCACAAGAGGCAAAGCCTCCTGTGGGATATGATGCCCTGCAGCAAGGACCTGTTACGCATTGCCAAAGGCTGTGCTTAGTGGGGTTTGGCCATCCACAGCATGTTGGGCGCAAGCCAGGCCCTGTGGCCAAACCTTGATGTGCAAGGCTGAAGGCCATACATGGCTGCAGGTAACTGATTTGTGGTGTATATTTAAAAAATATTCCATCACCGAAATTCAATGAAAAAACAAAAGTTAAAGTGAAGCTATGGTTAGCTTTGGTCTCAACACTTCAATGTATGTTCAAAAAGCATCAGAAATTCACTTATAAAACACATTTAATGCGCAATTCTGGCTACAAAATAACGTTATGGTGTCACGAGTGCATAATTTGAGCAGGCGGTTGCAGGTTGGGCTCACTAGCATTTATTTTTTGGGATCAACACTTATTTTTCCTCATCAGACTTTGACCCAGAGCAAGCGAGAGAAAAAGCCGAACGGTGGAAAGCAGTAGAAAGAAAAAGACAGAAAACAGTGACAAAGAAAGAAATCAGAGATGAAAAAGAATCTGAAAGAGTGAATTAAAGAGGCATGGAGTGCCTAGTGGTGGATAAAAGAGGCAAGAGGTAGAAGCTGAATTTTGCTTCTTTAGTATTCGGCATACCTGACATTCAATAGTGCCAGCTGCGGACTTCTGAGCATAACTTTGGGGTCCTGAACTTTACAAATTAGGCACTGACCACCAACCGAAAATATGGTGTAGCTGAGGGTTGTGTCCTCTATTCACGTAGTTGCAATACCACCTATCCTGGCAGAAGAGTCAGTCAGGAAATAGCTTCCTAAATGAGGCAGATTTCTCAGTAAGCAAATCATACAGAGTAAAGCAATTGACATAGTAGTGGAATGTGAAAGAGGGACGATCATGGTGAAATGTGACATGAAAACCGACTTCTGTCTGCTGTCTATTGCACCAGCTGATTTGTATCTGGCTATTCAAGTTTTCCTCAGCACTAATCCACTGGAAAAAGAGGAGGTGACCTCTATATTATTTATAAAGAAATTTTTAAGGAATCCTTGTTATCAGCCCTGCAGATCGTTGGTGCTGAAATGATGATCAGACAGGTCACCATATCATTTATTTAATCTGTGTATGATGCTGGTGCACAGACTCAGGGCTTTCCTGGTAATCTTATTGTTACTTTCACAGAAGAATTTATAAATACTTTTATCTTCTGTAGCGTTCCTACTATCATAGGGGATTTTATTTCCTTCCTGATGAGGTGTTTGACAGGATGGCCTGCGATTTTTTTTAGCTCGATGGAATCTGCAGCTGGTCTCAACTTATTAAAGGGCCCAAGCATCATGGTGGCAATACTTTAGATTTGATGGTTCTTCCTGGTTTGTGTTCTATTGTCCAACATTCTACTTGCCAAGTTACTTGCTCAGATTATTATCTTCTATCCTTATCGTTACCTCTTTTAGTGGTGGTCTGTGTTTAAAAAAACTATTGTGAATTATATAAAGTTAATGTGCCTACAGTCACAAGAAACCTCTTTCGTTTGTGCCCACTCGGTTGAAGACTAATGAGGTTATTAACTATGTTTGCTTCATCAATTGGGTAAATAATGTGTTTGATTTCCTCTCTAAACTAGATATTATGGCAAAGCAGCCCTTTGGTTATCAGAACATCTTTTACCCTTTAAAATACCACATAAAAATGTTGACCGTAGCTGACTTTTCTAATATGAAGACAATGATAAACCTATTTTTATACAGGCTCAAACTGCATGCAGAAGATAACAGGAGAGAGTAGTCTGATTTTTATTTTTTGAAAATGATCAATTCAAAAACACCTCTAAGAAAGTTTTTAAACTCCTTTAAGATTTATATGACCCTGGAGTTAGTAAATCAGCTATTTCACCTTCTTGCCAATTACTTGAAGGTGTAGTGCTCTTCTTTTACTACTGAAGTAGAGACTAGACTACCAAGAGGTTTATTAGGGATAAGAGGTTCCTGAGCCCATGATTCAACTGTTGGATGGCTGCCTTCTACTCTTTCGTAATTCTCTCTTATGCAAGTAGTTGAGTTGGAAATGGTTATTAATTCTATCAGCTCGTGCTCTCCTTAAATTTCTGTCCAACTCATAGTCTGAGAATGCTCAGTGAAGTAATCGTTTATCCTTTAGCTCCCTGCAAATCCACAAGTCTTCTTTTTGTTGGTTACAGAGCAATAGGAATTTATTATGGTGATTGTCCTATCTCTGTAGTAAAAAGGTGGCCTTGATATTCCTAACTCATCAATATTATATGCTGCTCTGTTGGATCTATCTGTGGCTTTTAACACTGTTGACCATGACCTTTTTGTAGCTAAACTTATGGAGAGTAGAGTGAGAGAGAGGGTTTTGAATAGTGATGTACAAAATTTGTGTAATTTTCTTTTGCGTAATTACAGAAAATTTTGATGAATCTACACAACATTACGCATAACTATTTGAAAAACATAAATGGCATTTTGTGCTGTACTCTAGTGGAAAATGGTTCCTCACATCCACTTTGGACTCAATGATACATTATATGCTATAAAAATAGTGTAAAAAAACAAAAGCACAGCAAACAACAGCTGCTCACACTCTATTGTCCGCAGTGCACCCATGCATTCACTGAACATTTGTTATGTGAAATTTCACAATGTGGCGCAAATAGTATAAAATCAGGAATATCATGTAACAAGAGTTTGCTAAATTTCTGAAATTACACTTATTACGCTGGCAAATGCAAATTTTGCCTTGGTCTAGTTTAGAGTTGTGTCAGCTTTTTTTGAAAGGGCATACTTAAAAGTTCTCACTACCAACATTCCTTCTTAGCTATGAACCTCTCATGCAAAGTCCCACAGGGTTTGACTGTATCACTCATCTTTTTATTATTCATGTGGTTAAGCTGGTTGCCCTCATTCAAAGCCAGGAAGATATATCCCCCCTTTTTAGACTGAATTATGCATGTTTTAAGTGGAAGGATGAACTATTTCAAAAGTGTTTTTACACCCAGAATTTAATTTTAAGCGTTGGCCTCATGCACCATGAGTCGCCATATTGGAAAATGTGTTCTGAAATACGTTTTTCAATAATATTTACCTCTTAAATTCTTCATACAATTGAAAATCCATGGATAGTTTACTCAGTAAGCCATTTATCATACTATGTTACAAGGCAAAAGGACACAAATATGAAAAGCTTAAAATATCAAGACATTTGTTATTGTTAGTAATGTATCAAAGTAAATTACATTTTGTAATCACTTTACAAAATCGAAACCATGTTAACTATGGAAAAACTGAGTTTATTTGTCTTCCTATATTCTTATGTTCTGACTCCAGTAAACCAAATTTTTCTGTAAACTAATGAAATTGATTAGGTTTAAAAAAAGTACTAACTTATGGTTGTTTTTTCTAAACATTTCTTTAAGTATGTAAATGTAACGAAAAACTTTCACTCACACAACCACCACATAAACACAGAGCATTGCAAGGTAAATCACTCTTTGCACATTTGCAACGCGAAGCACATCCACTTTTGCACTTGCACGTAATCAATTCTTGTGACTCAGCACCTGCAGGTGGTTGAGTGATCCATCGTGTTTGCCATGGCAAAGACTATTTCGGGCGCAACCAAAGAAATGTAAGTCTAGGAGGTGAGCTGATTTCTAAGGGTTTGGTTCCTAAATATGTCCTGCCTTGTACTGAACACATGCAATTGAAGGGCCTACAGAGTTGAAAGGAAATTATCTAAATCCCTGGTCTTCACTTTACAAATAGCATGTCTGGCATTATTCACACATGTTTCCTGACTGCAGCAGCCATACAGAATGATGGCAAACCTTTTAAAAACACCCAAAACTGTTCCAGTCCCTCCTACTGTAGGACAGCTTAAAAGGGTAAAAAGGGTCTTTGTCACTTCTCGGTGACTATTCCACGTTTTCCAGCAAGGGTTTTTGCCTCTTCCTGAACACTTTGTTAAGATATCACTGCCACTCAGAGCATGAAAACCTGGTAAGGCAATGCATCAGTCAGTTACTAAGGCCTCAGCCATACCACTAATGTCAAGTATATGAAATGGGTAGCCTGTACTAAATAAAACCCATATTTGCTCACCGGTTAGGCTGGTTAGTGTAAAGCAAACAGAATAACAGATCATATGAGAATGAGCTTACCTTCCACAATGTCATCTGAAGCATGAAGAAACATTTGTGTGTCAGCTTCCTCTTGAGTGCATGGTTCCAGTCTCTCTTTTGTAGCTGCAGCATCTGAGTATAAAATATTTGAGGCTGTCTGCTTTATAGTGGAAACAGCCTTTACAACCAGGTTTTTACCACCTTGTGCCTTTGCCACGCATTTGTTAGCATGCATGTTTTTACCACATGTATGTTTTTAAAATGCATGCCTTTACCACGCATTAAAGGTAAGTTGGGGGCTTGGGGGGTTTCCCCCCACAAATACATCATTTTTATATATATAAACAATGCGTGGTAATGGCATACGCTGTAAAAGCAAAAGCAAGAAACTGACATGGCGGATCTGGGCCCTCTGCTTTGTCCAGCACCTTTTTTTGCTTCTCTATGGACCACCATGGTGTCGTCCAGCTTCACTTGTGTGGAGGACACAGTCATCACAAGGGGGAAAGCCGCTCCGGGTGTCTCTGCTGCCGCTGAGGACTATGCGTCCCTCAACCCCCTTGTCCTCACACCTGTGACTGGTCCAGTGGGGATTAAAGGAGGAGGCTGGGCTGCGCCACTCCAATTTCATTTGTGTTTTTGACTTACTTAAGGCATTGTTTTGCTCCATACTACAGCTTCATACTACTGTTTTTTTTCTTCCGTTCACTGTCTTACTGAGATGGTTTAATTCAAGCGTGTTGATTACGTGATTTCCTGTTTTGTTCTTGTTTTTGTCGAGGAAATGCTGTGAAGATGCTAAACTTGGGGTTATTATTATCGTGCTTAACTTTTTGTATGCAATGGGGAAAAGAAAAGCAGTAGGGGGGTTGGATTGGGGATTAAGAAAGTAAATAAAGGAACACAAACTGCAGGCAGCAATTGTGTGCTAGATAGAATTGATACCTTATGTGGTAAAGGAAGACACATTGATCCAGCTGTATAAGTGGGATACTTCTTTATTGTAGCTTGGTTCTAGGATGGGTGAGTAGGAGAAGATAGAAGGTACAGATGCAGCCCCACCAAGAGCAAGCTCCTAGCAGCTCAGCCTGAGTTGACCAACTGACACTCTAACCACAAAGAGGCACTCAGGCATTCTATGATGTCATGGTACATTCCAACAGAGCGGTACAGTGGGGAATAGTAGAGAAGTAGTTTACTACACATCCTCCTTCCTTGGGGAACAACAGCAGAAATAAAGAGAAAGACAAATAAGATACCTCAGAAATAACATTAGCATGAAATGAAAACATTGAGATGCAAATATCTAATGGTGTAGTACACGAGGTATCAGGAATAACACTGGCATGAAAAAAAATGCATTAAAATGCAAAACATCATTGAATACATTAAAATTGCAAATATCATTACTACACGCCCCATCCCCCTCCCTTAGGGAAAAAGAGAGAACAAGGAAAGACTTAGGTGGAAAAAACCAATGCAACAGAGAAGGGTGGTCACCCCCGCAACCTCCCCGTAAGCAAGTACACCCCAGGGTAGTCACCCTGGCAAAAAAAGGTGGAGATTAACCGCCCTTACAACTTCCCCATAAAGAGTACACCAGAGTTGACCCTTGGGACTGAAAAACAACATCCCCAAGAGAAGAGTACCCCAGGGGGTAAGAGTCACCTTAGATAACAGGAAGAGTACACAAGGATACACGACCTGGAAGTTACACAACCTCCTCTAAGTAGGGTACACCATAGGGTTCGCGCTCTGAAAAACTGGTTTGGGGCACTGACTGCCTACTAACAATACAACCTCCCCTACGTAGGGTAAGCCTAGGAGGGTACACCGCAGGGTACTCACCCTGGAAACTAATATGGGGCATCAACTACCCACAAACAACACAACCTCCCCTAAGTAGGGTAAACCTAGAAGAGTACACCGCAGGGTACTCACCCTGGAAACAGATATGGGGCATTGACTACCCACAAACAACACAACCTCCCCTAAGTAGGGTAAACCTAGAAGAGTACACCGCAGGGTGCTCACCCTTGAAAACTGAAAACTACAACCTCCCCTAAATAGGGCACACCACAGGGTACTCACCCTGGAAAATTACACAACCTCCCCTAAGTAGGGTACACCACAGGATAATCACCTTAGAAAAAGAAAAAAAAACTACACAACCTCCCCTATGTAGGGTACACCACAGGGTACTCACTGTGTAAAACTACACAACCTCCCCTAAGTAGGGTACACCACAGTGTACTAACCCTGGAAAACTGAAAACTACACCCTCCCATAAATAGGGTACACCGGAGGGTACTAACGCTTAAAACAACACCATGATGGAATTGGCGCACTTAACACCCCCACAACCTCCCCAAGGAAAAAGATACACTCTATGTTTAGTCTCACAACACACTTTCCATGAAAACTGAGTTGGAGCACTGGGGCACTAACCGCCCGTTCAAGACACTATATTATAAATTGAATTGATGTAGTGAGTGCCCCCACCCCTTACACACCAATACAGGAAATGCAATATGAGTATAGGCATTATAATCAAGGAGAAATTGTTAGGCTCCGGTGAGCAGTCTCTCACCCGAGGTCTCCACACAAGGCTTCCTGCAGTTACCAGCATACATTGCGGTGTAGTGAAGGTACTTGAGTTCCTTCAGTGAGCATTCGCTGAACTCTGCCGTTGAAATGAAGTGCCACAACGTTCAAAAGTTTTGGTGTCCGCAAAACTTTATTGGCATCGCGGTTGGCAAAAGGTGTACACCTCAATTAAGATTGCCAAGGAGGAGGGCAACTTCCAAACACAAAATGGCGGCACGCATCCCTGACGCTGTGCAAGGTGGCTTGTGGCAGGAGCGTGCACCAAAGCGTCCAACGCAGCAAGGAGCTCGAAGAGGAGGCATACGTCACAGAAGATAGGTTGTAGGCATCACGAGACTGGTAAGGCTGCGCGTGTCGAGTGCATGCGCGCGGTGGAGGCTCGTGGGCTGTTTGAAAGGCAACGGTTAAACTGCCATTGAGCAGAATTAACATCTTAAGCATCCAAATCAGCAAAGTAAAATGCCCCCACACACCAGTACAATACAGCCCCGGTCCCTGCCTCTCCAAACACGCGCGTCGGCTCACCAGAGACACCACTCGCAACACAACAAATCGCTGCGACAACTAGCGAAGTGCTCCCAGTCACTGGACATTACCTGTCCAAATATGCGCATGAGCTTACCAAAAGTGCCGCTTTTCTGGACACTCTTGAGTCCTCTCCAAGGCTGCCGCTTACTCTCGAGCAGGCGTCAAGCTTCACTGGCTGACGGATACGCAGCGTTCTGGAAGGATGTTCCAGAAGAGAAAGTTGGAGCCAGTTCTATCACAGTCCAAGTTGAAGTTCTGGACCAGGTGTCTCGGTTCTGGTTCTCTTTCTCGGGTTATGGGCCTCTTTCTGTGGTTCGGGCCTCTATGTTACTTTTATTTTTCTTCTTTTATTTTTCTGTGGACTAGCTGTCTCAGTACTGTGGGCTATAAAGCCCGGTTCTGAGAATCTCCGTGTCACGATTTTCTGTCGTGGTACTGGAACTTTTTCCTGGTTCTGGGAACCGCTCGTCACGAAACTGAGTCGTGTTTTGGAACTCTTGTCCTCTTCTGGTTCTGGGGCCTTTGTCCCCTTCCGGTCCTGGGACCTCCTTTGTCCTCTCCCAGTACTGGTTGTGAGACCTTTGTCCCCTTCTGGTTCTGGTGCCTTTGTCTCCTTCCGGTCCTGGAACCTCCTTTGCCCTCTCCCGGTACTGGTTCTGAGACCTTTGTCCCTTCTGATTCTGGGGCCTTTGTCCCCTTCCGGTCCTGGGACCACCTTTGTCCTCTCCCGGTACTGATTCTGAGAGGCTTGTCTACTCCTTATTGTGAGACGACCTTTGTTCCCTTCTGGTCGTCCGTCAAGGTTCAGGGTTATTTGACCAGCTTCTAGTTATGGGACCTCTATCCCAGTTCTGGATCCCCTGACCTGATCTTGGGTTGATGTCCCGGTTCTGGGCTGTCAACTACCATGTTATGTCTCAGACTCTGGTACTAGCCTAATGGACGCACACATTAGAGCTCTGATTTAATGTAAGAAACGTCCAGTATTATAGCACTACTGCAGTTACAATTGCTCCAAATGGTAGGCTAGTTCATAATTTCCATATAGAAATGTTGACATTAAAGTGGCACTGTTGGTGATGGCAACACGAGTTAGACCTTTGTGATGTGTGCATATTTGCTGCAGCAATTAAGCACGATAGTTTTGTATGCAAAACGTGTTCAGCCCACACAGGAAATGTTTCTATTGCTGAAGTTATTGCTGGCTGCCAGAATTGGAGAACATCTGTATTATATTTTATTAAGCATGCGCTCGTTTACCTTTACCTTCCTTCACCTTAAGAATGTCGGCATCGGGTTGAGTGACGGGCAGTAACTAGCACATCAGAGTGCAGCACATTCCGACAAACGAAACGTCGAACTTGGGATCTTCCGACGTGTGCCGTCTCAGGAAACTGACAAGCTTATTGAGATCTCCTAGGCAACACAATTCTTCTGCAGCATAAATTGCGTGTTTCACTTGTTTATCTGTTCGTGGCACACAGGACAGATATATTCCTATTTTCGTTTAAGTGCGCTCCGTTGCGTGGTGTTCCTGTAACTATGGGAACGAAAGTACACCCAGAGAACGAAGCTGCAAAATGGCTGCTTGACGTCGCGTCATGACGTTTTACGTTGCGCGACGTTGCGCGATGACGCGCTCTGTGGAGGTCAACACGGAGCTCCCTGTCGACGAGGAAAACTTCCTCGAAACGCTGCTCCCAAGCAACGCACGATGCAGGAATGGCGCATGCAGTGAAGAACACGCACAGCTTGAAGGTTCCAGACGTGTGACGCTGAAGATGCAGCCTCTCCGCTAGTACCCCCGGAAATTCTACAACGTCATCAGTGTGAGGATGACAGCACCATGGGAAGGATCTCTCTGCTCAACAACGGTAAAGCGGAGTTTCTGACACGCTTAACTTCTCTCTTCACCAGTCTCACCAATGCCGAGTTCCCTCACTCTCGGCTGCTTCTTTAAATATTCACCACACTCTACACGCCTGTCACACGATGTCTTAACGATAGCTCTCACAGCTTGCCTCCGCTGCGCATACCGATTACTCCAATAAGTTATTTCAGACACACGTTGGCTTTAAATTAATCCAATAAGTTACTTTGGGCATACGCTTGCTTTAAAATATCTCCGTTTCAATTATATGTGCACTTTTCACCCTTGCGAACCGCTTTTCTGACCTGTCACGTCGTGTCAATTTTCTTTTGCCAAGGTGAGTGCTTGGCTGCGCCTTAAACAGCAACTGTCTTTCGTACCTGGCAGGTCGTCTTGACTCAGGGTTGACAGCAGTTGGGGTAGCTGAGACAGGTTTCTTGATAATTTTCGTTTCTTATTTTTTTTAAATTTTCCTCGCGTTACTCAGGTTACCAGTTTCTTTTCTTGTTTCCGTAAACTTGTAGCGCCTGTGGGAAATATGTTGCTGGAGAGACTGTTCACTGTAGAAGTCTTCCAGGTGACAGTAGGATACACCACAGTAATGAGAAGACAAACGCCCAGGCTGCAGGCTGTCCGGATGGTAGAGGACACTGGTGGGGCTGACCAGGGCGTGTCTTGTGAGTTTCAATAGACATTTTGAAAGCCTTTAATGTCCTTGGTTCCTTGTCCTTCGGTTCCTTGGGGCGGTTCCTTAGTTGTCCTTACTCCATACTCCATGCGTAGGTTCAAGATCGTCACCAAATTGTGGTAAAGGAAGACACATTGATCCAGCTGTATTAGTGGGATACTTCTTTATTGTAGCTTGGTTCTAGGATGGGTGAGTAGGAGAAGATAGAAGGTACAGATGCAGCCCCACCAAGAGCAAGCTCCTAGCAGCTCAGCCTGAGTTGACCAACTGACACTCTAACCACAAAGAGGCACTCAGGCATTCTATGATGTCATGGTACATTCCAACAGAGCGGTACAGTGGGGAATAGTAGAGAAGTAGTTTACTACACCTTACTGGGTGACTGTGAAGTTATTTTAACATCAGCACTGACTGATACAGGCTCCCCAGCAATTAGATCTCCCTCCCCCAAGGGTGTGAGCAGCCAGAGGGGAAAACAAATACCCATGATATTTAATATACAAAACAAATGGGTGCAGTCAGCTTCTTCAAGCGGGGAGGAACTTCCTCTATTACTATCTGTTCTGACTGATTTGGTTCCCGATACACTTTAATTGAGGACCCGCGAATATGTAGCAATCATTTTTCTGTTCTATCTGAAGCTTCAAGTGATCAAGATTTTGTTAACAATTGCGGAGATAAACTCAGGTCATCTATAGTCCTTTCGTCTACCCCACGTGAACATGCCTATTATACCACTCTAATTGCTGAATTAAGAAATGAAGTGGGGGGGTTTAAAATCATTGGTCTGCTCGCTGATCGAGTCTTTGAAATATGCAAAAGTAGTCACCACAGAGATCGGAGGCCGGGAAACACGCACACCTCCTCTGATTAATTCTCATATATCTGTTTCCCCTTCTAACCAGGTGGTGGCTACTTCTTCTGTGGTGCGCTCCACTTCTTTACCTACCTCTTCTTCTATCCCTGATCAAGCCTGTGTTCTGTCTAGGCCCAAGGAGCCTCATTCTGTTAAACATAGTGTAATCTCACAGATACAGACCCCTGGAAGTCCAATAGAGCATCCATATTCTTTGCAACACCCATCGTATTTTGTCCAAGGGCTACCTGTTAGAAGTGCTTTAAATCCTGCCTCCATCCTAGGGGCCGATTCTGATGTTGTAAGGAACGGCTCCGACCATCGGTCGGAGCCTTTCCGACCGCATCGGACTTGCCGATTCTGATTCCTTTCCAACCGAGCCTTTCCGATGGGCTCAGTCGGAAGGGAATCGAACTCGGATTTCCCAATGGCTTCCAACGGGCTCGGAGATCCCGTACGCCATTGGGAAATCCTTCGGTAATCCCCAGGCTGGCTCTTTCCGGCCGAGGGAGTACAATGGCAGTTTCCGACTGCCTTTTGGTGCTGGCCTTTCCAGCACAAAAAGGCATTGGGAAACAGCTTTGGTGGCCCCAAGCAGGGCCCCCATGGGTGCGGTGCAAGGCCGCCGAATGGTGGCCTTCCACCTATGGTGCCCCTCTGTTGATCACTGCACCCAGTAGCAGGCACCTTGAGGTGCCTGCCACGGGGTGCAGGGATGAACTGCACCTCTGCTCTTTCAATGAGAACATGCATTCCTTTCGGAATGCATGCTCCCATTGAAAGGTATAGGCATGCGGCCGAACAGGGTTCGGTCGCATCATACTTCCAGGGATGTAACCGACGACAGGAGGTCATTAGGTTACAGTTTCCACCCGATGTTGGATGGACTCCGGTCTGTCCAACATCGGAATCGGCCCCCTGATGGCTAATGTACCTAAACTATTACAAAAGTCTACCTATGAAGGGGAAGAATCCCTAAAAAAAATAAGGCAATACATTGGATTTATCATGTAAGGGGTTGTCAATTTGTCAATCGTGATGACATTATTAGTGTAAGACGGATGACTGTTTCTCATTGTCCATATGACCAGCTCAAACTGACTCTAAGGTCTAAGCTTTTTGCTGATAATTTAGTAGCACTGGAAATTAGGAGTTGTCCCCTAACACAGTCAACAATCCAATTCAAGTATCCGAAACCACACTCCGTAATGGTCCATGGTTGGTGTCATCTCATCCCTCTGTCGACTCGGTGACAGAGGTAGCCTCTTTAATTCCACACTAGCTAACTCTCCACTCAGGATGGTGAATTGACAGCCATCAGTTAATATTCTAGGTGGAAATGATGTTGCTCATTTGGTTACCCCAGTATCTGACTTAGATCCACTTAGACAGGGAGTTCCTCCTGCAGCATTTAGAAATGCTGTTACTGGTCTCTGTTTGAATAAATGCTTTCCAGCGTCAGAAATCTCATCTTTTACGCCACATTCTTCATCTTCAAGACCTGGTGACGATGATATGATCACGTTAGTTACTGATGATCAGAAGGCAGATGGTCCACCTTTTAGTACAGTCCATCCATATAAAGTTAAACAGGTGCCAGTTAACCAATGCATTCTTAGAAAACCTTCCAGGGCTAATAAGGGGCTTCTTTTCCTATCTTGGAATATCACTAGCCTGAAATCTAAAATCCCTCTTCCTGATTGGATTTATTGAGCTGTATGACATCTGTTTGTTCCAAGAAACCTGGAGTGTGGAACCTGTTTTCAAATTTAGTTACTTGAATTACTTTATTCCTGCTATCCGTGGACCAGCTGGCCGGCCTTCTGGGGGTTTTACCATCTGGGTTAGAATGGCTTTGGATTGTAAAATCCAATTGCTCAATACTGGCTCCCCAGATATTCTGGCTATTCACCTTGCAGCTGGAAGAGAGAGGTTAATGGACATCAGTATATTTAATATATATTGCAGAGGTGTCAGGGGTGGCCTAAAATCTCACACTATAACAGCTTTGGAGGAATTCTTGTCAGCTCGTACTTTTAATCCAGGGTTTGATTTTAGGGGGTGATTTAACACCATGTTTGAGCCTTTAAATAATGATGATTCTTGCGATGTAGGTAATGAGGATGAGGTATGGGGTGTACCAAAGCTTGATCTTTCCCCAGTATTGAGGTGGACGGAGGCTGCTCTACAACTGAAAGCGCTAACGTTAAATTTTGGCATGAGAGCCACTAATGGCAGAGCCCCCTCTGATAGACAGGGTGCTGGTACATATAACAATGCACTCCATTCTAGTTGAATTGATTATATACTTTTAGACCTCCCTCTTTGGTAATCTGTCATTGATATGTCTGTTATAAATAGGGTTGATAGTGATCGTGATCCAGTGAGCCTTTCCTTGAATTCTCTTTGCCCCATATTAATTGACTTCATTATGCGATGGCTTAAATGGTCCTAGGTCATTGAGTCCCCATTGATCTTAGACCAAATAAGTATGGATCTAAAGGACTCAGTGACCGAATTAAGTATTTTGGCCTCTTCGCCATCAGGTAGTCTTATGACCACGATTACGCTGCATAATATTGTCTTATTTTTTGGTTCCCTGCACAAACTATGGAACTAAATCCTTCAAAGGGCACAAGTGGTTCAACAGAGAATGAAGATGTCTTCGTAGAAATCTCGGACAGGCACTCAGAGCTAAGCATGTGGGTGAAATTCGGCTGGCCAGGAAGAAAAACAAAAAGGCTCAGCTTATGGCTAAGAAGGCTTGGGATGATGCTAGATGGCAGGACCTTAAACAGGGCTGCTCTTACAAGCATTCCACTAGGTTTTGGACTCTTGTTAAATAAGGGAGGGATGTACCTGTGGATCCCAAGCATATTAATATAGATCCGCAATCATGAATTGAGCATTTTTCTAGACTTTATTCTGGCTCTGTTTTATTGAATGAACTGAGATTTCTTAGGGGGATAGAGACAAGGGAAGATTTTATTGATATAGATGACCCCTTCTTTACCATGAGTGACGTTATATCAGCCCTTAGTGCTATAACCAAAGGTAGAGCCCCTGGTTTTGGACGGCACACCGGCTGACATCTTCTTGTATGAAATAGATACATGGCTCAATATATCCTTTTGTTGGCAAATGTAAGTGCACGTTGTGCCCCGACTCCAGACTCAAGGAAGGGAGCAGAGATCATCCCAATATACAAAAAGGGGGACAGATCCGTCCCTGCGAACTACAGGCCGATTAGGTTGATCGACTGTAGTCAGAAGATTTCTGCCCGATTGACTTTAAGCAAAATCGAGATATGGATCGAGGAAAAGGCCATCATGTCTACAATCGATCAAATCTTCTGCTTCCTTTTACTTTATTAGAAAACTGTGACGATCGGTGGAGGTACACTATATGTTGTCTTCGTCGATCTTAAGTCTGCCTTCGATCTGGTCCCGCGTGACCGGCTATGGCAAGTTTTGAACAGCCTGGGTCTTCCCGACAAACTTCTGCTAGTCCTGTTTCATCTCCATGAGGGAAACTTTGCGCAGGTCCATTGGAGTTCTCAGAGACAGGTGACAGATTGATTCTATATTACAAAGGGTGTTCGCCAGGGGTGTGTGCTGGCACCTACCGTGTTTTCGCTTTATCTCAATGATGCTGTCTCTCTTCTGTCCTCTCTTCATATTGACACTCCTTCTTTGGTGGGCATTAAGACACTGATTCTTCTCTTCGCGGATGACACCTTATTGATTTCCAAAACCCCAAGTGGTTTGCAACATGCATTCAATCAATCAATCAATCAATCAGGGAATTGTAAGCACGCTACTCACCCGTGAGGGTCTCAAGGCGCTGGGGGGGTGGGGGGGGGTACGCAGATCCGTTCAGCCAAAGAGCCAGGTCTTGAGAGTCTTCCTGAAAGTGTTCAGGGAGGGGGCGCGTCTGATGTCTGCCGGTAGGTCGTTCCAGGTCTTGGCTGCAATGTGAGAGAACGATCTTCCGCCTGCTCTGGCTCTGTGGATGCGCGGGGTTTCAGCTAGTGCGAGGTTGGCAGATCGGAGGTTTCTTTTGGGTACGTGGAAGTTTATTCTGTCATTGAGGTATTTGGGTCCATTGTTGTGTAGGCATTTGTAGGCGTGAGTGAGGATTTTGAAGGTGACTCTCTTCTCCACCGGTAGCCAGTGGAGTCTCCGCAGGTGTTGGCTGATGTGTTCGTGCCGGGGGATGCCGAGGACGAGTCTGGCCGCGGTGTTCTGTATTGTCTGGGGTTTGCGGAGTAGGGACTTGTTGATGCCGGCGTAGAGAGCGTTTCCGTAGTCTAGTCTGCTGGTGATGAGTGCGTGGGTGACTGTCTTCCTTGACTCCGGGGGGATCCATTTGAAGGTCTTTCATTGAATTAGATCAATTAGATGCATTAGATCGTTTCTCGGAATGTTGCTCCCTTCGAGGTTTGGAAATCAATTGCGCAAAGACAAAGATATTGTTCTTTAACAAGCATAAATCTTTTAAAGGGAAACTTGAGTTAGGGGGCAAGACACTCGATAGTGTAGAGATTTTTAGCTATCTGGGAGTGACTATCTGCTCAAACCTTTCTTGGAAATCTCAGCTGGATCTTTTAACTCTTAAGCACAGGCAAATAACAGGAGCTATTGTGAAAGAGTATAATAGCTTCTTAACGAAACCCATTGCACCTACTTTGCAAATTTGTGATGCCAAAGCCATTTGTGACTTTTTATAAGGCTCAGAGCTGTGGGGTTTTTATGACCTTTTCTCTCTGAGCAGATCAGAAAATCACTTCTTGAGGAATTTGGTTAATTTACCGCAAAGTACCCCCTTAAACCTTTGATGATGGACATGGGACAATGTTCATTGGCCAATAGAGCCAAACTGCGGCCCTTGTTATTCTGGGGGGAGGCTGTGGTTTCAGCCTGAACTAGCATATTATAGTGATGCATTAAGGGGCGTGATGACTACAGACAAATTTTGTAAAATTCCATGGCTGAGAAAGGTCCACAAGTTGCTTGTAACCATTGGCCTTGAAGACTATTGGCTTAATCCATTCCCAAGCCCGTCTTTAACACCAAGGCTGTTGAAAGCCCATTATTAGCAGTGGGTAGATGAAAATGCAGTTAGATCAAGTATTGGTCACTCGTTGATTGGAGGCTTTTATGATTTTAAATCACATTCTATCAGGAACCTTATTGGGATTTAATTACTGTACCTATAGACAGGAAATTATATTTCCAATTTAGGACTTGCACACTGCCTCTAAAGACTTTTACTGCAAGATGGGCCCTTGACAAAGATGATCTTTGTCCAATATGTAACGCTGCCCCTGAATCTGTTGATCACGTTTTCTTTGCCTGCTTTGGATATGATGGCATTCGAAGTTTATGGATTAAATCCATATACAGGCTGATGGGGATTCGCAGGAGCCAATCTGCCTTCAGGATACTTAGATCGGACCTGATTCAAGCATTTGTATGTGCTGTTGCCAAGTTTCTGAGCAAAATGTCGGTCACTCGCACAAAGGCAATTATTAGTGCAGGTTGATAACAGTGAATTTTTTTTAATTGCTCTAGCAACTATTACACCAGCCGTCAATGTTTATCTATTGTGAATATATGTGTGGCGATCACCCTCATACCTGTATATATCCCCTATGGATCCCAAAGGAACTTGTTACAATCCATTTTCATTTGTCCTGCTTTCTATATGTAAATAGAGGAGGAGGCTGTCTAATCAATCTCTTCACCAACTTTGTGCCTGATCAGGATGGCGGTGAGACCGCCACTGAAAGTCCCGTCTGTGGTGGTCTCACCGCCATCCTAATCAAGTTTCCTGCCTGCCACATTAGGATGGCTGGCGGTTTGCTGGCGGTCAGAAAGTCCGACTGCCACGCATCCGATGGGCTCCTTGAGCCCTCCGGTGCGGTGGAGGGCCTCGTATTCCCTACAATGGTGGCGGTGCCTACCAGGCACCGCCATAGGGATTTCAATGTCCCTTTCCGCCCGCCTGTTCATGGCGGTTAACCCGCCATGAACAGGCAGGCGGAAAGTGAATTTGGGGGCCCATAGCAGGCCCCCCTTCTTTCCTGGCTCTAAGCTGTGGGCACTGGGGGGCACCCATAGTGCCCCCCCTACATATCCCTGCACCATGTGGCAAGCACCACATGGTGCCTGCCACGTAGTGCAGGGATATGTACAGTGTCCCCTTTTTGCATTGTGGCGGGTGCAGCAGCGAGCAGCACCCGCCGCAATGCAAAATATAGGCATTGTGACCGCCGTGGTGGCAGTAGCATCGTAATGCCTACTGCGGGACCGCCGACAGCCTGTCGGGCAATACCGTCTGCGATAGGGTGGCGGGCGGAAGAAAGTCCGACCGCCATTCTAATTAGGCCCTTTGTATCTCTTTTACTGATAATATTTTGTGATGTATTGCTCTTATTTTATTCTACATTGTTTTATCATGCCCTATAGAAATTGAATTTAATGAGTAGTTTTGTATTTGTTATATGCTTTTATGACTTGTATTGTCGAATAAAGCAGTAATTGGCTGGTTGTAATAAGCGTTGTAAAAACATGCGGGGTCAAAAATGAGTGCTTAAGGCATGCAATAAATTTCCCTGCGTTGTTCCATCGTACAACCGCTTTATAGACATCAATGAAGACAACTATTCAGTGCAGACTGGGTTTAATAGACTGATTTTGTATATAGGCAATTAATTTCATGCATACAGAAAGGTATTGTTTTTGTCTGGTGTAATCATTTGGATAATGGCAGGTTCAGCTGGGTACCTCATGTCGACATCAGAATAATGATGTTCAACACCCTTTTCATCTTCTGCTAGAGACAAGTTCTGAAGACATTTAAGTAGGTCAGACTTACTTTACAATTCAATCAGTCATTATCTGACAGAGATGATAAATAAACATTGTTCTCATGACATAAAAGGCATATGCTGCTCCATGACAAATATGACAAGCAATGGACAGTTTGAGGAACACTGTTTTGTCTTGTTTTAGTGAGTTACTTTTTCTAAAGTAGGGCCGGAGTTTGATGTTTGGGATTTTTGGTTGAACAGAGGGTACCTATTTCTGGTGATAGCAATTTCTATGGGCTGTTCTCTTGAGTTTTTAATCAGGGAAGATTTTATTCAGACCTTTCCATTAACGTTTTATTGACTTTATAGAATTAAAAACAGAAACATTCCAGCAGTATTTATAATTAATAGATTTTCACCTGTTTCTGAAAATGGATTGTCCATTTCCATTATGGCAGCTGCCAGTTTAAAGATTTCGCCAAGAAACGTTTGTTGCTTGAAAGGAGTGTCTTCATTGTGAGAGCATTGTTGTTGTGATCTGGTGTGGTAAGCCCCATCAACTAATACACTTTCCTGGCTACCCCTCACCCACACAGCATCTGTCTTTGAAGGAAATCATGGTTTTCTTATTAGCCTGTTGCATCTTCAGGGCGTTTTAGTAGGCCACTAGCTTATTCTTCTGCTTTATTGAAAGACATGTTGGAAAATCTACAATCTGATTTATTAATGTGTTCCATTCATAAATTCTTCAAGACATCCGGGTGCTTTCAGTGGTGGGGATGGATGTAATGTTGCTCAGGTGATCAGCAACATAGCCTGTGTAGTTCTGGTGATCAAGGCCATGCACCAGCCATTGAAGTTTAGAGAAAGAGTGTATGTACAGATTAAAGTCACCTTCATGTATAGCTCTATCCCAAGTGAACCTTTTCAGTTGAGTGGTGAGTGTAAGGTTCCAAACTGAAACTGATTGTATTTTTTCTCTTCAGCGTTCCACATAAGGGATGCTGGTATGGCATCAACTCTCACAGTAGCACTCTCTGTAAGCTTCCTGCCATAAGTTCATACAAGATGTATGCTAATATGTGACATGCTTGTGAGACCTTCTTAACATGAGCTCCTTTCAAGAAAGAGTCTGCTGTCCCTGATGATGCAATTTTTGCTTGTTCAAGAACTGCATTTCATTTCATTTCATTTCATCTTTATTCGATTTGAACACAAATCATAAAAGAGTGAGCACAATAAATCATACATAAAACTTTTCCTAAAACATTTCAGTAAGCACTGTCTAACAAGTCTCCTAAGCACTTAATGATTTTTATGTAGAACCCATCAAGAACAACAGAAAAATGATGCTCTCCATAAGTATAAGGCCAACTCCATTGTATTTCTTTTACACGTTTGTGGAGTGGTCGATCACATGCAATCACAGGAGTTTGACTTGTGTTCAACGACTATTGCATTCCTAATAACATTCGTGAAATTACATAGCACAGCAAGTGACTTTAAATCATCTTGAAATATAGGGGAGCAGTGTTCATGTTTGATATGAGTGATTTCTCTTCTAATCAGACTGGAAAACAGATAATAGGTAAACTTGCATGAATATTTGTCTGTCTTACTTTTCAAGCAGCCCACATGTATGTGCCTCCTCTAATTGTACTCAAGATGCAGGCAGCACTCAGGCAGCCCACCAGCTCAACAGCTTGGGGAATAGGGTGTTTATCCATCCTGGCCACCTCGTTGAGGGCCCATTAGTCCATGCAAAAGCGCAGGTCTGTGGAGCCCTGCTTGTGCACCAACACTACTAGACTGGTCGAAGGACGACGGAAATGGTCAATTGCTCTTAAGTCCAATATCTTAGCAAACCTTGCCTTGACGCAGTCTTGGATCCAATATCACATCCTTAGATTCTGGTTTTTTACTGGCAAGCTATCATCTTTGTCTTTGTCAGGCACCCAGAGAGTTGTCAACCCTGGGGTGAATGAGAAGAGACGGGAAAATTGTCCCAGTACTTCTCTATATTCTGCTTGCTGCTTAGGAGTCAGCTCAAGGGCAAGTTTTGCTGATTCTATTGAGCCATCCTTTTCATTGCAGTGCAATAGGTCAAGACGTGGCTCTGTCCTGCTCAACCTCCTCAGTCATTGCCAGAATGTTCAGGATAAAATCTCTCCTGAGGTATGGCTTCAGCCGGTTCACATGGAACACCCCTGCTGGTTCATGTGTGGCACCTGTGTGCACCAAGTAATTCACCTAAACAAATTGTCTGCACTACCTTGTATGGCTCACACCACGTATGCTACAATGCAGCGCAGGAACCAAAGTAGCTACATTGAAATGTATTAAAGTGAGAGAGCTGGACAGAATTATATCTATTAAGCCCAGAACATGTGCACTTTTTGCCTGCGTGCACCACAAACACACCCTTGCACCATATTGCAGGGGTGTATGCGTGATGTCTAGGAAAGTTTTTTTACTGGAAGGGCATCCTTCTAGTACAAAATCCTATGCTTAGACATTTTTTACTTTGTATTTGTGCTGTACATTACACGCAAAGTTAGAAAATATTTGAGAAAAGCAGATTTCTCTAATCTTATGTCTGCCTTGAGGAACCCTAGATTTGTGGCACAAAGCTCTGTCTACATATTTTAGAAGATAGGGCTTTGCATCAAAATTGATGGATGGTTGCATGATAACACCCATGTACCACCCAGGGGATGCCCCCTTGATTCAAAGTAGCAGAAAATGTTACTCTAGGACTACTTTCCAATACAATCAAGATTTTCACTCAAAGTAATTCAACATTCACGACTTTTCACCAGTTGGCATTTTATTACAATGCACCGACTCAGAGCCTTGATAAATCTGACCCAAAGAGGCCAAACAGTCCTAGTTTTTTTTAATGCCCATGTTACTTGTTAGGGGTATTTTGTGGGTCAGTGGCAACAGTAAGTTCATTTGCACTATGGGAACCACTAGGCCCTTGCCGACTCCAGGGTCAGTATTCATATGCTCACAGTAAAGCAGTCCATCCTCCCAGGCAACATAATGCCTTTCAACCACTCCCTTACTGACCTGTTCCTAATCACCCTTCTGAGGTCCCACACATGTATCTCACTCAACAAATGCCTTGTGGAAAATCCTCCCAGGTAGGTCCACCTGCAACTAATAAACCATACAGCACTGGCAGTGACATATACTACTACACCTGGTCTGCTTCAGGTGCCTCATCTTCCTTTCCATATGGAATAGGGGCCATGGGCACCAGGGCCTGTGCGTTTTCAAAGTCCTCCCTGGTTCTCTCACTAGGCTTCTTTGGTCCTTGCAAATCTGGGATGGTCCAAGTCCCTTCCTGAAATTGACATGCAGCCTCTTTTCTAGCCACAATAGCTGAAGTCATCCTGGCATTAAACCCAGGGCAATTAATTAATTGTCCAAGAGAAATCCAGCATCTTGCTTCTTTCTCATCCCTATAGCAACCATGGCTGTCTTGCCATTGACTTTGACCTCAACTTGGGCAATTGGGTACACCATGTTGTTCCCACTTGTTCGTAGGCCTGCACCATTGGCACCAAGGAGAATCACTTCAGCTTTGAGATATCTCCCTCACAGTTCTGTAAGCAGCTATTTTTCTCAGGGGATGTGATCTTCCTCCCATTGATACTTGCTTCCAGTACATAACAAAACATGCTCTATGCATAGATGTGCTCTGGGCATCCAGGCCACTTTTCCAAATGTTACTAGCCACTAGTTTGACAACCACAGGGACATTTTTGGTTCCCTCACAAATAGTCAACACATTCCCTCTAATGGGTGAAGCTGGTACAGGGTTGTAGGAGGCTGGCTTTGTATATGGTGCACACTTATTTAAGTGATTCGCCTTGCACTAATCCAGGCAACCATTATGGTGATTTTAGTGGTCTTTGATAACCATAGAAAGCTCTCAAAAGGGTAGCTGTGGAGAGCAGCCTTCAGGCTTATCTTGAAGGAGTATTAAAGAGCTTGTTTTACCAGTTTAATCTTATAGTGTAGGTTAAACGGAAAAGAATCACACAGTGTTTATATAAAAATACTTCTATTTATTAGTCAACACTCATTAACACATTGGTATATCTCCTACCCAGAGATATGTTCACAGTAACCAAAAATACTTCAAAAGCAATAAGGTAAGTAGCACAAAATACAGTGGTCTTCAGGGGGGGACCAAACCATATACTAAAAAAATGGAATGCAAACTGCAAAGGAGGACAGGACTTGGACCAAAAGACCCAGAGCAGCTGGGTACACAAGGAACTACCTAAGGTAAGTACTCAGGAACTCCACGGAGGCTGTGTGCAGAGTGCGAACACTACTGTGTGCTATTTGGAAATCAATGGAGAAGTTGCAGTTTTGTAGAAGAAGGACCCTTCCCAGTGGACCCTGAAGAATTCCCCTGGACGACAGAAGGTTGGAGAGCCACCCCACCAGTGGATGCCACAAGAACCAGTTTACCTACACCATGGAAGGCAGGTGCATAGGTGTGAAGAGATGTCGGAAACCTCCCTAGACGACAATAGAAGACTTAGAAGAAAATGCCTCAGGAGAAGAAGGTGAAGAAGTCCGGTGGAATCCAAGGGTGGATTCTGGAAGTGGAGAACCTGCAAGCAGTGGGGGACAGAGTCCATGCTACTTGGGAGTGACCAGGAGACACGAAGACACAATGCCCACCGATGTTGGGAGGTTTAGAAGAGTCAAGGGTGACCGTGTTGCTGCAGCTGTGAGGGCCAGGTGATGCTGAGGAAGACCAGGAGCAGTGAACGAACTGTCCCACATTGGATGTTGGTGACCAGGTGGTCAGTGTCCTGCGGGAGCACCAACAAGCCTGCTAGCCGCAACTGGCTTGGAGAATGAAGAAGGAGCAACGTTGGGACCAGCAAGGTCCAAGGGACTCACCAACAACAGGAGAGTCAGAGCAGGCGCCTAGCAAGCAGTGGAGCCCACTGAAGCAGTAAAAGACCCTCAGGAGGGCCCACAGGTCATAGGCACAGGAGTCGCAAAAGGACCTCGAGCAGCTCACCAAAAAGGAAGACCCACGGTGCAGAGGACGCGGTGAGGACACTGAACTTAAAGGGAAGAGACGCTGAAAGTTGGAGCTTCTTGTAGCCCGAAGATCTCTGGAGTACAGAGCCAACAAGCCTTGGCAATAGCAAGTCGATGCAGTGCACAGGGGTTCAGTCCCAGCAGTTCCGACGAGGGATACTAGCCTCAAAATTGCAGAGAGGACAGGTCAGGCCTCAAGGGAGTTGCAGAACCGCCACCTGTGTTGCTGAGCCTCGGGAAGTCCGTACTTCAGGTGTCCTTGATGCCCAGAGGTCTGTCAAAGAACCTGGAAGAAGCACAGACACAAACGATGAAGAAGACTTGCAGAACAGCGAGACCAGGAGCAGCAGGAGTCTTCCTTGGTGCAGTCTCAGGTCCAGGCGAAGTCCAACGAAGTCCAAGTGTACAGACGGTCAAAGAGCGATGTGGTTTGAGTCTTGAATCTTGTCCCACGACTAATCTAAGGAACCAACCACAGGTAAGCCCCTAAGTACCCTAGGTAAACAGTTGGAAAAACTCAGGAGTCCCTCCCAGAGGAGGGGATGGACAGAGGTGAGGATACTCCCATGTCCTTTGTCCAGTTTTGCGCCAGAGCAGGAGCCAAGGGCTGAACTGGAGTACGTAAGGAGGGCACCAAATGTGCCCTTCTAAGCAGTCTGCTGGCGCTAACGTGCGCCCTCAGCCCAATAAACTAAGGGCCTGATTATGACGGTATTATGATGTGACCGCCTTCAAGCCGGTTGCAATGTGTATATTTTGTATTGTGGCGTGTGCCTACCACATGGTGCAGGGATATGTAGGGAGGCACCATAGATGCCCCCCAGGGCCCATATTGGAGGGCGAGAGAGGAAGGGGGGCCCGCTACGGGCCCTAAAGTCATTTTCCACCTGCCTTTTCATGGTGGGTTAACCACCATGAAACGGTGGGCGGAAAGAGACATTGTAATCCCTATGGCAGTGCCTGAGCGGCAGCGGGCGGTCAAGCAGGGTCCGAAGGCAGTGGGACCGCCACCGAGGGCCTGACGGTGGCGGTCCCACCGCCATCATATTCAGGCCCAATGTCCTGTCTGTGGTGTGGTCCCACCTGCCTGTGACAGGAAATCTCTTATTCTACCTTCCCCTGCTCGAGCTTGGCTCAGCAGCAGAAGGGCAGAATTGTGTCTGCGGTGGGCAGCAGCACTAGCTTGCTGTCAGACACTGAAAGGCTGTTACCGGGAGTACAGGGGGGTACCCCCAAGGAAGCCCCCAGTACATGGGATCATACATCCAACACTGGAATCGGTGTTGGGGTATAATTCCAACATGTTTGATACCAAAACAAGACTGGATTTGGTGCAGCCACTATATAGCTAGACATCTCGTAATGACTGATGTCCACTATATGTATTAAAATGGCTGACTGCACTTACAAAGCCTGGAGAATCGACTCCGGAGTTTGTATGGGTGCCCGCTCATGCAGAGACTCCCTCACACGTATATCAAAGCACCCTGCCCTCAGGACTGAAGAGCCTCCCATAGGGGTTACTTATAGGTTTTTTAAGTGTAGTGACCTCAGATATAAGGAAACGTACATCTGGTGTGAGAAGTGCAAGCAACAAATCACACAGGCTGCAATGGCAGGCCTGTAGTCACAGTTTAAGTGGACTCCCATTGGGGGCACAATACATGCTGCAGCCCATGGGAAACCCCTGGTGTACCTATGCCCTGGGTACCTTAGTTCCATATACTAGGGACTTACAAGTGTACACCAGTAGCCAATTGTGGATGTACAAAAGTACTTATCATAGTCAATTTAGGGATAAAGCACAGTGACTGGGGTCCTGAGTAGCAGGATCCCAGTCAGACTAGGTCACAAACATACTGACACCAAGCAAAAAGTGGGGGTAACCATGAAAGCAGATTGTACTTTCCTACAAGGGTCCATCACCTGACTGTTTTTTTGTAATGTCCCTCCTAGTGACAAGTAACCACTATCGGTATGAAGGAATGTTCCGTTTCTCCTGTGTCGTTAAGTTCCTGGCTAGGGACTTAACTCCATTTCTGCTTGTGTCCAACCCAGGATCCTTGGGAATCATCTTGGCCCTTGCCATCTAGTTTGGGAGCAGCCTTTCGAGAGCTCCTCTTCCACATTGGCTTAGATATATGATGCTCTAGCCCTTTGCTAAGCACTTGTCAACTAACAATGCATGTTTCTCTGGATCTTTCTCTGCTAAGTCAGATAGGTATCGCCAAGTAGGGTAGGGCCCTCCTCTTTGAGCCACAAAGTTACCATCAACTGGTTAAAGGTTGGCCTCCTTTCGTCTCACCCACTCATTCAATAATTCAACAAACCTTAAATCCATGGCTAAAATGGTACACCATCCTCTCTCTTGCTTTCCTAGATTCTCTGAAGGTACTGAGCTGATTTTAGCCCAAACCATTTTATCAATGCTTCCTCATTCAGTCATTGTTCATCTGGAAACCCACATATTTTCTCCCAATGACCTCCAAACTTTCCATTCGCAAGGGGCTCATTAAAAGTAGCTGCATTTGACATATCATTTAAAGCCTATGCTCTTCAAGTGATCTGGAAGATCACAAACCATTTCAAATATCCTGGCCTTCCACATATATGTGTACAAGCTCTATCGGAACCTTAGCAATACGTCCTGCAGAGTTGGAGAGGGAATCATCTTTCCCAGAAGAAGTTGTCTCTGCTGCCATCCTGAATTTCTCTTTCTCTAGGCTATCTTCTTGCTCTCTTCAATTCTCTTTCTTTTTCTATTCTTTCCCATCCTTTTTCCTCTACTGTTTTTCTTTCTTCTGAAACCCATTCCTCCTGTCTCTTCCACCTCTTGTTTTTGGTGAGCTAACCTCAACTTTTCCCTTTCAATCACTGTGGCCTTCATTTATTCCTCAGCCTTCACCTTCTGAAGTGCCAACTGCAAGTTCAGGGTCTCAGTTAGACTTAATGCATCTATGTAAATGACTCCTGGATTCGGTGACAGGGGTACCCTTGAAATTGTAGTAAGGTAGCTGTCTTGGTCAAATAAAGGAAAGAAAATTCCCAGACACACCTAGCATGAGACTGGAGAAAGACTGTGCTCTGGGGCTTATAAAGCCTGACATTACAGTGTTTGAGCAAAATATTAAATCCAAATTATTTCGCGTCACAAATATCATGGCCAGAATATTGTGATATCAAGAATATCATGGGACTTAATATCGAAGGTAAGAATACTGCTTTCTAGTTATTAATATAGTTTTATTAAATAAAGTAGTATGTAATAACATTTTGTAATGTGTATAATAGTGTTTTTAATTAGTTATTAATATTGTAATACTATTTGTGCTTAATTTGGTTTAGTATATTTGAAATAAATAAAGGAACTATATTTTTTTAATGAATTAGTAGTTGTTAATTTAGTAGCAGGTTGTTGGTATGTAGGGGATTAGGAAGCAAAGTTTTCAAATGTGTAAATATTTTTTTATTACTTTTATTTTAAATAAATGTATTTATTCAATTGATAATTAACTATTTAAATTGAATGATTTATTGTTAGTTTAATTATTTGTTGATTTTTAATTAATTGTTAAATAATTGATCAACGTATTTATTTTTAATTGTGTTTATTGATTTTATATTTTTTAATTCATCTAAAGTTTATTTTTTTATTTATTTTTAATGTAATATAAACAATGTTTTGCTTGTCACATTATTTATTTGCTTATAATTTTATTTGATGGTGTTCATTTTTTGGGACATTGGGGTAGAAAGTGTTTTAAGTAAAAATATTTTAAAAAATGTAAGATTTTTTATTTGTAATATATAATTTATACTAAATACATTAAATGTTATTTGTTTTATATATAATGAATATGTTTATTATTTTAAGGATGTTTTTAAATTGTAATTGTTTTACTCTATATTTATATATTGTATTTAAAATCTTTAGGAGTGGGAATATTAAATATGACCCCTCCGAAGTCCAACACTTTCCCTAGCTCAGATTTAAGCAGAAACAGTTCATCTAACCTGTACAAAGCCTAACACGTTTCCTACTGCTGCTTAGATTCAAGTGAGAATAGTAAATATGACCACTCCAAAATTTAACACTTTCCTGACTTTTGCTTACATTGGGGCAGAAATAGGAAATTTCACCCTACCGAAGTCCAACACTTTCCCTACTTGACCTTACATTGTAGTGGGAATGGTAAATCTGACCCTCCTAAGTCCAATGCTTTCCCTACTTTTACTTACGTTGGAATGGGAATAGTGGATCTGACACTCCAAAGCACAACGCTTTCCTTCCTGTTGCTAAGATTGGAGTGGGAATAGTAAATGTAACCCCATTAAAGCCCAACACTTTCCATTCTATTGCTTAGTTTGGAGTGGTAATATTTGTTCTTATTTTTTTACTTTGGAGTGAGAATAGTAAGTCTGTCCACTCCAAAGGCTAACACTTGACCTACTGTTGTGAAGATTAGAGTGAGAATAGTAAATCTGACCACTTTAAAGTCCATCACTTTCTCTACTGTTGCTCAAATTAGAGTGGGACTAATACTTCTAACTCCTCCAAAATCTAACACTTACCTGTTGCTTATGTTGATGTTAGAATAGTAAATTTGACCCTCAAAAGTCCAACACTTTCCCTACTTTTGCTTTTGTCAGAGTTGGAATAGTAAATTTGACCCCTCCAAAATCCAACACTTTTCTTTCTGTTGCTAAGATTGAAGTGCGAATAATAAATCTGACCCCTCCAAAGTCAAACACTTTCCCTACTAATGCTTAGTTAGGAGTGGTAATATTTATTTTCATTTTGGTAATATTTATTTTCTTTTTTTTAAAACTATTCTTTAAATGATTTATATAATTAAATAAGTTCTAATTTGCTACATGTTTTTGTTATGTAGATAAATATATGCTTAGTAATTTTGTGTTTATTATTAAAAATGGTAATGTCATTTATTTTATTAATTGTTTAAGTAATGTTTTGATGTTTTGACAAATGGGTTAGGACAGCCATTGAGGAGGTTGCCCCTCTGTTAAGATCTAAGCCTAAAAGCAGGAGGGAAAAACTCTCTGCCCTGTGGTTTTCTGAGGAGCTTAAGGACCTCCAAAGGCAGTGAAGGAGGCAGGAACAGAGATGAAGATTGGCTCCAAATTTGGAAGAGAAAAACAAACACAGGGAAATAATTTTTAAATATAAAAGTGTGATTAAGGTGGCTAAATCATTATACTTCTCCCAAAGGATAAATCTTCCATTAATACTCCTAAGGAACTATTCAATCAATCAGGGGTTTGTTAAAGCGCGACTACTCACCCGTAAGGGTCTCAAGGCGCTAGGGGTGGGGGGGGGGTGCAGGTTCCATTCCATCAAGGTCTGTCGAAGAGCCAGGTTTTGAGGTTTCTTGCGAAGATGGGGAGCGATATTGTCTGTCTGAGGTGGAGCGGAAGGGCGTTCCATGCTTTGGCCGTGAGGAAGGAGAAGGAGCGGCCTCCCGATCTGGTCTTTCTGGTGTGGGGGACCACGGCGTAGGAGAGCTGGGCTGATCGTAGGGTCCTTTGGGGTGCGTGGAATTTGAGTTGGCTGTTCAGGTATGCTGGTCCGGTGCCGTGGAGGGGCTTGTGTGCGTGGGTGAGCATCTTAAAGGTGATTCTCGCCTCGACGGGGAGCCAGTGGAGGGTGCGCAGGTGCTGGGAGATGTGGCAGTGTTTTGGCAGGTTGAGGACCAGTCTTGCGGCGGCGTTCTGGATGTTCTGTAGCTTGCGGGTGAGGTTTTTGTTTATTCCGGCATAGAGTGCGTTGCCGTAGTCGAGTCTGCTGGTGACTAGGGCGTGAGTGGCGGTCTTTCGGTGTTCGAGGGGGATCCATTTGAAGGTCTTACGAAGGAGGCGGAGGGTGTGGAAGCAGGAAGACGAGACAGAGTTGATCTGGCGGTCCATTTTGAGCTCGGAGTCCAGGATGATTCCCAGGTTGCGTGCGTGGTCTGTGGGGGTTGGTGGGTTTCCGAGGGCGGGGGGCCACCAGGTGTCACTCCAGGCGTTGGGGTTTGGGCCGATGATGAGTACTTCTGTTTTGTTGGTGTTTAGTTGTAGGCAGCTGTTTTTCATCCATTTGGCGACGGCTTCCATGCCTTCTCGAAAGTTGCGTCTGGCGGTGTTGGGCTCGTTGGATAGGGAGAGGATGAGCTGGGTGTCGTCTGCGTATGACACAATGTTGAGTCCGTAGGTTCTGACGGTTCCCTCTCTCCTGTCGCATCCTTTACATCAGGCAGTAGAAAACTCTCACGTTTTCTGTAATAAGGTGGCAGAGTTCTTTAGAGACAAGATCATGAAGATCTTTGCAGACTTTCCTGAACATAATGACAGGCCAAGTGATCAAGACTCTCCTAGGAGGATCCAGCTCAGGCTCACCAGACGATCTTTGCCCACCCAGGGTACTGAAACCGGTCCCAGACTTTATTGCGGATGCTTTGGAGAAGGTCTATTTACAGGTCTTGGAGTCTGGTGTGTACTTACCGCTTACTGCAACTTGTAGTCTTGACTTGAAGTAGATAAAGAACTTGATGTGCACGCTGAGTTCGTTGTGGAGCTGTGTAGCGGGAATCGTCGCCACATAAATTGTAGTAATAAACTCAAGTAGGCAGCCAGAATAATGTGTTGAGTTTAATGTGGAACAGCTACACAGCAGAGACAGCAAAATAGATGGCAAACAACTGGATACCAACTGCTCTCTCCGACCAATTCAAAACACAGAACCCAGTGACAGCGCATCCAGGCAACCATCAACATTCCACATGTCAGAGCCTGGAATGCAGCACACATTAACCGAGCACAGTGTTAGTCATTTAAGCCTAAAGAACTATTGAGAGAGTATAACACCCTCATTATTGGAAGGAGGCATTCCACTGAAGAAAAAGCCTGATGAAGATCCTGGTGAATTAAAAAATCTGTGCCCGATCTCTTTGCGCCGGCTCCAGCTAAAATCCTGGAGAAGCACATCAACCAGGAATTGTCCCAGTACCTCACTGACTTAAAACTCCTGGACCCTTCTGAATATGGGTGTAGGAGGAATCACAGCACTGAATCGGTGCTTTTAGCTACTGTTGATTCCATTCGTAGATAAGTCAATCAGGAAGGCGAGGCTATTCTAGTGATGGTAGACCTATCCGCAGCCTTTGACACCGTATCTTCTTCTTTGTTGGTGTAAAGGCTTCGTCAGGTCGGGCTGAAGGATGTTGCGTTTAATTTGTTGGAGTCCTTCCTTCTGGAGAGGCTCTTACAGTCAGTTGTGGGGATTTCAGAGCCAAACATTTTCAGCTACCCTGTGGGGTTCCACAGAGGTCCTCCCTCAGCCCTACTTTATTTAACTTATATGACGCCCCACTGGCAAAGCTGGTGCATTCTTTTGACTTCCAGGTGTCATCCTATGCGGATGACACCAAGATCATTATTTCTATCTCTGATAACTGGGAAGGGACGGCTGCCAAGTTTAGGGCTTGCATGATGGAAATCAGCAGGTGGATGTGGGAGAACTGGTTCAAAATGAATTGGGAGAAAACTGAGATCGTGGCTTTTGGAGCTAATAACTCGATCTGGACCAACCGTTGGTGGCTGGAATTTTGTGGCACTTTACCGGTTCTGGTGGCTATGGCTAAAAATCTGGTTGTGATTTTTGATAACACCTTGACTTTCGACACCCAGGTCAATAGAATGGTGAGCTCCTGCTTTTGGATTATTAAGACCCTGAAGTTAAGGCCACATCTTTCTGAAATAATAAGGCTTTCAGTTTGCTCAGGGCGTCAACGCACACCTTACGTCGCACTTGGACTACTTCAATGACCTTTATCTGAAAGCTAAACAGTGTTCACTTAACAAGTTCCAAATTATCGAAAACGCTGCTGCATGACTGGTCCTGCGTTGGCCAAAACACAGCTCGGTCAGGGAGGGATTGAGATCTCTACACTGGCTGCCAGTGCTGAAGCGAGTTTCTTTGAAAGCCCTTTACTTGGTTCATAAGGCTCTCCATCTGCAGGGGTTGGCTTATCTTAGAATTGCCTTTAATTAGTATGCCCCCAGCAGACCTCTGAGTCTGGCTGGTTGAAGTAAGGTGATAGCCCTTCCTAAGTGTGGAAAAGTTAGGTGGGGGAACGAGTTTTCACAGTGGAGGCCACCAGGCTGTGGAATTCCCTTCCAGAACATATTAGGAGTTTAAACTTGTACTGTATCTTCCGTAGGCAGGTTAAAACATGGTTATTCTCGAATTAGCCCTCCCTAAGTGAAGCTTAGTTGTTTATATGTTTTCTGTTTAGGGCCCTCCACCTTTGCTCAGTTCTTATCCGGCTTCGCGCTTTGATGCCCCTTGGTTTAATGCGCTATACAAATTCTTTACAATTACAATTTTTTTAAAGCACATTTAATAAAATTATTTTGCCTTTTTAAAAAATATTTTAAACTTTAATCTCTACATTTAAATAAATATGACGCTATAGTAAAATCAACATACTTACCTGTTGTTTGATGATATTTTGGTCCACAATATTTTTGTCTCAACATTTTTGTAGTTCACATACAAAGTATGTAAACACCATATTTTAATTCCCGATATTTTTTCACCATATTTGGGTATCGCAATAGTTTGTTCACACAGTCAACATTGCAGCATTTCCTCACAGGAATTATACCAAGGTACCCTACTCAGAGTCCATTACACTTTTCACCCTACTACAACATTTCTCTAACTTTACCTTAACAAATCCAACAAGGATCTCTCTGTCCTTATTTGTGGGAGCCCTTCACATGTTTTATAACCATAGGCCCCTGAAGAGATCTCAGGACAGAACGTCTAGGTCTACTCCCAACAGTGTTGCAGCTGGCATTACAATGTGAAGGTAATGCTATGTTCAACCCGAACCTATTCTTCTGTTTAAGACAGTTGGAACTGGAGTGTGCACAACTTTCTATCAATTGCCCAACGTCTTTCAGGGGGCCACAGAGCAGAGGGGCTTCTGTGCTACAACTGTAAGAATCAGGGTTGGGATTGTTCCCCTCTTGTGTACTGGATTCATCCTACTACAGCTCTGAAAAATAGGGCCAATTATACTCCTTCTGCATCTAACTCGCAGGGCAGCAAGGACAAGAAGTCAAAGGGCCTGCTTCACATAGGTGATTTACACTTTTGTGTAAATTTACACTGTGGAGTATGTTTACTACTTTTGATGTTCACAAATTGCAAGTGCAAACTTACTACATAAATCCACCCCCAGAGTAAAGCAATTGGCTTACTCTTGTGTGGGTGGGTGACATCCCTCCCTAAACCCCTTCCTATCCATCCCTTAACCCTCTTACTCTTTGCCAATCCCATCCCATTTAGGAGTAAGTCTACCCCTTTTCCCGCTCATGCCCACTTCTAGGAGCTAGGCAGACCCACAGCCTTTCCCACAGACTACAGGCGATGTACTGTGACATCTAGGAGAGCTGGCTGACATGCAGACACCAATCCTGGTCTCAAAGCAGCTCTATGATTACTCTGTGGAACACATCCTTCCTTAGTCAGTAAAAAGCTTGGAACTAGGAACTAGTGGAATGGTTTCGATCCTTTCTATGCACTCATATTCTAGACAGAAAGTATGGATTACTGTCTAAGATTCCAGAACTGCTTTAGGGTCGTTCCCTTACAAAAGTAATTTTCTGGCTATATTACAGACAAAGCCTTAGAGCATGGGTACTCACAAACTTTCTCTCGGGGGCCAAATTTACAGTGTGGTTTGTGGCCGAGGGCCGCACCGGTGGGGGCGGGGTCATTGGGGGAGGGGGCGGGGCTAGAGCAAAACAAAACTGTGACCATGAGGTGGAACACAGGCCCCTGCAGCGGACGCCTTCGTCCACTGAGCCACCGGACCCGGCATACACATCTCTCTCTCTCTCTCTCTGTCTCTCTCTCTCTCTCTCTCTCTCTCTCTCTCTCTCTTTCCCTCTCTCTGTCTCCCTCCCTCTCACTCTCTCCCTCCCTCCCTCCATCTCTCTCTCTCTCTCTCTCTCTCTCTCTCCCTCTCTCCCTCCCTCCCTCTCTCTCTCTCTCTCTCTCTCTGTCTCCCTCCCTCTCTCTGTCTCCCTCCCTCTCTCTGTCTCCCTCCCTCTCTCTGTCTCCCTCCCTCTCTCTCCCTCTGTCTCCCTCCCTCTGTCTCCCTCTGTCTGTCTCCGTCTGTCTCCCTCTGTCTGTCTCCCTCCCTGTCTCCCTCCCTCTGTCTCCCTCTATCTGTCTCCCTCTATCTGTCTCCCTCTGTCTGGTGCCCTCCTCCCTCTGCCTGTCACCCTCCTCCCTCTGTCTGTTGCCCTCCTCCCTCTGCCTGTCGCCCTCCTCCCTCTGTCTGTCTCCCTCTGTCTCTCTCTGTCTGTCTCCCTCCGTCTCCCTCTGTCTGTCGCCCTCTGTCTCCCTCTCTGTCTCCCTCTGTCTCCCTCTGTCTCCTTCCCTCTGTCTCCCTTCCTCTGTCTCCCTCCCTCTGTCTCTCCCTGTCTCCCTCTGTCTGTCTCTGTCTGTCTCTCTCTGTCTCCCTCTGTCTCCCTCTCTCTATCTCCCTCTGTCTCCCTCTCTCTGTCTCCCTCTGTCTCCCTCTCTCTGTCTCCCTCTGTCTCCCTCTCTCTCTCTGTCTCCCTCTCTCTCTGTCTCCCTCTCTGTCTGTCTCCCTCTGTCTCCCTCCCTCTCTCTCTGTCTCCCTCCCTCCCTCTCTCTATCTCTCTCTCTCTCCCTCCCTCTCTCTCTCTCTCTCTCTCTCTGTCTCCCTCCCTCTCTCTCTCTCTGTCTCCCTCCCTCTCTCTCTCTCCCTCTCTCTGTCTCCCTCCCTCTGTCTCCCTCTGTCTGTCTCCGTCTGTCTGTCTCCGTCTGTCTCCCTCCCTGTCTCCCTCTGTCTCCCTCTATCTGTCTCCCTCTATCTGTCTCCCTCCCTCTGTCGCCCTCTGTCTCCCTCTGTCTCCCTCTCTCTCTGTCTCTCTCTGTCTCTGTCCCTCTGTCTCCCTCCCTCTGTCTGTCTCCCTCTGTCTGTCTCCCTCTGTCTGTCTCTCTCTGTCTCCCTCTCTGTCTCCCTCCCTCTCTGTCTCCCTCTCTCTCTGTCTCTCTCTGTCTCCCTCCCTCTGTCTCTCCCTCTGTCTCTCTCTCTCTCTGTCTCCCTCTGTCTCCCTCTCTCTGTCTCCCTCTCTCTCTGTCTCCCTCTCTCTCTGTCTCCCTCTCTGTCTCCCTCCCAGGCCTGAGCTCCCTGGCCTTGGCTCAACTCTCTGACTACAGGCTGGCGGGAAACATCACCTCACAGGCTCTTAACGCACACCTCACCCGGCTCTCACTCCCTGCTGCCCTCCGTCACCTCACCCGGCTCTCACTCCCTGCCCTCTGTCACCTCACCCGGCTCTCACTCCCTGCAACCCTCTGTCACCTCACCCGGCTCTCACTCCCTGCTGCCCTCTGTCACCTCACCCGGCTCTCACTCCCTGCTGCCCTCTGTCACCTCACCCAGCTCTCACTCCCTGCTGCTCTCCGTCACCTCACCCGGCTCTCACTCCCTGCTGCCCTCTGTAACCCTCTGCCATCTCACCCGGCTCTCACTCCCTGCTGCCCTCCGTCACCTCACCCGGCTCTCACTCCCTGCTGCCCTCCGTCACCTCACCCGGCTCTCACTCCCTGCTGCCCTCTGTAACCCTCTGCCATCTCACCCGGCTCTCACTCCCTGCTGCCCTCCGTCACCTCACCCGGCTCTCACTCCCTGCCCTCTGTCACCTCACCCGGCTCTCACTCCCTGCAACCTTCTGTCACCTCACCCGGCTCTCACTCCCTGCTGCCCTCTGTCACCTCACCTGGCTCTCACTCCCTGCTGCCCTCTGTCACCCTCTGCCATCTCACCCGGCTCTCACTCCCTGCTGCCTTCCGTCACCTCACCCGGCTCTCACTCCCTGCTGCCCTCCGTCACCTCACCCGGCTCTCACTCCCTGCTGCCCTCTGTAACCCTCTGCCATCTCACCCGGCTCTCACTCCCTGCTGCCCTCTGTCCACCTCACCCGGCTCTCACTCCCTGCTGCCCTCCGTCACCTCACCCGGCTCTCACTCCCTGCTGCCCTCTGTAACCCTCTGCCATCTCACCCGGCTCTCACTCCCTGCTGCCCTCCGTCACCTCACCCGGCTCTCACTCCCTGCTGCCCTCCGTCACCTCACCCGGCTCTCACACCCTGCTGTCCTCTATCATCCTCTGTCACCTCACCCCGCGTGTGTGGCAGCCCGGGCTGAGACAGCTTCCCGGGCACACACACAGCCGCACCCGAGTACTTCACAGGTCTTTAAAAGACCATTTGCATGATAACGAGGCTTTGTTTTATTTCACCTCTTCTTAGCGCCCCTGCAGCTCCACTCGGACTATCGCTGGAATCGCCCGGCCCCCATAGAGCAGAGTCTGTTTGCTGACACTCTGTAAAAAAAAAACAACAACACAGGTACGATGTCCGCAAGGTCCGCGGGCCACCAAGGAAGGCTTGCCAGGCCGCTGGCGGCCCGCGGGCCGTACTATGAGTACCTGTGCCTTAGAGTGAGGTGATGGCTCTCACCAGTAGATAGTGATGATGCTGGCTCCAAGCAACAGTTTTCCAAAACATGGGCTCAATGAAGTATAAACACTCTGCAACTGGGAGTCATATGCCTTCTTGAAGTAGCATTCTGGGGAAGACAAAAAGGTAAGCACTCCCTAGAAACTATCACACCATTAACAGAACCTGCTGATTCATCCTTTCTTCCCTACCATTCACGAAAAAGCAATGTTCAAGGATGGCTAATCAGCCATCCCTGCTATACGGCCCTTATGGAATTGCTGAGGGCAGCCCTATTTCCAACCTTCCTCACTGCAGTCTCTTGATCTCGGCCCTCTAGCTTCAGGTATGCAGGCAATATACTTCCACTAACTGGGAATAGTGTGTTCAATCCTCTATCTTGTACCTTGCTAAACCAGGGGCCATCCAGAATGGATCCCATTGGTCACACACTAAGCTTCTCCCCACACAAGATGTCCTGCTAACATACATGTGCTACACATCGACTAGGCATACACGCATTTGACAAGCACGTGCAATGTCAGCTCAGGGTCTGAGTGTTGCAACTCAGCTGAACTTTACAAGAATGTGGCCAGTAGACCACACTCCCCATGGAACTGAAAATGGTCTGCCCAGAACTATTAATCCAGGACATCGGAATGCTGCACCTCCTCTTTATGTCAATAGCCCAGTACAAAAAAGGTTCGGGATCTTGGCTTTACCATTGATAGCCCTAGGCCTCACTGCACATGCTAGATAAGCATGCTAGCTGGCCCAACATGTCAGTGTTGGACTTGGCCCTTTTTGCAGGGTTATCCCCAAACTTTTTTGCTCCTTCCTCCTATTTTTTCCTGACCTGTTGTTGTTGGCTTTAGGACTCTGGACACTTTACAACTGCTAATCAGTGCTAAAGTGCATATGCTCTCTGTGTAAATTGTGAACATGATTGGTTATCCATGATTGGCATATTTGATTTACTGGTAAGCCCCGAGTAAAGTGGACTGAGTGTGCCAGGGCCTGTAAATCAAATGCTACTAGTGGGCCTGCAGCACTAATCGTGCCACCCACATGAGTAGCCCTGAAAAGGTATCTCAGACCTGCCTCTGCAGTGTCTGCTTGCAGTTTTAAACTGCCATGTCGATCTGGCAAGTGCACCCACTTGCCAGGCCCTAACTTTCCCTTTTCATACATGTAAGGCACCTCTATGGTAGGCCCAAGGTACCCCCCGAGGCAGGGTGCAGTGTATGTGAAAAGTAGGACATGTACTGGTGTGTGTGACATGTCCTGATAGTGAAATACTGCCAATTTCGTTTTTCACTATTGAAAGGCTATCTGTCCCATAGGATAGAATGGGAGATACTTTGTAACATCTTACAAGTATAACTTCCCATTGGGACATGATAGAGAAATAAAGTTTAGGCTCTCTGAACTCAGCATTTGAAAACACATCTTTTAGTAAAGATGTTTTTTATATTATGTGTTTGAAAATGCCACTTTTAGAAAGTAGGCAATTTCTTGTTTAACCATTCTGCATGCCTCTGCCTGTTTGTTGATTGACTGTCTGATTTTGGAGTGACAGGGGCTGGTGATGTGCATTCACTGTATACAGCCACTGGGGGGTTGAGGTGTGCCTGGCCCTTCCTGGATGACTCAGAGAAGAGCTGAATAGGGCTTGGCTGCATTTAGATTAGTGGGAGGAGTTTTCCTTGCACCTGAATAGGGCCTGTCTCCAATGCACAATGCTGACTCCACCCCCTGTGGTCATACTGCACCAGTGAGGACATAACTGGTTTGGACTGGGCTCAAAGACCCTTGCACAAAGAGAACAAAGACAATATGGGGTATAAGTAGTGGACCTTAAACCTCAGAACTTTAGATCACTTCTGGACTCAAGGGGAACCTTTGCAAGGAGAGGAGCTGAAGAGCTCTGAGGAGGAGTACTGCCCCTTTGCTGTGTGCTGTGTGGGGTTGGCCTGCAGTTGCTGTTTCTGCCAAGGAAAGGACAAAGACTGGAACTTTGCTTTAAACCTGCTTGAAGAAGAATCTCCAAGGGACTGTTTGTGCTGGCCTCCTGTTCTGAAGTCTCAGGGACACAAAGACTTCACCCCCAGCTCCCCGGAACTCCAGTGCTGAGCATTATGTCCTACCATGAGGTGCCTATTCCAGTTTTGGGCCGCTGGAGGTTGTTCCTGCTGTTGGGAGCTGGAAGAAACCTAAGATAAGTAAGAAAACCTGTCTCCGACGCCGTCAGCGATGCCGCTGTGATGCAGCGACCTGTACCGAGGAAATGGACATCGCTCGTGAAGTGCGCGACGCGCCACCCGTCCTGCACCGCTGCTCCGACGCCCTTCAATGACTGCAATTATCGGCATTTCCCGACACCAGCACCGACTCCGTCATCGCCGGCCCCTGCATCCTGTTATCGTGGTGCCAATAACTGCCGAAGGGGACTCTACGAACTCGCCGACTTCACATCGTCACAGGAACCGATGCCTCACCGCTGACGCAACGGACTTCCCCTGTCCTGGACTCGAAACGTCGCCTCCTCTTGGACACGACACCTCGCCTCCCCCGTGGCAGCCAGGGAGCTGGCCTCGACCTCGGCTCCGACACCTCACCTCCACGATGCCGTGCATCATCATAGACTTCGTTTCCAAGGTACTGTTTGTTTAGGGGTCCGTGTGACTCCGTGCCCGACGCTGCGTTCCTCTCGTTTGGCGCCGTACTTTGAATTTATTGATGTCACGACATCGCAATAGCCCCGGGTGGAGCTGTTTGTTTTCTACAAGTTTTATTTTTGCAATATCTGTTCTAAAGTCATAGCTTATTACCTGTATGTTGGATTTGTGTCGTTTTTATCTTGTTCAGTTTAGATAAAGATACTTTATTTTTCTAAACTGGTGTGGTGTCCATTTGTGTTGTTATAACTGTATTACTGTGTGCCTTTGGGATAAGCCTGTCTGCTCGTGCCAAGCTACTCAGGGGGTGAGCAGGGGTTATTTAAAGTGTGTATCCCAACTTCCCCTGACTAGAAGCAAGGGTCCCTATTTGGACAAGGGTACCTACCTCGGCCAACAAGAGACCCCCATTTCTAACAGTCAGGATATCAGTTTCACATGCAGTTGGGTCACTCAGGGCAGGGGTACACACTAGTATACAATGCAGGGGACAGTCCACACCTTCCTTGTGGGTTGGACATACTATCACCTTCCACTAACAATAAATTTGCCTTCATAGTTTCATCCCATACAATCATTATCCAGCAAACAAACCCTTCGCAGAAGCACATGTCCGACTTATTCCACTGTTCTTTATCCTGGAGGCTTGGAGTTTTGCTAAACCTGTAAAAATAGAACATTTGTTCAGAGCCACTCTTATAAAAGTGCAAAAGAATAATCAGTCATCTCCTCCTCATCTATACCACTATTCATTTCTGAAACATTGTGACCTACTATGAGGTAATTAAGCCACACGTCTTGGTCCTTTGAAATGTTTTTTCTTTATTTATAAACTTAGACGCTAGCAAGGTAGTAAATTCCTTATATCGGCACTTCATTAAGATTGTGAGGTGTGGCTCATATGGAAAATATTGTATGTTTTTGTAGAAAATTGACTGCTGAAGAAATGAATACAAGTGAAATCCATTGATATATTAAAAAGTAATGTGGTTATATGTGCCTAGGAAATGCACAATTTTATACATATACTCTCGTCAGTGAGCCCTTCAACATTACACATATGCTGATGACACTCAAACACTATTAAGTTTAGAAAGCAATGTGTATCGACAGTGACTTTCCATAAGTGCGTGTTGGAAATTGGAAATTTGAATAGTTGCATCTGTTTGAAGCCCAACTTATAGAAACCCAGTGCTTAATTTGAGCTGGGGCTTTCCGGTGCTTAGCACAGGCACTTAATTGGTTTCTGGTGCTCGGCACCGGCACCTAATTGTCAACACCATACTTAAAACAGTCCACCACATGGTGACGCTGCTCATCTAATTTAGAGATGAGCAGAACAACAGTAGGTTAGGAATACAATATACATTAAAATTGCTAATACCTGCCTCCCCAGCCATTCCTTTAGCTTTGGGGGCCTGGAATAATCTGAACTGTCGCATTTACATGCGAGAGAGATGGTTAGTAGTTGTTTTGGCAGCGATGACAAGGGCGATGGGTGGTGCAAGCTGCAGTGGCCTCCTGGTCAGAGCCCTGGCACTTAATATTTTACAAATTAAGCACTGTAGAAAACAGAGATCTTGGTGGTAAGTGGCAGAACACTCTTCCCTCCGTTGTTTTGCCTAAAAAATGAACCTGTGTCTAATGCCAGTCAAAACTATTTAAAATCTGTTTTAAGTTTGATAATTTTGTTTAGGTCTATGTACAGGTCAATGCTCTGATGTGTTTTTGCGCCTTTCAGGTAGAAACCGGCCATGGCCCTGGAGTTTCAAAAGAGACTGCATCGGAGTTTCAGAATATATATGGCTGCATCAATTTCTATTGGTTTTTATATAGGTAGGTTCATGGCGAAGTGTCAATACCTGCAGGGGGGAGGGGGGGGGCAGAAAAGACACTGCTCTGGATGATCTTTCTAGGTGGATGAAAGTCACCAAGAAGAAAACAGTTAGTTATGCTAAAAATTCAGTTTGCATTAATTAATACGTTTTTGATAAGGTTATGCTGAGATATAAGTCAGGATTAGCCCAGTTTCGGGAAAACCTCTGCGGCCCAATAGACTGAAAGGGAAAAAAGGCTGATAGACCAAGGCAAAGAAGGAGGATAGCTGAGCCTAAGAGCAGTGGCTAAAGACTTTAAAGTGCTAAAGTCACAAGTATTTGGAGAAAGGGTGCTGGAGCACGACAGTAGTGTGCTGTATTTGTAAAAGGGGTGCGGAAGTTGTGGAAAAGCTGTGCATTACAAAGACAGGTAAAGTATACCTTGTTTTTATGGCAATGGGACCAATGCTGAGTGTTGTAAAATGTGCCTTGTATCTCAATTATATCAGCCATTTCACAACTTACAGTCAGGGTGCTGTGCAAGCACTGCTCTGCAATGATGTGTTTGTTCAACATTCCATCCTGGGATGCTGCTGTCTTTCTTGAAATGCTGCTGTCAGTGGTGTTGTGGGTCTTCGGAAGGTTTCAGAATCTAGGGGTATATTTACAAGGGAATATCGCCAACAGGATGCCTCTTTTAGCTATGTTCTGGTAACGAGATCCTCTTCTCCTTATTTACAAAGCGCATTAAGCCACTTAACGTGGCCTAAATCCACCTTGTAAATAAGGCCCCTTTTCACGCTTCACTTAGCATGAAAGGGGCGTGCAGTGGGTGTTGCAGTGGACTTACCGCCGCTACACCCATTGCTTTTTGACACTGCCCCAGATTTACAAGGCTGGGGCAGCGCCAAAAACTAAGACCAGGGAATACCTGGTCTTAGACTGGCGATACGAGGAGAAATTATTAATTTCTCCTCGTTTTTGCTCTTTCCATGTGTGCGCAAATCCTCTTTCAAGATAGTTTATGTGCAGAAAGGTGTTCCTTCCTACACATAAACAATCGCCCCTTCAGAGCAGGTACCCTTGCAACATGACGCAAGGGTGCCTGCGCTGGTGCTAAGCAGCTTTATTAGCACTAGCACTAGAGGAAAGACAGGGGTGCGCCATATTTTTGTAAATGCTGCACATCCCTGCGCTTTAAAAATGTCGGAGTGCGGCATTACCAATTTTGGTGTAACACCATGCTCCAACATTTTGTTGTAAATACCCCTCTTTGTCAATATTCTGTGCCTTGTATTCTACATGCATTGTGAGGTTGCCAATGACAGCAAGTAAACACTAAAACCACTGATGTCATTCTTGCTGGTGAATAGGTACTTGAAAAACTAAACATGCTTCTACCCTGCTTTGGAATGCAAGTGCTCATGTTGAGGATTGGAGTTATCTGTACCTTTCCACCTGTCCAAATTGTACTCCTTTTGCATCAGTCATTTGCTACTCTAACACCTTAACCATCCTTCTCTCCACCACAGGCGTACATTATACAGCTGCCAGTCTGCAGGGAGTCTTTGTGTGATACAATAAGAATACTATACATTGCCATTAGTTGTTGCTCTATCTTCTGAATGTACAGAGCATCAAGAATTAAGTTTACTTGTTGGGTCATTGAGGGAAGTGGAGTACGCAAAGTTTACCACCTCCATCCTTATTCCTTCAGAGCCTAGATGAACTACACTGCACTGCACGCGGTCAATGGGTGGCTTCCGGAATAACCTAATGGCATCAGTGGTGGTTTGTATAATGTATAAATGAAGCATGCCTTCATTTGGTATTATATGGGGCATGCAGGGTGCATATGTATGATTTAGTAGTGGTACTACTTGGAAAGTAACTGGAAACTCAACTTTTCAGACCTTAGATGGGTATTACAGGCTTTCCAAATATTAAGGGCCCGATTCCGATCTCGTTTGGAAAGCATGCCGACCGGATCGGTTCGAGAATACTTTCCATACGACTCGGATCGGGGGAGTCCGACCGAACCAGTACGATGCATCCCTATGCATCCGGATCCGATTTGGTCAGACTCCCATTGACTCCCGTGCTCCTAACATGAACACAGGCTCCCATTGAAGAAAGGGGTGGTTGGGGAAAACCTTGCACACTGTGGCAGGCACCCCATGGTGGATGTGTTCAGGTAAACATGTGCCTTAATAGCTGTGTGCACTGCAGTAGAGGTAAACAACTTTGTACTTTTTACACACAAATTTAAACATTAATAATAACCACGTACTCAATCATTTGTTTGCGTGATTTTCATTTTTCTCATGATGCATGTTACATAATTACAAAAGTTCTGTGATCAATGAATTACTTTCCATATATAAAACAAATGGTAACATGAATTACAATGCCCAAACGTAAGAAAATATAATGCATGAATACATTCTTCTTTGGCGTAGCTCCAATTTATTCGTGTGCTGCCCTATGCATTTCGGGACAGTGTGTCCCTTCCTCAGGGGCCACTAAAAAAACATAAATGAATAAAAATAAAAAATGTATTCAATGACTCTGATTAAGTTAGTCACAAGCTACCAAATATTTTTTACACTCGTGGGGTGAATTGCCAAAATAAATGTTCTTAGTACCACAACTAGAAAAACACAACTACCACAACTCCCTTACACTAGAACTCCCAACAACTAGAGCCATGATAATTCCGTCAACATATGGTTAACAGGCTTTAAAAGATAATGAAATCCATAAATGCGAATGACCAACCTGTCGTGAAAAACACTGCAACATCTGTATAACTTCACCTCAACATGTTTTCCACCTCTGGACGTGCTCTGAATTCAAAATGAACCCTGGATAGTATGTCTCTTGTGCACATGATCACCCGTGCTTATGCTACGCGACCCAGCACCCAAGCCGTGTTTCATCTCTGATCATGCTCCCCGGGAGAGGGTCTCAAAAAGGTACTTACTACCACAAGTTCAAAGAAGTAAGTGCGACTTTTCAAAAGAGGCAAATTCGATTTCATAAATCCTGCAAAATAAAAATAACCCACACTTTCATGCCTCAATTCGTAATAAAGTGACAGGTGCAATATAGGTGTATTGTGCCCCACATCTCAGTACCTTCAATCGTGAAATGCTCGCCAAGACAGCAACTGCGTAATAAATGAATAACATTATGGACATTCGTACAAGTACTAACATCCACGTCCCACCATTCAAGCTGAGATGTCATCACAAGCTTATCAAGTCCTTCAACTGCGGTCTCCCGACAGTACGCTCTCCCGGCTCAAACAGTCTGAACTCCTTCACGAACCGCTCTGCCCTTAATCACTCTTTACCAGTGACAAAAGGGTCAAGGGGCGGCAGGTTAACTCCGCCCACTGTGTACGCTTGTAAATATGACTAAACATACGGTGGCCATCTTAATATGGTGCCTGGACCCTTACCTCGTTATAGACATAATGACATATTACATCTACTACCTCCATGCTACGATCCTGACATTTTCACAGTTAGATCGCAAACACGTCACCCTAATTATGATTCATCAATCTATGGTTGTCCGTCTTCGGGCATGAGTAATCAAGATATTTACTGTTACGACCATAAGTGCAACTGAGATACCGTAACACCGATACACTCCCAAGGGTTACAAATAACCAGATTCATCATGCATAATTAGTATCTCATAAAGGGCCTGTAGCGCTAAAAGCTGTAATACTAAAAAATCCCAAAGTCAGTGTGAAAAGTACACATTCTTAACACCGATCCTGTAGAATATAACCTATGTGTTCTATTTGGTTATAGGCAATGTTCCCATATAGGACATCGTTTAACCTCAGAGTATAATGAAGATGGTATACATAATAATGTGGGCATTCACCTGTAGATTCTCAACGAAGTGTTGAAACAATCTCAAAAACAAGACACAATACTTTCAAAATATATCCCATACATCATGTAAGACATACATCATTGAGGTTAATCAAAAGCGGCCTAAAATAATTGCATTTTTTCATAATAACATGAGTTTTTAAGTTCATCAGAAAGAAAAATAATACAAACTTTATACACAACAAAATACATTCTACGAATCTATGTTCAGCAAAAAACATTGAATTAGCCTGTTAGTGTGTGACAACGACCTGTGTGTTTAGAGAACAATGTGGTAAAATGCTAATCTGCGCTGCACTCTCATCCTTGGTATGTTTATGCGCTAGGTCTCAGTAATGATACTCCATTTATAAGAAGCAACTTAAATCTAATTTATCGTTCTGTCCCAACTGCATCATGGTGTTCAATTTTTTGATCCAATGAGCTTCTTTCTGAGATATTATTTTGCTCGGGTCTGAACCCTCCTTTGATTTTTCTTTTTCCAGAATCAAAAAACATAGCTGTGCGATGTTGTGACGCTATGCCAACCAGTGTACAACCAAGTTGGAGTTGGTATTCTGAGTACGAATCATACTTTTGTGTTCTCCAAACCTTATTTTAACTTTCCTTTCGGTCTTTCCAATGTAGAGTAATCCACACGGGCATTTAATACAATAGATTACATTAGTGGTGTTACAATCCGACGTGTGTTTCAGGGTGATGCTTTCACCCGTCCTGGGGTGTGTGATGGAATGGTTGGAAACTGTTTTTTCTTTTTTGGTTAGCAAATTCTTACGTTCAATTTGTTGAATTCGTGCTTCTGCTTTATCCACAATTGTCAACGGATACCCTCTTTGTAGTAATCTTTGTCGTATCCTTGAAATATCCAGGTCACATTTTTCTTTCTGCGACGAAATCCTCTGTGTCTTTGTTGCGGTATTGCTGCTCAGCGGGATACCGCAACCCTCCTCACTTTCTTTGGCCCCTTGACGGCCATTTTTCTTTGGGGGACAGAGCCGAGTTTGGGCGCCATTTTGGGTTGGCGCTCTAGTCGCACACTCACCCTCCATTCTCTCCCCTACTTATGGCCAGTGCCCCGCGGACGCACGCAGCGGGCGCGCCTAAGGCAAGCCCGTCTGCGCCCGCCCGCGTCCGGAACGCGGTCGGCGCCAGCCATGCTGCCCAGATTGGTCCAGGATCACGCATCACCTGGACTAGTAAGCAGCTCCTAGAGCTTAATGTCGCACAATGTACTCACCACATTTTTCCTAACTCTGACCTGACAAACTGGAATCAGACTACTCAATGTAAGGTATGCTCTCATATATTTGGAGGTCGGGAGAACTCACTGGGGGGCGCCTGATATTGGCGTAAAAAGGCCGACTCTTAGAGCTTGCCTGATAAATTGCAGATCTCTCCCCAAACACTCTGATGACATCTGGCTTTCCATTGAGTCCAATCATTGGGACCTCATGTTCTTGACAGAAACTTGGTTAACCGACACATCCTACCCGGACATTGCCCTTGCTATTCCCACTGGCTTTAAAATCTCTAAGGTTAACAGGGGAGACAATAGGCGAGGAGGGGGTCTCGCTATTATCTTGATCGACAAGTGGGATATTTCTTCAAAAAAAATAGAGAACATAGGCACTATTGAAGCCATGTCCTTTTCTATCCAAACCTCACCAGGGCATACGGTTGCAGGCTTGCTGGTTTACCGACCGCCTGACTCAACAGCTGCCTACCTCCTCAAATTAGGTGACATTATTGCGGATCTTACACTAAGATATACCAACCTCACGGTTCTGGGTGACTTCAACGTCCATATGGACGTGATGGACTGTGGGCTGGTGCTCCAGGTGGCTGAGATGCTAGGAGGATTTAATTTGACTCAGCAGGTTATGTCTACCACACACCGTGCTGGTCATATTTTGGACCTCATTTTTTCAAACGATCCTTCAATTAGGGTGGAGGCTCCTGTGCCACTGACGTGGTCAGACCACTGGCTGGTCCCCTTTAGCCTATTAAGAGGGGATGGGACTTGCAGTGCGAAACCTGAGGTCGAGATGAAAAGAAATTGGAAAAAGGTCTCTATTGAGTCCATGGATCCTGTCTTATTCAATACTCCACTTCTGCTGACAGGCGATCCCAGCCACAATGCAACTGCATTTAATGAATGGGTCACCACCTCCATTGACTCTATTGTTCCCATGAAAATGGTGAAACAAGTCAGGAAAAAGCCATCCTCCCCCTGGTTTTCTCCAGAACTCCAATCTGTGAAAAGTGCATGCAAAAAGCTGGAGCGCATCTGGCGAAAAACTTACAATCCGGACGCAAAAAGCACATATAAAATTGCACAAAAAAAATTCCATGCCCTCAAACGTAGGGCTATCAAGGACTTTTTAGCAAACCAAATTAATGAATCAAACAACTCTTCTAAGGAAATTTTTAAAATCGTGCATGATTTTATGAAACCTCAAGCCACCACCAGCAAGATAACGCCAACCGCTGATCTCTGTAGAGATCTGTCGACATTCTTCCAGGAGAAGGTACAGTCTATTTACTCTTCCTTTCCGGTACTGGGGGACAGGTTGCCCACCTCCGTGGTCCCTACCCCACCCTCCCACTGGTCGGAATTTCAGACATTTTGTCCAGCGGCATCTCTGCAAGATCTTGGAAGAATTAAGTCTGGCTCACCCCTAGATCCATGTCCAGCCAGATTTTTTAATCTCCTGGCTCCCCTTCTCAATCCCCATTTAAACATTATTTGGAATACCTCTCTAAGGGTTGGTAGCTACCCTTCAGTTTGGAAAAAGGCATTTGTCCTGCCTATTCTTAAAAAAGAAGACGCAGACCCCAGTATACTCATGAATTTTAGGCCCATTTCACTCCTTCCCGCCCCTGCTAAGATTTTGGAGAAGGAAGTGCAGAGACAGCTCTCCACCTATTTGGAGTCCAACAACCTGCTGCACGACTCACAATCGAGCTTTAGGAAGGGCTATAGTACTGAGACCGCTCTGCTGGAAGTGGCGGAAACCATCCGAGAATCCCTAGACGAGGGCAGCAGTGCTATGCTCGTGCTGCTAGATTTATCTGCAGCCTTTGATACGGTCTCTCATTCGATCCTTTTAGACCGCTTAGCTCAGATGGGTATCTCGGGGACCATCTTAAACTGGTTCCATTCATTTCTGGAGGAGCGGTCTCAGCAGGTCTTCCTTCGCCCGCATGTCTCCTCTCCTAGCACCATGGGCTGTAGAGTACCACAGGGCTCGGCGCTTAGTCCGACCTTGTTTAATGTCTATCTCGCGCCTCTAGCCCTTATAATGAACCACTGTGGTGTACGACTAATATCATACGCGGACGACACGCAACTGGTGTTCTCATTTACAGCTACAACGAGGGCTGCGTTTGACAGTTTCAGGTTCTGCCTTACTAAGATCTCCTCTTGGATGACAGACAACTGTCTTAAACTGAACACAGATAAAACCAAGGTGATGTTTTTCAATCAGCCTTCACCCCCCTCAGCTGAACTTTGGTGGCCGTCGCAACTGAATCCCCCTCCCACTCCCGTGTCCTCGGTCAGAAACCTAGGCTTTAAATTCGATTCTGAACTGTCTGTTAAGGCCCAGATTGGTCAAGTTTCCAGAGCGTGTTTCTGGAAACTTAAAACCTTGCGCAGATTTCTCCATCTACTGCCTATGGACTGTCGGGCCACCATAGTCCATGCCTTGATTACATCTCAGCTGGAATATGCTAACAGCCTGTACCTGGGTCTTCCGGCCTATCTTATCCAAAGGCTGCAGACAGTCCAGAATGCAACAGCTAGGTTTATCAGAAAGGTGCCCCTTCGACACCACATCTTCCCTCACCTGCGCAGCCTACATTGGCTGCCGGTAAAGAGGAGAATTCAATTTAAGGCCTTATCCTTGGCCTTCAGAGCGACAAGAGACTGTGGGCCTGGCTACCTTAGGCAGAGACTCCAGATATACCACTAGAACAGAACTCTGCGCTCAAACTCTCAGCTGCTGCTCCGTGCCCCCCGCTTTCGGAAAGCTTTCGCAGTTAGAACAGCCGCCCTCTGGAATAAGATGCCCGTTCATCTGCGCAAGGCTGAGTCCGAATTCATTTTTAGGAGTGCCTTGAAAACTTGGCTGTTTGATCTGTCCTAGCCTACCTCCTCCCCCCACTGCTTTAACCTCATAGCGCCGGGACACTGCCGTAGGTGGTAGCTGTGCGCTTTATAAATGCTATTGGATTGGATTGGATTCTCTCGCATCATTTGGGAAGATGGTAGATTCTGAATGAGATGTGAGGGATGGAAACTATTGTAAAGTAGAGCATTGTTTCTGTCTGTGGGCTTGGTGTATGTGCTCGTTTCTAGCCCAGTGCTTTTTCTCTCAATCAAAACATCAAGAAAAGGTACTTGAGTCTCACTGATCGTGTGAGTGAATTTGATCGGATAATTTTTTGCATTCAAGATTGCGATGTTCTGTATTAGCGATTTTTGCTAACCAAAAAAGAAAAAACAGTTTCCTACCGTATGGTGTTTGTATCAAAAATTTCCACCAGATCCAGAAGCATTAAAAAAGTGATTAGTAAACGGTGGGAATTGCTACAAACGGAACCTGATTTCAGAGATGCATTCATGAATAAACCTTTATTCGCTTACACTAGAAGCAAAAATGTAAAGGAGTTGCTGTCTGCAAAATCTGAGAAACCTACTGGAAACCATCAAGGCATGAAGAAATGTATGAATTGCATTCATTGCAATAATGTTATCCAGCACCATTCCATCACACACCCCAGGATGGGTGAAAGCATCACCCTGAAACACACGTCGGATTGTAACACCACTAATGTAATCTATTGCATTAAATGCCCGTGTGGATTACTCTACATTGGAAAGACCGAAAGGAAAGTTAAAATAAGGATTGGAGAACACAAAAGTATGATTTGTACTCAGAATACCAACTCCAACTTGGTTGTACACTGGTGGGAACAGCGTCACAACATCGCACAGCTAGGTTTTTTGATTCTGGAAAACGTAAAATCAAAGGAGGGTTCAGACCCAAGCAAAATATTATCTCAGAAAGAAGTTCATTGGATCAAAAAATTAAACACCATGATGTTGTTGGGACTGAACGATAAATAAAATTTAAGTTGCTTCTTATAAATGGAGTATCATTATTGAGACCTAGCGCATAAACATACCAAGGATGAGAGTGCAGCGCAGATTAGCAATTTACCACATTGTTCTCTAAACACACAGGTCGTTGTCACACACTAACAGGCTAATTCAATGTTTTTAGTTGAACATAGATTCATAGAATGTATTTTGTTGTGTATAAAGTTTGTATTATTTTTCTTTCTAATGAACTTAAAAACTCATGTTATTATGAAAAAACGCAATTATTTTAGGCCGCTTTTGATTAACCTCAATGATGTATGTCTTACATGATGTATCGGATATATTTTGAAAGTATTGTGTACTGTTTTAGAGATTGTTTCAACACTTCGTTGAGAATCTACAGGTGAATGCCCACATTATTATGTATACCATCTTCATTATACTCTGAGCTTGAATGATGTCCTATATGGGAACATTGCCTATAACCAAATAGAGCAAATAGGTTATATTATACAGGATCGGTGTTAAGAATGTGTACTTTTCACACTGACTGTGGGATTTTTTAGTATTACATCTTTTAGCGCTACAGGCCCTTTATGAGATACTAATTATGCATGAGGAATCTGGTTATTCGTAACTCTTGGGAGCGTAGCGGTGTTACGGTATCTCAGTTGGACTTATGGTGGTAACAGTACATTTCTTGATTACTCATGCCAGAATACGGGCAACCATAGATTGATGAGTCGTAATTAGGGTGACGTGTTTGCGATCTAACTGTGAAAATGTCAGGATCGTAGCATGGAGGTAGTAGATGTAATATGTCATTATGTCTATAACGAGGTGCGGGTCCAGGCACCATGTTAAGATGGCCACCGTATGTTTAGTCGTATTTACAAGCGTACACAGTGGGTGGAGTTAACCTGCCGTCCCTTGACCTTTTCGCCGCGGGTAAAGATTGATTACGGGCAGAGAGGTTTGTGAAGGAGTTCAGACTGTTTGAGCGGGAGAGCGTACTGTCGGCAGAGCACAGTTGAAGGACTTGGTAAGCTTGTGATGACATTTCAGCTTGAATGGTGGGACGTGGATGTTAGTACTTGTACGAATGTCCATAATGTTATTCATTTACTACGCAGGTGCTGTCTTGGCGAGCATTTCACGATTGAAGGTACTATGGTGTGGGGCACAATACACCTATATTGCACCTGTCACTTTATTACGATTGAGGCATGAAAGTGTGGGTTATTTTTATTTTGCAGTATTTATGAACCCGAATTTGCCTCTTTTGAAAAGTCGCACTTACTTCTTTGAACTTGTGGTAGTAAGTACCTTTTTGAGACCCTCTCCCGGGGGAGCATGATCAGAGACGAAACACCGCTTGGGTGCTGAGTCACGTAGCATAAGCACGGGTGATCTTGTGCACGAGAGACATACTATCAAGGGTTAATTTTTAATTGAGAGCACGTCCAAAGGTGGAAAACATGTTGAGGTGAAGTTATACAGATGTTGCAGTGTTTTGCACGACAGGTTGGTCATTCGCATTTATGGATTTCATTATCTTTTAAAGCCTGTTAACCATATGTTGACGGAATTATCATGGCTCTAGTTGTTGGGAGTTCTAGTAAAAGCGAGTTGTGTTTTTCTAGTTGTGGTACTATGAGCATTTATTTTGGCAATTCACCCCAAGAGTGTAAAAAATATTTGGTAGCTTGTGACTAACTTAATCAGAGTCATTGAATTAATTTTTTTTTTTATTCATTTATGTTTTTTTAGTGGCCCCTGAGGAGGGGACACACTGTTCCGAAATGCATAGGGCATCACACGAATAAATTGGAGCTACGCCAAAGAAGAATGTATTCATGCATTATATGTACTTACGTTTGGGTATTGTAATTTATGTTACCATTTGTTTTATATATGGAAATTAATTCATTGATCACAGAAGTTTTGTAATGATGTAACATGCATCATGAGAAAAATGAAAATCATGCAAACAAATGATTGAGTACGTGGTTATTATTAATGTTTAAATTTGTGTGTAAAAAGTAAAAAGTTGTTTACCTTTACAGCAGTGCACACAGTTATTCAGGCACATGTTTACCAAAACACATCCACAGTTAATTCAGTATGGGGGACTGGCAGCCCTCAAATACTGTGTAGCACGCGAAACATGGTTTAGTTATTCGAGCTGTACTTTACAAACTGGGAATTTAAAGAAGAAAAAGGAGTGCGTCCCTAGAACTTTAATTTGTTTCTGTTTAAAGTCACCCCATGGTGCCTGCCACACTGTGCATGGTTGGGAAGGGGGGGACCCATGGGTATCCCCACAGGGCTGATTGGGAAGGCCCCGGGGGGAAGGGTGCCTGCTACGGCCCCCCAAAGACCAATTCCGGCAGCCGTTTCATTCCGGGCAAACCGAATCGGAAAGGCTGTCCGGATCTTTCATCGTACTCGCTTGTATGGAAACCAAGTCCATGGAGCTGTACGAATCGGCTCCGGAAAGGCTCGTCCTGTCCGGATGCCTTTCGGAACTGATTCAGTCAGCACTAATGGTTTCCAGGCATCGTACTTGGTCGTTCGGAACTGGGACTGAGTCAGTCGTAAACAAGGGCTCCGGATCGGATTCGGCAAACCCGAAACCGATTCGGAGCCCTTCCGAACGACATCAGAATCGACCCTTAAGTGTTTTCCAAGGATTGCATTTGCCAAGGGAAACTATAGAAAAGTATCTGATTACATTGAAGGCAACATGGAATCATGATGAGTTCCATCTTGAGATGGAACACGTGATGCTTATTCAGAAAAGAAATGTCAAAAGAGTCAATTATTTTCCTCCAGATATGCCACCCCTTAGCAAGGAGTAGAATTAGCATGTGGCACATGTCACCAAACTTCCCAACCTTTGCATGTCTATACACCTCGAACCACACAGCAAGGGATATAAACCTTCCAAGAGAAACAGGGCTAATTATAAGACTAGTGGTGGAAAGAGGAGGGATAATGATGAGAACAATTGCTCTTAATATCGGTGTAAAGCAAGGCACATCAGGCTTGTTTTCACTTTTCAGCCATTTGTTTGGTGTATAAATGAATGTAAAATGAGCAATTTTTTTGTTACGGATATAGCTCCCTGGGAGTTCCTGGAAAAGAAGTTTGCCTTAACATAGACAATATTGCAGAGAGTCTGGTGGAGACCAAGTTTAGTAAAATGTTTCTCTTGGAGATTGAAAGTGAAAGCAGGAGTAGACCTAATTGTAAGGCACTGATAGGAGGAGTTGAATTAGACACATTGGCTGCCTCAGTGCCAAGACAAAGCCCTTACTTTGGGGGCATTACACAAATTCCCTAATGAGAAGTTGAGATGACCAAATTAATTTTAAATTGATTGATTTAATTTATAATATAAACTATGTTTTAAATTAATTAAATTTTAATTAACTTTAAGAAATATGCAAATTCTATATATCCCTGAACCCTAAAAACCCCTTACTACCCCAATACATTATCCATCACTGAACCATAAAAACCCTTACTGTCCCTATTAACTACCTATCCCTGAAACCTATAACTCACTTACTATCCCAATATAGTACCAATCCCTGGACCCTTAAAAACACATAATGGCCCTATTCACTACCCATCCCTGAACACAAAAAACCTTTACTACCCCTTACCCCTACCTGTCCCTGAGCCTTAATAACCCCTTACTATTACATGATATTACTACTTCCTAAACCCTAAAAGACCCTTACTACTGCAGTAAATTATAGATCCTCAAACTCTAAATACCTCTTGCTACACCTTTACAGTACTCATCCATAAAACCTATAAACCCCTTACCATCACAGTACACTACTCATCCGAGAAACCTAAAAAACAGCTTACTACCACTATACACTACCCATTCCTGAGCCCTAAAAATCCCCTCACTAATCCTAACATCGCTTACTACCTCTATTCACTACCTTTATCTGAACCATAAAAACCTTGTACTACTCAGTGGACTTCCCATCTCTGAACCATAAAACCCCCTAACTATCCCAATACACAACCCATCCGTGAGCAGTAAATACCCTTTACTACCCATACTTAAATCCTAAAAACCCCTTTACAATGCATACGCTACCTTCCCTGAATACTAAAAACCCCTTGCTACCACTTTAAAGCATCCATCCCTAAAACATTAAAGGCCCTTACTACCTTTTACAATACTATCCCTAAACCCTTCTTATTCCTATACACTACCTATCCCTGAACCTTAAAAGTGCCTTACTACTCCTTAACACAACCCATCCCTGAACCCTAAAAACTTCTATCTACTTCTATAAAAACTTAAACATTTTAGAACAACATACATATATGGATTTTTTTTAATGAATTACTTATCATTTATTAATTACTTACAAATAATTTATTTGACAATTAGTTTTATTTGGTTTAAATCACTTACATTTAATATTAATTGCTTTTATATTTTAAGTGACATAACCTTAAAATAAAAATGTAAATAAGTATATATGTATGTGTGTGTGCGCGCGCACGTGTGTGTGAATATCTGAGGTAATGTCACGTAAAAACATAAAAATCTTATTAACAGTGAGATAGAGTACCACAATGTAAAGGTTACTGAATATTACCCTCAATGTACTTACCTGCAATGATACGACCCTCGACGTACTGGCTGCGTGGTAATGGTAGCACAACGGCTGGCGAGCAGCATGCACACCATCCAAGAGGTGAACAAGACGGCTTTTATTACCATTGTTGTTTGTGGGACCAGAAGAAGAGTTTGCCAGCACACTGAGTGGTGAAAGATCGCTGACTTGGATATATTTTTTCTACTGTTATTTCCATGGCCAGTTGTTCCCACTTGTGAAAAAAGAAGAAGAAATCTACTGTTTCACACTGCTCTTTACATTAAAGCAGCTGCAGGTCAAGACTGGGCAGTGCAGAAAGTCCCAGTCTGATGAAATAAGTGGCAGTGGTGCCGACCGAAAACCACTGGCACAAATTAAGCACTGCATGTCCTGTACTGCATAGGAGAATTGTGCAGAATTTGAGTGACCTAAACTGAGAGCAACAAATTAAAGAAGACTGTGATGAGTAGCTTGGAATACATTTCTTCTCTATATATCCTTAGGGTTCCTGTTTTTACAGACATTGCAATAATTAAGTTAAGTTGTTTTCTGTGACAGCTTTTTAAAATGTATTTTTAGTCCTAGGGTACAATTCAAATGCAGCAGGAGGAAGAAGTGTTCCTATTAACCTCTAAATAATGTCAAAATGCTATCTGCACTCTGTGTTGACATTTGCATACACTAAGCCTCAGTTCTATAAAGTGCACTTGATCGAGAGCCTGGCTTTTTAGCAATGAGCGAGAATGACTGTGTGAGCCAGCTAACGATGATCAATATATCGCTAACCCATAAACCTGTGGTGGAACTTAGGTAAGTAATGAAATCAGAACAATGGGTCGCCTAGGATACCCAAAAAATCGCAATTGGTAATCCTAGGAACTGGTGCATAATACATGTGCAAATAGATAACAGAGGGCCTGATATACTATTATTCCATTCGCAAAAGAGGTTGCAATTTGTGCATTGACTTTTTGCAAATGTAATACTATTTTTTGAACCAACCAATATACTAATAGTTGGTTTGTAAAATACTGAACCGCAGAATCCATCTTCACAGGGAGTCGTCAGTGGTCCCCAGGACCAGTACCACCAGTGGCGGCTCCTCCACTATGGTGGAGGAGCGTCGCCTACTGCTTTTAAGAAATGCGAAGTAGTAACATAAAATGACAAAAAGTTTGAGTTATTATCATTTTATGCTTCGTGCTGCTTTGCGGGCGGGCGGGTGTTTGGGGCTGCTCTGCTCTCGGAGTAGGGCAGGGGAGGTATGGTTTGCCCACTCCTAAGTGCACATGACTGTTTAGCCGGCCCTCTCGGGCCGCCCAAAACAGTCATGCGCACTTTTCCTGTTATCCACGGAGGCTGCATCACAGCCTCCATGGAGAACATGCCCAGGCCCCCATTCCCTGGTTGAGCGTCCAACCATGACGCTCAGACCAATCACATTGGTCAGGGGAGCAGGAGAGAGAGGCGTGACCCGATGGCAAGCTAAGTTTATTTCATTTTATTTTTTATATTTCGGACCCCCCCTGCGTGACCCAATATGCGCGACCCTCCCCCCATGCAAACCCCCCGCGGGAAACCCCACCCGCCTTGCCACCCGCAAGCCGTGCACGCCGCCACTGAGTACCATGATTCCCATTTGTAAATCACTTATGACTACAGCTCGAGGTTGGTAACTCTTCAATAGTTTGTGACCACAAATGTGGCCATTAATCATGAATAGGTTTCTTTCCAATTCGGACACAAGAGGGTGCCACACCTTTCCCACTCCCTCCTATTTGTGATTAGGAAAGGATGGTGAAAGTCTCTTTTACTAGAATATTTCAACTCGCTAAAAGAGTTTTTTTGTACATAAAGAGAACCCCTTTTGTGGTAGCAAATTCTGTTGTTTTAGCATTGATATGTTTTGTTATCGCAAATAAACTTTGTACATATGGTACAGTGTGCGATAAGCACTTGATTAATCTTTCAGAATTCAGGCTGTTTGGGTAGAAGTTGATGTTTGACCCTCAGTCAAAATTCCACGGTTTTCATTAGCACAAGAAAAGCCGAGTCAGTAAAACACTCTCTGGACTTTAGACAATGATACACAATGATCAAAAATGTTATTAAAAATAGTCTTGTATGTGTATTTGGAAAGGTATTGAGGCAAAAGCCCAATAATTCACTTTGCAGTGCCATAAATCTGCAGGAAAAAAAAATGCAAAAGAAATTGGCGATTTTGTGTTATAACTTATTTGTGTATCCTTCGATTGAGAAAGTAACCAACGAATAAAAGACGCTTACGCCTGTTGTTACAAAGTTGCAGAAAACATAGGGCGTTTCCAGTAATAAGACCATAATAGGGCCGCTGCCAGAAGTTTAAAAGAAATTAAAATAGCTACAGCCTTCAAGGGCAGATCATTCAACCTCCTCATCGAATTCAGCCAGTACCAAAATAACACAGCAGACGTCCATTGTTGATGAAGGACGAAAGGATGGTGAAATACATTCACTACGAAAATTAAAATAAGAATTAGTGTTGGTTGGAACCAGATGTGCAGGACTATCACACTCAGTCCAAATCAGAAATGTGAATGAGTTGGCACGCGCATGACTATTTCAAAAGGCCCGCTTTGGAAAATATGTGGGCAGGGCCAATTGGAAGGAAAACCAAACATGGGCTACCTCCCTTATTAGTAGTAGCAGTGTAGAAGATATGACAGAGTCTGCTAAGCACTAGAGGAGGGTTAAGTTAGAAACGTAGATAATGGTCAGATAACTTACAAGTAACCTACATTTCTCATATTCTGTACTCCTCGTCCCATGGTTTACAATATGCATTTTTGAGGCTCCACTTCCAACTTCTGCACCCCCTGCCACGCAGTTCTTCTTTTGTCTCTTTCAAAAATCAAAGAACCACACTATGATAAGGGAATAATCCCTCCATACTTCCTATAATTTTTAAAGGTCCTATCACCCCTAAAATTATATGGTGGAGGGAGGAAACTAAGAAATGGGACGAGGAGTGCAGAATCGGAGTAATGAAGATTACTGGTAAGTAAAAACATATAACCTCTTCTGGCAACATCAACATTAACAAAAAAAGCATCACAGTTCTGATAGAGACTTCTAACCGCAGATTCCTCACCTCTTGAATACCTCCAGGTGTCAGACTGAATCTGGAAACTTTTGAATAGCATTGTCCTCCAGCGTCAGCAGATGGTGTTGTGTGACATCATGGTTCCTCGTGCGACTCCATCTCCAGCATCTGTGATGTCGATTTCCCTACATATACGCCACCTGCTCACGCTGGCGTCAGTTCCTTTCTTTCCACGCCAACCGACGTGGATACGGAGCTTCAACTGTCATTCGACGGTTTGGTTAATTTCTTCTAGAAATTAAATTTTTGTGTGCAAGATGTCACCAAAACCTTCAGGTTTTAAGCCATTTAATAACCTGTAAGAGACAGATTTCGGCCACAGAACCACATGATGTCTATTTGTGGTGTCTTAGTTTCATCCACAACTCGAAGGCATGTTTGTCATGTGCCAAGATGAGCAAAAAGGTTATTCAGGAGCAGGAAACGAAAATCACAGTAGCGAAGCACAGGAAATTGAATATTTTGCCCCGTTCGAGGTCTATGGTGCATCGATCTCAGTCGAGGTTCAGAGACCAGTTTCGTTCTCCCCTGAGAGGTTGTTCGAAGAATAGGACTTTGTCAAAGTCAAGTAGGTCAAGGAAGAGCCATAAGAAGCATAAGAGATCCAAACATCGTTCTCTCGCATCACACCGCTCTCATCGTTCCTGCCATTCTGGGTCGCATGAGGTACTGGGGCCTTCCACTCAAAGTTGTTCTCCAGCTAGGCCTCCTTCAAGGGTTCCTCCTTCTACATCTTTTTCCTTTCGAATCCCAGTGGATAAGGTAGTGATGCTAGATCAGATCCAACAGCAAAAGAAAGCTATGGACCTGATCTTTGGTGTTAGTCCGGATCCTGTTGGTACACCTTCGGGCTCCACTGATCCAAGGAGGCCTACGGTTGACAAGACGTCGACAGAACTGTCCTTGACATTAACGGTGCCTCTTGTTTGGGTTTGAGGCCAGCAACGTTGGAATTAATGGTTATGGAACCTACAACTTCATTTTTATCTGTGCCACAATGGACGCCACATGTTCCTCGAGCAAAATCGCATACAACGTCGGGATCGGCGTTGCCAGTGCCAATGGGAGATCCAATCATCTTCTCGGATTCTGAAGGTCAGTTTCCTTCTACTATGGTGTATGCTAGGTCAGGACCCGATCTTTCACGGGGATAGTATCTTTTTGATGCAGAATAACCTCAGGATGATATTCTGCAGGATTTGCAAGATGCTAGCTGTCTTGACACTTCTCTTGATGTAGGTTTATCATCCCCTATGCCAGTTACGGCTACTACGGAGACATCATCTTTTGTAACTGTAATACATAGAGCAGCAGAAACTCTTGATTTAGTTTTATTTACACAAGAGGTTGACACTACTTTGTTGGCTGAAATTTGGATCTGTCACGAGCTTCACAACAGCCTTTATTACCATTTGATGAGGCTTTGACAGATGTTCTGATGGGCACTTGGGATAAACCTGGATCTTGCCCTTCAATAAACAGGCAGTTTGCAGGAAGGCACCAACCATCCCCGGGAGATCTGTATTGTCTCCTTCAGAATCCAACTTCAGAGAGTTTCATAGTACAGCCTTCTACAAGTCATACTAATCCAAATGCTTTTCCATCTACTCCACCTGATAGGAAGTCTAAGAAGATGGAAGTACAAGCAAAGAAGATTTTTTTCTTCAATGAGTTTTGCCTTACATTCGGTAAATACTTCCTTTCTGTTGGGAAGATATTCATACTCTTTGTGGGATAGAGTTGCTGATGTTTTTCCAGCAACATTTTGCAAATTCTAGTTTCGGATGGGCAGGATGCTGCTAAATTTTCTATAAAATCTGGACTGGATACAGCTGATTGTTTGGGTAGAGTGTTAGGGACTGTTGGAAGCCGGAGTCCCCGTCACGCGTCACTGTCACAAATGCGTGACCCGGGACTCCCCACTCAACGTTAGACCAAGTAAGGACACTGTTTGAGATAGCCCTGCTCAACCCCTTAGAAGCTTGGCACGAGCAGCCAGGCCTATCTCCAAGGCACGAGTGTACAGTATGTGCAACCACACCCAGAGCAACCCCCTGGTGACACCACAAATGGACTCCACACGAGTTTGATAAAAACTAGTATAAACTTTATATAGAAAGATATACGATCAGACCACACATTACAAAAGCCAACATATAATAAAGGGTAATATTTGTTCCGGCTGGCTGGTAGGTTCAAATCCCAACCACCGCTTTCCAAACGCTATGCTGGTCGTAATGCTAGAATCACACATGTTGCAATGGACAAACAATAGTGCTCTGCGTAATGATACAATCCTGTGCCGGGCACAGGAGAAATAATGCAATGCGTAACGATACACTCCGGTACCTGCAATGGGAGAAATTATGCAATGCGAACCGCTACAATCATGTACTGCGCAATGAAGGAATAATGCAATGCGTCACACCCCAATCACGTACTTTGCAATGAAGAAACAATGCAATGCGCGCCGCCACAATCATGTACTTTGCAATTAAGGAATAATGCAATACGTAGCTACAATCATGTACGTGGCAATGACGAAATAATGCAATGCGGGCCGCTACAATCCTGTACTTTACAAGGGAGAAATAATGCAATGCGTAGCGCTACAATCGTGTACTTCGTTAGGCGGAAATAATGTCAGGCGTCATAAGACAGTCCGGCAGTTCGTTAGCAGCAATATTGGCAATGTGTATTACGACAGTCAGCCTCTTCGATAACAGTTGCCCCCACACGTATTCACGATGAAATAAAGTACAGCTTCCCACTCTGGCCCCAGTACCACCACTCCTTGGTCAGTACAGGCCCCAATCTGAGCCGAAGCAAAGGCTTACGTTGTCAGAAGGACGGAGAGGCCGAGAGAGTGTCCCTCCGAGCCCGCACCCCGCCCAGGCAGTGTTCCACGTTACCTGGGGGGCGCGACCCCACTCTCCTCTCCTCCTTCAATGAACTAGGCCTTTCATGCAGAACTTTCTCAATGGGCCTCAGTGGCTCGGCCTGGCAGCTCAGCTCCTCCGGGGCTGCTGGTCCGGGCCGCGACTGTTAGGAAGGTCTCAGGCGGCCGCAGGGCACACGTACCCCACGCCCCTGAGATTAAGTTACTCCGGGTGAACGTTCACCACCGCACCCTCCGGGTCTCTTTTGGCACGAAGCCACACACACAACGCTGATGGGACTTCACGTCGACTCCGAGTGCACGTTCAACCCGCACTCCTTCCTGCGGTCTCAGTTCGCACCAAGACACGCACACCACGCTGCAGAGACTCACTTTCTTCTGGTGCACACAATGATCAGCCGATCACCTCCACAGTCCCAGGATGCACCAAAGCACGCACACTGCTTCACTGAGACTTACTCCAATTCCGGTGCCCCGATATCCAGGCGCTCTTCACCAACGCCTCCGGCCGCACCTCGACACGCTCACCGTGTCCGAGCCTCGCTTCTCCTCCGGTGCACTCGATCACCAGGCGCTCTTCACCAACACCTCGGTGCACCCCGACACGCACCCTGCGCGTCCGAGACTCACTCCACTTCAGATGCACGCGTTGACCAGGCGCTCCTTGCCAACGCCTCCAGTGCACCGCGAGACGCACTTCACCTCCGGTGCACCCGCTCACCAGGCACTCTTCACCAGCACCTGCGGTGCACCCCGTCAAGCACCCTGCGCGTCCGAGTCTCACTTCACCTCTGGTGCACACTTCACCAGGCGCTCCTCACCTACGCCTCCTGTGCATCACGACATGCACCCTGCGCGTCCGAGACTCTCTCCTCCGTCGATGCACACGTTCACCAGGCGCTCTTCACCAACGCCTCCTGTGCACCACGACACGCACCCAGCGCGTCAGAGTCTCGCTTCTCCTCTGTGTGTCCAAGATCACAGGGCACACCTTCTGAGGGTCTCAAGCTGCCACAACACGCGCCCACCGCGTTGCTTGAAACTTCTCCGGAAACTTTTATGTTCCTGTGTTTCCAAACAGGGAGCCAGCTCACCTCGGGCCCTTGGGGGTTACAAGACACAGCACAAAGCACAGTCTTCTTCAAGCAGGGGGACCGAGCGCCTCCAAGCACAGTCCCAACAGCCTCTCCCTTAGTTAGAACAGCAAACTGCAGACCAGCCCCAGATCACGAAGCAAGGATTGGTCTTTCCACAGCAGTCTCTTCAGTTGCTCCTTCTTTAGCAGAGGTTCCTCTTGACCACAGAATGGGTCCAAGCCTTTTCAGTCTCAATCCATTTCTGTTTCATTCCCACGTTCAGGGGTTTCAGCTCTCATAGATATACTCCGAAATGTCTTTGAAGTTCGTTGTGCTCAGGGGTCTGATCCAGCGCTTACAATAAAAATAATTTCTCCTACTATGTTTTTGGGTCATCCAGGTGCAATTATTTCTCTAACACACACACTATATCCATATGACGGTGGGGCCCATAACACCGCATATACATTCACTTGCTCATTTATTTCCCTGGATTTTCCTCCGACATGAAACCTAGGAGAAAAACGATTCGCTGGAAGGAGACGGGATACCTCTTTTATAATGACACAATAATTCTCATTTGCTTCTAAGGTATTCCGCTCATTGGTCGATGGACCAACTAGTAGGAATCAGTTGATGGTGATTAAGACCAGCTCAATCACAATGAACTCTTTTACCAATGTATTATTAATCATTATGCTAAAGAAAAATCACGGAGTCAATTGTTTAAAGAATAATAAAGTTTATATAAAGTTTTGAATGCAGGAAATTCGAGATTAATTTATTATTCAGATCATTACGTTTATCATCAATATAAGAATAGTTGTAATTGCATGACAATTTTATTAGACGGAAATGAGGTTATCATACTAAGAACTCTATAGATCAACCTATCTATCTCTCGGGAAATCCTAATAATTTTAATATAATCTTATCAAATGCTAGTTCTCCTAAAGCAGCATCTTATACTCAACTGGAAAAGGAAAATAACAGCAGCAGCATCAGCTCGTCAGCATCAGCAACCGCAAACTCTCCCATCTACAGCATCTAACTTCTTCAGCATCTCCCGCAGCATCCCGCAGCATTCTAACCCCTCCCACCAAGAGTAGGTCTTCTTATACCCTAATTCTAGCTTACAACATAAAATGTTTCTTCTTACATGGCGCGATTCATTCTCATTGGTCCAAAACTCAGGTCCCTATACATTTTAATCAAACTTCCTGGTCTTAACTAGTTCCGTGAGGAATGTCCATGCAAGCATCGTTTCCCACAGTTCATGCACTTGCTCATCCGTTTCGATCAGTCCAAATTGTTTCTTTTTCTGCAACAATTTATATAATAGAGTTCTTTCTATTGATTCAACCAGGCTTCTCACGCTTCTTGCTGATCATCTTGGCACACATCTGCTCAGAAGGGTCACAGCAGCCTTGACCATACTTTCATCTTAGCCTCTCGGCATCAGCACGTGATCATCCCTTTGCAACAGCCTCTCTCCTCTATCACATGGTCGCATCCGCTCCTGCACACTCTAGTAACTCGCGGCCATTTTATATTGCTGCTCGGCAGGCCTAAGCGCACTATTTCTGAAGAAACAAAATGTTATTAAAACAATGAAATATAAACCCCTTCGTTTCCCTCCCGTCTTTCTACGTACCCCAATTAGGTATTACCTAGCATAAGCAACATATAAAGCTGTCCCTTACTTACCATCGCTTTATTTTGCAACCACACGTTTTATTCAAAGCACAAATCATGCATTTTATTATTATTTTAGTACGCAAAATATTATGTTATGTTAGAAACGTAAACAATTATTAGTTCATTATTTTGCACATTAAACTGCGTGTTATCCTTAACCCTTTACATACATTGTTGGTTATTTACTTAAACGAACATGTTTATTAATATTATACGAAAATATTTGGAGGTTAAAATTTTTATATTTACCCTGCTCCATCAACTCCCCCTTTGGTAATTTTTAACATCACCACAAAAACCCAAGTTATACAATTTTCTCAGACAGCATATATCTTTTATCCATTTGCTTTTGTTAGTTTTATACTTCTGTATCGCTTTCAACTTGTCTCTTTGTTTTCTTGTACATGTTCTCTTTTATTTCTTCTAACTCTATTTCACCTATTTCTCTCTCTCTTTCCTTGTTTATCATGTTTTCTTTTTCTATCTTATTCTGCTTTCTTCTTCTCTTTATACATGTTACTGCAAGCTTCAATACTAATATTATTATTATTATCATTGTTGCTATTATTATAACTTTCCCTATTATTAATCCACTCATTCTTGTTAACCAATTCGTTACAGACGAAAACCCTTTACCAAGTTTTCCCCAAACACTTTCAACCTCCAGTGGTACTAGTTCTTTGTTCAAATTTGTAATATTTGTTATATACTTCTGTATATTTTCGCTTTTATCAGGAATGTAAGTGCAACAATGTTGGACTTTCAACATTCCACAGACTCCGCCCTCTTTTGCCAAAAGAATGTCAAGGGCAAGACGATTTTGCATCACCATAGCTCTCATGGCAACCATCTCGGTATTTACCATTAAGAACCCTCCAGCAGTATTTGTAGATAAACGATCTACTACTGTGGATAATTTCCGAATTCTGAATGCATTCAAAGATATTCCCACTGCTGGTATCAATGCACCAAAAATATCACCTACTATTTCTGAAAAACTTTCCCTTTTTCTACGTGTAAAGGTATTTATCATTTTGTGTGTTCCTTTTTCCTTTCTATCCACATGAAAAATCTTTGGAAAGACCAGGCCTAAATAACATGATCCATACCAATGGTCCGGCAACCTATAATAAGCCCTATTCCCACAAACGTAATAAATCCCTGGACATATTGGATCTTTTCCCCCTTTGAATCCCCATCCACCTATAATTTGGTAATTGTCATGGCAATTACTGGAACCCACAAAATAATTGTCATATCTTGTCTTATTTCTTCTAATGCACAACCTTCCCTGTTGGGGCCAATCCAGAGTCATAGCTGCATTTGTCTTTTTCTTGTCGTGATGGTCTTCCTCAAACGCCCAAAGAGGTGTTTTTGTCTCTTCTATTACTTTTCTTTCAAATTTCACTCTTCTCTCCTCAACCATTTCTAGAAATACCTTTTCTTCCTTCTTTAACTCACAGGTAAGGTTGTACCTAAATATATTATCTAATGTTAAAATCTTATCTTCTAAGAAATATTCACCAAACGTCTTTCCCTCTTTTATTTTATTAAGCTCGGGAACTACAGAAACCTTTGCAAAAATCCTGTCTACATCAGTGTAATAATATTCTAATCTGCCTGTTTTGTAAAATAAGCTTGCTAATACACTACATGTTATTCCATACGTCAAAGGGAGGTGATGATAAGTCACACCCTCTGCTACAGATGCAGGCAGCTGCATACAAACATAACAATCCCTTACATCCATTGTTTCTACGTACTCATACAGTAATTTAGTAAACACATTCTTTGAAAAATCTGTTATTGATTTGTCCTTATGTAATTCTGCACTACTCCTTAAAATAACTGGCTCTTGAGTGTTAGCTCCTTTTTCTTTCTCAGTGTTATTAGATTTTTCCACTACAGCTAAACTAATTGGAATAGTTATTGCTAAAACTACCCATACTGTTATTAATAATCCTGTACAAAAACAGCACATTTTGCACCATCTACTTAAAAACTCACATCTACATTTTCTATCTCTAATATTCTCCATTTTGTACTTGTTTTCTAGAAAATTGTGTCACTACACCTCAGAAATGACTTGCTTGCCACTCTGTACTTTCAAAATGTTGTCTTTACTTGGTTCTTTCTTTTAATTCTTTCTCAGAATTCTTTCTTTGTCACATCCGGTATAGTTGTCAGTTCAGTGTTTTTGTCAAATCCGGTAAACTATCTACAGAAACCTCTTCAGGTTTGTTGCTTCAGGTTTGTTGCACTTCACTTTCTCCCATCAGGTTTCTTTGTTCTGGGTTTTCGTGAGTGTTCAATTCTTCTTTGTAACTAGTCAGAGCACGATACAACCATTCAGGTGATCTGTACTTCTGATTCACTTTCTTTATTCTTTTTGTTTTCTGTAAGTGTTTACCACCTTGTTTTCCTTGCTCCTTTTGACTTGTTATTTCATTCACTTGTTCAGCACTTTTTCCATCCAATTTTACGATTCTGTATCTTAATTTTCTTACTTCATCGGGCCAATTGTCTCCTTTTCTTGGCCTTTTTGCTTCACTTCCTTTTTCCTCTCTTTCTGTTTTCCAATTTCTTTTTCTTGTCTCTAGTTTTTCATTTCTTTCTTCTCCACTTTCTTCTGATTCTGTTTCAATCTTTTCGTTATTTCCTCTTATTTTGAAACTAATTATTTCGCTTTCAGCTACTTGTGGTTCTTTTCTTATCTTCCTTCGTTCACCTACTTCTGTCCCTCCTCGAGGTTCTTCCGTTTTGTGTCAGTTTCTCTATCTACTTCTAAATTTCCCTGTTCTTGTGTTTGACTATCTGTCCCTACTGCTCCTCGGGGTTTTTCCGATTTTTCTAACTTTTGGTCTGAAACTCTCCCTTCTTCATCTATTAATATTATCTTCGAAGGAATTTTACCACAACTTGTACTTGGTTGTTCACTATCACTGTTTTCTGGCTCAGTTTCTTCTCTTATGCTTTCATAATTCCACTTTGTTTTTAAATTTCTTCTCCTTCTGAATGTTCTGTATCAGATTCTGAACTAGTATCAGATATTTCCAGATGTCGACTTACAGGTCGATCTTCAAATTCTGGAACCTCAGCTATTTCTTCTATTTCATCTTCTTCTTCTTCTATCGTTTCACTTGTAATTGGGTCTTCCAGATGTCGACTTACAGGTCGATCTTCAAGTTCTGGCACCCTGTTTGTCTCCTCTTCTCTTTCTGATGCTGAACTGTTGTCTGATATTTCCAGATGCCGACTCACAGGTCGATCTTTAGGTTCTGGAACTCTAATGGTGTGGCTGGCATGTACCCAGTGTTTCACTCCTGCACACTTAACTGCGGTGGTCGTCACTAAGATCACTTGTCGTGGTTCGTCCCAGCGAGGAACCAAACAGTTTCTTCTCCGGTGGACTTTTATTCGAACCCAATCTCCTGGATTCAAGTCGTGTGCTGGTTTTCTTTCAAGAGTGGTCGCATCCGGTCCAACCTGATGAAACACAGAACGCACCACATCAGCCAATCCTTTGCAATAATCCAGTACTAGATCATCAGTTATAGTCAGTAGCTTGTTGACAGGTACTTGTGCTTGTCTCATTGCTCGTCCCATGATTATCTCATGTGGACTGAGTCCAGTCTTCCTTTCTGGAATACTTCTGATTGTCATCAGAACCAATGGCAAAGCATCTGGCCATTTCAGTCCTGTAGCTTGACACATTTTTCCTAACCTGTTTTTGATTGTTCCATTTACTTGCTCTACTATTCCAGAAGCCTCTGGTCTGTATGCACAATGCAGTTTCTGTTTAATACTAAGGGCTTCACAAATCAGTTTAACTAATTCGTTTTGGAAATGTGTTCCTCTATCTGTTTCAATCGTGACTGGAAAACCATACCTCGGAATGAATTCTCGCAGCAAAAGTTTTGCTACTGTAATACTGTCATTCCTTCTTGTTGGATATGCCTCCACCCAACGGGAAAACAAACAGACGACCACTAGAACATACCTCAATCTGCTGCAAGGTGGCATTTCTATGAAATCCATCTGCATTCTGGTAAAAGGACCCCCTTCTCGTCCTATTCTTCCTAGACTCACTACTGTCTTCCTTCCTGGATTTAACTGTTGACAAGTAAGACATCTTTGACAAAGACTCTCAGCTATGGCTCTGAATTTTGGATTGTACCATGTTTGTCTAAAAAGTCTGATCATTGAATCTCTCCCAATATGGGCTTGCCCATGGTACATCCGTGCCATGTCAGAAATCATGCTATCAGGCATAACTGGTCTCTCATCCCTGTAAACCCATACATCAGTTTCTTCATGTTTCCTACATCCTGCTTTTAGCCAAGTATCTTTCTTTTCATCTTCTGCAGCTTCTTGTAACTGTCTTACCTCATCCCATGTTTCAATTGAGTTAGTAAAAAGCAACGGACAAGAAATATGCTCTCTCTCGCGGCATTTATTCAAAGAAACCAGGGGGCATATTAGCAAGACCCACGTTAAAATTATCGCCGTTTTAGCGGCAGGAAACTGCCGCTAAAACGGCGATAATGGGCTTGCTAATATGCGTTATAGAATTCCAATAGAAGCCCAGGTTAGATGTGCAGGACATCTAACCTGTGCTTCTATTGGAATTCCATAACGCATATTAGCAAGCCCATTATCGCCATTTTAGCGGCAGTTTCCTGCCGCTAAAACGGCGATAATTTTAACGTGGGTCTTGCTAATATGCCCCCACATTCTTTGCACAGTATTGTGCCATTTCGTCAGCATATTTGTTGCCAACAGTAATGTAGTCTTCCCCATTTTTATGTGCATTGCACTTCACTACAGCGATCTCTTTAGGCAGCTGTTTCACCTCAAGCAACTTTTTCACAAAATCTCCATTCCTTATGGGTGTCCCTGCAGACGTCAAGATACCCCTTTGTGACCAAATCTGACTAAAATCATGCACGACTCCAAAGCCGTACTGGCTGTCAGTCATAATCGTAACCCGTACATTTCTTCCCAACTTACATGCTTGAATCAGAGCTACTAATTCTGCAACTTGGGCAGACCGTACACCTTTCAAACAAGATGCTTCCAATACAGTTGCTACTGTGCAAACTGCATATGCTGCACTTAGAACTCCATCACTTGTTCTTAAACATGAGCCATCCACAAACAGAATATAATCTGATTCTTTCAAAGGCTCGTCTCGTATATCAGCTCTTGGTTTAGTACAGTATTCGAGCACATTCAGACAATCGTGATCTACTTCATCCATTTCAATCACATTCTCTTCATCTGGCAATGATGTTGAAGGATTCACATTCATACATCTGTCAATGGTCACATTATCTGCACTCAAAATTACCTTTTCATACCTAGTCAGCCGACTATGTGTCATGTATTGGGTTTTCGTTCTTGTCAAAAGAATTTCCACAGAATGGGGAACATACACTCTCAATGGATACCCCATCACTATACCTTCACTCTGTTCCAGACTCACACAAGTAGCAGCAACTGCTTTCGGACATCCAGGCAACGCTTTTGCTACAGGGTCTAAAACAGCTGAAAAATATGCAATTGGTCTTTTCATAGTTCCATGTCTCTGCACCAAAACTGAAAATGCACATCCATCTCTTTCACTGCAAAACAGCTCGAAATCTTTCTCATAGTCAGGCATTCCTAATGCTGGAGCCTCACACAATTTCTTTTTCAGCTCTCTGAATGCTTTCATTTCTTCATCATTCATTTCAAAAGGATCTTTAACATCCTTCTTTGTCAGTTTCTGCAATGGTTTAGCAATTAGTGAAAAACCGCTTATCCATTGTCGACAATATCCAACCATTCCCAAAAACATTCTTACCTCTCTTTGTGTCATTGGAGCTCTCATTCCTTGAATCATTTTTATTCTCTCTGTCGTTACCTTTCGCACTCCTTTCTCAATTTTATGCCCTAAATACTGGACTTCTTGTTTACAAAACTGCAATTTTGAAGGGGACACTTTATGTCCTCTTTTGCTAAATGATTCAGCAAAGCAATCGTGTCATTGACACATGCTTCCTTCGTTTTTGATGCCACCAGTAGGTCATCAATATACTGAACCATTACTGACTTTTCTGGCATTCTTAAATCTTCCAATGATTTCTTTAAAATCTGATTAAAGATTGAGGGACTTTCTGTATACCCTTGAGGAATTCGGCACCATGCCAAAATACGCTCTCCAAACCTAAACGCAAATATTGGCTGGCTATCTGGATGTAATGGAATAGAGAAAAATGCATGACATAAATCAATCACAGTGTACCACTCTGCTTCGCGTGGAATATGGTATAGAATCACGGCAGGGTTCGGTACTATTGGGCAACAAGGCACAACAATTTTGTTTACCTTTCTTAAATCCTGTACGATTCTATATGTTCCATTTGGCTTTTTCAGTCCCATTATTGGCGAATTACATGGACTGCTCATGATTTCTTTTAGAATCCCTTGTTCAATGATTTTATTTATTACTGGCGTTATTCCTTCAATTATTTCTGGAGTCAATTTATACTGGGGCGTATTTGGGTAACTCGTTCCTTCTTTTACTGAAATTTTTACAGGATCTACTCCTTTCATTAATCCTACATCTTCTCCTGTCAAGTCCCACACTTCTTCTTTTACTGTCCCTTTCAACTCAATTGGGATTTTCTCTGCATCAAATACAGGAAACAAACGATTTACTTCTGGTTCTAAATTTACCATTGTCATTTTGTACAGTACATCCTCATCCGGAGTCTGAAATGCAATTCCGTCTGGAGTACAATAAATTGTGCAATTCATCTTACACAATAAATCGCGTCCTAAAAGGTTAACGGGACTACAATCACACACCACACATCGGTGCATTTCACTAAATGGACCAATTCTTACCTTTACTAATCTAGTAAGAGGCGTTTCAATTTGCTGATTGGAAACTCCAACCACTTGTATATGTTCACCTGAGAGAGGAAGATTTGGAATTTCCACTGACCTAACAGTAGAACGGGTAGCTCCAGTGTCAACAAGGAATGTTATATTTGCACCATTCACTTCTCCATCCACAAATGGACCTGACTGGTCTACCTCTAGAGTTGCGCCAAGCACGCACTCTTCCCTCTCTTTCAGACACCGTCATGAGCTTTCATACGACTCATCCTCACTCTGTCGTAACCAATATTGTGAGATTTCAGCTGCACGTGACAACTGTTTTACCTGTTCTCCTCCGTAGAATCCTGTTTCTGCACTGTATTTCTGTTGATTAGCACTCTTGGGAAGTGGTGGTTGTGGCACCTGACCTTGTTGAGTAACTACCTCACTCTGCACCTGTGAATTTAATGTTTGATTTTCTACATTAGGTTTAGGAGGAAATTTACACTTGTTTCTCCAATGCCCTAGCTTTCCGTAATTGTGGCATGGCCACTTTTTCTTTGCCTCATCTATGCTCATTTGTCCTTTTCCTTTACCTATATTAGGTCGGGATTTAAACTGTCCTGTTTCACTGCTAGTATTATTCAATTGAGCTGCTTGCTTCTCTGCAACTTTCACCTGTGCCCACATGGCTTTTTCTTTCAATTTACGCTGTTTACTCTCAATTTCATCACTGCAATACTTAGCATATCTCAAAACCTCGTCCACTGTGCTATTCTGCCACCCTATCAAATGCTGCTTAATCCTTTCACTTATCTCCGGTGTTAATCCATACACAAACCTATATACAAAATGACTCATGTCCTTCTCACTTAGCGTCTCATAACCACTATACTGTTTGAAAACCAACAACAATCTCTCATAGTACGCATGCACTGATTCTTTGCTTTCCTGTGTTGTTCTGTCTATTTTCACCCAATCTGTTTCTTTTGGTGGAATTTTATTTTTCAAAAAGGTAACTACCTGATCATATTTCCTCATCACTTCTGGACCTGGCGCTCCTGTTTTTGCATCCCTTGGATATTCTACAGTTGGCCAATCAATTGTAATCTTACATTCTGTCCACAAATCAGCAGGCACTACTATGTCAAACAATCCATCTAGATCTATCCACAGCACTTTTGATACCTTAACAAATCTCTCCACTTGTCTGTACCATTCTACTGGTTTCTCTCTCAATTTTGGGAAGTCATTTGTAAATGACAGTATATCCTGTCTGGTCCACGGAACATGCACATAACTACCACCTGATGTTTCTCTCATTGGGTACTCTCTGGTAACTGGTTCCTTATCTGTCATTGCAAAAGCCAAAGATGCTTTATCTGTTGTTTTCTCATTCCTCTTTGTCCATCTATTTCTCCATCTATCCACATCACCCCACTTTCTCAATAAAACAATCAGTTCTTTTATCTGGGTCAGTCTTCCTGATGTGTTCAAATTTTCTATGTCTTTCTCACAAAAATCTACTCTGTACGGTTTCTGCAACGTCCTCACTTTCACAAATTCCACTCCTAGTTCACCTGCAATCTCTTCCAATTTGTCATGTAAATTTTTAGCTCTCCATGTAAGACTCTTACACAAAAACATAATCTCATCATCCTGATAATTCTTTAGTTTTTCCGTTCCAATCGTTCCCAAAATCAACTCTTCCATGTCTATTTTTAACCTAATTACATCTAATGGTTTTTCTTCTGGTTCTTTTGCTTTTAGTGCTTTCATCCATTCATTTAACTCTTCTGGAGTCGGACCTACAGGTGTACTATTTAACTCAATCCAATCACTGGTTCTTTCTGGTGTTCCTGATGCGGACTCTGTCACCATAGGCATTCTTCTAACCTCACTCTCATTTATCGTCAAATTTGTAGGTGGACTTGGTCTACACGTACTAGCCGAATTGTGTGCACCTTCATTATTCAGTTCCGTCCCTTCTCTTTTTCTTTGCACATGTGAATTCATGGGAATCACCAAAGAATGTTCATTTATTTTCTGATTTTCAAAAATTGGCATTACTGGACCTATTGTTACTGGTACAGTTACAGCTTCCATATTCTTTGTCAATTCTCTTATTTTCTCTGTCAATTCTTTTGTCGTTTTTGCTAGTTCAGTTGCATTGTCACTTTCTGTCTCATCATTTTGTGAAAATGTAAATGTTTCTAGTGACCTATTTATTTCATTTCTTCGTTCGGGTTTTTTATTCCTCCCAGTTTCCATTTGCGGTGCATTAGGTGTCACCACTACAGAAGTCTGTTGGTATGGAGGTGGGTTTCTGTTTAAAATATCTTCCAGCAATTCGTCATCTGTTTCACTACCACCATACACATACTTTTTTACCACTACATGCTTCTTTTTCTCAGTACACTTTCTCTTTGCTTCTTCCTCAACCGCAAAAGCTGGAAACAAACCTCCTGCCATGTTAGCGTATCTCCAACGCTTTACTCTGTCCTCATGATTTATTCCCCCCAACCTTCCTGGTATAAACTCATGATTCTTCAATCCTCTGGATCTCTCTCGTTCATACATCTCATCTTCCCATTCCGCTAAAGCTTCAAACTGTGTTGGTCTAGGTCTAGGTTCTAACATTACCATCTTTTCTCGCAAGTTCCGTAATACAGCTACATTAAATGAACCATTCTTAGGAAAAGCCAATGCTCCATCGTTCTTAGTGTATTTTGTCCAATTTTCTAACCAAATGCATGTATGATATCCATATTTCAGCATCATATGTGAAGCTGGTGATTTCGGCGGAGGAATTATTTGTCCCTCTCTAGTCACTACCTTTTTGTCCTTCTTAAAGAAGTTCTTAACTTTCGACATCCAAGACGTTTTCTCTTTTCCATACTCATAGTACGACATGATTCACAACCTTTCTCTCCTACAACAATCTGCAAATCAACTCTGTTCCCTATGCGTTTATTTCAACCAATGCTAGCGCGACTCACACCAACGCTCCAATCACAACGATTTCTGTCTACGGCGCACTGTCCAATCCCAGCGCAGCTTTTGTCTCACGATCACTTCGCTCCTGTTCTCATGTGACTAGCGCACTGTCCAATCCCAGCGCGGCTTTTGTCTACGTCACTTCTGCTCTTGACCCCTCCTTTACAAAATTTATCGGCAATTTCTTTTTCAACAATTCTTGTTAGTTACAACATTTTATCCACATTTCCATTGTCTGATTCGCTAAACCGAAAAGATAGCTTTTGACCATTCACACAAGAATTCTGTATTTTCCAGTAGGCAGCGCTTACCTCTACCCTACCACAGAACTTTCAGTTTCGTCGATAAAGTAGCACTTCCCTCTACCTTACCCTTCTTTCAAGCGAACGGTAAACCCGTTTCTCTGGGGATAAGACACATGTGGAGACTATACTGCTCCTGAGAATTAAGGCCAGAGTTTCACAAGAAAACCGATCACTATTTCACTTACACACCTTTTATACGCAAAATGTCCCTAATATAACACAACCTGTGTTATTACCAAATTGAACTCAGACAGTGTAAAATTCCATGCGACTTCTCTTGCCACACGTGTTCCACTTCCTACTTCCCGGAAGCGTGAAAACTTACATATAACATAACGCGACTCAACAAAAAGTGTTAGACATAAACTTATCAATAATCTATAATCAAAAATCAATAATCACCAAACTAATCTATAGTAACCATAAATCTGCTTCCAAGAAATCTGATCCAGCGCTTACAATAAAAATAATTTCTCCTACTATGTTTTTGGGTCATCCAGGTGCAATTATTTCTCTAACACACACACTATATCCATATGACGGTGGGGCCCATAACACCGCATATACATTCACTTACTCATTTATTTCCCTGGATTTTCCTCCGACATGAAACCTAGGAGAAAAACGATTCGCTGGAAGGAGACGGGATACCTCTTTTATAATGACACAATAATTCTCATTTGCTTCTAAGGTATTCCGCTCATTGGTCGATGGACCAACTAGTAGGAATCAGTTGATGGTGATTAAGACCTGTTCAATCACAATGAACTCTTTTACCAATTTATTATTAATCATTATGCTAAAAAAAATCACTGAGTCAATTGTTTAAAGAATAATAAAGTTTATATAAAGTTTTGAATGCAGGAAATTCGAGATTAATTTATTATTCAGATCATTACGTTTATCATCAATATAAGAATAGTTGTAATTGCATGACAATTTTATTAGACGGAAATGAGGTTATCATACTAAGAACTCTATAGATCAACCTATCTATCTCTCGGGAAATCCTAATAATTTTAATATAATCTTATCAAATGCTAGTTCTCCTAAAGCAGCATCTTATACTCAACTGGAAAAGGAAAATAACAGCAGCAGCATCAGCTCGTCAGCATCAGCAACCGCAAACTCTCCCATCTACAGCATCTAACTTCTTCAGCATCTCCCGCAGCATCCCGCAGCATTCTAACCCCTCCCACCAAGAGTAGGTCTTCTTATACCCTAATTCTAGCTTACAACATAAAATGTTTCTTCTTACATGGCGCGATTCATTCTCATTGGTCCAAAACTCAGGTCCCTATACATTTTAATCAAACTTCCTGGTCTTAACTAGTTCCGTGAGGAATGTCCATGCAAGCATCGTTTCCCACAGTTCATGCACTTGCTCATCCGTTTCGATCAGTCCAAATTTTTCTTTTTCTGCAACAATTTATATAATAGAGTTCTTTCTATTGATTCAACCAGGCTTTTCACGCTTCTTGCTGATCATCTTGGCACACATCTGCTCAGAAGGGTCACAGCAGCCTTGACCATACTTTCATCTTAGCCTCTCGGCATCAGCACGTGATTATCCCTTTGCAACAGCCTCTCTCCTCTATCACATGGTCGCATCCGCTCCTGCACACTCTAGTAACTCGCGGCCATTTTATATTGCTGCTCGGCAGGCCTAAGCGCACTATTTCTGAAGAAAACAAAATGTTATTAAAACAATGAAATATAAACCCCTTCGTTTCCCTCCCGTCTTTCTACGTACCCCAATTAGGTATTACCTAGCATAAGCAACATGTAAAGCTGTCCCTTACTTACCATCGCTTTATTTTGCAACCACACGTTTTATTCAAAGCACAAATCATGCATTTTATTATTATTTTAGTACGCAAAATATTATGTTATGTTAGAAACGTAAACAATTATTAGTTCATTATTTTGCACATTAAACTGCGTGTTATCCATAACCCTTTACATACATTGTTGGTTATTTACTTAAACGAACATGTTTATTAATTAATATTATACGAAAATATTAGGAGGTTAAAATTTTTATATTTACCCTGCTCCATCAGGTCCCTGACCCCTGCCTAAATCAGTTCTGGGTGTCTCCCTCCCAGTGTCACCTTTCTCCCTTTGATACTGGGGGTCTGGATCCTTAATCACTCAGCAGGAGATGGGTCAATTGTTTTATAGCCACAACCCAGGCCTCTTCACCTCCTGTGGCTTCTCCTCGCATACTCTCCAGCTGCAGGTCAGCTTGGTGCCATCTCAACCCCTCCCCGCTCAGATCCAGACAGTCAATCCACATTCAACAGAGACACACAGAAATGCCTAAAGCACAAAACTCAGCCACTTTCTAAAAGAGCGGCTTCTGAACACACAGTGACAAAACCACTTTCATAGAAAGATGGGTTATGACGCTGTGAGTTCATACATACCAAACTTCACCTCTCCATTTTAAACTTATGGGAAACTAGGCTAACAAACACAATACCCAGCCTCCCCCATTCTGTCCTATGGGCAGAATGGCCTTTCACCAGTGAAAAACGAAATGGAGTGTTTTTCACTGTCAGGACATAACACACACCTCAGTATATGTCCTGCCTTTTACCTACACGGCACCCTGCCCAGGGGTTACCTGGGACCTACCACAGGGGTGCCCACTGTGTACGCAAAGGGAAAGTAAGGCCTGACAAGTGGTTGCACTTGTCAGGACAACATGCTAACTTAGCAAACTGCGCGCAGGCCCTACACTGCAGGCCTGAGTTCCCTTCTCCGCGCACCCTTTCCATTACTAGCCCTGGCACACACAGTGCACTTCACTAGGGACTCTACTAGTAAGGCAAACATACCAATCATGGCCAACCAATTACCATTACACTTTACACAGGGAACTACTGTACTTTGACACTGATCAGCAGTGGCAAAGTACCCAAAGCATCTAAATTGGCACTCTATGTCAGGAAAACGGTCTAGGGGGAAAGCAAAAAGTTTTAGGGAACTTTAGCCAGAAAGGCCAAGTCCTACAGGGACGAATATATACATTTTTTTCGCATGCGTTTACAACGCATGTCATAACAACGCGGTTGTTACAACGACCGCGTTGTTATTTCGCATACCGTTACAACGCAAGTCGGAACAACGACTTGCTGTAGAGAGCGCTGGATGTTGGAATAGTATAATTTACTATTCCAACTCCAGTCTGTGTGGACACTAGGGAAGGTGTTGGATTTTAAATCCAACACCTTCTTCCCCCTTAACGCAAGTCGTTTTACCGACTTGCGTTGTAACAGTATGCGAAATAACAACGCGGCCGTTGTAACGACAGCGTTGTTATGGCATGCGTTGTTCCGCTTGCGAACTAAACGCTGTTTACCGTTGGGGACCAGTGTGGTAATAAGGCATGCTTGGATCCGTTCAACTGCTTTTCAACAGATGTCCAGAATTCTTTGATGGATATGCCATTTGATGGCTCAAGGTTATTTGGGGAGAACGCAGATACTGCCCATTAGAAATTTAAGGAGAGCAAAGTGACTGCTCGTTCTTTGGAGTTGGCACCACCAGTGCGTCAGTTGTCTCAACACAGCACCCCTTTCGGGGGTTTGGTAGAGGATACCTTCAGAGACGGTACATATCAGCAGTGCAGTTCAACCAGGCATTTAGAGGACATGGTCAATGAGCAGGTAGACAGCAGACAGCCACCCAAACACAATGATCAGCCCAAACTCCAGTTCCTCCCTTCTGCAACAAGTTCAAAGCCTCTCTAAGTTGACCTTAATGCTTCACAATTGGCAGGTTGTGGATCGTATCACCTACTACTTTCCGGCTTGGAGGGGCATAAATTCAGATCAATGGGTGCTCCAGATCGTGGCTCAAGGTTACACCCTGCCTTTTCAGATATTCCCTCTGAACATTCCTCCACCACCACAATTTATTTTGGTGGACCATTTGTCAATTCTTCAGACAGACGTTCAGGCTCTGCTAGCGAAGAGACAATAGAGAGAGCTCCACTTTCAGAAGTAGGGACTGGTTGTGACTCCAGGTATTTTCTACAACCAAAAAACAGATAGGGGTCTTTGCCCCATCTTAGGGCCTTATTTCGAGTCTGGCAGTCTTTCGACCGCCAGACTCACGGTGGTGGTCCACCGTTCGCTGCATTACGACTTTGAAAGTTGTTGCAGCGGAGGACCACAGGCTGCACCAGAGAACAGTTGTTCCCTGGCTGTGGCACATCTGCGCCACAATGTAAAATGTGAGCATATTACAAGTTCCTCCACTGCCAGCCATTTCATGCGGGAGCCTCGCCGTGAAAAGGCTGGTGATGGAGGAACAAAGGGGCCCTACAGGGTCCCCATGGCCCCCAGCCCTGGGAATACATTCAGGGGGGCACAACATGTGCCCCCCTGTCTGTATACCCCCAAAGTTCCAGCATGGTATGGACTTCACTGTCCATGCCGTGCTGGATTTTTTTTGCTGTTCCCATTGCGGTGCCTGTTTTTCAGACACCGCCATGGGAAAGGCGAAGGACCATCCGCCATACACAAGTTCAACTCGTAATACGGCAGGTGGTCCTTGCGCGAGTTTAGTGCAGCTGTGCCGGCGGAGAGCCAGCTCAACAGCGCCAAACTCTTAATCAGCCCCTTAGATCTTCGACCCCTGAACTTCTTTTTGGGGAAGGACAAGTTAAAAATGTTCACATTGGCCCAAGTTCTATCTGCCCTGGAACCAGGAGACTGGATTATAGTTAGGGCTCCCGGTTTTATGGTATTTATTTTTTTGACATTTCCGTCTGTATTAATCCATATTTATTTTTTGTTAACTTTATCTGTATTTATCCATATTTATTTTGGGTTTTGTAGAAAAATGAAGCTGAAATTAGTATATTTCCATATTTATTTAACTAGTAAATGTGCACTCATGCTTGAATGCCTACTAGGGTTCAATGATGTAAACACCCGCAGAAGATAAATCAATGTACTTATAAGAAAATATGCAAATTTCAGTACCAACCATGGGCATATCTACTTCTGTTAAAGCCTCTTTACTAAAGTCCTTTCTTTTTTAGCCCCCTTACCTATCAATCCATACAGCTATTGGTCTGGCAGTCATGGCAGACAGTATTTAGAATTACTCAAAAAGAAACCCAATTTCCGTTTTTATCCACATTTAAAAATAAATACAGACAAGAAAATAAATGTTTTCTGTCTGTATTTATCTGTAAAAATCAGTAAAAACGGAAAACAGGGAGCCTTAATTATAGTGTTGGAACTGCAGGATGTGTATTTTCACATTCCCAATTTGCATTCTCACAGACGTTACCAGCGTTTTGAGGTGGGACAGGATCATTTGAAATTCGCTGTGCTCCCTTTTGGGCTTACCAGTGCACCTCGAGTGTTCACAAAAGCGATGGCAGTAATTGCAGCACATCTGCCGAGATTGGGAATCCCAGTCTTCCCATACCTCAAGACGACGGCTGACCTATTGATGTATTTGGATTTTGCCATAAATTTGCCGAAGTCACACCTGACTCTTTCGTAAAGACTCCCTTTTATTGGAGCTATACTGGACACAGTGTTGTTTCGAGCTATACTTCAGCCGTGGCAAGTCCAGAACATTCGGGATATTATCCCAATGTTTCAGCCTTCAGCCTGGATGTCGGTGTGAGTGGCTCTGAGGCTTCAGGGCTTCTTGGCCTCCCGCATTCTGCTTGTGGAACATGCCAGGTGGCACATGGAAGTGCTGCAGTGGAATTTGAAGTCTCAGGGGACTCAGTACCAAGGAAATCTGTCAGATTTCACCCAGGTGTAAGAGGGGACTGCAAAAGACCTGCAGTGGTGGCTACTAGACTGCAGGCTACTAGACTGCAATTGGACCAGCAGCAGACGCCTCTCATTGCCCCACCCAGAACTGACCATTGTGACGGAGGCATCTTTGCTGGGTTGAGGAGGTCATTTGGGGGGACATGGAGATCAGAGGACTTTGGTCTCTGGCGGAAGCTCATCTTCACTTAAATTTGTTGGAGCTTCAGGCAATTTGATTGCCTTAAAAGCTTTTCTTCCAAGGATCAAAGGTCAACGAGTGCAGGTACTCACGGAAAATACGACTGCCATGTGGTATTGCAAAAAACAGGGTGAAGTGGGTTTGTGGGTTCTGTGTCTGGAAGCTCATCGTCTTTGGGAGTAGCTAAGCGATCAGGACATATCTTGGATCGTCCAACACCTGGTGAGATCTTTAAACATCAGAGCGGACAAACTCAGCCGGCAATGCCAAGCAGATCACAAATGGCATCTGTGGTCAGAGGTGGTACGGGGTATCTTCCAACCATGGGGAGAACCCTGTCTCGATCAATTCACCATCACGAAGAATGCGCTGTATCTAGAATTTCGCATGTTGAAGTACCCAATGCAGTCCTCTCTAGGAGACACCTTTCGTCTTCACTGGGGCTCGGGACTCCTATATGCCTATCCGCCACAACCTCTCCTACCCAGAGTGCACAAGAAGATCAAGAGAGACCGGACCCAAGTTATCTAGACTGGGCAAGGAGAGTGTGGTTTCTAGAACTTCTTGCTATGAGCTCCACCGATTTAGCTGCCTTTGAGGGTGTACCTTCTGTCACAGCAGCAGGGTCAGGTTCTGCACCCGAGTCCAAGTGGGTTACAACTCCGTGCATGGAGATTGAGCCGAGGCATTTGTTAACATAAGAACTTCCTCCATAAGTTGTTGGTGTAATATTGGCAGCCAGGCGTCCATCTACAAAGACTGTTTACGATGGGCGCTGGAAGAAGTTCTTGGTGTGGTGTGCTTCACATCAGATCCAACCCTTACAAGCTTCCCTTTCCGATGTTCTCTTGTTTTGTTTATCACTGGCTCAGCAAGGTCTGGCTGAAGCTACAGTTAATGGTTATTTAGCAGCCCTTTTGGCTTTCTTACGTTTACTGGACCAACCGCCATTTTTTAAATCACCTGTTGTGATTAGTTTTTTAAAGGGGTTGGCCCATTTGTTTCCTCCTGTTCCTATTATAATACCACAGTGAGATTTGAATCTAATGTTAACTTTTTTAATGTGCTTACCTTTTGAGCTCATGCATAGTTGTTCTTTGCGTCTGTTGACTTTGAAAACAGTGTTCCTTGTAGCCATTATGGCCGCTAATTGAGTAAGGGAACTTCAAGCTTTATCATTGATGCCTCCATGTTTCCTTTTTTACGGATAAGTTGGTCCTTCGAACGAGAGCAGCATTCCTTCCTAAGGTAATTACGTCCTTTCATGTGGGACAATCAATCACTTTGTCATTCTTTTATCCGCCACCTCATCCTTCAAAGGAAGAGGAATGGTTACATCAACTTAATCCCAAATGAGCTCTTAGTTTATATTTAGAGAGAACTAGGACATTTTGACAGAATGAACAATGTTTTGTTGGATTCTCAGGAGTGAAAAAGGGAAAGCCAGTACAAAAAAGAACAATTTCTAGGTGGATTGGCTTATGGCTTATTGCTATAGTCTAGCCAAGAAACAGCCTCCAGAAGGGCTGCATGCACATTCAACTAGGGCAGAGGCTGCTACTACGTCTTTGGTTCGAGGTGTACCGGTGTTAGATGTGTGCCCGGCTGCAATGTGGGCATCTTTGCACACATTCACCAGACATTATTGTTTGGATGGTCAAGTAAGAAAGGGGCATATTGTCCGGTCTGTCCTGCAAGTTTTTTTAGTGTGAGTGATTCCACGAACCCACTACCTGAGAGGTACTGCTATGGTATTTATTCAAAAGATGAGGTATCTGTGGTAAGATGTCTCTCTCAGAAGAACAAGTTACTTACCTTTGGTAATTTCTTTTCTGGAATACACTCTATCTTACCGCAGATTCCTCAGCTTCCCTCCCATCTCCCACCTCCCCGTTCTCTGGTAGGGACTAAAGTAAAGGTTTATGTGGATACATGCTTACGATATTGGATATCTACACACAAAAAATGCATACTTATCATACACATTGCAATTGGGTTTCTTAAGGCTCCACTGCTGTTGGTATGGGCAGAGGACAGAAAGAAACTGGCACGAGCAGGTGACGTATATGTAGGGAAGTCGACGTCACAGCCGATCGAGATTCAGTCAAATGTGGAATCATGATGTAACACAATGGCACCTGCTGATGTCGGAGGCCATTGCTATCCAAAAGTTTCCGGATCCAGCCTGAATTATCTGAAGTGGTGTAATGGTGGAATCACTGGCATACCAAATAACAAGTATAACGCGAAATTCTGATAATGATTCAAGATTAATCCAGCGTAAACAAAATTTTGCATTACTTAATTGTATGTGGGCAACCTTAAGTTTGCGTTATTGATTTTAGCATGTAATGCATCCTCACATGATGCATTTCATGCTGAACAATAGCACAATATGCCAAACTGGCAGTTCGCATAATTTTGCATGCTTTTGCATAATTTTTCATAATTTTGTTTGCATTTCGCTAATTTCCGCAATTGAAATTGAGTGACTTTCACCCAGGCCTACCTACAGTGCCTTATCCCTCCATATGGCCCAGCTAGAAGGATTTTCGTGAAATAACTCCATTCACAAGGCTCCCTCCTTGTTAACTATCTCATCTTCCATAATCTCTCCTCTATTGTCTCTTGCCCTCCTCTGAGCTTCAATACATTATTGGAGAAGCAGACAGTATTATACCCAAAACAAATCATAACATAGCGAAGAAGGCAACAGTTTTCGTTCCAAGTAATGTTTGCAACAACAAATCAAAGGGATACAGTTTGGGGGGAGATTTTGCTGGTGAAATAGATTTTTTTTCCTGATGAATAAGTGATTCCACAAACCAGGTGGCCATAGAGGGCTGGTAGATGTTTCCAATGGCTAATTTCGCTCTTTCTTTAAAATATTGCTTAATGTGCTTAAATATTCCTCTTGGACATGTATGTTCTCGTACATCCTTAATGGTTGATATGGCCATATCCGTGCATGGATTGCCTGCTGGCATATTGACGTTTTTCCCAAAGAAACAGTAGCTGCTTATCAGTCCTGTGGGCTACATGGGGCCATCAAAGTAGCCCAAGAAATGGAAACTCTCTTTGGAGGAAAAGGCTAAAGTAAATGCTGGTGTGGCTGGAAGCAGGCACCTGTATACTCTGTCAACTTCTAGCTGCAGCCAGGCATGAGCCCACTACAAGCTAGTGAATTATTGAGGCTCCCATGTAGAAAGCTTTGGTGCTAAGCGTAAATGTGTGTGTACAAGGCGTCATATTTACTAGAAAATGTCTGAGCATGGAGCTGCACCAAATTTGGCAGTGCTGCGCTCTGACATTTTCAAAACGCAGGGATGCACCGTATTTACTACAATATGGTGCACCCCTGTGTTTTCCCTAGCACTGGTGCTAAATGTAGCTCCCTAGCGCCAATGCAGGCACCCTTGCACCAGAGTGCAAGGGAGCCTGCATTGCAGGGATTGATTGTTTTTGTGCAGGAAGGTGTCCTTCCTGCACATAAACAATCCATAATGGCTATTTGTTACTTCTATGTGTGCTGCATTGGCAGCACACATAGAAGTAGCAAATCGCCATTATTCAATGATTGTTTATGTGCAGGAATGGACACCTTCCTGCACATTAACAATCATTAATGGCTTTTTGCTCTTTCTATGTGTGCTGCAGAATGCAGCACACATAGAAAAAGCAAAAATGAGGAGAAATAAAAGCATTTCTCCTTGTGCGCCATTCTAACGCCTGCTCTTGCATGGCGTTAGTTTTTTGTCACGGCCACAGATTTACACCTACTTGTAAATCTGGGGCAGCAACAAAAAGCAATGGGTATTGCGGTGGAACGCCCACAGCAACACCCATTGCACACCCGTTTGCCGAAGAGGACTGCAGCGGAAAGGAGCATATTTCCAAGGTGTCATTAAGCCACGCTAAGTGGCTTATCGCCACCTTGTAATTATTGAAAATGGTGCTACGCCACAGAAGCGTCAAAAGAAGTGACACTTCAGTGGCGGTAGGGACTTGTAAATATGCCCCAAGGTTTCCACTGAGGTGTTGATTGACTGGGAGCAGGAATGCCACCTAGCAAGATCTACCGGCAGCTGAAGGCAGGCAAGTCTTGGGACAGGCGATAGATCTGAATTTGCCTTTGGAGCCCTGACAAAAATATTTTAAACAAAGGATGTTCCAGTGAAAAAACAAGACAAAAGATAAAAAAGATAATAGCTTTCAGTATACAATGCATCTATGAGATAATTAATTGAATGTGCCATGATTTAGTGCACATTTGAGATGTAAAATAGTCCCTTAAGCATTGCAATAAAAGCACTCCATAAGAGTTGGAGTGATACACCAAACAGCCAATAGCATGAGGAGTGAGAGAAATACTCCTCTGTGGGGAGCCAAAGCTCAATCTGTGTATATTGTTTAACAAATAGGCAACAATTGGGATTAATAGCTCACATAGACAGCTGCTCTGTCAAACCAGACCTAAAAAGCAGGTTCAGGTAACATTGCAGGTACCATGAGAGTTAGTAGTTTGCCTCTGAGCACAGACAAAGGAGGCCCTGATATTCTGAGAGCATTGTGGGAAACCACACAGAGACCAGCACGAGGGCCTGGTCACCCGAGTTCAAACTGCCGCAGCGACCGTGGGGAATGAGGGATAACGGGTTAATGTAGGTGGATTCTGTCACAGCAGGGGGTCTTTATACGCAGACCGAACGTGGATAGTACATAGCGCATTAATACAAGTGCAATATAGATTATGTCATAGAAATGTTGCTTTACAACTGAACAAGACATTATTAGTTCCGCGGAAAACTGGAAAGACTATTAATTACCATACAAGAGGAACAGTGATGGCCTTTAAGTCCTGGCACCCCATCCCAGATAGCCATCGCTCTTCTTCTGGCATGTTTGCCTACAGTGCATCAAGTTATTGTACTAGACATATGCATTTCATAGGGGTTCCGTGGTGATTTCCTCTGTGGATAAAATATTGCATTTTACCTCACGAGATTATGAAATATTGGAATATTTAATTAGCTGCTTGTAAATCCTTGTAAAGTCCACTGCATTTTAAGCCAATATATTTGTATAATTTTGCTGTTCCCACCGACCCTGGACAGGTTTCGGATATTGTCTGAGGTAAAGTCAGACTCGCGCGTCAGACTAGCCAGGCATAATTTAAAAATAAAACACAGCGATTGAGAAAGCTTCTCTGGCACAAGATGCAATTGCAGACAGATGAACATTTGGAAAAATATAAGCTACACTTGACAATTGTTCAAAAAAGTTCTCAAAGAGTTGTTTTTAAGAGCCCCAGAACTCCACGTTTGGACTGAAAAGTCCCAAAATATCGTGCTCTAAAACTCTCAAGCAAAGTTGAAATTAAGTCTAAAAAGCCCCAGGGGTCCCGGATGTTGGAAAAGAACTCTGATGAAAACAAACAGGACGATTGAAAATGCAGATCCAGCAACAATGAAGTGCAGGGGGAGTGGGGCTTAAATTCGCAGGATGCTTCAGAAAGCGGAGCCAGAAAATCTGGGGAAATGTTCGTGTTGTTATCTGAAATCAATAACAATGAACCATATGTTCGCTCATTTTTGCTGGGAAAAAAGCGATCACTGATTAGTGCGGTATGAATTACTGTCTGTGCTTCGACTTGACAGGCGTTGAATCCTTTCCACCGAAATTTGGGCGGGTGCCATTTTGCTTTTCAGCACTGGGAGAAGGATGAGGACTCAGAGCCATGCTTTCTGTTATAAAGCTTTTAAAGGTAACATTAGACCTTCCATGACCATGGTTTTATATCTGGCGAGGAAACTGATACTCAGCCTTTTTTACTTTAAAACCGGAATCAGACTGTATTTTTCCTCCAAAACTAATCAAAACAAGCCAGTAAAGAAAATACTTGGAAACTTTGTTCCTGTGGGAAGAAATCATTTGATAGCAGAGCCGTGTCACTCTCTGCGACCTTTGTTATTGTGGAACAGTTGGTGGAGCGCTCACACCTATTGTGTCCAAGTCTGCAAGACATATCCTGAGGAGCCTGGAAGTAGAGAAGTTCTAAGGTGGACTTCCAAGATGGTGGCGCACTAGGTGTCATTTAAAATGACGTCTTCATTGCAAATGCTTTTAACACAATGGGGTATATGTACAAGGGGATTGCGCCACCCGAACGTCACTTTTTTTAACGTTCCGGTGGCTCAATGCCCTGCACCATATTTACAAAGTGGCTTTGAGCCACTTTTTGTGGCTTAACGTCACTTTGTAAATATGGTACCCTTTCACATAGGTATCTGAGTGAAAGGGGCGTGCAATTGGTGTTGCTGTGGGCATTTCACTGCAACACCCTTTACTTTTTGACGCTGCTCCAGATTTACAAGGAGATCTAAATCTGAGGCAGTGCCAAAAACGAACGCCATGCAATTGCAAGCGTTAGAATTGCGCAACGAGGAGAAATACTATTATTTAGCCTCGTTTTTGCTTTTCTATGTGCGCTGCATTCTGAAGCACACGTAGAAAGAGCAAAATCATTCCCTGCAACGCAGGCACCCTTGCACTTTGGCGCAAGGGTGTCTGTGTTGGCGCTAGGCAGCTATTTTTAGCTCCAGCGCTAAGGAAAACATAGGGGTGTGCCATATTGTTGTAAATACTGCCCATCCCTGCATTTTGGAAATGTCAGAGCGCGGAGCTGCATAATTTGCAGCAGCTCCTCGCTCCATCATTTCCTTGTAAATATGCCCCAATATCTGCATAGCCGAAGCGGAAGTTCTGAAGAATCAACATGTACACCCACAATTATATATTGTCTGAAGGATACATAACATTTTGTTTCATGTCTGTGTAACCTCCTTGCCCCTTTTCTCATACAATTCGCTAGGATCCTTGCAGCCATTTTAAAACACTTTAGAAAAATTAAATAGATTGAACTCCGATGCCTGGAAATACATTTTTAAAATGGGGAGAAGCAAAGGTGTGTTATTTCTATGCCTCTTGAATTGTCTCATGTAACTTTTATATTACAACAACTTCATCAATGTAACAATAATGCTTCATTTTTAAAATAAAAATAAGTGCTAGAGACTAAAGGGCTCATTACAATGGCGGAACGATCGCCACCGCCGGGCCGGCGGTGGCGATCGTTCCGCCATCAAACTGAGATTTACCCACCGCCATATGAGGATGGCGGTGGGTATCGCGGCAGACGGAAAGTCCGTCCGCCGCTTTTCCGCCGGTGGTCGCACCGATTGCCTGGCGGGCGGAGCAGGGCCACTAATTTGGTGGCGGTGCCTAGCAGGCACCGTCCGCCATATTAGGATGTGGGTTTCAGGAGGCCTTTCCATGGCGGCGATGCCGCCATGGAAAGGCTGGCGGGGATTGGGTATGGGGGCCCGTTGCTGGCCCCCCTTGTATAGGGGGGAGGTGTGGGTGCACTGGGGGGTACCCATGGTACCCCCCTGCCTTTCACTGCACCATGTGGCAGGCACAGTGTAGTGCCTGCCACGTAGTGCAGTGAAATGCACAACATGCTCTTTTAGACATCGCAGCGGTGCTGCTGTCAGCAACCACCGCTGCAATGCTAACGGTGCGGAATCAGACCACAGAATTGGCGGTCCCATCCTAATCGGGTAGGCGGGACCGTCGCATGCATGGCGGTTGGTTCCAAACACCGCTACGATGGCGGGCGGATCAAGTCCGCCCGCCATCGTCATCAGCCCCTAAGATATTCCTCAGAAATCAACATTAGATTGCACCATCCACTATCCATGTCATTTCTGCCAAATACCAGTACCAACATGTACACCCCCAATTATATATTGTCTGAAGGATTCATAACATGTCGCTTCATGTCTGTGTAACCTCCTTGCCCCTTTTCTCATACAATTCACTAGGAGCCATGCAGCCATTTTAAAACACTTTAGAAAAATTAAATAAATACAAAACTGATTGCTGGAAATACATTTTTACAGTGGGGAGAAGCAGAGGTGTGTAATTTCTGTGCCTCTTGAATTATCTCATGTAACTATTGTATTACAACCACTTCATCAACGTAACAGTAATGCTTGATTTGTAAAATAAAATAAGTGCCAGGGACTACGATATTCCTCAGAAATCAACATTAGATTGCACCATCCACTATCCATGTCCACCAATGTAAGAAGTAAGTGCTGGTGCTGAGTACAGGCAAACACAGGCACAAATTAACCAATGCCTAACCACTACATCAAATGCAGAGTATAGGTAATTATAATAGATAAATACAATAGCTAGCAGGGTTACATATGTTGTGGAGGTAAAAAAAGTAATGAGACTTCCTGATCCAGGTTCAGGAATATCAAGCAGTAGTTCCTCTCATAAAAAGTTGAAAATACATGACACCACCTTCCAGCAGCAGTAGTTGGTGCTACAAAAACGTAATAGAGAGATCTGGTATCAAATCAAGAGAATAACAATTTTGTGGGATCAAAGAAAGACCTTGATACCAGACTCTGATTAAAAGGTGAGTCGATGCCATATGTGGGATGTCGATGCGTAATTGTTTTGCAAGGTAAAATCACCCACGTGATTGAGGTCCTAATTCGATTTTACTGTATGTGAAAATATGGCTTGGGAGAAATCACATCAAAAACCACAATACAAAAGCCTACAATTTCACCCAATATGTGATGACCAATGTTCCCTCTAATTTTTTTCCTCTGTGTGCGGCAGTGTAAGGTCTCTGTGCGCTGAGCCGAAGCTATGTGCGCCAAGAACCGGACCGCGCATATGGGTGCAGCGACAAATATCAGTGCAAACATCACTCCAAACCTTTGCTTAAAAAATGAAAATACGGTGCATTCTACACATACAGCGCCACATGATGGCTCTTAAGGCAGGTTTGCAATTTACATACAAACACCATGACATGAATTGGTTACACAGGCAAGTAAACTTTGGCTTTAGAAAAGCACAGGACTCCAACGGTGGTACCAATATAAGATTTCACTAAAGATTCTCAACTAGAGATCTGTTCATAGGGTGGGGAAATTTCGGGAGCCTATACAAGATCGCATACCTGGGGATACATGCAGGGGGGCACATGTTATGCCCCCGTGTGCATACACCCCAAGTTCCTGCAGGGCATGGACTTGGCAGTCCATGCCCTGCAGGAATTTGCTTTGGCGTTCCCATTTCGGTGCCTTTTTTATAGGTACCACCGTGGGACAGCCGGGCACTTTGAGATCTGCATGGTGCACATTCTTTGCAGCAGGCCTATTAACCCTCTGCACTACCTTAAAACTTCCGCTAAAGAAAACTCAGAGAGTTATCTTGACATATTTATCATTGCATGAAAATTGCTGGAGTTAAGGAACATCGCAGCAGGTGCTATTAAAACAATAACATACCTGCAAACACGGCGTTCCCCCCACCCACCCCCCGAAGTCCGCACCCGGTACAGTGGCACCGGTCACACCCCCCTAGAGCCGGCCCTGGCTCCGCGGCTGAGCCCTATTAACCAAAGAAATGCAGGGACATCTTAAGGATTTTGGGGGCCCTGGGCCAAATCTATTTTGGGGGCCCCTGTTCAGAACAGGTTTGAATTTATGATTTCATTTCAGCTCTTTCTTGCCCTCTTAGGCCAGGTCACTGACAGTATACAGGCGCAATTGTCCGAATTCTAAATGTGTTTACATCTAATGTTCAGGAATAGTGATGTGTTTTATCAATATTGTAACACATCAGCAGTTCACTAATATTACTGCAAATAATATCTGTGTCACACTCCCATTTCTCATATGTTTGGTCCTATTGCGATCTAAAAGAAACCTTTTTATGGATGTTGCTTGAAAAATAAACATTTCTCTGCATAATGGCTATAATAGACTCTCACACATCACCCACCTTAAAAATAAATTAAAGGATAATAGTATTCAAAACAATCGATTTAGTAATTATTCAAGGTCATCACGGCAAGACTATCAGGAGGCTCCCCTTAAAGGCTGGGGCCCTGAGCCAGAGCCCACTTTGGGCATGCCTTAAATCGTCTCTGAAGTCTCAGCCCTGCCAAGTACCACGCATCAGGCGTTAGACTAATGCATTTCAGTGTGGTGGTCCGCATCACTGCACTGAAATGCAGTCACTCATAATTGTGGGTCCTCAGGAGCGCTAGTAATCATGCACTAATACTGACTGATTGATTTTCACTGACTAACTTTAACTCCTGTGCTTATCTTAACTGACTGACTTTAACTCCTGTGCGCTTATTTCAGTTTTCTACTGACTGCTCCCTCCAAGCAAAACAAAGCTGAGTCAGAATCGTAGCTTTCACTAGATGCGGGTGGGGCTAGGCAGTGGGTGTGCGTTCACGTGAGCTTGGCAAGAGGGGGCAGAGCCTTAGTGGCTGAAGGCTGGAGTAGGCCCGTCGACGCCCTGACCAAGCTGTGCAGAAGCAGCGATAGTCCATGCTGTCAAAGGCAACCTGGTGGTAAGTTCTGAGTGACTGAGGGGTAATTATGGGGAATGATACGGGATCATGTTCATGCGCGCTGGGCAAGTATGACTTGATGGAATGGTGGAGCCGCCTATCGTCGTGGAGTCAAGTGTGCGACATACGGGTTGAATATGTGACTGCTAACCATGCGCCTCCTTCACCTGTTTCACACCGCGTCTGCTAGGCATGTGGATTAGAATATTTGCTTTCGGCAAGTCGACATATAATTGACAGAGCCGAGCCAGACATCCTGGTTGGGTGTATGGTTTCCACATTGAGAAACATACCGGCCGTTTGTACGGTTTTCTCGAGAGGCCAAAGTTTGTCCCAGTGCAGCTGCTACTGAGCCATAGAATCATGCTCGGGCCGGCGTTTGCCAAGGGAGTCGTTACGGTGAAGCGGCCCGTACCAATTGCTGCTCTTTAAGAGTCGCCTCGCAAAATAAGTAATGTCTCGGTGAGGCATTTCTCTCACTGCTTCAAAATGTACTTTCAATTATTAATAGCACCAGCGTGCCGCCCCCTGGTGCCGGTCCAATTAATTTCAGCACCAGCGCGTTAAGTCAGCAGAGCCGCCGGCCTGGTCAGTGCCAGTGGTGTGTAGTTCTGTGACAGCCTGTGGCTGCAGGGCTGAATTGGTTACATCATTTTTTTAACAGTACGATCAGGTTAGCTAAGTTAGTGCCCTTCCAATTTTGGGGGCTTGCTCAGGGGCGCAACTAGACCCCAACTTCTGGGGGGGGGGGCTAACACTCCCAGCCAGAGGTTAGATTTACTGTTCCCAATCTAAAGTAAGTAAAAATTGGGCAAGTGTTGGACTTCGAAGAGGTTAGATTTACTGTTTCCACTGTAGCATAAGCAAAAGTAGGGAACGTTTTGGAGTTTAAAGGGTTTAAATTTACTATTAGCAACTCGTAATTTTTTAATGAAAATATATTAATATCGAACAAAATAAAAAAGTAAACATATTTAAAACAAACCATATATTCATTAATTTTAAATCAAATTAAATTACATTTTATAATATACTTTTTATACGAAAGATAAATGAAAAATATAAAAATGATAAATAATTAAAATATATGCAGTTCCCTCAATACTACCAAAAAACACAAACAACCACTAACAAACAATTAAAATGAGTAAAACAAATATAAACATGAAACTTTAATATTCAAATAATTATTACATAAAACAAAAAAATTAAAACAATTAATAAAAATAACATTATTTTAAACTAATCAGTCAACAATTAGTTAAAAAACAAAATAGCAATTATGCTATCTATTTATTCATTTACTTAATTATCAATTAATACATTCGTTTAAATTAATAATTAACTATAAATGAAAAGCAATAACTTACAACCCACTAGTAAATCAGAAATTTCTAACTACATTTAAAAACAATTAAATATCAGATTAAAAATTACAGACAATACAAAAAACTAATAATATAATACCAATACCTTATAATGCCATAATAACTAATATTTATCAAAATTATCAAAACACAATATTTTTAGAATAAATAAAACGATATTACATACTTCAACATTTTAAAAACTATATTATGTACCTATAAACACAACATGCATACCTTCTATCTTCTGTCCTAGACTATGTTTGAATCAACATTGAAGAGATATGTCTGTTACAGCTGTTATATGCAAAGGTTGAAACGTTCCCATACTGAAAACCAGCCCTTTTTTTCTTCTCAAGAAGAAAACTCGGGCTTGCCGGAGATAAGACTCCAGACACTGCCCAGGCGAGCCCACAACACAATCTGCCCCGCTCTATTCACAAATGAAATGCAACAAGTCTACAAGCATGACGTGCTTGTAGACTTGCTGCCTTTCATTTGTTAATAGGGCACCACTGCAGGGCAGATTGTGTGCCTTTGTTAAAGTAATCATGTTAATTGCAGCGCATGATGGGCGCTGCGATTAACATGATTACTTACAAAAATGCCACATAATCTGACCGTTTTCGCACCACACGTATTTCAAAAGCGGCGGCGCGAAGGTCGTCAGTTGCCTGTGCACGCTTTACATTTTATAATGCGTGCTACGGGAGACATAGGTGCGCGCGCGCACCTTAGAGGGAACAGTGGTGATGACGCATACAGAATTACCTTATGTGAAACAATTCATACCCACAAATCAAAAGTCCATTTGGACAAACCTAATGATGGGTAATGACCTCCTTCTTAATTTTTTATATATTTTGTATGGTTTGTTTTATATTTGTGGATGATACATGCCACTTTTATATATAAGAACTTTGTCTCTTTTATGGATTTGAACATAAATCCGAATAAAGATTTTGATTGATGACCGCCAAAACCTTCTCCATCTTAAAGCAGGTGGAATCATTACAATTAACTTAAAATACATAAAACATATTTGAAGGTGGAATGTTGTGGGCCAGAATGTTATAAAGTACACAGGCATCAATAAAAAGTAAAAACAGAAAAAATATTTCCTTTCGAATTTTAAAGTCCATGCATATCAGTATAGGACCCTCATCACATTTGTTTGACCTCTGTAAACAGAACGAAGAGTTAGCACCCACATAAGAGCTAGAAGTTCCTCTTTTAAATGACATCTCTGTCACCCTTTCGGTGAGCACATTTTACCTGAAAAACCATATGAAATTGTGCATTTATTAATCTGGATCCCAACAAACTGGTGAATACATACCTATTCTTCAGGCAAGTCACATGAGTCCTGTAGTCACAACACTCTGCCAATACCACATTAAGGAAATACCTAACCCTGTAGTACTCTAGGGTGAGGGACAACTAATGAGTCTCCCTCATAACGCTAATGCTAGACAAGCATCTGATCATGCATAAGCACATTAGTGCTCTCACCAAAGGAGCGAACTTCCAACTGAGCATCCTAAGGAAAATAAAACCGTTCCTACCCCACAATGACTTCAAGATTGTGGTGCAAGCCCTAGTGATCTCTACACTGGATTATGGTAGCGCAATACTCTGTGGCCTTCCTAGATCGAAGACGGCGCCACTTAGGACCTCTCTCAACTCCGCTGCAAGGCTCATTACAGGCTCAAAACATTATCATCACATCATGCCTGAGTTGAAGTCACTAAATTGACTCCCGTATGAAGCAAAGATACATCTAAAAATTGCATGCATGACCCACAAAGCTTTACATTTAAATACCCCAATATATCTTGCTTACAAATTTGAGCTCTCTAGGGGCTCTAGATCTTCTAGGGACTCCAGCACTTTACTGCTCAAGCCACCGAAATTCCATAAAAAGAAAACCTACAATCGAGCATTCTCGGGTATTGCACCAAGAATTTGGAACTCCCTGCCACCTGAAATAATACTGAATAATTCCACGGCTTTCTTCAAAAAGGAAGGTAAAGAGATACTGCTGAAGAAATTTCTGGGCTAGATCCCTAATCATCCTAGGACTCGCTAGTTTACACTTGTCTTTATCGAATTGTTATGATTGTTATGATCTGTTATGTTCGTTTCTTGTCTGGTTGTGCTATGGTTTCCACTTCCTGTACCTTCGTAACTGGCAATCTGTAAAGCGCTCTGATACCCCATGTGGTCTTGTTCGCGCTATATAAAACTTTTAAAATAAATAAAAATAAATAAATAACTGCCTTGAAGACCACAGCAATGAACACCGAATCACCAACAGCACAGTAACTGAGTCCATGTGATAAAACGTCCCATAATTACAGTACTCAATGCTTAAATACATCGACAGGCAGCATCGTCGGGACACACCACCTGCTCAGAACACTTGCTGTTCTTAGATCAGCCTCTGATCCCCATTGTAAATTTAACATACGTAACAAAATCAAATTTTCAATAAGACACATTGCAGAAGTTAACCTCATCACTATAACAGCAAGCTTTGCAAAGCCAATAGGTCCCTCCTATGCAAGATCTATTGGCTTTGTCAATGTTTTTTTAGCCATGTTGCACTGCAGTACAGCCCCTGTGTAACATGGCTCAAAGTAAAGACAATAAAAGACCTATGATGCGACCGGTACTGGCTTTTTTAACTTTCATGTTGTACAGCAGCTAACTACATTACCTTAACACCCCTCTAACTGCAACGATGACAACAACATGTAGATTTTAACTCATGGCTGATGATGTGGTATTCCGAAGGTGGGGCTGCCCCCCCCCCAATAATAGAGCAGCACTGGCATACCTCTTGCATGGCTTGACTGAGGAGACCTGCAGGGAGAATTGGGAGGATGCAAATATGATTGGGCCGGGTGAGGGGTTGATGATCCTATCCTGGACCGGCAGTTGTTGAGCAACTCCAGGTGTGCCCCATGCTTGGATGGAAGACAGCCTGGCCAGGTGTGTGTCCCACTGTCAATTTCCTAGAAAAGTCATGAATAGTTGATGTCATCCATCCCATCAACTTCCATTCTGCTTGCTCTCCCTCGAGACACAACATCCAGTACAGCCTGGTACTCTGGTGGCCTAACTTTATTGGATATGGTGGTGCATTGTAGACCACACCTCCTGCTGTTGTCTTATAACCAGCTTTCTGATCTAACCATGAGGATGTGGTTGTCTGCTGGTAGTCAAAAGTAGGGAGACGTGTCCTGCTGCCATGGCCAAAAAGCTTACTGCCAGCTGTTGAATTCACATTCCACACTGGTCACAGATTGTCCAGCTAATGGAGCAGGATCTGCTGCTGGAACAGACCAATCTGAATCTTCCTACTCCTCCTCACAGAAGGAGGTCAGACTCCTCTCCCCCAGTGCTGCAGCACCATCTGGGATAGGGACGAGATGCTTACCATTCCCTTCCTTTCTGGGGATGTCACATTCCCCCTGGCCGAGCTGCGAGGGTGGTAAGTCGCAATGGAGCACCAGTATATGTGATGGAAAAGAAGAGGTCTCAGAGGGGCCAGCAGCAGTGGTGATAACAGTGCACTGGTGAACTCAAGGCCCACAAGAGCGACATTGTCCAATTGTTTAGAAATGCACGCATGGCCTACAGTGTTGATGTATATTTTAGTTTTTACCATAGGTGTATATGATTACACACACAGGATCTGTTGTATTCCTCTTAGGGTATCCGTATATAGGTTTTCCTGTATCATGTCCTTATATAGGCACATTTCGCCATGCCCTTATATAGGCATAAAATCCCAGTCCTTATTTAGGTATTAAACCGTGCACTCCAACTACAGGCATGGTCTCCGACATCCGTCCACCCTAACGTCACAACGAGTTCTTGAAGAACAGACCCTTAGGCTTCGGGAGTTTCCCTAGCACAGGACTATTGATTTCTTCAAGGACTCATCTATTATGCATGAACCATTATACCTTAGGGGTTCATTCGTGACGTCTTCCGCTGTCCGATTCACGTCAATGCTAACATTCTGAGGTACCTCTCAGGTATAAATATACCTTCCCTAGCCCTTGTAAACTAGAGGAGACCTCGACTTCAGAGGAGCCCGTTTCCCGGCCTGACGCACTGAGAAGACTCTGTCATCCCTGCACGCAGAGAGTCCAGCTTCCAGTGATCTGACTTCCCTTGCGGGGTGTTGGAGTTCGAGTCTGGCAAGAGATTCCTACCTCTCTCATTCTTAAGGTATGGGGCTGACTAGAACCTAGAGGGACTCTTGGCATACTAGGCATACTAGACTTAACATACTCTTAGTACACCATAGTAAGGAATACTTCACCTACTTCATAGCTCTCCCTACACCTAGGTTAGGTTAGGAACATTGGGGTAGAACTAGCTTAGAAACGCATCGTATGAGTACTCGCATTTTTTAGTCTATGTTATTTATGTAAATGAATATCTGCTAAAGATCATGCTAGCGCAGTATTATTTATTTATACTGCTTACGCTGTACATTATTTATCTTGCATACTGTCTTGTGATCATAACAGCACATTTAACTTACACGAGAAACAAGACTGTTCAATAAATCTTTTATTGAAACGCCCGTCTATTCTTTCTGTGTAACTTTGAGAAAACTAAGTATGCACGAGTGAGCTGAGTGAAATAGTTATCTATTGTTTCTACGACTCTGGGACACGTTCTGATTCTAAAGGGAAACAAAGTTGTCATGTTTTGCGGCTGCCAGAAACTACTCCCTTCTTGTTTTTCAAGGAGTTTCTAGTGGCCTCTGAGCTAGCTGGCACAAGTAATTAAGTATAATATACTCGATAGGGACATACTGACCTTAGTCCTATGTCAAACCTATAGGGGATATTTTTCCAATGCGCAGAGCCTATTAGGGAAATAGGAGCTACACTACAGATCAGTAACATATTAATGGGGCCTATGAGGGGGCATTTTCCATTATGTTCTGGTCAACTTTGGCTGACTATGTGCACACCAACAGTGACACCACTTCTCCAGAAAGTAATGCACTCCCTTCAACATTCTTGGCCTCGTGCTTTCTGAGACCATTCCAACATCATCCTTTTGGCCATTGGTGATCTCATACACACTTCTGCCCTTACCATACCATTTACCATAATTGATGACCTCATGCAGGTGAGCTTCTAGTGTTCCTAGCCGGTATTGATCATGATATGTAAGTGAAAACTATTTATTGTGCTATAACAATGCTTCATTAGTGAAACTAAAGTTAAGTTTGTAAAGTTTCTACATATCACATACTAGTTACAATTGCCCCACAACAACTTTTCCAACTATTACCATTTACCCAGGTGATAACCAACATGTTTGTGGGAATTGGCTTGACAAGGGTGAAATGTGTGGAAAACATAATTTGCCCCTTACATTATGCATTGTGAAGTGTCAAACATTAAATGGTGATATCATTTTGCAAAACAAAGCACGTATCCTTGATAGGTCGCCCTTGGCTGATCTAGCCCAATCCTTATTAGGTCCATCCTTCCCGGCATTGCTATTATCTTCAATAGCTATTTGGTAAATTTGTAAAGCACTTACCTGACTCTGTGGCCTCACCATGTTCCTCTTTGCTAATAATGCCTTCCAGGTTGGTGAGGCTGATAATGGGCCTCAATATTTCTCTCACCAGGGTTTTAGGTGGAGTTCAAGAGGTGACACATTCCAATTACCAGATTCTTGCACCTGTGTTTTGAAAGCAAGCTATCGGATCCCCATTTAGCGGTAGGATTAGTTAAAGATCTTTTTTTATTTTCTTAATCTTTGCTGTTTTATATTTAATAGAAATCGAATATGTTCTTGAAGCCACGAAACCCATGAATGTAAGTTCTCCCTAGAAAAATGCAAATCAATCAATAAATGAGTCAATTTTTGGGTCCTGAAACAACACCCAGCACTCCCAGCTCTATATCCAGCATGGTTGCTGATCTTTGTCTGGCCCTTCCAACTATGCTCCTCTGACATACCAGCACACAGTAATTCTCTGTATCCTTATCAATATTTTGTCCTGTCCTATACTTTGCATGTGCACCTTCCCATCTAGTCCCTCACGGATAAGTAAATTATATCAGTGTCAAAATCCTTCCACCTAAATTGCTAAAATCAGAAACATGGGTTTTTAATCCTCCTGTAATGCAGAAAATATGATTTTGTGTGACACTTGTTTGACTGCAGCGAGATCTAAATGCATTGGGCCATGGTTTGCTTGGCAAATTTATTTGGTGATTATTTGTTCTAAATCCCAAACTATGAATCCCCAAATTACAGGCAAAGAAGGCACTTGGATTTTCTTAAACTGTTCCATGTCTTTTTGATCTTTGAACCACTACAAGTGCCTTCAGATCTGATTATAAACTGGCTTCAGCTACATTCTATATTAAGATTGATTTCCTACTCTTAGCCAATAAGTCATACATTAGTTATTGTGCAGCTGTGGCTTAATTAGTACTGCAGGCTATCTTTGCTTTATAATGGAACCATGCATCCCATTACCACACATGCCTTTACTATGCGTCCATTACCACGCATGCCTTTACCAAGCAGTCATTACCATGCATAGGCCTTTACCACGCATGCATTCACAATTAAAATGTACGTTTTTTGCAGGTAAGTGTAAAGCCTTACACTTCACTTACGAGAAGGAGGATGCTCACTCAGACTTGCATGGATGACAAAACTTTACTTCCAAACATGACACATTTTGGCCATAACTATGGCCTTGTCACATGTACACAATAGTCAAATCACAGTGCTTAAATTCTCCATAGAAACAAACAACAGACTGTGCATTAATGAACATAAACGAGTGATATACATGATCTCTACACTTGTCAGATTAGGCTCAATATTATAAACATAATAATAGTTGATACATCCTGTAAAGGAAACTCAAGATTTAAATTTAAGTACTTCCTTCGCCCTCAAAATACAAGTGTATTACAAATTCAATCAATTATCAGCTTAGCGTCACCTAATAAGGTTAGCGGTCTAGACTTTACGTGCTGCATAGTGCAAAACATCCGATGCAAAGTACAAGACAGCATCTAATCTTCGGCATGTTTGAAAAAACATATAATGTATTTATAATTACTTTCAATTATTTTCAAAGTGGGAAAATTGTACTCTGTGTGCTCGCTGTTCATTAAGTCCTAACATAATGCATGCTGGATTCGGTAGTCCAAAGTGTTCAGATGGCTAATATATCGAATAGTCATCGCCATGTATCAATTGCCATGGAAAGAATGTTTATACAGGATGATACATTGTAAAGTCATTATTGCAGTCCTGCAACATATAAATGGTGCATCTAATATGTGTCATCCGACAATGAGCAATTAAGCAGGCAATACTTCAAATAGTCATTGCTAAGTGCCATAACTAATGTCCTTGTTCTCAACTATGAGAATGTGATAGTAGGAGCCATACCACTGTGTGAAGACACACAACAGATCAACGTAAATTCCAAAGTTCCAAAAAATCAAAATTCACCCAAACGTGCAAACTACCACAGGCCAGCATATAACATTGGTATGTGTTGAGTATTATAGGAGGATGCCTTGGCTATTCCCAACCAGTCGATTAATTGTCAAATAACTTCATGTGGGACAATATCCCTAATGGAGACTTCCCTCATGTGTGCAAACATTCATGGTAACAGCAAAAACTGCCAAACCCAAAATTAGTGGAATAGATATGTCCTTATAGTGTACTGATCGCATACAACTATATGAACAAAATGGCGCTCAAAAGGAGCTGTTCCTCTTCAATAAGTTGAATTCCAGTTCGGATATGGTGTCCTCTAGTATAATAAAACCCACAAAAACAGTCAAATAAGAACATATCATCATATCCAATATAAACACTCCTTATTGGTGCAGGCCAATGGTAGTATAACACAAAATGGAGTGCAAGAAATGAAAAAATGCCACAAGTCTTATCTGAGATGTCCAACTACACCATGCAGATAGAAAAAGAAAAGGGTAGGGGTCGTGTTCAAAAAAATTGTGCAGCATATCATGGAGTACCCCTTCCTTTCCTTCTGTAAAAAACACACAACGATTGAAATTAGTACAGTAGAAAAGCACTTGCCATTACACACAGATACAAACATTGGGCAATAAAATCAATTAGAAACATGCTCAGGAACATGCTAAAACAACATAAACATACAGCTTCCACAGTGTAATAGTTATTGTGGAGATGAATGTTCATCTCTTCATCCTGATTAAGCCCTTTTGGATACTTAGTATTGAAGTCAATAATCAACTGTGGCTCCCTTTTCCTCATCCTTAGAACACGATCTCCTCCTCTGGGATATACCGGGATCTGTTCTATTACATAGAATAATAACAGATTCTGGTCACCATAGTGACTTTTAGCAAAATATCTGGCTTTGGATCCTTGTGTTCAATGGGCCTAAGATGTTCCAAGACTCTCTTCTTGGCTGCGAATACTGTGCTGCCAATATATCTTAGGCCAGATGGGTACACCAGGGCATATATTGCGTGATATGTCCTGCATGTAAGGAACTGCTGTATCTGATGTGTATTGCTATTATAGGTGGCATAGGATTCAACAATCTGACTCCCTCTGTAGGCCTTGCACCGGCACAAGAGTAGAAACCTTTGAGGATGTGCTCACTGATGCTTCTGAAGGGGTTAATAATACTTTTGACAAGAATATCCCTAAAGGATTTAGGGCCAGATGTACGACCATTCGATTTTGCGAGACGCAAACTGTGACGTTTTGCGACTCACAATTTGCGACTCGCAAAATGGAATGTGCAGCAGTGTCTCAGACACTGTTTGCGATTCCTAATGGGATAGCAAATGACCTGCCTCATCAATATTCATGAGGCAGTTCGCAATTTGTGACCCATTGCTAATGGCCAGCACTTGCAGGGACGGTGGCCTGCTGGGGTCAGCAGACCACCATGTCTGTGACTGCTTTTTCAATAAAGCAGTTTTTTTTTTTTAAATGCAGCCTGTTTGCCTTAAAGGAAAACGGGATGCATTTAAAAAATAAAAATAAAACGTTTCTGTTTAATAGTAGGCAGTGGTCTGTGGGCTAATTTAAAAGTAATGGGGGGCTGCGCAGACCCCCCCCAGGCCCCGGGGACCACCATCTCCCCAGGGACTAAGGTTTTTGCAAGCGCAAATGGTGCAATTCGCAAAAATCGGCCGTTTGCGTTCGCAAAATGGCCTTTAGCGATGCATGAAAGTATTGGGGACGCGCAATTTAGGTAATCGCAATTTCTTGCGATTCCCTAAATTGCGATTGCATTTAAGGAACCGCAATTTGCGATTCCTTAAATGCAATGCAAGAAGCACTTTGAAATAGCGATTTCGCTATTTGGGGCCATAAATTACCGTGAAATTAAACTGTTCGGTAATTTGCAAAAACTTTGAAAAATGCACTAAAGTGCATTTTTCAAAGTTGCAGGTTACACACACACATGCCCTTGGGGCATGTGTGTGTGCAACATGGGTGCACACCACAATCTCAGGGGTGCAACAGGGTGTCCTTCTGACACCTCTTGCACCTTGAATTGCATGCGCAATTTGCGAGTACCAATTGGTACTCGCAAATTGCGCATGTACTTCCCATTCATTCCTATGGGTCTGTAGGCCCATAGGAATGAATGGGAAGCAATTCCTTAATTGTGACTCGTAATTTGCGAGTCGCAATTTATGAATGTTTAGGAATCGCTATTTTTATAGCGATTTCTACATGCATATGCTTTTGCGAGTCCTTAATTGCGATTCCTTAATAATCGCAATTAAGGCCTCGCAAAATCATACCTTGATGCTTGTGCCCCTACATTATTAAAACCATGTGTCCCCCCTCCCAGACCTTATTCGGCCCCAGGGACCACCACCTCCCAGGCGACGTCCCGCGCAGATCTCTTCCTGGAGCCGTATGTGGCCCTGGGGGCCACCACCTCCCATGGCCAGCTCCTGCTATGTCCCAGGGGTCCCAACCCCGGGACATAGCTGTTTGCTTTAGCTTGACAGGAGCTGTGACAGCTTTCACCTAGCTAAAGCAAACACTCAGTTGTCAAACAGCTCCCACCCGCTGCAAGCAGAGGTTTCATCTCTTTCCCTGTCCGCAGACATTCAGGCAGGGGAAGAGATGAAACAGTTTGCTCTTGCATGCAGGGTCCTGCATTTTCAGCAGCTCTTTTCATGCAAGAGCAATGCCCGCTCCTGCAGGAGGCAGGGAGGCAGAAGGGACTGTGGGGTTCCCCCCCCCATTGTCCCAGGGAAGAGGCAGAATAAAGGTCAACAAAGAGCAGAAAAAGGCAAGATAAAGGTAAGCAACAGGCAGAAAGAGGCAGATTGGAGGTCAGAAATGAGCAGAAAGAGGCAGAATAAAAGTCAGCAACGAGCAGAAAGAGGCAAAATAAAAGTGAGAAATGAGCAGAAAGAGGCAGAATAATGATCAGCAGCAGCAGCAAGCAGAGAGAGGCAAAATAAAGGGGAGAAACGAGCAGAAAGAGACAAAATAAAGATCAGAAGGGAGCAGAAAGAGGCAGAATAAAGGTAAAAACTAGCAGAAAGAGACAGAATAAAGGTCAGAAACTAGCAGAAAGGGGCAAAATAAACGTGAAAATGAGCAGAAAGAGGCAAAATAGAGGATACAAACCAGCAGCAAGAGACAAAATAAAGGTGAGAAATGAGCAGAAAGATGCAAAACAAAGGTCAGCAACGAACTGAAAGAGGCAAAATAAAGGTGAAAAACAAGCAGAAAGAGGCAGAATAAAGGTCAGCAACCAACTAGCAGCAATTGGCAAAATAAAGGTGTGAAACAAGTTGGAAAAGGCAAAATAAAGGTGCGAAACGAGCAGAAAGAGGCAAAATAGCGGTCAGAAACCAGCAGCAAGAGGCACAATAAAGGTGAGAAGCAAGCAGAAAGAGGCAAAATAAAGGTCAGTAAAGAGAGGCAAAACAGAGGGCAGAAAAAAGAGCAGGAAAAGGAAAACAGAGGTTGAAAAACAAGCAGGAAAGGCAAAACAGTGGGCAGAAAAACAAGCAGAAAAGGCAAAACAGAGCAGGAGAAGGAAAAACAAAAAGCACTCAGACACACCCACTCACAGACCCACTCAGACACTCTCGCACTGACTCACAGGCCCACTCAGAGGCTCACACATCCACTCACAGACTTATTGAGATACTCAAATACTCATTCACACACTCACTGCCAAAGGTTAGTTGGTTACATTTAGGAAATAAAATTCAAAAAACCTTAAAAAGTCACTTAAAAAAACAATGGTTAGGATGTTATAGTAGGAAACAACTTTAAAAAAACCTCAGAAAATCACTGGAAAAAAAGGTTGTAGGGACCTTATAGTTAGGAAATAGTATAAAAAAACCTTTGAAATTCACTGAAAAACCCCAAGGTTACAGGGACGTTAAAATTAGGCTCAGATTTCCCTCATACAAAACCAGTGAAATTCAGCAGTTATAGTTAGCTGAGCTAACTATAACTTACGCCCCCACAATGCACTGCTTATGACCTCACATATTACATCACTCATGACATGGTCAGTGACATCGCTGATGAGATCACAGATGACATCTCAAATGACATCAATGATGACATCACTGATGACATCATCCACAGAAACACTCATATACCCGCTCGCACCCCTACACGACTTCTCATAAACCCACTCACATGCCCACAAAACCACTCACATACCCATTCACAGACCCATGCAAGTATTCATGCAACCACTCATTCATCAATAGAGCTACTCATATAACCAGTTACTTACCCATACAGCCACCCACAGAGCCAAAAACTCACCCATACACCTACTCACACACCGACTTATTCACCTATAGAGCCACTCACACACCCACTCACTCACCCATGCAGCCTCTTAACACAGCTACTCACCCATGCAAGCACTCACACTCACACACCCACACAACCACTTACAACCCCATTCACACATCCATACAAGCACTCATACATCCGCTCACTCACCCATACATCCAGCCACACAGACACTTACTCTACAATACAGCCACTCACACACCAACTCACTTAACAAAACAGCCACTCAAACAGCCACTCCCTCACCCATACAGCTACTTACACAGCCAGTCCCTCACTCATACAGCCATTCAGACAGCCACTCACTCTCCCATACAGAACTGACATACCCACTCACTCACCAATACAGTCACTCACACAGCCAAACACTCACTAACCCACACAGCTACTCACATACCTACTTATACACTTATACAGCCACTCACACACCCATACAGGCATTCAGACACCCACTCACACACACACAGTCACTCACAAAATATCTTAGAAATAGTGCCACTCATTAATAGTACAGGAAGTATACTATTTTAACTTTTGTAGTACCTTGGTATATAAGGTTAACACTCTTAATCTTTTAGAAACACTCACACATACTGGATGATGTCATCAGTGAAGTTATTTGACATGTAATCACTGATGTCACTGACCGTGTCATGAGTGATGTAATGTAATATGTCAGGTCATAAGAAGTACATTGCGGGGGCCATAAGTTGTAGTTAGCTCAGCTAACTATAACTGCTGAATTTCACTGGTTCTGCTGGTTTTGTACAAGTAAAATCTGAGCCTAACTATTACATCCCTGTAACCTTTGATTTTTTCAGTGAATATATACATATGTATATATATTTATCCAATCGATACTGCTCCCACAATGAAGACGCCACTCACAATCGTATTTTCCACCTTTAATTGTGGTAGGTAGCAGCGAACTCAGTCTCAACCTCGCAGCGTAGTGTGCGCCATAAACGCCAAACGTTTCGGGTATTCTCCCTTTCTCACTGGCATGGCTTCGTGGTGGTGGAACAGCTGGGCATTTTTAACTTGATCACGTTCGGAATTGCTTAGTCCCGCCCCAATGGGCGTGTGCATGCATTGCACTCTGGTACACGCAGTTCAGGTAAGTGTTGTCACAGTGGATGCTGCCATTCCTTTACCTCCACATATTTCTCTCCCTTCGGGTCGCTGTTATGGCGGGGACTGGCAAGCTGCTTACTTTTGCCAAACCACAACATATACATATGATAAGATTGAGAAAGGCTGCTGTGACAGCCGAAACGCGTCTCTTCAGTCGTGGGGTCGAGGGAGGCCCGATGGAATAAAGAAGCATTTAATCTCCAGCCTCGTATGCGTGCCTTCTTCCAGTGTGGAGTTGGAGGTGTTTATATATATATATATATATATATATATATATATATATATATAGATATATATATATATATATTTTTTTTTTTAGATATATATATATATATGCAAAAGGATAGTCCCTGTCACACTGCGAAACAAGAAAAACGGGAACACAGACTCCACTTGTTGCTGTAGTTTCAAATTATTGGATAGATTTGGATGGCAGGATGACACATTTCGCCCACCTCGTTGGGCTTATTCACATACCTAGGTACACTTCCAAAACTGTGCTATATAGTGCTCTTAAACATCACATGATAAAAACTCAGGCATGGACATAGAAGAAAAGAGGCGATTTTAAACTTGATATACAGAACAATGTTCGTAAATATATGCCTTCTTTTACATGAATAAATATTCAAATACAAATATAAATGACAATATAAATGTAAAATGTTTTAAGACAATGTTATACAAATAATAATAATCAATGTCATAGTTTTGTATAAATCTTTCCTAAAAACATAATAATTAATCAATATTTGGCTATTAATAATGTAAATGTTAAAATTTCTGAAAAGTCTTCTCATATTTACATATTTCATACGTGTTTAGTACTTGCTTAAATGCTCTTACTTAATTGTATCTTAACATGTCGTAGCCTAATGGTATATCAGTACCAAACCTTTCTATAGATCCTAAAACTCTAAATAGTTTATCTAATAGAATTGTTAAAGTGCTACGTTTATGTAAACTAAATCAGAAACATGAATATCGTTTGATATTTTGTACCATGTATTATTAAAGCCTACAAAATAGGATCATATACAATGTTATAGCCAAAGCCGACTATTGAGATGAAATGCCAAGCAGTTGCTTGCCCATTATTGATATAGCCTTTTACGAGTTTACTAAGAAAAAAAGTGCCTATGTGCTCCTAAAAGTGCTGAAGTGCTGTGGTTAAAAGCCCCTAGTTGGTCCTGGGTTAAGGAAGTTGGCAATAAAGATAATATAATAGTTCTATTTCACCTAGGTCTTATAATGGTGACTAATTCCATATGTGGTCACCCATACTCATGTATGTACAATCCCTGGAAAATTGGAGGCATATTATTGTTGGGGCATCAATAAATAGATAGCTGTTAAATTCATGGGAGATTCTTAAAAGATTCATCTAGGAATTATAAAAAGCCTGGTATATATATATATATATATATATATATATATATATATATATATATATATATATATATATATATATATATATATATATATCCAAAGGAATGTTGTAAACAATTGAAAACAACAACACCAAAGCCCTTCGCTTGAATCCAACGTGGTTTATTTCATGGCACCACCACCCAACGCGTTTTGGAGCCTTAACTCCTTGTTCATATATCAAGAACCACAATCCTGATGAAACATCCTCCTTGAACGAGAAATCAGGTACGGGCCACCAGATAAATTGAATATCGTGCTTTATTGTGGATTGTCAGCAGCATGACGCGCTTCGACCGAGTTTCCCCGGTCTTGATCACATGACATGTCAGGACCAAATCACGTTTATATACACAATTGCACCATGGGGGCAGTCCCTCCCATACCTTTCATAGAGCTAAACAACAGACTTTCATTTCTCATCTTGCTCAACTTGCTCAAATGGCTACATACATCAAAGCAATATTGTATCAATTCATAAAAATACAAATAATTGATTGCTTTCACTATAAATAGTAAATACACATCATTGTTCATTTCCACTACCATAAATGGGTAAATACGAAATTACTCTTTGTACACAATATAGGGCCAGTGCCCAATGATATGGTTGTTTCATGTAACCAAAATTAAATTTAAACATGACGCTCAAAGTTGGCTCACATCTGTTATTTTTCTAAAGTGCATAGTGCAAAATTAATACCCAAAAAAGTGCAAATAGTGCTAAAAAACTATGATAGTGATAAAAAGTGAAAACGAGCCAACTATTAAGTCATAGTTGAATCATTTAATTAAAATTATACTAAAATGTAATAGGAAGGCTGGACATAAACTCAAGACCTCAATATCATAAATGTAAAGTGCAAATGCAAAGTACAAATAAATATAAACATCAATGTATTATGCCTGGTACCAGAGACCTTGATTTACATTAACTTCATTAAGTTCAATAGCAATTTTAACCTCTCACTTAAATGTGCAAACTACAGCAGTGCAAATACGCATTTTTCTAAAAAAAACAAAGTTAAGACATCTTATTCCAAAACATTTCATTTCACCCCAATAAAACCATAATCATTAATACAACTCCATAGCTTAACCAATAATCGCCAGACCATACACCTCACAGACACCGAATCAAAACCAGTAAAACTAAAAAATTGGAGGCATATTATTGTTGGGGCATCAATAAACAGATAGCTGTTAAATTCATGGGAGATTCTTAAAAGATTCATCTAGGAATTATAAAAAGCCTGATATATATATATATATATATATATATATATATATATATATAAATCCTTATCGTCTCCAACCCCTAAACTCAACCACCCTCAAACCCTAAATGGAACCTTACCACCTAATACCCCTACCGCCCTAAACCCTAAAAACACCCTTGTCACCCAAATACCCTTACCCACCCTAAACTCTAAAACCCCCTTACCACCCAAATACCCTCACCCACCCTTAACCCTAAATATACCTTTGCCACCCAAATACCCTAACCCACCCGAAACACTAAAAATACCCTTGACACGCAAATTTCCTTACCCACCCTAAAATTACCCTTGCCAACCCTAAACCCTAAAAACACCAGTACCACCCAAATACCTTTACCCACCCAAAACCCGAAAAACACCCTTACAACAAATACCCTTACCCACCCTACACTATAAAATACCATCGTCTTCTATTTTTTTAACCAATTTTGTTGATTTTGAGAGTAATGTAGACAAAGATACAATCCTTAATGCGCATTCTTATAGAGATATTGAGATTCAGAAAAATGTTTTTATAGAGTTATTTATATAGGGAGTTATCTACTGTGATGGTTAGAATTAGTTATATAGTTATAATTTTTGAATGTGGTGGTGGCCATTGAAATCCTGCTTTTACTTTCCGCTTTCGTGACATAACCGTGAGGACCGCGATGAGCGACGTCATCGCGATCTCCGGAGTCACCACAAAAACGGAAAATAGGTTTTAGAGATGGTTGTTCTAGAAATACACTAGAAAAATATGAGTTTGAACTGTACAGTAATAAACCTCTAGGGTGTAGAATACTGTAATGTGTGTGCATGTATGTGTTTTCACTTTATGGGAAAGACGCGATTGTCAAGGTTAACTATGTCGTTGTGACGTCCTGAATAACCTCGAAAATAGGAAATATGTCTGAAAGATGGGTTTTAAAGAAACTTAGTACAAAAATATGAGTTTAAACATGCTTTGAAAGAAGAATGTATATAGTAATGTGTGTATGGCAATGTTCAGAATGGATTATTTTACATATTATTTTTGGATGTGTTCGTGGCCATTGAATGTCTGCTTTTGTTTTCTGTTTTCGCGACGTGTCTGCTGGGATTGCGACGTTGTCGCAAAGATCCCCAAAAACTAAAGGAGAAAAAACTCCTTTATAAAAACACTTCACAATATATCGGGGACTAGGGTGGCTCTGACAAGAGCCGTTGTGTTGGTTGTGTGTATATGACTGCAGCACATAAGACCGGATGCAGTGTTTCAGGTTACTTAGAAACACCCTGTTGCCTTCATCTGTAAAGTGCACTCCATCATTTCTATAAATTCCATGCATGTCAAAATGCAGATTGTTGTTAGAGATACAGCCCATACAATGGTCTCTGAGGAATGCAGAAACAGTTTTATTAACATGTTTCTTGGCTTTGTCAATCTGTGGGCAGAATTGATTAAACCACTTCCATTTCTGTCTTTGTCATATATTAGAGTACACCATGACAGTGTGAGGGAAAAGCGACATCAGTTCTGCAAAGGTTTCTTTCATAGTGATTTCCAGCCCTATCCCAGTCAATGTGCCTAGGTCATTGCCACCACAGTGCACAATCATGAGGTGAGGAGTTTGGGAATTCACAATGGATTTTACCAAAGCCAGCAACTGATGAAACTTTAACCCTCTCTGGGCAAACCAAGTAATCTGCTCATTTGGCAAACCCAAGTCTCTGTCAATACCTCTCTTTTTTGCAGCCTCTTTAGCCCAATAGATATAGCTGTGGCCCACAAACCATACTATAAGCATTTGAAGTGAAGGAGCAATAGCAGTCAGGAGAAGGCTGGAGCTAAATAAGGTAGTTTTCCAAATAAATAGCAGTTAAAATGGAGGTGTTTTTTTAAAAGATATATTTCATTGGATGCTGTCAGCATGAAAGTGAATACAATTAGGTAGTATGTTGGATGCCTTAGCAAGAAGTCTTATTATTGTAATACAGACATTGTTATGCTTTTGAATCTGTTGAGTAAAGCACACCTGCTGTATCTTATTTGGAAGCAGCATGTTCCTTCTAGAATCTGCTGTGAACTTGTGACCTACTGGTTCCACTGGGTTGCTAGGTACACTGAGCTAAGACTGTATTGGGGAAGGGTGTTAAAGAGACAGAACATTTTTTTAAAGTTGAGGAGTGATAACATAATGTAAGTAATGGCAAGTTTTAATTTCCAACTCAGGACTACGTAATAAACTGTTGTGTAGCATTTAAATTTCAGAAAAATTAAGCTAGATGTCGGTTTGAACTCCTGTTTTTTTCGTGATTATTCCGCAATGATCGCGAACACATTGTGAAAACGTAGCAACAGGAACCTCGTTTTGAAAGAGAGGAAAAGGTTAACAGATGCTAACCATTCACAAGTGGAGATTCAGTAGTCTAAAATGAAAGACATGATTTCTTTTGCTGCCTTTCTCATGATGAAAGAGTAGAAAGTTGAAGAGGTTGCCGTTTTAGACTTGCGTTGTGTGAGAGTGGTGTACCATTCTTTTGCTTAGTTTTTACAAATCTTAACAGTGTCCAAACTATGCAGAAAGAGCTAAAAACAACAATATAATCTACAAACTGAAATAAGTGGTATGTATATAACTTTGTAATTATTTTAAAAATGTACATTAGAAATGAAGATGTATATGGGAGTTTGATTAAAAGGATTATCACCGTGATGAGACAAAATATATGAGATGAGCTGTATCTAATAGAGGGCATGTGTTTAAGAGGTTAGTGATGAATGTTGTGGGAAGTAAGAGAAAAATGAATTGGTGCCTGTTTATTACATTTTGTATTTTATTGAAAAATAACAGCATAGTTTTGTGGAATGTTGCAATGAGGAACTAAGAATGTTTTAAATGTCTAAACATCAAGTGCAGAATAGATACATCTGTCATTTGCATTCTGGGAGTTGTAGTACTCTTAGTAACATTATTTAACAGGAATAGTGCAGTGAGAAATAAAAGTTGAGAACATGTTGTCTGTGTGTATATGAATTAGAAAGAAGTAATACTTGTTAGGTATATATTGGGAAGTGTTTGTCAATGTGGTTTTTAACTTATATGACCACTTTGCATATGCTTAAATAGTGAGATATAGTTTTTGTGCTTGCACATAGCTATATATACGGTGGGACTTTTGAGTTTGCCTAAAGATGCAGAGAGGTATATATTTTGGGAAAAATGGCTTGAAGGTGTACATCTATTAAGAAATCGTATATATGATTACATGGTGATCTATGTTCAGGAAGGCTGAAGAAAATTTCATGTATATGGTGAGGGTAGTGTTTTTCTTTAAACATGGTTTTTTAAAATTGATAAGGATTAATAGTGCAGAATGCCTCAAGTGTTCTTGTGCTAGCTTCATTTTGAGTGCAACTTTTGTTTGAGATATACTGAATATATGTTTTAGAAGCAGAAGAAGTATTTGATAAATGATGTAGGTATGCAATTTGTAAAACGTTTTTGCTTTGAAAAATGGGAATATTTTGTTTTCTATTTTAGAAACTTACTCATGCATGTGCACGCTCAGTAGCAAAGCAATGTATGTTTGTAGAGGGCCATGTATGCAATTATATATCAAGTGTGATACCTAGATTTCACTCACACATAGCTCAGAAGTAAAGCATGTATACAGTAAAACAGGTAGCTTGATACTGATTCAGAGATATACTGGCACATGCATCAACCAAAATACTGGTCGCAAATGGGCAGATTCTCAGAATTTGCCCCGTTTGCGACCAGTATTTTTGCATTTGGGATGCATCATCCCAAATGCAGAAATCGCAAAATTGCTATTCCTTAAATTGCAATTGCATTTAAGGAATCACAAATTGAGATTCCTTAAATGCAATGCATTAAAGTTAAGAAATTCGCGATTTCGCTAATAGGAGAGCAAATTACCATGAAGTTAAACTGCATGGTAATTTGCAAAACTTTGAAAAATGCACTAAAGTTCATTTTTCAAACTTCCATTTACACACACACATGCCCTTGGGGCATGTGTGTGTGCAAGATGTACTCATATGCAGATTTCAGGGTGCAACAGGGTGTCCTTTTGACACCCTGGCACCCTTGAAATAGCTCCCGCTATTAGCCATTCTTTATTAGCGAATCGCTAATAGTGAATATCTTCCCATTCATTCCTATGGGCCTCCTGGCCCATTGGAATGAATGGGTAAGTATTCCTTAATTGCGACTCGCAATTTGCGAGTAGCAATTAAGGAATGTTTAGGAATCGCTATTTATTGAGCGATTTCTACATGCATAGGCAATTGCGATTCCTTAATAGCGATTCCTTAATAATCGCTATTAAGGAATCGCAATTGCCTAGCTTGATGCATGTGCCCCATAGTGACAACTGTTATGTATCTAACAGCAATGAAGGTACTTTCTCAGTCAGTCAGGCAGTATTCAGGCCCTCATGGAATCACCCAGCCACTACGCAGGTAGTCATCAAATCAGTGGTTCAGTATCCATGGAGTTATTCAATTGTCCAGAAACTATACGTGTACTCTTGCTATCAGGCAGGCCGAAATTATGTAGTCATTGAAGTATGCAGGCATTACATATACATTCCTCTTATCACCTAGGTACTATCTATTGGGTTTACAATTAACAAGGCTGTAACTGTGAAATCATTATAAGATTTGCGCAGAACCTATGCAGACATCTAAACACCCACTTATAACCCATGCGGTCAATGAAATACTGAGTCACTTGCGTGCACTGATGAAACACTCAAGTTCTACTCATGCACTCATGTAATTATGTAGAGAGAACCATTGTAGTAAACCTATCACCCATCCAGTACCAGTGCAGTCATTTAATTACTGAGCCAATAGTGTTGCACTAATACAATCACCCCGGCAGTATACTTACTTTCATCTAATCTCTCAAGCTTTAACAGTGGACTCATGCAGTCACTCAGACACTAGTCATGCACTCATCTAATTAGGTAGGCACTACTGATGCACTTATTCAATGCTCCGGGCACTACCTATGTAGTTATGTAAGCATCCAGGCACTACCTGTTCAGTAAACCAAAAAGACATGAGCAGTATCCAATCCTGAAACACTATTCATCCACTCATCCAATAGGCTAGGTGCTATGCATGGGCTTAAACAATCATGTAAGCACTATCCATGCATTGCATAAATCACCTATATACTATTTATGCACTCTTGTCATCATCCAGGTACTAGAGTTGCACTCATTTAATCATCCTAGCAGTATCTATGCATGTACTGAATTGTTGAAGCATTAGTCACATACTTGTCGAATCATTCAGACTCTACTCATGCAGTCATTCAAACACCCAGATACTAGTGGTATACTCATGCAAACATGCAGGCAGTAAGTATGCAGATATGGAGTGACCCATGGACTTATGACATAGTCAGGGAATCATCTAGGCACTAATTGTATCCTCACGGAATCGCCTAGGCACTACATATGCACTCATTCAATCATCCAGGGAGTATTGATGTATTCCCCCACAAACCCATTACTGAGGAATATGTAGTCTTTAGACAATATGGGTGATAGGATTACTACAATGGTACGCTCTACATATTTACATGAGTGCACGAGTACAGCCTGAGTGTTTCATTAGTGCACACGTATGTCTCAGTATTTCACTACATGCATGGGTTGTAAGTGGGTGTTTAGATGGCTGCATAGGTTCTGCCCAAATACTATAATGATTGCATAGGTACAGCCTTGTAAATGTAGTGTTAAGTTTAAAAATGTGTAGAAGAAGGAGAGATGCAGTTAAACAGAAAGAACAAGTTGTGAGACTAGTTGATAAGGTATTTGCTTTGAAGAGGAAGCTTTTCATTTTGATTCTAAATAGAATGAAGAGCTTAACAAAATAATGTTTTACATGAGGAGACAAAACCAGAAGAAAAGATTATTGAATAGAAGTAACTGTTGTACAGTAGTTTTTAGTGGACAATAGATACATACTTCTTGTACAGAGGCTTTCTTCAATGAAGAAAGCTATATCCAGTATAACAAATTAGTTCATGCTATTGATTAAAGAGGACGATGTTATCAAATGAAGAATGGTAGTCCTATAGCAAAAGAGGTGATGGTATCTAGAAATGTAGAAGAAGGTATTGCAGAAGAGGTATGAGGAAGGCGTAGTCAGGGTACTGTATACAAATGGAATTGTAGTAGTGTTTGTAGTGTTAGACAGGAATCCATTGATATATTAAGAAAATTCCTATGTATCTTTCCAAGGCGAAGTTTAAAACACAAAATAAGTTATACCACTCAACAATGTGAACTTTAGGTAGGAGACTGTATTATGAGAAAGCTCCTGCGTTATGTTTAGGAGAAATAAGTAGAGCACTTTTGCATGGTAGTGTGGCAGACGTGGAAAAGGTTTCTGGTGATGTGCAATTTTGTTTCTTTGGTCCTGAGCAGGATACTACGGAAAATGAAGAGTTGTTAAGAGGAGGAGTTGCAGAACAAAACACATATATTACAGTTGACAGTTTTAAAAAAGAGATGACAAAATGTAATAGAGTGTTCTGTAAAAAGCAGAGTATGTTTGTATATGTTGTTGATGTGCTTACTAGAAGATTTAAACACAGACTGTTGACTTATATTTAAAAAGTGAAAAAGTAAATTATGACAACTGGCAAAAGTTAGCTGTGTATTTATTTGTAGACGGACGTTTGACTTGTGTTTACGGCAAGTTATATGTAAGTAGTGTTATCATAAATTGGAAGAAAATAAAATGAACAACAGTTTGATATTAGATGCCCATTTTGTAAGATAATAAAATGCATGCTAATGTAGAACAACTATGAATGACAAAAATAAAAAACACATCAACATTTATTATTCTTTCCAGAATTGCATAGGGCCGTTATGGACTACTCTCCAGCACTAACTACAATGCACAATCCATGCAGTATGATGCCATCGGGGAAAGCTGTGGGCCAAATCTTGATGTCGAGATTGGACTTTTGAATGGACTCTCTGCTTCGGTGTTGTTGTGCTGCTATTGAAGTCGAGGGTCCTTCAGCTTTGCATGCCTTCTTGCTACTCACTTGAACTCCTCTTATGAAATGTGCAAAAAAGATAAAAGGGGGAAAAAATACCATGTATGATTTTTGGCGGCATTGTGAATACCTGTAACACACTGCTCACCAGCACTTAAAACAAGACTACAGTCCATGCAGTACGTGGCCATTCTTGACAACTCCGGAGCCATATCTGTTGCAGTAGTCTGCACCTCAGAAGGGAGTTTCTGACCAGGAATTGTTGCTGCTGCCACTGAAGTAGATGACCCTGCAGCTTCACTCTGCTTTAGATGGTATAACATGGACGTTGTCTCACATGAATATTTTTTGTTCGTCCCTCTAGAGAGGGTCTTGTCAGACATTGTGAATTGCACTAGTTTTGCAGCAGTTCTTGATTCCCCATAAGTTTGGGTAACAATGGATAGTTTAAGGTTTGTTTGGAAGTTATGTTGTGTTCTTGTGTTTAGATGTTGAAAGTTATTTTTTTAGACTTGTTTTTTTTACAAATATGTTGTTAAAATAAAGTTAAACCAATATGTTACTAAACAGCTAGTTTCAAACTTTGTGTAAAATATGTCTATATATCTGTTTTACACTTTTTCATTGGCATGCGTGTCTATAATGTCATTGCGACCTCCGGTGTTGCTGTGAAGAAAGAAAATGCATTTTTAGTGTAGTTATTTCAACAATTAATACAAATGGGAAAGTTATATTAGTATCTTACTAAACAGCTACACTAAAGATTTATGTCAAATATGTCTATATATGTGTTTTACACTTTGTCAAAAACACCCGGTATTCGCAGTCTGTCCTTGGCAATGGCACTCATAGAATCATACAGGCACTACCTGTGCAATCATCAAGGACTTTCTTTCTGCATCACTCTGCAAATGTGCCTCCTGGCACAGTACTAGTTGGGAGATGAAGTCCCCTTGGCTATTGAGAGTATTTGGGGGCCAAGTATCCCTTTTGTTACCTCCAGCAAGTTGTACACAGTCAGTTTGCTAAGAGGTGTACTGAGGCCACACCCTCTTTCTGCACCACTCAGCAAACACGTCTCATGGCACACTACTGCTTGGGGAATAAAGTTGTCTTGGATGCTAAAGGATCTTGGGGACCAAGATGCCCTCCTGGTACTTTCTATAAGTCCTACTCAGCGGGAGTTCTGAGAGCTGGTCAGAGGCCCTGCCCCCTTTCCACAGCATTCTGCAAAGACCATTGCTACTCAAAAAAGCATGGAAATTCACTGAAAATAACAAAGGTTACAGGTAAGTTATAGTGAGGAATGAGTATTTAAAAATCCTTAGAAATTCACTTTTATAAATCAAAGGTTACAGGGCTGTTATATTTAGGAAGTAGAATTAAAAAAACCTTAGCGATTCACTGAAAAAAACAAAGGTTACAGGGACGCTATAGTTAGGCTGACATTACACTCGTACAAAACCAGAGAAATTCTGAACTCGCACCCCCTCAATGCACTGTTTATGACCTCACATATTACATCACTCATGACATGGTCAGTTACATCACTGATGACATCTCAAATGATATCAGTGATGCCATCATCTGGTGACTGTGAGTGTTTCTAAAAAGTTTAGAAGTGTCAAATATATATACACCAAGGTGTAATCAGTGGGTGTATGAGTGCCTGTATGAATGATTTAGCGGGTGTGTGACTGACTGTATAAGTGAGTGATTATACGTGTCTCAATGAATTTATGAGTGAGCGATTAATTTGTATGAATGTCTGCATCAGTCTGTCAGTTGGTGTGTAAGTGGCTACATGGGTTGGTGAGTAGGTATATGAGTGGCTGTATGGGTTATTGATTGGTAGTCTGAGTACCTGTATGGGTGTATGATTGTCTGTTTGGGTGAGTGAGGGGGTGTGTGACTCCCTGCATGGATGAGTGAGTAGGTAAATCAATGGGTGTATGGGTTCATGAGTGTGTCTGTGAGAGGCTGTATGGGTGAGTGAGTGCGCAAATGGCTGTGTTGGTGAGTGAATGGATGTGTTAGTGGTATATGGGTGAGTAGCTGCATAAGTGAAAGGCAGTATAGGTGAGTGTTGGAGTATATAAGTGACTGTATGTGTGAGTGAGTGATTGTGAGAGCGGATGTATGAGTGAGTGTGTGCTTGTGTCAGTGACTGTATAGGTGAGTGAGTATGTGTTAGTATCTGTATGAATAAGTGAGTTGGTGTGTATAACTGTATAGGTGAGTAAGTGACAGTGTGATTGATTCTATGGTTGAGTGAGCATGTGTGTGAGTAGCTCTATGAGTGTCTGGCAGTGTATGAGCCCTTCCTCACCCCTTCTTCACAGGGTTGTTTTGGCTGCCCTTGTATGTTGACGTCTTTCTCTTCTGGGTAAAAATACCTTTGGTGTCTGCTCCTCTTGGATTTTGTTATATTGTCGGGCTCATGCATTAGTGGATGGGCTCACTTCAGTGACGTAGCAAGAGGGGGGAGACACATCCCTGCGCCACCTTACCATGGCTCCAGTGTCACAGAATTAGTTAGTGACTGAGGTGGAATGGAATGTGGCCCAGGTCAGTTGCACAAAAATAGCTGTCTGGTCTCCCTTTGGTGCCTCTCGTATCACCCCGTGCTCTCTCACCATGAGCTCTCTTTAAGATGTTAAGGAAGAGAGCTACCCTACAGTTGTCAGGAAGTGACCCCGAGCATGCTCTTGAGGGACCTAATCGCCAGACACCCAGGTTCACCTGACACTTAGAAAATGTCCTCACCAGAGTAGAAATGCATGAAAAAAAACAGAGAGAAATTTAGAAAGGTATGTCCTCTAGTAGACCGAACATCAGGCACACATGGTATTGTACATGGTGCACATATCTCGGTACTTGGACATCCCAGGATTTTTTTCCTGATCTGAGTTCGGGAACATGTGAGCCACAGCCACCCGCTCTCTATTCTGTCATGATACATTAATCAGAATATTGTAGTTCCTAGGTGAGTTTAACGCCTGCTGCTTTAAAAACCAGAAACAATGCATTTTATAATTGCTTTTAGTGGTAATACAAGTGCATAAATGCTCGTTGTGAACACAGACCACTCCCCCTTGCACCCCAGCAGTTTAAACCCTATTTACTACCCTTAATCATCGCCCAAAGAGCCTTCTAAGCCTATAGCCGCTGCCTATTGCTGCTCACCAGGGGGTCTCTCCAGCAACACCTATGCAGAGTGCACCATCTCTTCTCATTCAATCTACTTCTCTTTTACGCGCTAATTATACTCAAATCCAGTATCCAGCTTTCCTTTGTATCTCCTGTCGAAGCAGCTCGCCACCACCTACTGATGCCCAGTCACTGGCCTTTTCTTTAACTATCCCGGTTCTCCTGGTGTGGCACTTGCCGTACACGTGGGCCTCATTATTTTCCACTCCTAGAACACCCCAACACTCTGTAGCAGTCCTTCTCTCTCCTGAGCATTCAGACTTAATCGTATTTTCTTCTCAGGACAGTCGCCGTTATGGCTTATCCAGTGGGCCCTAGTGCAAGGAAGGAAATGGGCCTTGCTGCTGTTTGTATAATTAAATACAGCAATATTCACGGTTCAGTGGGCCCACTGCTACACTACACCTTGTGCGCCAACAGAAGCTACGCCCCTGTCGCCATATTAGCTGCTTCAAAGAGTTAGTTGAAGATCCTTCTTTCGGATCACGGCTTCTTCCTCCACTTCAACCAGTCTCCTTCCACGACATAACAATTGCTCAAAGTCTCTTGGTGAGCACACTCTCCTCGCCTCCCACAGAACACATCCTATTATTTATATAATGCTTCCTAGCCATAACAAGGTCATGTAGCACTTCCGATTTTCTTAAGGTCTCATATCACACTGTAAGATCTTGTTGAAAGGCTGTTGGCTGTAGTTTGGCCTAAACAGGGACCATTGAGTGCAGTGCATGAGGTTTGACGGAGCTGGAGGTAAAAGGCGTGGAGTGTTGTGGAGAGCATTAAAACTGATGCAGCACACATGCAACTACCCTCCATCTTTGTTATAACAGAAACTTCATTGATGGCGTAGATGTGGTCAGCAGGAGGGAAGTCTGGTAGAGTTCTAAATGTTCAACAACATACACACTTGAAAAGTTCAAGCTTCATCCATCTTTTGAAATGTTGATGTTTGTGAAAATGGCCCACTGTGAAATGTATCACTTTCCTTACAGTACAATTGAGTAAGTCTTTTTTATAGGCCCAGGAGATTTACCCAGTTCCACAGTTAGTGTAATGTCAGGATTTATGAGGTAGAGCAAATGTTGGAATTGGCTCAGCCCACCACATATTGGAGGACTGGACAGTCTCTGCACGGATGTCAGGATAAAGTCCCTGGTTATGGTCTACCTGAATCCTGTATATTCAGTAGAAGCAATCAAGGATACAGCTGTGGCATGAAAAAGGCCCTGTCAGAACAGTGTCTCTAGTGGGACAGCACAAATATGCATTGTGACGAGGACAGTACTTTCCCAGCTTCTGTCCACAAGAGATCTGGACTAAAACAATCCAAAGATTACAGGCTTTATTATAGTTAGGAAATAGAATTTTAAAAACTTTAGAAATTCAGTGAAAAAAACTGCAATAGTGACAGGGACATTATAGTTAGGAAATATAATTTTTTTTAAACTTTGAAATTCACTGAAAAAACCAAAGAGTGACAAGGACGTTATTGTTAGGCTCAGATTTCACTCATACAAAACCATAGAAATTCAGCAGTTATAGTTACCTGAGCTAACTATAACTTACGCCCTCGCAATGCACTGCTTATGACCTCACATAATACATAAATCATAACTATGGTCAGTGACATCACTGATGACATCACTGATGACATCTCAAATGACATCACTGATGACATCATCCAAGTAGTGTAAGTGTTTCGTAAATGTTTCTGAGATTTAAAGATATATACTAAGCTACAGCATAAGTTAAATTACTATTCTTTCTGTACTAATAATTAGTCATACTATTTCTAATATATGTCATCTGAGTGGCTGTGTGACTGCCTGTATCAGGAAAATCATAGATACTGAAGAAATCCATTTGCACTTGATGTATTGGCTGAGGGATCCAGGGGGAATGGGGCAGGTCATATTGCATTGAGGCTGAGCTTATCCATGCCTTTCAGACAGATGGTTGTAATAACGAAAATTAATGTTAATAATGTTTACTGTGATTCTCAGAAAGTGACCATTCAAGGCAGGGCACATCAGGTTGTTAAAGATGCCACTGTCAGTTCCGACTGCTGTTCCTGTGTTATTGTTATTATATGTTATTGTACTATCTGCAAAAGTGAACATTGAGTTGTGTGTGAACCGAGGCTTCAATATCAGTGGTTGTGAGACAGATGTTTTTTTTATGGAGAACTATTCCTGTGATTAGTGCAGACCCTTGTGTGCATCGTTCGTATGTGTCTTACATTGCATGTTCTATGTGCTCTGCTAACAATTTCAAATTATGTTCACATATGTTGCTGCGTTTATTTTTTGCTGGATTGGCTTGCAAAAAATGGACTGTTCGATTTATATTTTTTCATCTGTGAGGGTCAAAAGATATTTCTGCCAAACACCTGTTTGTTGTTTTGATAGCTTTGTTTTTTGTTTCTTGATTACAGTCTTTGTTTGTCCTTGGTGGGCGTGGTCATGCAAATCTGTTTATCTATCCCCAACTTAGACTCCCAATTAATTTTGACTGGGTAATCGGCAATGTCTGCATTGTTTGCTCATTAAACTGTTCACAATCTGTGGATTTAATTAGGGGTCTGACATATTTGCATAATTTGCTTTCGTGTACTTACACAAAATTTTGGGAACTTTTTATGAGGACTCATTCTGTACTCAAATATAGAGCTAAGAAACAGAACTGATGGCCCTCGCGTTTTCGTTGTTCTCTTCGGTCTTGTGTTCCAGCGCTTTAATTTTGCCATGAACTGCATTGTAATTACATGTTGTAGCTTATGACATAGCTTTCATTAATTTTGCTTAACAAGCAGAACACAAAATTATGCCCACAGGTGGCCCACTGGCCCACCTGCTCAGCGAAGACCATGGACTCCCTGGGGCATATTTACAAGGGCATAGCACCCTTCTCCATATTTAGAAAGTGGCGTTAAGCCACTTTTTGTGGCTTAACACCACCTTGTAAATACTCCCCCTTTACACGCATTACTTAGTTTGAAAGGGGCGAGCAATGGGTGTTGCTGTGGGCGTTCCACCGTCACACCCATTGCTTGTGTATATGTGTAAATCTGAGGCAGTGCCAAAAACTAATGCCATGCAAGAGCAGGCGTTAGAATGGCGCAGCTAGGAGAAATACTTTTATTTCTCTTCGTTTTTGCTTTTTCTATGTGTGCTGCATTTTGCAGCACACATAGAAAGAGCAAAACTCCATTAATGATTGTTTATGTGCAGCACACATAGAAGTAACAAATCGTCATTATGGGTTGTTTATGTGCAGGAAGGGACACCTTCCTGCACATAAACAATCATTCCCTGCAATGCAGGCACCCTTGCACTATGATGCAAGGGTACCTGCGTTCGTGCTAGGCAGCTAGCTTTAGCGCCAGCACTAGGAAAAACACAGAGTTGTGCAGTATTGTAAATATGGCACATCCCTGCGTTTTGGCTCCGATATTTCATTGTAAATATGCCCCCGACTGCCATATTTAGAGATCCCTGCAAGGTCGGTGGGGTTCTCTGTTTCTTTATGGGAGCTGCAACAGTTCCAGCTTCATTAAAGGCACTGAAGCCTATGATGTTTAGAGCATCTGCTAGGAAATGTCTGCTTGTTTCCAAAAAACAACTCCCAAAGATTCCCTCCTTAAATGGGGGTGGGGAGAGCAACCATCACTTTGACCTAAGGACCATGTGGCCTCATGCCTGGCGGTGCAATTCTGAAATACTAATGAACAGGGACTTCAGCTTTGCTTGATTTACCTTTACCCACCCCTCAACCCTAAAACCCTCTTACCTCCCATTACCTCTACCCACCCCAGAACCTTAAAAACCACTTACCTCCCTTTACCACTACCTGCCCCTCAACTCTAAAAAAGCCTTACCTCACTTTAACTCTAACCTTCCCTGAACCTTAAAAATCATGTACTTCCCTTTACCACTATCATCCATATACCCTAAAAACCTCTTACCATCCATTATGGCTACCCTTCCTCACCCTTTCGCTTCCCTCAGGTTACTTCGAATTATGGCTGGGGAATAGTAAATTATGCAGCAGTGTTGACTAAGTTATGTACACAAAGAGAAAATTATGATGCATAATGCGCCACATTTTCTGATAGCCTTACTTCATTATTTTGTACTTTTTCACATGGTAATACTGTCTGCGCAAAGATTTCATCTCATTAGTACCAGTTTCACAACCAAATACAGAAATAAGCAACTAACAGATGACCAGTTAACCTTTGTTATGAGGCCTTTCACCGCATGAAAACACGTCGCCACATTGTTAGTAATTTTTGATCCGTTTGCGTTAGAAACATTTTTCTTGTTAAAATCCACAGATTATGCAGCAGATGATGGATGATGTGGCAAATGCAGAAAATCCTTAAGTATGAAAAGAAAAGCTGCAGTTGCAGAATCACATAGTTCCAGTGGATTCACTCATCCAGTAACTCTTACTGTAGAAAATCTGCCTTTTCTGCATGATCACAAAGTATTTTTTGCCTTTTGCTGGATCCTATATTTTTACTGGTGCTGGAACTCTATGTACTTTAACCCTACTAACCAGTGATAGAGTGCCTGTGCTCCTCCTTTAAACATGGCAGAATTGCCATATTCCTAATTGGTATATTTAACTAACCAATGAGTCCCTAGTATATGGTGTAATATGTACCCAGGCCTGTAAGTTAAATGTCACTAGTGGACTGCAGCACCTATTGTGCCATTCACTACAGTGACAGTGTAAAACATGGCTTTAGACCTACCACTATTACCTGGCTGTGGTAGTTTAAACGCTGCAATTTGACTTTTCAAAATAAACACTTTTGAAAATTCAAAACCTCTCTTTTAAATATTAATCTCACCCCAAACTTAAGCTTTGCGCCCCCTGGTCGGGATGCATGAGATTTAAAAGTAGGACCTGTAGAAATGTAATGTTAACATGCCTTGCAGTGACTAACACCCAAAAGCTATTTTTCGATGTAACAGCCCTAGCTATTCTATGCAGAAAACCAGATTACATTTTAAAATTCCAATACTGTATTTTAGGAAGACTATTAGAAAAATAATTAAACAATTATTTTTAATAGTAAAATTCAATTTTGAAGTTGGATTTCTTATAAATATTAAGGAAAAGTAACTTTTAGAATGTTACATTTTTCCCTCCTGAAGTTCTTGTGGGCTAATTTTCATTTGTCCTCAAAGTTATAGCAACCATTGATAAGCATTTGAATAGGTGTGAAAAAGGTGTAAAATGCCTACCAGGAGCAAACAGTAGGCTGGCTTGGCTCATCTGAACCTCCTAGTATATGCAGGGTGTCTGGGCTGTGAGCATCTTTTTTGACATTACAGTGTCAAATTCTGCTTGAGCGCCAAAACTTGTTTAGAGGTTTGTTGACCTTACACAATGGGGCATACCTTAAAGGCAGAGAATAGGATGACAAGATAATTTTATGTATCCACTATCTGGTTGCATAAGGAACCTGCTTTGTCCCACCAGACTTCTGTCTCTGTGTTTTACATAAAAAACTGCGGGCGTACTTGAATAGGATGGGAACATGGTGGCTAGATTCTTGTGTCTTGACTGTCTGGGTTGCTGATGAACCCTGCTTTGTTCTACCAGACTTCTGTCTTTGTGTTTATTGTGTGTACAGTGGCTGCCCTAAACTGGATTTTAGTGTTAGAAGTGGGAGGAGAATAGATTACCATAATACACTCCGGCCAACACACCCCAGCCCTCAGAGCCCAAGTTTAATGTGGATGAAGACTTTAGCCATTAGTTAGCGTATTCCCTGGAGTCATTCCTATCCACTAGCTTGTATCAGGTATAAATGTGTAACTCCCAGGTACCCACTACAGAACACTTGAAAACACTCCTGGACTTGACTAAGAACAGAAGAGGACTGAAGATCAGAGAAGAGCCTTGAAGGACTTGACCTACTCTCTTTTCTACCCAGAACTAAGAAGTGGACTCCAAGGGTGAAAAGGTTCATCTCCTGTTCAAGCTACATGGATACAAAAAGCTACAAGAGACCTGTCCTGCAACAGCCCAACTACCTTGTGAATCTCTAAGTGCCCCCCTGAGGTCCTGGGAAGTTTTAGAGGTGTACCCCTGTGGAGGATTGAGAATTAAAGGACTGAAGTCAGAAGGTAAAATCTTTGACCAGGATGAACCTTGTTGGTGTATCAGATCAGAAATCCATCATGATCAGCATCAAATTGCGTCTAGATCCCAACTATGCCTTTCGACTATCATTGACACGTTATAATTCTTGGTGCTATTCCTACTTAAATATTTACAGATTCATATATTCTGTTTCCCTTATTGGATTTTTGTCCTTTTGGTGTCATATTGTTTATTAAACATTACTCTATTTTTCTTATTCACTTTGTGATTTTTATTGTTTTGCAGACCAACTTTATTACTGTTTTGGTACTACATAAATACTTTACACATTGCCCTGAGTTACGCCTGTCTGCTCCGTGCCATATCTACAAGAGGGTTGAGCTGAGTTTTAATTTAGTGACTTTGAGAGTTCATCCTGACAAGGGTTGTGATAATTCCAATGGGGTGTGTAGTTACCCACCCCAAATATTAATCCAATTCCTTTCACTTACACATATCTTAAACCCTTAAATCCCCACTTTTTTAAGTGACATAGTTACTATGCCATTTAACCTGCATGGTACTCACCTGTCTTGCAACATCCTGCAGGCTAAAGACCATTTGGCAAAGGCTGCATACTTTTTTTTTTTAATTCACTAAAAAATGCAGACAAATCTAAATTTTTATCTTACTGGGAAGGTTGGAGTGTTTCTAAATACAGATTTTAATTCTAAATGACTAAGGGCCAGATTTACCAATTTCTCACGCAGTGCAGTGCAGTGGAGCAGCTGCAAATGCTGCGCTGAGTGAGAATGAGAGAGCAGGAAAGTGCCAAATTTAATTAATTATGGCACTCTCCTCCAATCTTCCTAGCGCCAGCGATGAAATTAGCTGCTGTGCGCCACTGAGACACCTTTGCACCATAGTGCAAGGGTGTCTCTGTGATCCAAGGATAGGTTTTGTGCTGGAAGGATACACTTCCAGTACAAAATTCTATGCTTAGACTAATTTTAAAATGTTTCCCACTTTATATGTGTGCTGTACAGTGCAGCACACATGCGAAGTCGGAAAATAAAGGAGAAAAAAAGCATTTCTCCTTCATAGCGCCTGGTTGAAGGCTGCGCTATTTTCTGATGCTAAACCCTGTCTACTTTATTTAGTTAATTGGGTTTAGCATCAGAAACCTTGGGTGGTTGCATGGGAATGTACATGCACCCCCTTGGCACTAAGTAATGCAAAGCAGCACTATGCGCTGCTTTGAGTTACTTTCACATTATTTCCAGCGCTAAACAAGTTTAGTGCTGGAAAGAAAATCAGACATAAAGATTTCGTGCTGATTTGAATCACTTTTGTGATGCGAACACAGCATAAAATCTTAGTAAATCTGCCCTCCCCCGTGTTTAGCAGCGTATCACAGTCTTTTTTGCTCTTAATGCATGCTCTCCTTTTGTCGGCATTTCAATTGAGGCCACCCATCGTCACCATGCTATATTCTACTAGCTGCACTTGTGCTGCTACCACGAATCAAGCTAAGGAAACAAACTTCATTTTTAGGCTACAATTTCAAATTCCTTCACATTCACGGAACATTTTAACATTTTCAGTTTTTCATGTTACGTTTTTATTTACATGTACTTTATTAATCTGATAATATTATTTAATTTTCTAAGCGGTCGAGAACCTCCTGAGTAGGGGTCACAGACACGTAGGGGTCTGCGGACTACATGTTAAGAACCACTGACCTAACACACTATTATTAATCTCATCAACCTTAGAAGGCTAAAAGTCTGATTCGCTTCTACTGGAGTTTAAATCATTTACAACAACAAAAATAAACCCTCTAGACCTATATTTCTTTATAAACTGGCTAAACAGGCTCAGTAATAGGGCATCAAAAAGAACATTATTCTCCACACCAAAAATAGTAAATCATTATTTTATTTCATATTTTTTCTTTTTTGTTGATTTGTTTATAAAATATTTCATACTAAGAATAAATGTATAGTATTTTTCAAAAAACAACTTTTTTTCACAAAGTTAGCACCATGTACCAAGGAGCAGTCATAATTCCTGGACCACAATAAGTAACAACATGAATAAAATTACAAATAATGAAACAGAAACATACTTCACATCCCCACATCCAAACATACCTCTCACAGTCTACAACTGTCACCCTTGCACACAATACACACACACTTGACACCCCAGAACAACACCAAAAGCACAGATGGAAAAGGCGGGCGATGAAATCAACCCCTGATAGCTGTGCTGATCACTGGGGTGTCACACTCTAGCTGGTCGACGTACGTTTCGATGGAATCTATAAATAATTAGTCCATCTTCTTCAGGACCTGTTATTTTCTCACTTATAACGGGTGGATGAAGGGGGGAACCAGTCTGAAATAACAATGTGGAGAAGAAATAATAATTTAAATCAATTAATTTAATTTAAAAAAGAGAAACCCAAGGAGATATCTTACATTTCTCCTATGCAATATCTATATTAAAACTAAGCTAGTGTGCCACTCCTATGCATTTTCAAAAAGTGGTTAGTATCTCTGATGTATTACATATTCTCTCACCACCATGTGTAAATTATAGACAACAGTGCCAAAACATAAACATCTTTAACACGGAAACCTGTGAAGAATACACCAAACCCCACATAGTGCACATTATATAATATACCAAGCATACATAGAGAAATTAAATCATTCTTCACACAAAATTCGTCCAAAAGGAAAAGTATTTTGGTCCATGAACTTTCCTACAGGTAGTGTTCGACCTCTTGCTCACTACCTTCCTGGTGGACTAGCATCCAAATCTATAATTCATAGCCTATACTTACCCAAAATGTACTCGGACTAAATCTATATAAGGGTCCAAGATGGCAATGCCACTTCAAAGCCTAATTTATTCTAGGAACAGTATTTGTAATTGTCAAACAACAAACTTGATCTATATTATATAGAATATATGTGTCCCTGGTGTTACTATCACGATATGAACACACATAGTACCCCTCCAATCTTGTAAGGTAAGGCTCATGGACCCACGCTGTATACATTCTATATACGTACTCGAAAAGATATATCTATAATATCTTATGAATGGACATTTACCTGCTAAATGCAGGCTTAATTTCTATGCTGTTGAAATCTGCGAGTCTGCCGATGTCACCATATAGTGGCACAGTATCGTTACAAATCTAATACTACGTGCTTTCCCGAGCAGTCTAAAAGAAGATGGAAAGAAAATAACACATATATTAGAAAGATATTGTGTGTATAACATCACATAACCTATAGCCTGCAAATCTATGAATAATAATCTACAGATTAAGGCAAAGACTTCATAAGGTAGCATACCATTGAGTATATCGATCCTTAGATGAAGTAATTTATTATCGTGATTTTCCTCCCAGGCGTAATCCCACTTCATTTGCTCTCAATGTATGCGTCAAGATGTGACGAGTTTTCAAACATATGAGGCCTGTGCAGGCAAGCGAAAGAGAGAAGAGAGCACCACGATGAGGGGCAATTGATATACATCTTTGATGATAACCAACAACACGATATACGGCCCTCAAATATCAATTAAATCAAAAAGAGATGAACCATATACCTCTGATCTTTCTTATTCCAATGAGTGCGAATATTATGTTGGCACCGTCATTCCAACTTCTTTAAAATAATAATGTATATGAGTGGATCGCAGTAGAACGCACGTGCTATATAGGGAACAGGATCAGAGAAAAACGCCCGTTGTTAGCCAGACAAAGTAAAAAATGCAACTGATTATAATATTTATGTCTATCATGATCAGTGTCTGCCCAGCTTAAAACAGACCCCACTGGGGCCTAGTAGGCACCACCCGTTACTCATAATGCTTATCTCTCTGAGAGAAAAAGTAATCCCCAAAATACCTGATGCCGAAGATTTAGTTGACGGCAAAATATCGCTAGCACAAAGTCTACTGTGAAACAGTAAGCCCGTTTCAAAGGCATCTTAAAAGACGCCACTTACTCTATATATCGTATTGTTGGCTACCTGCAGAATATCGCTAGCACAAAATATGCTCTAGAGCAGTTAGCCTGTGTCAAAGGCATCTTACAAAACATCACATACTCTATATCTCGTACCTGTCTGATATGCGGTGCCGCCAGAGGGTCCTTACACGAAGTGATACCAAGGAGTGAAGCTCCCACGTTGCTCATTTATATCACGATGCTCCTAATCACCTACATCCGGAACACGTCCACTTGAAAGTGATGACGTAATATGCAAGGGACCAGAATGAGCCCTAATAAAACTAGCGCACTAAGTGATTTTGGGCGCCATATTGGAATGGTGCGATATCTACCTAGCCCCTATACATGAGTTCAATCTGAATGGCCCCCTTGTAGAGGCGATAATATTACAACCCAATAACTCATTATTCTTTGATACGAATGTTTGTAGGTAACAACTCCCATTTAATCAGAAATTAGCATAATCGTAACAGCATACACTAGCACCAATCTCATGATGTTTATTGAAAATATTCACTGCAGTCGACCCAACAGATAAGTGTGGATATTCTACTTCAACTAAGAAATTTATTTAAATGAGACGATGTTTCTAAAACGAGCAAGCACTTCCAAGGGCGCTACAGAATAGACCTGTGGTACATGTCGAAATGAGAGCCATCTTGGAAGGAAAATTGTTTAGTTTCCTCACCCCGTTCAAAAATGGAGGACTCCCTATGCCACTAGATGTAAATGTATATTAACAAGCAATGTATTACAAATACAAGACAATAATACCGGATGCTCCTCATAGCACTAAAGTGCACAAAATAGATATTGGATGACTTCCATCCAAATCACGATATCAACCACTTAAATGTATATGTTGGGGTGCACCAAATATGTGTAGTGTCACTTCCCTATAGTACACTGTGCTAACCAAATACAAATAAATGGCTAGGACTAAAGTGCCCATGATGTGGATATTATAACTGCCTTACTGGTTGCAGAACCAACTCCATCTATATATGTGACCAAGCCTGTGATCATATTAGGATCCCATCCGGGATAAAAACATATGTAAGATGATATTCTGACGAGAAGAGTCACTAAGCAAAATAGCTAGGCAGAATCTATAATAGGTATCTGTACTGGAGCGTCTAGGACATATCTGAGCTGATCTATCAGTAATGAAATCTCCAAGATTGATATTCTGCCACTATGCAGTCTGCCAAATAATCTCTTCATTCAGACCATTTTGAACCGAATTGAGGGTATAATTCCAATAGGTTTCACGGACCTTGCGTACCTCATCAGTGCTTTTGCCCAGGAGACTTTTCGGTTTTTCCAATATAAGCCATCTGAGCTCGTTCTCATTATGGTTCAAATCTACACAATGGTGAACCATAGGAGACAGGGTTTTCCTAGTTCTAATAGCCGATCTGTGTTCACTGTATCGAATTCTAAATTGCCGACTCGTTTCTCCCACATACCCTTTGCCACAAGGGCAAAGGATGAGATAGACTACATTGTGGCTCCGACAATTCGTGAAATCTTTAAGTTTACCTTTCTTGCCTTTGTATTCCCAAACTTGGGTCACAATCGCCGTGTCACATGCGACACATGTTCCACATTTGTGGTTACCCAAAATGGGAGGACCCACAATGGTGGTTTGTTTCGCCTGTGGAACGTGTGTGTTTCTTGTATGTACAAGTGTGTCTTTTAAATTTCTGTTTCTCCGATAGGCAATAATCGGTTTATCTATAGATTCTTGGTGCTCATTAGTGTTAAGAATGTGCCAATTTTTATCCAACACCTTTTTGATTTTAAAATTCAAAGGCGAGTGATTTATTACACAAACCATTTTGTCATTTTTGGGACGTGTATTTCCTGCCAAAAGTGCTTAACGATTGTAATAGCGTGCCCGTTTGTAAGCTATCCTGATCAAACATCTGGGGTATCCCCTCTGTAGTAGTCTCACTTTCAAATCTTCTGCATTTTTGTCATAATTCCCAATACTTGAACAATTTCTTCTAATCCTTAGGAATTCTCCAAAAGGAATAGAGTCTTTTTGACAATTCGGATGATAACTGTCATGTGATAACATTGTATTCTTGGCTGTGGGTTTTCGGAAGAAATTCACATGGATTTCTCCTGCGTCACCGCTGGCATTAAGCCAGTCGATGAACATTAAAAGAGTGCTTTCATCTCCTTGCCAAATAAAAAAATATCATCGATAAATCTATGCCACCTCAGAACATTCTCGTAGAAGGGGGCCAATTCGTTAAAAATATGTTTTAGTTCGTACTCCCCCATGTATATATTAGCCACACTTGGAGCACAAGAAGCCCCCATGCTAGTCCCCTTAATTTGATGATGCAGATTACCGTTGAACTCGAAGTCATTTACCCCCAGGTCCACAGTGGTCTGTGCAGTAGTCTGCTCTAATAGCTTCTCATGCGTGTAAAGCTGGGAGATACTCCTGTGGGCACTGGGCAGAGAACTACATTGAAACCCAGAAGTGATGAAGGTGGGTGGCTGTCGGAGACTTGCACACACAAGATGATAGCTGACATTAAGTACAGGATGCATTTCTGCCATCTTATGTGGCAGCGTGCCATTCCTCTGGCAAATGTACTGAGAGTTGGCAACTAAAGTGAATTCCACAAATCAAGAATGTAATTAAGATGAACATTTATCATGTAACGCCGGCACCAATGTGGGATGGAGGTTAATAAGTGAAACTTGATGGTTTTTATAGATTAAACAATACTTTCTAATGTTCCTTTGTATCCTGGAACAGTGACACAGAACAGAGAGCACATGTAAATGGTGTGACTTGTAGCATTTCCTTTTAAAGATAAGCAAGTGAATATTGCAATATAATATATGTGTGCAGCGGAAGACTGGCCCATAGAGAAATCTAGATGAATCTGGACAAGCTGGTGCCTACGAAATGACTGGCATATTTTTGCGTCTCCCCAGCACTCCTGGGGCATATTTACTAGAAAATGCCGGTGCGCGGAGCTGCGCCAAATTTGGCAGAGCTGCGCTCCAACATTTTCAAAGCGCAGGAATGCACCGTAAACACAAGTGTATGGCGCACCTCTGCCTTACCCCTAGCGCTGGCGCAAACAAAGCTGCATAGCGCCAGCGCAGGCACCCTGAATCCATGTTGCAAGGGTGCCTGCGCTGCATGGACAATTGTTTATGTGCAGGAAGGAACACCTTCCTGCACATAAACAATCAATAATGGTGATTTGCTCTTTCTATGTGTGCTGCAGAATGCAGCACATATGGAAAGAGCACAAAACAGGGAGAAATTAATATTTTCTCCTCGTATCACCATTCTAACGCCTGATATTCAATGGCGTTAGTTTTTGGTGCTGCCTCAGCCTTGTAAATCTGGGACAACGTCAAAAAGCTATGGGTGTTGTGGTGGAATGCCCACAGCAACACCCATTGCATGCCCCTTTGCCGCACAGGACTGCGGCGGAAAGAGGCATATTTACAAGGTGGCATTAAGCCACGCTAAGTGGCTTAGTGCCACTTTGTAAATATGGAAAATGCCGCTACGCCACCGGAGCGTCAAAAAAAGTGACTTTTCAGATTTCACTTAAAACCGGTTAGCCCATTGTACATTTAAGCTTAGCATCTGCTAGTATTTGAAGAAGGGCTGAAATGAAAACTTCACCTGTGATTTTGAAGTTGGGTAAAGTTGGGAACCTTTACCCTTTGCGAATATGGGCAAAGATTTCCAACTTTGCCACTGGCAAAGTTTCTCATTTCAGAACACCCAGGAGCATATTTACTTTTTGCGATGTTCTGGTGGCGTTAAGTCCTTCGCCTTATTTACAAGGCGGCATTAAGCATCTTAACGTGGCTTAATGCTGCCTTGTAAATAATGCCCCTATTCACTTACCGTGAAAGGGGCGAACAGTGGGTGTTGCAATGGGCGTTTCGCCACAACACCCATTGCTTTTTGACGCTTCCCCATATTTGCAATGTATGGGGCAGCGCCAAAAATATGACCAGAAAATGGTAAACAGCCATTAGTACGCGACTTGTAGTTCGCATACCATTACAACGCAAGCATAACAACGCATGCGCTGTAACAACGCGTAGCCTTTACTACGCATGTTATTATATCGCATGCGCTGTTACAACGCATGCGTTGTAATGCGTGTATACTCACAGTTGGCTGCACCCGGAATTGGAGTGATGACCCCTCCGGCACTAACGAAAACCCGGCGCCCAGATGGCAGAGCACCCGAGGAGGCAGCGATGACGGCAGTGGGGCGGAGGCGGCCTCTGTGTAAAGTCAGGGTATGGATTGGTGAGCTGTGGGGCCTTGAGCGGCGCGGCTGGAGCAAGTAGGGGACAGGCGCTGGTGCCCGGTGCAGATATGCATGCTCCTGTGCACTGGCTGGGGGCTTTTTGGGCACTTCTGCTGTCCTCACTGCCTTTGATTGAGAACTCATGCAGCCGAGGACAATGGACGTGCACTGAGGAGAGAGAGGTAAGAGGGGCTGTGTATTTTTAAAGGATTTGTGTTTGAGGAGTAGTGTTTTTGGGTTTAGGGTAGTGTTGTGGGTCGTGCAGGGTAGTGTTTGTGTGTAGGGATAGGAGTGGGGGAAGGGGGAGGGCCGTGCAGGGGTAGTGTTTTAGGGTTTAGGGTAGTGTTGTGGTGTTTGTGTAGTGTAGTGTAGGGTAGTGTTTTAGGGTTTAGGGTAGTGTCGGGGGGTCGTGCAGGGTAGTGTTTCAGTGTAGGGACCAGACGGGGGGTAGGGGCAGGGTCGTGCAAGGGGGTAGTGTTTAGGGTAGTGTTGTGGTGTTTGGGTAGTGTAGGGTAGTGTTTTAGGGTTTAGGGTAGTGTCGGGGGTCGTGTAGGGTAGTGTTTCAGTGTAGGGACCGGACAGGGGGTAGGGGCAGGGTCGTGCAGGGGGTAGTGTTTAGGGTAGTGTTGTGGTGTTTGTGTAGTGTAGGGTAGTGTTTTAGGGTTTAGGGTAGTGTATATAGATGTCGAAATTAGCGTAGTGTTGGGGGGTTATTTAAAAAAATGCATTGTAAAAGTATGCGGGGAATTGGGATCCGTTGAAAAGACATTTTATATGCATTTTAAAGCACTTGCAAAGTAATGGTATGCGTTATATAAAAATGCGTTGTAATGGTACTTGCGAACTAAAAACAACGTTGTAAAAGTATGCGTTGTTTTAGTTTGCGAAGTATCGACATACATTCCCAGAAAATACCTGGTCTTAAACAGGCAATACGAGGAGAAATGTTTAATTTCTCCTCCTATATTGCTCTTTCCACGTGTGCTGAATTCTGCAGCATACATGGATAGGGCAAATCGCCTGTTAAGGTTGTTTATGTGGAGGTAGGTGTTCCTTCCTGCACATAAACAATCCCCCCATGCAGCGCAGGCACCCTAGCAAAATGACGCAAGGGTGCCTGCGCTGGCGTAAGGCAGCTTCTTTGGCGTCAGTGCTATCGGAAACACAGGGGTGTGCCATATTTTTGCAAATACGGCGCATCCCTGAGTGTTGAAACTGACAGAGCGCGGCATTACCAATTTTGGCATAACACTGTGCTCCACCAGTTTCTTGTACATATGCCCCCCAGTATCATCAAATTGTTTTCCACACTGTCACTGAGGGCTACACTTAGGGCCTGATTCCGATGTCGTTCGGAAGGCCTCCGAATCGGATTTGGCTTTACCGGATCTGATTCGTAGCCCTTGTTTACGACCGAATCGTACACAGGTCCGGACAACCAAGTACGATGCGAAGATCGCGTAAGCGCCAACCGAATCGTTTCCGGCCCCGAACCGCTCCATATGTCTCCTTTGTAGAAGAATCGTGCCGCGCAATGGAGCTGATTTCCGACCGAGCGAGTACGATGCACGATTCGGACAGCCGCTTCGCCTTGGTCTCAGGGAGACAAAACGGCTGTCGAAGCGTCCTATGGGGGGCCATAGCAGGCCCCCCTTCACCCGGGGCCCTCCGAATCTGTCCCGGGGTGCCCATGGGTCCCCCCGATCCAGGCATGCACAGTGTGGCGGGCACCATGGGGTGCCCGCCACAGGGTGTACGCTTTTCCCCACCCACCCCTTTTCTGCTATGGGAGCCTGTGTACGCGTCTGTACACGGGCTCCCATAGAGTTCAATTGGAGTCCGAGCAAACCGAGTCTGTAAGCATACAGCAGCATCGTACTCACTCGTTCGGACTCCCGGAGCACGTCTCACTCGGAAAGCCCTCCGGATCCGAGTCGTACAGAGGGCTTTCCTAGCGAGATCGGAATCAGGCCCTTAGACGGAGTAACCCGTCCATTGAACTCTAATCAGGCCTTGGGTCTATAGTGTATGGGGAACGCTGCAGGGCTCGTATATTCAAGTTGGCAAATACTAGCACAGGGGATTGTGGCTACCAGAGGGCACCTCCTTGAGTTAGCTCAACTGTACTTGTTGATAGCATGCGGTTGCTCAATGCATCTTTCTCTGGTGACAGGTCTAGAGGGGTCTTGGCCATCCATTCATCTGTCTGCAGTTGCAGAGGTATTCCATCAGAAAGGGCAGAGTGGCAGGAGCAAAGGCAGAGTTTCATGCTTAATATCAGCCTTCTGGGATCTGGGTGCCTGCAGCTCCTAGCATCCAGGGAGGCACAATAGAGGCCTACACATGTATTGCTGAGGTGAAGTTTTGCAACTTATTGTAGTTTAACTATTCTTTTATGCTCAGACTATGGCAGTTTAGGCAGCAGTCCACTCCCAATCGAATTCACAGCAATGTTCAAGGATTGAGTGGTAACCAAAGAGAGTGCAGCTACCAATCTTCCTCTCTGGGCCAGTACATTAGTCTTCCTCTCAGACAATCTGATGGGGCAGAGAGATATTTAACTTCTTGGGAACCCATGAGCACACATACACCCACACAGACACATACACACACACACACCCAACACCTATGTGAGGGAAAAGGTGGTTGGGGAAGCCAGTAGTACCCAGTGATATACTACATCTCCAAACACAGCCAGTACCAAGCAGTAGAGGGGTCAAAGGGGTTACACCTTTAGAGCATGTTTTGTGCCTGGAGGCACTAAGAGTGTCACTGGGGTGCTCTGGGGATCATGTTCTAGTGACTCCTTGGATTAGGGGATACAGGATCACAGCCAAAAATCAAACACATCAGGAACACTACAGGGGGGAAAAAACAAAAGAAAGTATGAAAGGACAGTTAAAGCAAGCAATTTTGGACTCTCATCCTTAGGGAAGGCCAAAGAGGAGTTAAGCTTAATGATAAATGTCCTAGCAAGAGCTAATGTAGGAGAAAATGGCCAAGCACTCTATAGGTAAATACACCTTCACTGGCAAAAGGTCAGGATACCATTAGAATGATAAGTTTTGGCAAAACCAGTTTTTGAATCATATTTTCAGATGGTAGGGTTTCATTGTTAACAGGGGCAGATACGTACAAATAGCGGAATGGACTGCTCTAACCAGCCACTTCAAGCAAAGTTTATTGGGAATGTTTTTATTAATGGTGGGAGGGGAAATAAGTTGAGCATATAGCTACAAATTATTTTTTTTAAATATCAATCACAGCAATTTGCATTCCTAGCTATAAGCTTCATGACAGCACAGTTTATAGTACGAAATATGCGAAATGTAGAAATGTTTTGCTTCAAATAATACACATTGTATGAACACTATGGGGCCGATTACGATGGCGGTTTTTGGCACATCCGCGGTGCTGGCGGAAAACGTCTATTTCCTCACTCCTGCGGCGGTCCTCGCGTCCGCCATATTACAATGGGCAAAGATAGCGCATTTCCCGTCCGTCGCGGTGTTTCCGGATCCGCCAGAATTTTTGTTCCGCAGCGGTGGCGGAGGGAGCCAATAGAGAAAGACCGCCGTGCGGAATGACGTGACGACAGCCGGACAAATCACAATGCCTCAAATAGCCCATCCGAACGCAGCGGAGAAACCAGCCACCCGGAGACGGCGGAAGCACAACTGCGGAGATACAAACTCGAATCCGAGGCCCCTCCACACGTTCCTGCCCGCCATGGATCCAGCTCTACAAGCCCTTCCGCTGCTGTACCTCATCCATTACCAGCAGATAAGACGCCGTCGCGGTCAACACCGCAGGTAAGTCAACAACGCATCCTCGCATACAAACACAACTGTTGTGCTGAAATTAGTGTCCTGTCTACATCAGACACCCTGGTGGAGACAGGAACATACCCCACAGTGTAAGTACACATGTCCTGCACGTCACAATTTGACACCTCTGTATCGGGGTCACCCATCACCATAGAAATCACTGCAACTAGCCCAGTCATGCTGGTCATGTCACCGCAGCGGTGAATCCGCAGGAAAACATGCCCACAATGTAGTAGGAGCCCAGGACATTGTCCCAGACAAGCAACACCAACATCACAATATCCACACCACATGTAACATGAAAGAAGCACCACTCAGCATTACACATCTGCAGCAAGAAGTCATGTGCAGGGACCCTGTCTACAGTGATATCTCATTAACATCACCAGCAACTGAATAGGAACATGAGTGTGGGGTGAGGCAAGAGTCCCTCAAAAATGACTATAGTCATCATTGCACACAAATAAGGGTCAGTCCACATACAATGTGGAACAGAGGAGGGCAGACCAAGTAGGGTGTGTATGTGTACTTCACAGTAGGGCAACAAGATTTTGGAATGAGTTAGTGAGCCCAACTAGATGACACAGCACATCACACACCACTGCCACACAATCACACATCAGCACAGCCCCCAAGCAGACATTGATAGGCCCATCACATACAATGGCAGACCATACCATGCAACACAGAACAACATTTCTGACTCAAACAAAAAAATCAAAGTAAGCACCACTGTGCATTTCACTCACAAGTGCACTGCTGAAATTAATGATATCATGTGGGTATGTCCAGTACATCAACAACACTGACTACACTCCCAACTCACAGAACACCCACACACCATCACTCCACCTCAACAAAGGGAGCACCGACTACTAAGTAGTGAATGGATGCCAGAGTGTCAGGAAGAGTCCATCTTGACAGCAGGAAACTCTGACCTGACACTCAGGACAACCCTCATGCTCACACCTGCCTTCCACTCATGTCAATCAAAGTGAGTAATTGAAGAAATGAAAAGTCACTGTGCAGATTAAGAACCATGGAACTGTGCACACTGCATGTCAAGGCCCTAAGACAGCTCACACACTGAAATTTAGCCTCATAGACATATCATAAGTCAGCAGCAATGTATGACAAAAAATAGACTAGCCTAAAGTGGAGTGCCCAGTGCTGGAAACATGGAGAAACACACATAGCATTTGTACACTACATGCAACAGGAGCAACATATCACACTACACCTACACCTAGGCCTAAAAATCTGACATGGGTGGCATGGTGTTTGAAATTGAACTAAAGTAACATCTGTGCAATAACCCTGTCATACAGCAATGCAAGCTATGCATTGGCCCAGGAATGATAGGAATTGTCATAAGACATACAGTGAACAGCCCCACATCTGTGTCAAGTCCCTTGACATGTGCATGCCACCAGCACAACACTCATGGCTCATTGTCACAATCCCTGACTGTCAAACCCAAGTATGACCTTCACACATACCCCTCATCTATCCATCTCACACATTCACTACTCAACACCTGTGGGAAACACAGATAAAGGTGCAAATAAGGTCCCTTGAGTTTCCTGATAACCAATCCCACACCCTGGTATGTATCTACAAATGTCAGAATCCCACTCAGGGATGTCTGAACCAATGCTGATCCAAACCCAATTGCCAAACACATGTCTCACAAACAACATCCAAAGAAGTCCAACAAGCTCAGCCATGTGCAGGCAAACAGTGGATAGGCAATGTGACCCTAGACACCACAGGAATACACAGCATTTACACTCTGGTCAACTGCACAGACACCCTCCCCCAACCCAATCTGAAAATGCATCATCAAATGCCAATCATGAATAGTAACTGTGATCAATACAACAAATCTGCTAACACAGACATACACACTACACCAGTTACCAAGTGAGCATGCTGTTCATGTGTAGCACAAGCATGCACATGCACACTCCTGACAAGTGACAGGTCAAAATAGGAGGACATAGCACTATTGTGCACTCAAAACAAGCTCATTAACAAGACTCTACATTGCTGCATGTGACATTCACACACGAAAAGCACACTACACATCCAACACACATCAGAATGAATTACAATGCAGAAACTCCTCACACACAATGTCATGCAAATATAACATTACACACATATGGACCTGTTAGAAGAAAGAGCCAACACAGGCCAAAGACTGCATCCATCCACAACAAAAACACAACATATGCACATACAAAGTCATCACATAGCAAACTCAGCTGGACATCAGGGGGACTCACACCTGGAAAGGACAAGGCAACATACACTGACAGCAGTGCATGCACAGTAAGCAGTGTGTGAACACCAACAAAACCAGTATCACACATGTCTGAGTGCTCCACCATGAACTTCCACACCACAAATCATCACAGGGCACAGATCACATCACACTCAGGAAGTGTAGCAGTACCTCAGCAAACAGACATACACTTTAGCTATCACCTACTGCTGCACAACTCAGGAAAACACAGATGCATCCAACATGACTAGAGGACTGTGCTGGTAAAACATATGCACTGTACATGAGCAACCATGACTGCCACATAACAAATGGTGAAACAGTCCTGAGTGGCACATTGGTCCTGGACACACATCATCCTTCCACAGTACAGTGTCACACTATGAAGTGGTGGGGAGGGTCACACACTGGCAAGGCATGGGGTGGAACACATCAGACTGAAGTGGTATATACATCACTATTGGACAGGTAAGGAGTGTACAGTGCAAAAACACATAGCGGAGTAACTCACAATGTGTAGGCATCAAATGCCCCTATAGGGGATAGTATGACTCTTCATACCACATACTTGTGCCTAAAATGTGTCAAGTGACAGCAATGTATCAGAAAATTCACATATAATGTCAGTTTGCATGAGCAGGTCAGCACAGTGAGCACAAACGTAAACAAGAGCCATGGCAGATCAACCAAACACAACACAGACATTGCAGTGATACACTCTGCATACTCACAACTGACACCGACAACAAGTAGGTGTACCCCAGGATTGCAAGGTCACACTGACACACTGCACAGTGCCCAACAAACAACCCCTACATGTGCCCACAATCTAAAGCACATGGCTGAGAATATAAACAAACAGGCACTCATTACCTGGATCATACATGTGTGTAGGTGTCATGTTCAGGGGCACATACACATCAACACTTCTGACAAAGACAGGCCAATCACACTGTATGACTACTCAAGTGCACACATTCTAATGTACCCGTGTGACTATGAAGCCAGGCCTACACAAGATGACTACACATCTACACTGCTGTTCACACATCAAGAGAGATCCCACAGATATGACGGACCCTGGCCACCACGCAAGTTATCCTGTGGTGAGAATTCACTTCTGTTGTGGTACAGCATCCGAATGTGACATGTGTACAAAATTGGAGACCTGACAATAGAATGATTAGGATAAGAGGACATCATCACAGACAACCATCATTGCACCCTCAAGCCTCTGAGTCAACAAGCACAAAAGTGCCTGTAACCTCTGAAAAAGAAAATCAAGTAATTGCCAAAGTGAATGTGGCATACAGAGCATGTGTCACATGAACAAATACACATACATTGCACTTTTTCATTAGCAAGGGCAGCGACAAAGCACACAACATGAGTAACAGTCTTTATTACATTATCTCTGGATAGGCATCAAAAGTGCAAAACATCAAGGCCATTGGCCTGTCCAAATTTCTAGTCTGCACATGTGTGCATGAGAACTTGCACAGGAAATGGGCATCAAAAGTGCAAAACATCAAGGCCATTGGCCAGGCCAAATTTCTAGTCCGCACATGTGTGCATGAGAACCCGCAACTGAAATAGGTAACACAGTCCACTGCCATGGGAATCATCACAGGTCAGGGGCTTCGAATGGGCAGTCCAGGCACTGCTGTGGGAGAAATGGTGTGGGGAGGGGGACTTGGCTTCAACTTTGGCTTGAAGTTGAACTGGGAGGTGGCTGATTGTCGGGGCCAGTTGGAGGACTGGACCTGGGAGGGAGAGAACTGGCTGAGCTAGAGGGATCCGTGGATGTGGGAGCCTGAGGGCTGCTTGGACCGGGTGGAGTGGTGGCACGTGGAGGAGGTGACATGCTGTGTGGAGGCTCAGTGGCTGAGGGGGAATGTTGAGGGCTGGGTCTCAACTGTTTGGGGATCCGATATCCCACAAGTGTCTTGGCCAGAGTGGGAAGTGAGGTGGGCACAACAGCCTCACCCTTCCCCAAAGGTGTAGCAGGTGCAGGTGCCTCTCCACGTGGGGATTTGCTGAACCTTGTGGTACGCTGGCTGTGGCCTTGCTTTTTCCCCTGCATCCCCTGTTTCTGAGCTAAAGCCCCCACTTTGCTCTCTTATCCCTGCTTGACAGGGGTGTGGGTGGGAGTTGAAGTTTTGGGTGAATCTGCCTTCTGAATCTCTTTCGACTTAGTTGTGGCATGCACCAGGTTCACAGCAGACAGGGCAAGTGTTTGTGTGTCTTTGGGATCAGGTGTGGGGATGGGAGTGCCCTTGGATGGTGATGATTTTGACGCAGGTAATGTGGATGCATGCTTCTTTGCCCTATGTCCCTGAGTGTCATGTGATGGGCTTTTTGTTTTGTGCTCATCTGTGCCCATTTTGTGTTGTGGTGATGGTGTCTGTGGTCTGGTACGCTTAGAGTGCTGCTGTTGTGTGCTGCGTGTGGATGACTGGGTGCCTGAGGGCTCTGGCGTGTGTGCACTCTCGTCAGGTGGTGCCACTGGCAGGGTGGTTGCTGATGGGACAGGAGCTGGACTGGGAGCTTGGGACTGCTGAATGGCTGCCGCCACTGTGGAGGACAAAGACTGGACAGTTCGGTGTAGGCCACTCACGTCCAAATGAATGCCCTCCATGAACACAACAACCTGTGCCAACTTCTTGTCATGATCCTGGAAGGCATTCAGGAGAGCAGTCTGACCCACACACAGCTGGCGCAAAATGTCTACCGCCTCCACACTGAGGGCAGCAGGGGAGACAGGGGCAGGGGCAGCGGTGCCTGGTGGGAAGGAGACTCTACCCTTCCTAGGGCTGCGTGCACGGACAGCGATTGGGGGAGCATCTGGGAGGGTGGGCACTGGACGAGGTGTGGCGGAAGAAGATGCAGATCTTGAACTTCCTGTACCCGCCAACACTGAGGAGTCACCGCTGGAGTTTGAAGTTGTGGAGGTTTGTGTTTCCGGGCAGGAATCATCAAGGGCACTCCTGTACCCCTCCGAGGCGCTGGTCCCCTCAGTGTCACTGAACTCCTGTGTAGCAGTCGTGCCAGTAGCTTCCACACCGGTGTCGGTCCCCTGTCCTTCACTGTCCTTGGTCGATGCTGCAAGAGACAGAGACAGAGGTTCAGTATAGTGCCATACTCACAAACATCATATGCCAGCAAAGCACAAAACTTTAAAATGATACTCCCATGTTGAACTCCTCCATGTACATTCAGCATATGCTACATTTATGCAATCATCAGATGATGCATGGAAACATGCATAGTTGATAGTAATGCTCCATGTGGTGTTGACACAGCCAAATAGCTGGTCCTGTGCCTCCCTGTAACCACACATACTATTGTCTGTAAGCATACCTATGTGCCTGTAGGTGAGATAGCTATACATCAAACCATGTTGTCTCTGTCACATATGGAGTCTCTTTAAGGGAACACCACAGATACAAACTCCAATATGTCCTTTTGCAAGGGCTACAAGCTCCTGATATCCACCATGTTGGGCTTTGAAGCACAACTACAGTTGTACATTGGTGTCAGCTGTGTAGATGATACAATGTATCTGTTGTGCACAGCACACATCTATGAATGCACACTAACATGATGCTCACTGCTGTTCACTGCCAGTTGATGTCTATAACACTCATACTGCAGCATATGTCACAAGGCCACATCTTATCTGTCAATGAAGTGCCAATGAGCACCATTGCACAATGTAGTCACAAACACAAAGCACTTAAGCATGAGAATGTGAAGTGAATGCAAGGCCTTCATAGGTTGTGACATGTCACATACCAACATGTCCACAAGTCCCTGACAGTCCCTCATTGATCCAAGGCAGGATTGTGTCTGCTGTTTATGATGAAGTTTGTGGACTCCATAAGGACAGCTAATGTGTGACAATACCTAGGGTCTGGCATATGACATCCATATGTCGTGCTGACTGATGACATTGAGGACACATCAATGTGCCAATAAGTCACACACTGATTAAAAGCATTAGCCACAACTTAACCATGCACTGATGCACAAGGACATCCCTCCACAATGCACACATACTGAGGACTGACACTCCATAGTGCCTAAACTATTTCGCAATAGCCAGGTTCTGCTACATTGCATTTGAAACACAGAGTCTAACCATCCCAGTCATGTTGCCATGTGCACAAATGGCAAAGGTAAATTAGCCAATGCATCACTGCAATCATCACCATCTACCCTTTCAGCACCTGTGTGCACTTGCTGTCACTATGGCAGGTAAGTACACCATGTTATGCCATGCTGCTGAGATTGGGCTAGTATACTTCACAATGGTGCTGTCCTCTATATGATTGTGAAAAAAGGGACCCATGGGACAGGTGTGACCCTTACCAACTCACTGCTCCCTGAGTCCACATCTATGCATGTCTGTATCCACTGACACATCATCACATGAGCACACTATTGAGCTAGCCGCACAGCGCACACAAGTCTGACAAGTGTACTGGGCTACCCACTTCACACAATGGATTATCCTGTGTAGGAAGGTCTCAGTTCAGACAACATTTATACAATGTGAGATGAAAAAATGCCAACCTGATGTTATGTGACAAGGGTCATGGGTTTAAACACATGAGAAACAAAATGTCGTACTAGTGCAGAACAGCTGCACTCAACACTGAGGCCACTTAGAAGCCATTGCATCACACTAGAGAAATCACAGAGTTCCGCACTGGCTCAGGGTTGGGATTCATGCAGTCACTCACACCCAAAGTCACACTTTGCACAATACTCACCCCCAACTTCCTGCTGATGGGCCCTCAAGCGTCCATCCAGCTCTGGCTGTGTCACTGCCAAGATGCGGGCCATTAGTGGTGTCATGCTCCTGCACGCCAACCTGCCACTACGAGGGAGCACCCCCACCGTCATCTCTGCCACGTTTTTGCTCAGCCGGCAGATGTCATCCCACCTCTTGTGGCAGTGTGTATGCCGTCAGTTGGAGACACCCAGAGCCCGCACCTTGTATGCAATGGCCCTCCATATGGCCTTACGCTGATGGACCTTAAGCTGCAGGCATGGGAGACAATAAGAGGAAGTTTCTGTGACACTGTGTTGTGTACCACTGTGTGTCAGTACAGGAGCATGAAAATACATATCACACCAATACATAAATGGAGAGCAGAGGCCATACAGCATGACACAGAGTACACTTGGATCAAATAGTATCATAGAAATGTATACATGTATGATGATGGACACACTACATGGCCATCTCATACACATGCAGAGTGCCAGCACAGCAACCAATGTGAAAATGGCCCTCATCTGTGATGCAGTATGTGAGTCAGCATGACATACAATACACTGGAAATGATGTGTCGTGGCAGACTCACTGTGTCCAACACTACACACCCCTTAATGTCCTTGACCAGTGCATGGCTACATGTGTCATGGTAGTCACATTTAGGGCCCTGATCGTACATTCTCACACTCTTCTCACAAGGTGTAGTCCTGTCTTGTGCAATCTTCAGGCCTAAGATAGCTCATTGAGAAATAGGGTGGTGGAAAACACATTTGTTTCACTCAGTCCTTTTAGTGATGGGTCCTTGTAACATTGGGCAGTTTCTGTGCAGGCCAGAGGGCCTCACACTGAGTTTAAACGTGGGCCATCAGAGAAATCACATGCATGTACAATATGAGAGGATAAACAGTGTCTACACATGCGAGACTGAACACATCATGGGATCAATAGAAGGATGACATGTCCACCTCACATTTATCTGATGTGTCATAGGTGAATTACCACCAAGAGTGCTACACTCAGGCATTGTACTCTTGTGCATAATGGACACATATCCATAGGGTCAATTTTAAAACTGTACACACATTATTCAGTACCCTCTGGCCAAAATACATTTGTAATGTCACAAATGAGCATATGAACACTTAATGGACCATGACATCACAAAGCACAGGCAATGTTTGTTCAGACTTCGAGTGTCTCAAACCAGCAGTGTAACTGTATAACTGCAAAACCACATTATGTCACTCCCATCCTTCAATGCAGTCATGGATCTGTGGAAATAAGGCTACACACCCCATTGACATGAAGTCAGCATGCTAGGCAGTGTATCACACATTTACATAACCCAGTCTCAGACCAACTTGTGTTTGTTTTGTCTTAAGAAGAGCTGTACAAGTGCCCATGCTGCCATCCTCCCCACATACCCAAATGCAATTCTCAATAGTCCATGTATGGAGCATGCTATAGGCAAAATATTGATGAATGCACATTGGCTTGCACTCACAGGCACATACTACTGCACAGTAACATCATGTGAGCATTCTGAGCACTCTCAAACCTTTACTCAGACACTTACCAGTACATCTGGAGCACCATATAGCCTCCCATACTGTGCAAGGACCTCGTCCACCAGGACCTCCAGCTCCTCTGTGGTGAAGGGACGGGCCCTGATGTTCTCAGTTCTCGCCATCACTGGGTCCAGAATACAGGAACAGCAGCAGATGGTGGTTATGAATGGCAGGCAGCAGTGTCTGAATGCAAGTAACATGTGTGGCTCTCTCACAGACATTTATAGGCCCCTGGGGTTGTTTCAGTGGTATTCTGCTGATGCAATTGGTCTGCCTGGTTTGCATTTTTCAATTGTATCCAATATCCAGGACCGCGGTAGCGGAGCACGCCTACCACGGGTTTCAAAACTGCATTGCACTATCGCGGTCGCGGTTCCCATTGGCTGCAATGGCATTAGCATTGGCGGTGTCACACCGTGGTGTCCAGGCGGTCTCTACCGCAATCCTGCATCTTTCAATAGTATCCAATGACTGGGCCTGCGGTAGCGGAGCACGCCTACCGCGGGTTTCAAAACTGTATTGCACTACCGCGATCGCGGTTCCCATTGGCTGCAATGGCATTGGCGGTGTCACACCGCGGTGTCCAGGCGGTCTCTACCACAATCCTGCATCTTTCAATTGTATCCAATGACCGGGCCCACGGTAGCGGAGCACGCCTACCGCGGGTTTCAAAACTGTATTGCACTACCGCGATCACGGTTCCTATTGGCTGCAATGGCATTGGCATTGGCGGTGTCACACCGCGGTGTCCAGGCGGTCTCTACTGCAATCCTGAATCTTTCAATTGTATCCAATGACCGGGCCCGCGGTAGCGGAGCACGCCTACCGTGGGTTTCAAAACTGTATTGCACTACCGCGATCGCGGTTCCCATTGGCTGCAGTGGCATTGGCATTGGTGGTGTCACACCGCTGTGTCCAGGCGGTCTCTACCGCAATCCTGCATCTTTCAATTATATCCAATGACCGGGCCTGCGGTGGCGGTGCACGCCTACCGCAAGTTTCAAAGATGTATTGCACTACCGCGATGGCGGAGCACTTCTACCGCACCTATGGACACATTGTGCTATTGCATTGGCACTTGACAATTCCCTGCACTGATCACTATGCATTTACACTATCATGTTGCACGTGGTTGTAAAGTGAAATGAGAGGGTGACATTTAACTCAATGATGCTCACACATGTCATGTCCGTACACATGAGTACATGCATTTGCATGTACTTCCTCACATGTCAATTATGATATTTGTGTGCATGTACACAGATTTGATGTGTAATGGAGTCTCAAATTTGTGAACATGTCAATGTGTTAAATGGCTACTCAACCCACAGCAATGATGGACTGACCACATAATGTGCCTATATATCACTGTGTACAGTGCTGCATTTGTCTTGATAGTTGACCAGCTTACACACACTGTGCTCATTGTGTACAAATGTTGTGCTTAGTGGGACTTAAGCAAGAAGGTGTGGCAGGTACAGCAGTTACGTAGAAGTCAGCAGTGTTGCTGTTTGCCACATGTGCTGTTTCACCTACACCCAGGGCTGGTGACACAAGATGTAGGAGTGTACCAATTACCATTCACATAGTCAGATTCTGATTTGGAAGTAGTCAGTATGTACATACTGACCACATGTACGACTACATGAGATCAAGGTGTCTCTGCATGTGACTTGTGCATTAAGCTGTTGTTACAGTCCTGTCAATGTTGGCGCTGTGTTAGTCAATATGTAGGATGTTTGACACATCTCATTGGTGAATTTAATTTACATATGTCCTCTTTCATGTTATGTAGGAGACGACCAAATGTGCATTGGCCTTTCCCAGTGCTGGCGAACATGGAGGATGAGGACATCATAAGGAAATTCCGGCTGAATCGCCCTACCCTTCAAGAGCTATGTGCTCAGTTGGAGCCCCATCTGAGGCATCACAGAACCTATCCGACTGCTTTGATGCCAACTGTTAAGGTGATGGCGGCCCTGCATTTCTTTGCCACTGGTTCGTTTCAGTACACGGTGACCATCGCCGGTGCGATGTCTCAAGCTATGTTCAGCATGGTGCTACGTGATGTCCTGTCCGCAATGTTGAACTACAAGGACCGCTACATCCACTTTCCAAGGAGACATGAATTGGCAGGTGTGAAGGGTGATTTTTATGATCTTGGATACATACCTAATGTTGTTGGAGCCATTGACTGCACACGCATTGGCCTAGTTCCACCACAGGCACGTGAGCACATCTACCAGAACAGGAAGCATTTCCATTCCATTAATTTGCAAGTGGTGTGCCAAGCGGATATAATTATCTCCCATGTCTGTGCCAAATTTCCAGGGTCAGCACATGACTCCTACATACTGCGTAACAGCATCATCCCACAATTGATGGCAAATCTACATCCGGAGCGTGCATGGCTTGTTGGTGAGTAAGCAGAGTCAAGTAGTGTGCTGTATGTGTGACATGTTGTTCTCAGCTACTGTTTATATTGCAAAATTGGTCTGTGTTTCTCACACCTAAGTGACTGCGTATCCCAACCGTCCTTGGTTGCTGAGCCCACTGAGGAATCCAAGGACCCCGGGTGACGTCCGCTACAATGATGCACATGGGAGGACATGTTGTGTAGTGGAGCGTGCTTTTGGGCTTCTGAAGTCTAGATTCCGGTGTCTGGACAAGAGCGGAGGTGCACTACTCTACTCTCCCCAAAAGGTGTGTCAGATCATAGTTGCATGCTGCATGCTCTACAACCTGGTCTTGCACAAAGAGATACACCTGCTCCTGGACGATGATGAGCAGCAGATGCCCCCCGCTGTAAATCCACACATGCCCAGTGACGATGATAGTGGAGAAGAGGAAGGTGTTGACCTGCGTCAACAGCTCATCGACAACTACTTCCCTTGAGTGTGACATTGTACAACAGTGACATTTTCTGTTGGCTTTGATGGTAGTGCCAAGTCATAGATGAGCTTTTTGACTGCTGGCTGTTGTTGGCTCAGTGCTAATGGCTGATGTGTATGGCACAGGGTATTGTTTTACACGTACCTAATGTCTATGTTGCTGTTGGTGGTCATTGTTATGTGTGATGGTTTTTGTACGTTGTTGACTAGTGGTGTGTTTTAGCTGTAATGGCATCACCTGACAAGTAACTGTCATTCTCTTGTGTCTTTCTAGGTTCCTTCACCCTATCAATGCCTCGTCACAATCAGAGCTTGTGGTACATTGGAATCTGAGTTGACATTGTACATACTGTGATAAACATGGAACTGACACAAAGACATAGGTGTGTAAAGAGTGTTTATTTTCAATAAGTTTTTGTGAAAGAGAAGTGGTTGTTTTTAAAATTTTGCAAAGTGAATTTATGAGTTGTCAGTGATGGTAAATGAGACAAATAGAGTAGTTACCACATTGATGTAGTCACACAGTCCAACAAACTCCTGCCATCAACATGGCAATGTGGGTTAGGATAGTTAATAAAGTCAATGTCAAGGGCAACACAGGTGCCATCATGGCTGGCTCAGCGACTTGCCTTTGGTTGGTGCTTTGCCACGTGATCCTCCCGTGGCGTTTCTCGGACGTCCCCTCCTGCGTTTGGCAGGGGGGCCTCTGCCGCAGGCTCAGCAGTGTCTGAGGAGTCATTGTCTTGCAGCTCACCCCTCTCTGTGGCCGCAGCTGAGGTGGTGGGAGTATCAGCAGGCTGGCCAATGGAGGGGGGTTGAGCCGTCATTTGAGCCGCATGTCTGTCCCTCAGAACAACCACAAGCTGGCCCATGAGGTTCACAAGTTGGCCCATATGTGTGTCCATGGACCTCAGCAGCAGGCGGAGCTCATGCACTTCTTCCACAACCTGGCCCATCTGTCCCTGGTTCTGTTCATATGCACCAAGGACTCTTGCGATAGTGTCCAGGGCTTCTGTCTCAGTGTCCTCCTGTGATTGTCCCCCAGTTGCCCTCCCACCTGCCCCGCTGACACGGACCTGTGGCGTTGGGACTCAACGCACACTCACACTCTCCCTGGCATCCTCGAATTGTGTGGTGGTGTTGGTAACCACTGAGGCAGGGAGAGTGTTGCAGGCAGCAGTGGTGATGGTGGAGGTGGCTGCCGCACAGATCGTTGTAGCAGGGGTCAGCGCTGTTGTTGTTGTGGTGGTGGTGGTGGTGGGGACAATGAGGCCCTGAGACGTAGTGCGCCCTGGCAGTCCTGAGGGGCCAGGTTGTTGCTCCTCATCCGAGAAACGTAGGGAATCTGCATCAGAGAGTTCATGTTCGGGGGGGGAGACAGGCTCTGCAGGTTGGTGGTGTTTTCTGCTGAAGTTGCTTGTGGATCTCCTGTTGAACAGAGGTTAAAATGTCAGTTAAGTGCACTCCACAAGCTTGGTGTTAGACTTTTGGATGTTACATTTGATACACCAAACACTTTACATTACAATCACTTGGTATGGCTGAAGGATAATGAGCATCATGACATGATGTTGAGGTACATACATTACTTGTCCATAGTGTGACATGTAAATTGAAACCATGTGCCACGTACAGATTGTGTGATTACAAGGACATGTCATCATCTACCAACTTGCGGGACATAAACTTTTGATAATGCGTCTTTTTTGTTTACTCTTCATGGAATCAGTTTCAGCTAAGAAAGAACTAGCCATTGGAATGTTATACATACCTTTTTCATATCATGTACTTTACTTTGTTTGTCAGATTGACCATGCATGTTTTGTGTTCATATGGGCCTTCATGCTCTGACACCATGGCACTTCATTCTGTGCTGTGCATGATTGGGCCCTGAATTTATTTCACATGTGACTTGGTGAGTCAAAGTTTAAATTCTGTGACAGTTACATGCGCTTAGCTGTCTACACACTGGATGTAAATTTGGGATCTATGCCAAGTTGGCTGACATGTGAGGGCTGGTGTGGTCATATAGCTCCATGCATTTTGAGAAGGATGGCAGGGTGCATGCACTGACTACCTACCTGTTTGGTGACACAGTGGAGGGGAATGGCTGCCCCATGTTTCTGGGTGGGGGGAGTGCTCCATCCTGCTCAGGGGTGAGACAAGAGAGCATGAGAAGGCTACCTACCTGTGAGTTTGAGGAGAGCAATGAAATTGCCACATGGTTCTGGGTGTGGGGAGTGTTCCATCCTGCTCAGGGGTGAGACAAGAGAGCATGAGAAGGCTACCTACCTGTAAGTTTGAGGAGAGCAATGAAATGGCTGCCACGTGGTTCTGGGTGGGGGGGGAGTGTTCCATCCTGCTCAGCTGTGGGGCAAGGGTGCCTGGTGGGAGTTGTAGTGCTGGCTTCCTACCCACTAACCCCCCTCCCTGTTCAGATGGCTACCTACCTGTAAGTTTGAGGAGAGCAATGAAATGGCTGCAACATGGTTCTGGGTGTGGGGAGTGCTCCATCTTGCTCAGCTGTGGGACAAGGGTGCCTGGTGGGAGTTGTAGTGCTGGCTTCCTACCCACAAACCCACCTCCCTGTTAAGATGGCTACCTACCTGTAAGTTTGAGGAGAGCAATGAAATGGCTGCCACATGGTTCTGGGTGTGGGGAGTACTCCATCCTGCTCAGCTGTGGGACAAGGGTGCCTGGTGGGAGTTGTAGTGCTGGCTTCCTACCCACAAACCCCCCTCCCTGTTAAGATGGCTACCTACCTGTAAGTTTGAGGAGAGCAATGAAATGGCTGCCACATGGTTCTGGGTGTGGGGAGTGCTCCATCCTGCTCAGCTGTGGGACAAGGGTGCCTGGTGGGAGTTGTAGTGCTGGCTGCCTGTCCACATGCCCCAATGGAAATATTGCTAGCTACCTTTGAGGTGATTCAGAGGAAGGAAATGTTAGATATGGGAGACATGTGTTGGGAAGAGTGTGTTGTACATAAGTGCTTTTGTGTCTAGGAAGTGTAGCTTTCTAGTTTTGCAAGACAGTACATAGCAGTGTAATGGGAGACATTTGTTGGTACTTACCAGCCTCCACTCCCCCGGGTATTCCTGTGAGACTCTCTGGATGCACTATGGCAAGCACCTTCTCCTCCCATTCGGTGCATGTTAGTGTTGGAATGGGAGGACCACCGCCAGTCCTCTGAGCCAGCTCATGGTTCTTGTTGGCACGCTCTTTCACCCTGCTCTTGAGGTCATGCCACCTACTCTTGATGTCACACAGGGTACGCAGGGTGGTCCCTACTGCATTGACTTTGTTGACTATCCTTTCCCACATTTAATTTTTTCTGGCTACTGGTGTCTGTTGGACCATGCGTCCAAACAAATGTGGTTCTACTCTGATTATCTCATCTACCATGACTGACAAATCATTGTCAGTGAATTTTGGCATTTTTTTCTGTGCCATGGTGTGTGATGTGCAAATGGTTGAAAAGTGCAGGCGTGAAGGTGGTGGTGGAGATGTGTGTGGTGTGTGGGTGGTTGTGATGGTGTGATGTGTGCTGATTTGCCTCTCCTTTGTGCTGTGGTGTTGGGCCCTTTAGTTCTGGAGTAGTGTAAAGGATGCTGGGCAGGGAAGGGGTTGGTTTTGTACTCAGCTATATGGGTGGGTCAAAATTGAGGATTCATGTCAGGTGTGTTATCTGGGTTGACCTGGGATTTGTATTTTTTTCGTGCCATGGGGATGTGTCATTGGGGTGTGTCAGATGTTTTTGGAGGCTTCCCCAGACAAACAGCCACACTTGGTAGCCTTGTTGTGTTGTTGCTTTCGACCGCCATTCCTCTTTCCGCGCGACCGCAGCGGTCTGAATGCAATGGTCCTTCCGCCGGCTCTACCATTCATCATTTCGCGTGATCGCAGTGGTCTGAATGCAATGGTCCTTCCGCCGCCTCTACCATTCATCATTTCGCGCGATCGCGGCGGTCGGGAACAACTGATCATTCCGCTGGCTCTGCCATCGTATCATAATTTCACTTGCGGTCATTCCGCTGGTCGATCGGCATTTTTGGGTCTTTCCGCAGCAATTCCGCCCGCCGCCGAAGGATTTTCAGCTTTTCCGTACGTTCCCGGCAGAGTTTTGTGGAATCCGTCCGCCGCGGTCGGATTTTTCTGCCAGTGCATCATAATCTGACCGCCGGTTTTGCCGCGGTACATGCAGACGGTTATTTTCCGCTACCACGGCGGCCAGAGTGCTTTTCCGTCCGCCATCGTAATCAGCCCCTATATATACAAATGTAATTCTACTCCACTTTAATGTGTAATATATTGTAAAATCAATAAAATTATGTGATAAAAAAAAAAAACAGGGGCAGATACGTGAGCGGTCAGATGATTACATAATGTCAAGCAGCAGAGCAGGGCTGGTTGTGCTATGCATCACCTTTTTTTAGGAGTCACACCTTGATAAACATCTTGAGCCCCCAGAGGCAAATAGGTAGACTTGTCCTCTACAGAGAAAAGGGCAACAAACTTCCAATTCCGTCCTTTGGGTTCGACTCTCTGGCAGGGCCAGACTGGGAACCAAAACTGGCCCTGGCAAAGAGTGGGGGGTGGGGAGGGGGTGGTTGGGGGGGTGGGCGCTGCTCACGGAAAGCTTTGTGCAGCTTTTGTTGCTGGGGGCCGATATTGCAGCTAAGCTGCAAAACCGGGCCCGGAAACAAAAACGGCCCCCCCAGGGGTCTAAAACCGGCACCCTGGCAGCCCACCCGGGAAACGCCCGGTGCCCGCTATGGCCAGTCCGGCCCTGCTCTCTGGATTGTTGAGCATGTTAGGACTATGACAGACCTTGTTTTTATGTGTTTCATTGTTTGTTGGACAATCATATTGCTTCGTTACATTTAACACATACAAAGAATACCCTGACATGAAACCTGACATAATATAGCCATTCCAATGAAACATACTATAGACTCTGATAGCGGGACCCTGCATTAAAATTATCTTTCAGTTCACCATGTCCACCGGACATGTAATGCAATACCGATAACCCTCAACGGGTCAACAGTGACAATGTTCTATCAAGCATATACAGTGGAGTGCAGAGTGTAATATGCCTTTCATTACCATTGTTGACTGTGGGGAGCAGCCATAGCTCAAGAAAGGAAAAGTATGCCAAACTCAGTACACCCCTAAGCAAATAGCTTGTAAAAAAGATCAAAACATGAGGGAGGTGAATAATGGGATGCCTTATGGTTCACTGACAGAATATTGATGTAAAAATTTAGCTGTAAAAAATATAGATGAAAAAATATAGAATGCAAAAATATCGACTCCCTATACTTAAACAGGTAAGTACAAAAATATCTAAAAACAATATTGATGTTAAAAATATAGTTGTACAAAATATCGATTTATATGTGATCAAGGCAGGGGATCCTGCCGAAACGCGTCATAGCCCCAAGCAAAAGAGAATAAAGGTTCTTATACCGTATGTTGGAGATTGCTGTGTCGTCATTCTGGTGTAGGAGCAGGAGTGCTGGATTTGTTTGCAGATATATATATATATATATATATAAAATAAAATAATAAATATTAAATACATTAAATAATAACATTAATTTAAAAAAAATAATGAAGATTTGATATACATTTTAACAAATATAACAAATAAACTTAATTAAAAAGTTAAACACACATACATAATAATAAATATATGTATATATATTTACTTTAAAACAATTATTAAACTATTAATTTTAATGTATTTTATAATTTTAAAATTATATAAAAATGTACAAATATATATATATATATATACCAATAACATAAAATCTGTTAAAAAAAACATTTTATTTATAAATTAAAACATTAAGGGGCCCATTACGATGGCGGGCGGAAGCACAACCGCCGTGCTGGCGGATGCAAAAACCACCAGTTACCGCCGGCACGCAGCAGTCCACACGCCCGCCCAATTACGATGCGAAAAGCAGGCCAAACACCGCCGGCAAGCCAGCAACACCGTCCGCCATCAAAGTGCGCCCGCACACGTAGCGGCGCAGCCCAACTGACACACACCGTCCGACGAAACACGTCCCGCCCGGCGCATAAATTACGATGCCGCAAACAAACGGTTCCCACGGCCAAGAGACACCGCACGTGAAAGAGAGGCGGAAACACGGACGCAGAGCACGGACAACGAAGAAGCGGCACCCCGGGCATGAATCCAGCACTGCAGGCCCTTCCCATGCTTCTGCTGATGCACCACCAAGGACGCAACGTACCGCGGAGACACAGGTAGGCACACACACAACAAGTGCACGCAAACAGCGCACACAGTGCAAGGGCGGAAAAAGCGGACAACCCCCCACCAGCGCGTGCACACTACACATCCACCATTGCATCCACATATGACACACAGGCCAAATCCTAACATCGCAGAACACATGTGTACACACCACCTGGGACTAGGAACCAACCACCCCGTCACGGCCCCAAAGCGCCGATGACGCCGCCACACATGCGCACAACGCAGAGGCCAACCGCAGCGCCATGCATGCGTCGCACACAGACACAGGGACACAACCAAGCAGCACACACACCAGCCCCACCCCGAACGCACATGACACGTGACAGGCCGGCCACAGACATGTCCCCAACGCCCAATTCACGGACAACACCCAACGCCACACAACCGACGCACACATGTCAGTGAAGTCACGCAACAGCAGGACACACCCCAGTGTAACAAACATGGCGAAGCACACAGCGGCGGCAACACTAACTAGGAGAAGCAGGGCCCCTTCGGGAAGAGGAACGCCAGTACCACACTGAAAAACCCATACCACCCTGCACATATGAACAAGACACATGAAACGGAACACCAAAGAGCCCGGTGACCGACAACAGGTGGCCCAAGAATTACATCCACACACAAGGCCCAACGCAGAGCGGAAAGGCAGCCTGCCGCCCACACAAGGGAGAGCAGACAGCACTGAATGACCTTCCATTCCAACACCGAAACCACAGCCCTACGACAGAAGCCGGTGAATACAGCCATTGTCCAAGAATAGACCAACACAGGCATGCCGAGGAGACCGACCACAGGGCAGATAGCGCATATCACAGAAGCACACAACGGACGGGGAAGAAAGAAGAAAACACTCCCCCATGTCGGCCACATGCAAGTTAATTGGAAGGAGTCACACAGCACCGACCTTGAACTGTCTGAGAAGCATGTGGGAAGAGGGCCCGTGTCCTCCAAACAAGCCAACAGAACACAAGTCCTGTCTCCCCACGACTACACAGAGCTCACAGCAACCCCGGAGCGTGCACATTGCAGACTGCACACACAGCCGGAGCACGCCACCTCTACGAACCGCTGCGAAATGGCAACCGCAACACACCTACCCAACTACGCCGAAGAGCTCAAGCTGTACCAAACCAACACGATACATACATTGGGATGCGATCTCCTGTCCCTGCTGAACGTAAGTTACCGACTGACTTACCGCATCACATTGTTCAGCTGCGTCATGCCCGTCTTCTACTGTCGGAGGTGTCCCTACCAGCATCCCGTCGAGATATGCCTCTCCAACCCGGCATGTCTGAAGGCGGACCTGCTACCACTACTCCTCCCTCTGGACGCACACGACAGGGCCTGCTCTGCCTATGGGGGCATGGCGTATGTGGCCAACATCGCACGCGCACTGAAATGGAACCACTGTGCCTCCACACGACGGATCATCGAGAACAGCTACATCGAATGTCACCCAGCATGCCCCATCATGGTCCTCCAAGGGACAACCTACGAACAACACCTTGACAGCCACCATCCGCTTCATTGGCTGGCAAACATGTACACCACCAATGACATGGAAGCCCTGCTGGACGGCATCGCATACCTGACAACCTGAAAATACGTCGGACCACAACGCAGGTTCCCCGAGTGACCTATGAAGTCCAACCCCGCACCCATGCTCAGCTTCCGCACGGACTGGCCAGTCACCACCACAACAGCCATACCAAACGACCGGCAACTGTAACCACACCATCAACGACATCACCATGACATCAGATATGACCGGGACATGCACACTGTTCCCCATCACATCCAGGAACACCGCATGCATCGTGGGAGGCAGTGGCATGGGCTCTGTGCATCGCACCCACATGGACGGAACTGCACGAACAACCAGGACACGACATGGATCCAGCGCACATGGACACACACACCCCTCAGTGGACATGAATAGGTCGCCTGGAGTCTGTGGGTGCTGCACCCCTCCCACCCCCGCCCCGGGAATCCCATACCAGGACCTTTGCATGGACGACAAGTGCATACAACAACAACACGACCCCAGTGACTGTGACATGTCCAGTAACCACCACAGTGCAACAACAAGTGGCACGCCGCTGCATGCACGCAAGCACATGCCCTGATGTCATCTCACATGCACGCGTGCATGAGGAACAACCGCAGCAAACCTGTCACATGGAACTGAGATGGACTGTGCCCATGATGCCGAGCGGTCTGGTAGGCTACATGTATACCGTCTGTGTCAAAGTCCGCAGCTCCGCAGCTATACGTAAATGTACATTAGCACAGCCTTGGCCAAGCAGATGTAACCCCACACCCTATCCCATTTGTAATCATGCTCAGTATATCCTCAACATGTATTCCGCTGCCAGTAGTGTCCACTATACTGCATCACAGAGGACAGAAGACTCAATATAATGTCTGAAACCAAAACTGTCTCCGCTGACTCATTTCACAAGTACGAATGAGAGAGGATGAGAGTATGTGAAGTACACGGCAGTCGTGACATGACCATGTAGTCCACTGGTATTGGATGTCAACGCAAATGAGTAGCACTACTGTGGAAGACACACATGTGTCGTGTGAAGTCGTATGGACGCAGTGCTCAGGTGGGTGGGTGCGACGGGTAGATGCGCACATGCCAAGTTGGAGCACGCCGTGTTGGGAGGGGTCATGAACAGTACACCACCGCTTCCCTGGGCATTGTGAGAGGACACCTGTCGGGGGAGTGAACACGTGTGTGCACAGCAGCCGGGCACACGTACAAGGCGGTACCAGGCGCACCTCAGCCCACCCTCTGTGGACAAGCTGGATCCTGTTGTGCGCCCGCCATGCCCCTTGACAAGGCACACACAGCCCCAGTCGACCAGGTGTAACCCCAACATAGTCAATCCGCACAGGCGATACAGGGTACGGGATGGCAGTGGAGCATGGTGTGTGAGAGGTCTCCTCGCGCTCCTCCTGGTCATATCACGCAGGCAATAGAACCTCAACGTCTAGCATGGCACAAGTCAAATGGAAGTGTAGGGGGACGCACCACAGCACGAGCAGCACTGACGTCACGGGAGGTGGCTCGCACCATCCCATCCATTGCCCATCATACCAACCACGCCACATGCCATTGCGACTAAGTGCAAGCGCGTGCGCCACCACCCCCGAGCCCTCCCCAGAGAGGCCAAAGAGTGAATGTGTGGGCCATCAGCCACAGACGGACGCGGCCTGGCCGCAAGGGCAGCCACAGCCACTGGGTGTCGCAGGTGGCGGATCCGGAAGGCGAAGACTGTGATGCATAGTCCATGCAGGCCGGGTCTCCATTTGGGGCGCCACGCAGGTGGACGGCGTCCCGCCACACATCATACCCTGAGACAGCCCACTCGTGCAACTGGACCCACACATACACTCCTTGCCCTCTCTGGTGCGAGCTTGGGGCTGCCTGTGCAAGCGCTAGCCTCGCAGGTGAGCATGCATATTGGGGGCGAGGGGAGGACATGAGGGCTGGGGCGAAGATGACTGTATCACTGTCAGTTAGTACAAGGGATGACCCAGATGTGGAAAGGAAGAGACGTGTCCCGTGTGTACTGCAACTAGTCACCAATCCAACTACCCCCCATGTCCGGAATGTAAGACCGCACCTATGCCCGCCCATCCGCCACATCGAACATACCACCAGCACGACAACCTTCCCATTCGAAACACTGACTGGGGGTGGCGACCAGTGAACAATCATGTGTAGCCTACCCACGCGTACATGTGGGCCCTCCATGATCCATGTCACCTGCGGCAAAGACATGACATGCGCAATGAGGGAAGTGAGGAGAGCTGTCCGCCCCACGCGCAGAAGGTGCATCAGCTCCACAGACCCAGCAGCGAGTCCAGCAGGGGTCACATGTGCAGGGGCAGCTGTGCCTGGTGTGAAGGCACATGCATATAGACAGCACATCGACCAATGTGTAGTCTGCCCACATCCACAGTCCATCATCATGCGGACATAGGAATTGAACACAGGGCAACACATCTTAGTTGGTGCACCCACCGTGACCAACAATGCGCAATCATCGACGTACCCGCCCTGTGCATGGCCCCCACCCAACGGAGGCACATCCAGTGCCACCATCCCACACACACAAGCCTTCCACGGAACATGCTGTGTCCAATGGTCAGTACAGAGTCAGCGCCCATCTGGTGGATCCTGAACAGGAGACACATGCACACACATGCCAGCTCCCACTATGTACGTCTGCCACCTGGCACGTGCAATGTAACCTCTCACCTGTGACGTGTGACTGCAAGCACACAGCCGTCTTGGCATGGGGCTGTCAATGTGGACACCAGTCAATGTTTCGGGAGCTGTGATCCGTACAGTGCTGTACATAGGGTGCAGTGCTGACACCTACTACTGTCTCATATCCCCTCGTGCCACAGGTCCCACTTGTATTGGCCGCTCAGCCCGTGCCCACATCGTCGTCGTCGTGTGCCATACTCATCCAGCCTCGGAAGCAGTTCCATGCTCAGCAGACACTCATGTTGCCGTGGCGTTGCCGCTTGACGAATATGCAGTCAGTCCCCATCAGCACGCCCCGCAAGTCATTGGGGCCTAGATCCCCATGTGCATGCACATGGCAGTGGTATGTCTCACTTGCCATTGCCATTGTTGGGAGACCTGTGTAAGTGTATTGTGGCCGTGCCGTCCCAGCTTGACAGCTGGGCTGTGGCTCATGTGCTTGCTCAGTCATGTCAGTGATGTGTATGCGAAATTGCTATGTGCCGTGTTGCTTTGACATGTGTCCTCTGCCATTTAACCCAGGCGGAGACCGAACATTGACCGCCCATACCAATTGCTGGCGGACATGGACGATACAGAGGTAATCAGGAAGTTTCGGCTGGACAGGCCAACTCTGCATCGACTGTGTGCCATGTTAGAGCCCCATCTCCGTCCCCGCAGGGTGTATCCGACTGCTGTCACCCCCACGGCTAAGGTGATGGCCGCCATGCATTTCTTCGCCACTGGGTCATTCCAGCACACAGTGGGCAGTGGAGGAGGGATGTCCCAGCCCATGTTCAGCAAGGTGCTGAGGGATGTACTGGCAGCCATGATGCTGTACCGGAACAGGTACATCAGATTCCCCAGGGCTCGTGAATTGGCGGCAGTGAAGGGTGCATTCTATGCCCTTGGCAGAATCCCACACGTCGTGGGAGCCATTGACTGCACTCATGTTGGCCTTGTTCCACCACAGGCCACTGAGCACCTGTACCGCAACAGGAAGCACACGCACTCCCTGAATGTGCAAGTGGTGTGCCTTGCGGACATGGTGATCACCCACGTGTGTGCCAAGTTTCCAGGCTCGGCCCATGATGCACACATAATGCGCAACAGCATCTTGCCACGACTGATGGCCAATCTGCAACAGGATCGTGGCTGTATTGTCGGTGAGTATGTGGAGTGGTGTAGCGTGCTGGTTGTGCGATGCTGTCCCCTGTCCAGTTGGAATAGCAACGGTTCTCTGTGTCCCTCACACCCAGGTGACTCTGCGTATCCGAATGGGGCATGGCTGCTCAGTCCATTGAGGAATCCTCGCACCCCAGCAGACGATCGATACAATGAGGCACATGGGAGGACCAGACGTGTGGTCGAGCGTACCTTTGGCCTCCTCAAGTCCAGGTTCAGGTGCCTGGACCGCACCGGGGTGCACTGGCGTACTCCCCACAGAAGGTGTGCCAGATAGTGGTGGCGTGCTGCATGCTGCACAATCTGGCCATTCGGAAGCAGATCCCCCTCATTGTGGATGACGGAGATCAACCAGGGCCCCAGCCCGCAGACCAGGACAGCTCGAGTGAGGTGGACAGCGGAGAGGAGGAAGCTGGGAATGTGCGCCAGCAGCTCATCGCCCGCTACTTCACTTGACGGTGAGTGTCCATGTACGACGGATGATGTGTCTGTATCTATGCAGGTGTGTGTGTGCTGTGTCAGGGTGGCCGTATGTTCACTGCGTGCAGTGTGTCAACGCTCCATGGCCAGGGTAGTATGCCACTGTTGGTGACTGTGGCATTGTGCCCTATTGCTCTGTGCGATGTGTGTACATTGCTTGTAGTTGTTGACATGTACTGTGTGATGGGTGTGTGACACACTCATTGAATGTGCTCCTGTTCTGTCTCCCACCCCTAGGTCCCTACAGGTCCCTCCGGATTCCATTGCCATGCCACGCATCAGGTGCCCTTCCGCCCAAGGTGGCCGTTGTATTCTGTACAAATAAAACACAGGGCACAAACAGCAGTTAGTGAAAAAGGTGCATTTATTACGAACTGTGACATGTGATTGTGTGTAAGGTGATGACAAAAGTGGTGCGTGCAGTGACAATGAGCTGTCGGTCATGGCTGCGTGATGATCAGGGTGTACCCACTGGTTCTATGTCCATAGTCCAACACACACATGCCATCCAGCTGGCTGTGTGGAGTGGGATCGTAGAGCAAGTCAATGCAGTGGCTGGTCAAGGAAGGCTGGCGGAAGGCTGGCTGGCTGCCTCACTTGCGACTGGAGCGTGCGAAGTCCTCCCGGGAGATCTGTTTCCTCTTCGGACGGCCCCTTCCACGTTTGGGAGGGGGGTGTGTGGTGGCGACCTGCTGGTGGTGGGTGAGGTGTGCTCACTGGCTGTGGACGCAGGGGAAGTGGACACTGCTGGCCGACCCTGCGCCCTAGCAGGTGGTGGCGGAGGTGGTGTTGCTGGCCTTGCCTGTGACCCCACCGCCACCACCAGCTGGCCCATGAGGTCCACGAGTTGGTCCATACGGGACACGAATTGGCCCATATGGGCGTCCATGGACCTCAGCACCCCCAGCACCTCCCGCGTGTCAGTAGCAGACCTGGCCCATTGTCCTTGGGCCTCTTCATAGGCCCCAAGGACTCTGGCCATTTGAGGCAGGGCATGGCTCCCAGGGGAGGCTGGCGTTTCCCTGACCCTGCTCCTCCTACCAGTCCTGCTGCCACCGGCCTGCCCACTAGCCACATTGCTCACCACGGTCCTCGCTGTGGCTCCCAGGGTGGATCCAGTCGGCCGGGCCACCACCTGCGCTGGGGCTGGTGCCAGCGAAGACGTGGTGGTGGTGGAGGCGGTGGTGGTCGGTGCGGCGATGGTGGCGGTTGCGGCAGTGGTAGTGGCCGCAATGACCGTGGGTGTGGCCGCAACGACAGTGGCAGCAGGGGACTGGGACTGTTCAGCATCCCTGGATGATGGGTTGGTGGGTAGGAGGGGTCCTGGGGAGCGGCTGGGCCCTGCCACGCCAGATGGGCCAGCTTGGTGGTCCGTGTCCGAAGAGGTGGACAGATCCTCCAGATCCGTGTGTCCTCGTTGGGGGCTTGTAGGCTGGCTGTGCTGGCTGCTGTCTCCATCCCCAGCGCCAAGCAGTTCGTCACCTGTGGAGAGAATGAGATTTGTTATTGTGTTGCACCTGGCGAAGTATGTATTAGTCGTCTGACATTGGCAGTTCGTGCAATCTCGTACATGGGTTTCCCGGAGGCGAGTGTGTGGCTGTGGCATCTGTAGTTGTGTGTGCTAGGCAATGGGACTGTGTGCTGTGCACATGTGGCATGGGACGGATTGGCCATGCCGATGGGTGTGTTGCTTTGCCCCTACTCATTGTGACTCTGGTGTATGCGGGCTCCTGGCCCATCCTGGGTCTGGTTTGTACTTTGCTTTTGGGGTTCAAATGGAACGCTTAGGAACGCATATGGCAACATGGGGGCCATGCCCCAGATTCGCATTTGGGATGGAATATGCTTTTGGGGTTCAAATGGAACGCTTAGGAACGCATATGGCAACATGGGGGCCATGCCCCAGATTCGCATTTGGGATGGAATATGCTTTTGGGGTTCAAATGGAACGCTTAGGAACGCATATGGCAACATGGGGGCCATGCCCCAGATTCGCATTTGGGAGGGGATATGCTTTTGGGGTTCAAATGGAACGCTTAGGAACGCATATGGCAACATGGGGGCCATGCCCCAGATTCGCATTTGGGAGGGGATATGCTTTTGGGGTACATGCTGTGAGCCATGGGTGCCGAACGTGACATGTGTTGTGGCAGCATGACAGTGCATGGTCTGAGGTGTGTGCATGCCTGACATGCCCTGCATATTTGCTGTCTGTTGTGGTTACTGGACATGGCATTGGACGCATCGTTATGAGTGAGTGATAGTTGTGTGCCAGCCAACGTATTGCAGTTGTCCCATCTCCTTGGTGTGCGTGCTGCCCTGTGCCATGTGCATCACTGCAGTGCTCGGGGGTGTGGCCCATGTTGTGTGTTGTTGCTCACAGTGTGTCGTGCGCTTAATTGACTTCTGGCACATGGTTGGTCATGGGCATGTGTCTTAGCGTGACTGCTGTATGTGTGGCAGCTGTGATGATGACATGCCTTTCATGTGACTGGGGCTGACGGATGGGATGGATGGTATGTTGTATGTGCATGGTGTGTCTGTGAGTTTGATGGGTTCAGTGGTGTTCGTGTGCATTTCTGTTGTTCCGCTCTGTTGCGTCTAGTGTTGTTTGTCTTACATAGGCGTAGTTGTGGGGTGTGGGGTTGACAGGCAGTGGGGGCTACATGGACAGGACTTCAATGGTGTTTCGGTTGTGTGTGATGAGTTGCACAGTGGCTGCCGTGTGGGACTATATTCAGTGTGGCTTGTGCATGCAGACGTGGCTCCTTGGGTGTTGCTATGTCTGTGATGGGTCATGTGGGGTGTGAGTCTGCTGTTCATGTCCGTGTGCACATTGTTCACTTGTTCGTGACGGTGGGCGGTGCTGCGTGTTCGTCTGCTACGTGACATGTCCCATGTGTTGGTGGTGTTATGGTCCTCATGCCTCCAGTAATCCAGCCCTGTCCAGTTTCCCACCTGCAAGTTGTTCGTGCGTGCACTGTACTGGATGCCACATGGCTCTAAGCGGGGGTGCTCCATGTTGCAGGTCTGTGGGGGTGGGGGTGTAGTGGGTTGTGGGGGTGGCTGTACACCCACTGACACCGATTGCTGTGGACCGTGATGTCTGCCTTTCGGCTGTCGTTGTGCACTGCGGTGGCTGACACGTGGCTGTGGGGTGTGGGGGATGCTCCTCCTTGCTGTGCTGTGGGACTGGGGCCTGGTGTGTGTTGTACTTGGGCTGTCCACCGTCCCACCCACTGCACTTTGTGTTCCTGCCACTTACCTGTTACTTGTCGGTTAGTGCAGCTGTGGCGGTCACATGGGTGTGGTGGGTGCTCGTTGTGGCGCTTCTGGCATATTTGGGGACCTGTTGGTGGTTACGTGGCTGGCTTAGTGTACACATGTCCCCACGCATCTTACAGTTGTTCGGTTTGGGCTGTGTGTGGTAGTGTCTGTTGCATGTGTGTGTGATGTGTTGTGTATTGTGTGCTGGACATGGGGGTGTTTGTCCCTGGGAGCTGTGGCATGGTAGTTGCGCATGTGAGTACATAGCGGTGTGCTGGTATACATTAGTTTGTACTTACCAGCCTCCACTCCCCCTGCTAATCCGGCGAGGATCTCCGGATGGATTACGACTCGCACCTTCTCCTCCCACGCTTTGAAGGTCTTAAAGAGCGCGGGATTCCCTCCGCCAGTGACGGCAGCCAGCTCTCTGTTTTTGCCCTCCTTCTTCTTGACCAGGCTCTTTACGTCATTCCAACGTTTGTTTATCTCGGTTCTGTTCCTGGGCAGGGTCCCGACTGCATTGACCTGGTCTACGATCCGGGTCCACATTCTGTTTCTGGTGGCTAGTGGTGTGTGCTGGACCATGTTCCCATAGATTTGTGGGTACACCTTGATGATCTCGTCGACCATGACCGTCAGCTCCATGGGCGTGAACTTGGGCATCCTTTGTGGTGCCATGGTGTTTGTGGTGCTGGTGCGGTGTGTGTTGTGTAATGTGCAGGGGGTTTGTGGTGCCGGTGTTTGGTGGTGGTGGTGGTGGTTGTGATGTGTGCGTTTCTGTGGTGTGCTGCTGTCCTTGCTGTGTCACTGTGTCCTCTCCTCTCCTCTCTGGTTTGCAATGTAGCAAGGGGTTGTGGTCTGTGGGAGTGCTGCTTTTGTACTCACCTATGTGGGTGTGTCCTCATGGTCTGTTGTTTTCAGGTGTGTTGTGTCTGGGGTTCTGGCCTTTGTATTTTTTGTTTGTCCGGGGGGTGTTTTCGGGATGTGTACTGTGCTTGTGTATTTGTGTGTGCCTTGCTGTGTGGACTTGTTGGCCATGTTGTGTGCTATTGGTTTTGTGTGCGGATGGTTTCTGTGCAGGTACGTGGGCGCCATGGCTTCTGCCGTGTCGATTCTCATCGGCGTTGTTTGCGCTGGCGGGCGGTATATTTGTTGTTTTTCCGCGCTCATGGCGGTGCGATCGTAATTTCACGTGCGGTGTGTCGGCCGTGTGGGCGGGCGGTTTTGTGTTGTCGTGCGTGTTTCCGTCCGTGGCGGGCGGTTTGACTCCGACTCGGACGATGGCGGGCGGTATTTTGTGTGATTTTTCCGCCGATGGCGGTTTTCGGTTTGTGTACTCATAATGGCGTGGTCGGTGTTCAGGCGGTGTGTGCGGGCGGATTTTTGCCGCTTCCATGCCTGGCGGATTTTTTTACGCCGGGTATCGTAATGAGCCCCTAAACTATTTAAAAATCTTTAAACTTACATTTACCACTTCAGTCAGTGCAACAGTAGGAAAAGTGTTGGATAGCGGAGGGGTAAAAATTACTATTACCACTCCAGTGAGTGCAACAATAGGGAAAGTGTTGGATAGCAAAGGGGTAAAAATTACTATTACCACTCTAATGAGTGCAACAGTAGGAAAAGTGTTGGATAGCGGAGGGGTAAAAGTTACTATTCCCACTTCAGTCAGTGGAACAGTAGGGAAATTGTTGGATTGCGGAGGGATAAAATTTACTATTCCCACTCCAATGAGTGCAACAGTAGGGAAAGTGTCGGATAGCGGAGGGGTAAAAATTACTATTCCCACTCCAGTGAGTGCAACAGTAGGGAAAGTGTTGGATTGCAGAGGGGTAACAATTAATATTCTCACTCGAGTCAGTTCAAAATTAAAAACAAACAAAATATTAACAACAACACAAATATTTTAAAAAACGAAATAAATAAAAATATATAAATATGTTAAAAATTAAAATACAAATGTATTTAATATTACAAATTTAAAAAACCCATATTATAATGCTAAATGCATATGACAAATACCTACAAATATCATATTAAATAAAAGTAAAAATAATTTTCAAACAAATAAATATTTTTAATTAGAAATTATTTATAAACAAAAACATTAATTATTACATAAATTTACTTTTTATTTCCTACCCTATAACACCACACAATTCACAACCCACATCTAAATTAAAAAAAGTTTACTTACATAATTAACATAATTAATTACCAATTATATAAATATTATTAATTAAAAAACAAATTAAAACTCATAAAAATTAATAAACTTCCCACACTTTACCCCATAACTCCCACAAACCACAGCTAAAATTAAACTGTAAAAAAATAATTACACAATTAAAACTTCTTTTCAATTAAAAAAAACTAATAGTGTTTAAAACTAATTATAAAGTAAGTAAAATTAATTTACTCCTCACCCTTTACCCCTATAAAAGTAAAACCCACACACAAAAAAATATAAACAATTACCCTAAATAAATATCAATTAATTAATTAATTAATATTAATGATCAACTAATGTTCAATTAATTAAACATAAATTACTTCCCACCCTTTACCCCTATAAACCTCAGAACCCACACTTAATATTAATTACACAATTTCCATATTTAATTTTCAATTAATTAATTAATATTAATTAAGAACCAATTATTAGTTAATTAAACATAAGTCACTTCCAGCCCTTTACCCCTATAAACCCCACAACCCTCACCTAAAATCAATTACAGAATTTCCATAATTAATTTACAATTAATTAATGAATATTTATTAACAACTAATTAATAATTAATTAAACATAAATTACTTCCCACCCTTTACCCCAGTAAACCCCACAACCTGCACCTAAAATTAATTACACAATTTCCATAATTAATTTTCAATAAACTAATATCAATTAACAACTAATTAATAATTAATCAAAAATAAATTGCTTCCCACTCATTACCCCTATAAACCCCACAAGCCGCACCTAAAATTAATTACACAATTTCCAAATTTAATTTTCAATTAATTAATTAATACTAATTAACAACTTATTATTAATTAATTTAGAATAAATTACTTCCCACACTTTACCCATATAAACCCCACAACCCGCACCTACACAAATGACACAAATACCAGAATTAATTAGCAATTAATTATTTAATATTAATTAACAACCAATTAATAATTATTTATTAATAAATTACTTTCCACAATTAACACTATAAAATCTCGAATAAATAAATATTAACAAATAAAAAATAATCATTAATTTATTATAAGTAAATTACTTCCCACACTATTTCCCTATAAACCGACAACCCGCTACAGTACTAAACAAACGCATACTTTAAATAAAATTGATAACTACTAAAAATGTAACACAAATATTAAAAAACATAAACAATTCTTATACAAAAAAATACATCACATACATTTAAAATATGTACTAAAATACATAACACTATTAAAAAAATCGATATTTTAAACAACTATCTTTTTGCAAACGATATTAATGACTTCTATATTTAAAAAAATGATATTTCTTACCTTAAAATCGATATTCTTGACCACGATATTCTTGCTGTCGATATTTCTGATTCACGAAATTTAGGACTTGATATTTCTGTAGTTTGACATTTCCAACTCGATATTCTGTCTGCACACCCTAACCTTTAAATGTGTTTTATTAAAAACACATATATACACATATGTATGTGTGTGTTGTGGTGTGTATCATATCTATGATGATTATTATTATACTAATGTGTAACTCAACAATTTTGAATATATTAGAATGACTATAACATAAACCCAAACTCCCTCTTTGCCTTGAGGCATTATGGTATTATGCTGCCTGTTTCTGAGACATGTGTACCTCCTGTATACCTGTTATAGACCAGATGGTTTTTAGTAGCGTGTCCTTTCAGTCAACATGTCTCCCAGCCTTCCAGGCCCCCACTTACTAACTGAGGAGAGCTTATATACCATTAATATACAGCTCTCTATGGAGCCAGCGTGGGCATCTCTCCCTTGGCCTGTTAGTTTTTATTGTAGTTGGAACAATGGTATCCGGAAAGCAGGTACCTAACAAGGACATTCTGTGAGGAAAGTTTCCCCTTCCAGCTGCTGTTAACATGCTGAGCAGTGTGGAGCTGAAAGCCGGGGCAATTTGCAGACAAACAAGAGGTGAAGAGAATACTATTCTAAGAACCTTTCACAAGCAAAGCAAGAGGCTGTGTTAAACAAAACTCTCATTTTAAGGGCTAATGCTAAGTGAATGCATTCCTGCGCATTAACATAGAGCACGTGAATATAATAAGTCAAAGCCTGTAACATACATTAACATCATAAAAAACACATTGGGTTTTAAGGCATTTCAAAGCTAGCAAACTAGAGCTAATAGATGAAACCTGGACAAACAGAGGTGGTGAAGAAGGAGCTGCAAGAAGCGAGAACAGAGAAAATGTATGTGCAGAAGAGAGAAGGGGACTCTCTTTTTTACAAAGAAAGTCTAGATAGTGAATAAAGTGGAGAAATAAAATAAGACCCTGAATTGAAAACGTTGAATAAATGGCACAGAATGGGACCCAAAGCCAGAATAAAAATAGAGGGCAGAGCATGGGAGAAGTTTTTCAGATCCAAATCTCAGTAATTCTTACCTAATGATATTTGTACTCAGCAGTAATTGCAAGACAGAAATAGCAAGCAATACTTATAAAAACAGCTGCAGAACTGAGAAGAGCTCTGAGCAGGCATTGTAACATCCTGAGTCACTTTACTGACTGACAGGCCTGATCCCCTTTGCATCCCACGGAAGATGCAGAAGCTGTAACATTCTGGATTCTCAATTACTACTGACCTTTCAGAGTACGAAGAAACAGGCAATCACTGTTGCGTCATTTAAGGTAAATGGACTCATTAAAAACAGTATGTCCACTGGACACCAAAGCTATAACATCGAGGAATGCAAATATCGAGAACAAAATATCAAAGTCAAAGTATGGAAAGGTAAATTAGAATACATTTTCTGTACCATATATATATATATATATATATATATATATTCACTGAAAAAACCGTAGGTTTCAGACATGTTATAGTTACAAATTAGCATTTAAAAAACCTTTGAAATTCACTGAAAAAACCATAGGTTTTAGGGACGTTATAGTTACAAATTAGCATTTAAAAAACCTTTGAAATTCACTGAAAAAACCATAGGTTTTAGGGACAGTTATAGTTAGTTGGACATTGCACTCGTACAAAACCCGTGAAATTCCCCCGTTATAGTTAGTTCAGCTAACTATAACTCGCGCCCGCAATGCACTGCTGATGACGTCACATATTACATCACTCATGACATGGTCAGTGACATCACTGATGACATCACTGATGACATCTCAAATGACATCACTGATGACATCATCCAGTGACTGTGTGTTTCTGTAAAGTTTAAATATTTTTTATATATATAGGGAAAGGCGTATTGAAGAATGAGTGGGTGTATAAGTGTCTGTATGGATGATTTAGTAGGTGCGTGACTAATTCTATAAGTGAGTGATTAAACGTATCTTACTGAATGCATGGGTTAGTGACTAAACTGGGTGAATGTCTGTATCTGTCTGTTGCTGTGTAAGTGGCTGCATGGGTTTGTGAATAGCTACATGAGTGTCTATAAGAGTTATTGATTTGTTGTCTGAGTATCTGTATGGGTGCCTGAGTGTTTGTGTGGATGGGGTGTGTGCGACTGTGCATAGATGTGTGAGTGGGTGATTCACTGGGTGGATGGTTTCAAGAGTGCATCTGTGATAGACTGTATGGGTGGGTAAGTGTGTGTAAGAGTGTGTTAGTGAGTGAATGTATGTCCCAGTGGTACATGTGTGAGTAACTACATATGTGAAAGGCAGTATATATGTGTGTTGGAGTATATAAATAGCTATAAGCGAGAGTGAGTGATTGTGATAGTGGCTGTATGGATGAGTGTGTGCTTGTATCAGTGATTGTATAAGAGCGTAACAATGTGCTAGTATTTGTATGATTAAGTGAGCTGGTGTGTGTATAACTGTATAGGTGAGTAAATGGCAGTGTGTTTAATTATTTGCATGACTGACTAGGTGTGTGAGTACCTCTATGGATGAGTGGCGGTTTTGAGTGTCTATATAGGAGTAAGAGTGCATATGATAGTCCTGTATTGAGTGACCATAAGTATGAGTGACTGTACGGGTGAGTGAGTGGATGTGTGTGTGTAGACCTAAGAATCAGTGAGTGGGTATGTAGTTATTGGTGTTGGAGTGTCTATGGTTTTGCGAATGGCAGTCTGTAATTTAGATTGGGTGTATCAAAGATTATATTAGGGTGTGAAGAGCTGCATCAGATTATCACGTGGATGATGTCATCAGTGATGTCATTTGAGATGTCATCAGTGATGTCATCAGTGATGTCACTGACCATGTCATGAGTGATGTAATATGTGACGTCATCAGCAGTGCATTGCGGGGCGCGAGTTATAGTTAGCTGAACTAACTATAACGGGGGAATTTCACGGGTTTTGTACGAGTGCAATGTCCAACTAACTATAACTGTCCCTAAAACCTATGGTTTTTTCAGTGAATTTCAAAGGTTTTTTAAATGCTAATTTGTAACTATAACGTCCCTAAAACCTATGGTTTTTTCAGTGAATTTCAAAGGTTTTTTAAATGCTAATTTGTAACTATAACATGTCTGAAACCTACGGTTTTTTCAGTGAATTTCAAAGGTTTTGTAAATGACAATTTTTAAATGTATTAATTGTTATATACATTTTCTTCATACTGATTTCGAAATTTTTTAGAAAACATTTTTTTTTACATATTTTATTTTTTAAATTACATTGTAATTATATTATACATTACAAAAAATACTTTCTCAGAATGAATTACTTTAGTTTAAATACTTTGCACATAGGCAATAGACTTTTAAGTACAGTAGTTACAGTTGTTGCAATGGGCAACACATTTTCAAACACAATGCAACATTCAGCTCAATGTGAATTTCTAGTTAAATGCAATTAGTTACTTTATGGATTACTTTTCTAACCACAGGACTGGATCCTAGATTCAGTCCTGGGACATCTCCTGTAAACAGTTGAGTAAAAGCGTTTTGGTTACAGTCGTGATTTTTAAGGAATATTATTGTACTTTAAAAGTTGACACTTAGAAACTTTTTCTCATAGAATGACCAATGTTATCCTATGGAAGGAAATTCACTTAGGAGGTAAAAACTGTTATCGTTACTTTTTGTTACTCAGTGTTGGATCCTGGATCCAGCACTGGTGCATCTCCTGTAAACAGTTGAAAGAATGCGTTTAAGTCATACAGGCGATTTTTAAGGAATATTTGTAGTTTGTGAAAATCGACACTTTGAAACTTTTCTGCTGAAAACCAGACAAAGGATTCCTATGGAGAAAATATAAGTTACTGGTAAGTACGGTTAAAATTACTTTTCAGGGTCAGTGCTGGGCTAAAGATGCAGCACTGGGTTCTCTCCTGATAACAGGTGAGTAAATTGGAATTCGTACTTTGGTTGATTTTAGAGGAATATTATAAAGTTCCAAAACTCCACACTTAGAAGAATTTCCAAGTGAAACCAGTCAATGTTAGCCTATGAAGGAAATTCAAGTTACCGGTAAGTACGGTTAAAATTAATTTTGAGGATCAGTACTGGGCTGAAAGATGCAGCACTGAGGTCTCTCCTGATAACAGGTGAGTAAATCAGAATTCGGATTTCGGCTGATTTTAGAGGAATATTTTAAAGTTCCAAAAATCAACACTTAGAAGAATTTCCAAGTGAAACCAGTCAATGTTAGCCTATGGAAGGAAATTCAAGTTACTGGTAAGTACGGTTAAAATTACTTTTCAGGACCAGTACTGGGCTGAAAGATGCAGCACTGAGGTCTCTCCTGATAACAGGTGAGTAAATCGGAATTCGTATTTCGGCTGATTTTAGAGGAATATTTTAAAGTTCCAAAACTCCACACTTAGAAGAATTTCCAAGTGAAACCAGTCAATGTTAGCCTATGGAAGGAAATTCAAGTTACTGGTAAGTACGGTTAAAATTACTTTTCAGGACCAGTACTGGGCTGAAAGATGCAGCACTGAGGTCTCTCCTGATAACAGGTGAGTAAATCAGAATTCGGATTTCGGCTGATTTTAGAGGAATATTTTAAAGTTCCAAAAATCAACACTTAGAATCTTTTTCAGCAAAAAGCAGGCAATGATATCCTATGGAAGGAAATTCAAGTTACCGGTAAGTACGGTTAAAATTACTTTTGAGGATCAGTACTGGGCTGAAACATGCAGCACTGAGGTCTCTCCTGATAACAGGTGAGTAAATCGGAATTCGTATTTCGGCTGATTTTAGAGGAATATTTTAAAGTTCCAAAACTCCACACTTAGAAGAATTTCCAAGTGAAACCAGTCAATGTTAGCCTATGGAAGGAAATTCAAGTTACTGGTAAGTACGGTTAAAATTACTTTTCAGGACCAGTACTGGGCTGAAAGATGCAGCACTGAGGTCTCTCCTGATAACAGGTGAGTAAATCAGAATTCGGATTTCGGCTGATTTTAGAGGAATATTTGTATGTTTCAAAAATCAAAACTTAGAAGAATTTCCAAGTGAAACCAGTCAATGTTAGCCTATGAAGGAAATTCAAGTTACCGGTAAGTACGGTTAAAATTACTTTTCAGGATCAGTACTGGGCTGAAAGATGCAGCACTGAGGTCTCTCCTGATAACAGGTGAGTAAATCGGAATTCGTATTTCGGCTGATTTTAGAGGAATATTTTAAAGTTCCAAAACTCCAGACTTAGAAGAATTTCCAAGTGAAACCAGTCAATGTTAGCCTATGAAGGAAATTCAAGTTACCGGTAAGTACGGTTAAAATTACTTTTCAGGACCAGTACTGGGCTGAAAGATGCATCACTGAGGTCTCTCCTGATAACAGGTGAGTAAATCGGAATTCGTATTTCGGCTGATTTTACAGGAATATTTTAAAGTTCCAAAACTCCACACTTAGAAGAATTTCCAATTGAAACCAGTCAATGTTAGCCTATGGAAGGGAATTCAAGTTACTGGTAAGTACGGTTAAAATTACTTTTCAGGACCAGTACTGGGCTGAAAGATACAGCACTGAGGTCTCTCCTTATAACAGGTGAGTAAATCGGAATTCGTATTTCGGCTGATTTTAGAGGAATATTTGCACAATGGTGAAGGGAGGGGGCGGGGCCTGAGGTGACATCTGTGCAAACGCGCCCCCGTGGCGCGTTTTAAGTTGGGGGATTAAGTCCCCTTGAATCCTGAGGGTCCCTAGGGGCCAACTAGCCCACCAGGAACCTCCAATATGCGCCAGGGGGCTGCGTTGCAGAGACGTGTAGAGAGGCCACACCCCTTTTACACCTCTCTGCAACGCAGCTCTGTGCGCTTTCTGGATGTACCTGTTGGGCTAGTTGGCCCCCAGAGACCCTCAGGATTGAAGGGATTTAATTCCCCATCTTAAAACGCGCCACGGGGCCTGTTTGCACACATGTCACCTGAAGCCCCGCCCCTCCCTTCACCACTGTGCAAACGCGCCCCGTGGCGCGTTTTAAGTTGGGGGATTAAGTCCCCTTGAATCCTGAGGGTCCCCGGAGTCCAACTAGCCCACCATATACCTCCAAAAGCGCCACAGAGCTGCGTTGCAGAGAGGTGTAAAAGGGGTGTGGCCTCTCTACACGTCTCTGCAAGGCAGCCCCCTGGCGCATACTGGAGGTTTCTGGTGGGCTAGTTGGCCCCAGGGACCCCCAGTATTCAAGGGAATTTGTTCCCCTCTGCAAACGCGCCAGGGCGCGTTTGCAGAGTGGTGAAGGAAGGGGCGGGGCCTGCGGGCCCGATCGTTTTTTGTCCCCTGAAGGGGGGCTGTGTGGCCCCCCTTCCTTTTTTCTCTTTTTGGGCCCTGGGGACCCCATCCCCCAGGGCCTTACCCCTTTTTTTAATTTTTCAAAAAAAAAAAAAAACGGGAAGGGGGCCGCGTGGCCCCCCTTCCCTGGGCCTGTATTGGCCCCGGGGACCCCATCCCCCGGGGCATGGCCTCTATATTTATTATTTTGAGGGGGGCAGCGTGGCCCCCCTCCTCTGGCCATTTTAAGGCCCCGGGGACCCCATCCCCCGGGGCCGGCCTTTCCATTTAAAAAAAAAAAAAAAAAAATCTCTTTTTTGGGGAGGGGGGCCGCGTGGCCCCCCTCCCGGGCCACTACTTGCCCCGGGGACCCCATCCCCCGGGGCTGGCCCTCTCCGTTGGGGACTGTGGGGGGGTCCCCAATCCCCCCACAGTCCCGCCGGCTCCCCACGTCCCTTGGGAGCCGGCATTGCTGTTCCACATGGGGAGCAGCTGACATGCTGCTCCCCATGTGGAAAAGCAATCGCTTTGGATATTGGAAGAGAGAGCAGGTTTCCCTGCTCTCTCTTCCAATATCCAAAGCAGTTTGCTATGGCAGGACGGGAGCCGCGAGGCTCCCGTCCCTGCCATAGCAAACTACAGTGTCCCGGGGGTAGGCACCCCGGGACACTGCAGGAGCCGGCCCTGGGGGGTGGTGGTCCCCAGGGCCATCAAGGGCTCCAGGAGGGGGCCGCGCGCCCCCCTCCCATTCAGTACACAGCCCCGGGAGGTGGTGGTCCCCGGGGCTCTGGGGGTCCGTAACGGACCCCCATATTAAAATGTTTAGTGCCCCGGGGAGGTGGCGGTCCCCGGGGCGTGTGGGGGGGCTGGAGCCCCCCCCACACTGGTTTTATTTTTAATAAAAAAAAAGCCCCGGGGAGGTGGTGGTCCCCGGGGCTGCGGGAGGGCTCAGAGCCCTCCCGCACCATTTTTCAAAAAAAGCCCCGGGGGGTGGCGGTCCCCGGGGCTTGGGGGGCCCTTTGAGGCCCCCCACACATTAAATTATCCCCCCCACCCCACCATGCCCCCGGGACTTGGGCCACCCGGGGGCCAATTAACATCGAAGCGCGGGAGACCGCGCTTCGATTTTTTTTTTTTCGGCAGGATTCGCGCACCCTGAGCGCATCCTGCCGATTTTTAAAAAAATTTTTTTTTTTTTTTTTGCCCAGGGGGTCCTTGTGGGACCCCCTGAGCAAACCTAGGGGGTCAGGGTGTTTCTACCCTGCCCCCTTTGTGCGCTTTGCGCACTTGTTTCTGTCCCTCGGTTCTACCGAGGGACAAAATGGCTGCCAACATTTCCTGAATCGGAATGTTGACAGCCAGCTGACAGCCAATTAACATGCAGCTCGTGATCGGGACGGTGCGCGCAGGGTGCGCTGAGGGTACGCGGACCCTACTCGGCCATAGATATCACTAACTTTTTACTTTTCATTTTCTCAGCAACTACTGAACGGATTTACACCATTTAACAAAAAGGGTTCTTTCTGAACCAAGAACTACCTCTTTGCCAAATTTGGTGTAATTCCGTTCAGCAGTTCGGGCTGTAGCCGTGTCTAAAGTTTCCTATGGAAAAGTGCATGGGGAAAACGCGTTTTGGGACCCCCCTTTTTCTCGGCCCCCGCTTGACGAATCCCCCGAGACTTTCAGGGTAGGAGCGGACCGGAGCGGGCCACAAAGTTTGAAAATTTCGCGAAGATACGTCAACCGGCAAGAGAGTTATTTCAAATAGAATGTCGCGGATTTCCTATGGATAATAGGTTGTAACTATAACTATCTACTGGCGACCGCCAGTAGATAATATATATATATATATATAGATATATATATATATATATATTCCTTCAAAGTTCGTCCAAAAACGAAAGCGCACTCCAACAACAGATCACTTTCTAGCGCTTTATTAATTGCAGGAGCAACACTGGGCATTGATGTCAGGATAATTTCTTCGCCTTACGCGTTTCGAGCCTCCTGGCTCTTGTTCACAGAGCATCGCAGGCAATGGAAGCACCAACAAAAAACGGCAATATATTTCCCTCCAGTGGGATCTCTCAGGTGAGTCAGTTTTCACGCCGTGCACGCTGGATCTTGTAGTGCTATTTGTGATTTTCAACCCTCCAGTGGGCGTGCTCCATTTACCGCTAATAATGATTATTGTAAAAGCCCTCCAGTGGGCCCCCAACACCAATGCACAGTCTATTTTTCATCCGTTGTGGCCGCGGTGAGGCAGCGATAAGTTCTGTGCCCCTGCAGCTCCACTGAATTTGGCATGGTGGTGCGACTTTCACGGCGGGACAGCCGTTAACATATATATAAAAAAAATCACCAAAATCCTTTGTCCGCTCGCAGCGCCAGTCCACACCACTTCAGCTACAAAGGATTCACGAACCACCGAAACTGCAGGCAAGTCAAAATTGTATTCCTGTTTCCTGATTACGCGTTTCGGGCACCACTTGCCCTTGTTCACACCCAATATATATATATATATTACCTACTGGCGGTCGCCAGTAGGTAGTTATAGTTAGGACCTATTTTCCATAGGAAAAGCATTTTTTGTTTTCTCAATAACTTTGGCGTCGTTTGACGAATCATCGCGAAATTTTCAAAACTAGTGGGGCGCTCCAGTCAGCTCCTGTCTTGAAAGTTTCGGGGTGATTTGTCAAGCGGGGGCCGAGAAAAAAGGGGGGTCCCAAAACGTATTTTCTCCATGTTATTTTCCTTGGGAAACTTTAGACACAGCTACAGCCCGAACTGCTGAACGGAATTACACCAAATTTTGCAAAGAGGTAGCCCTTGGTTCAGAAAGAGTCCTTTTTGTTAAATGGGCTAAATCCGTTCAGTAGTTCCTGAGAAATTCAAAAAATAGTGGTCGGAAAATCAATTTCCCATAGGAAACTTTAGCCAAGGCTACAGCCCGAACTGCTGAACGGAATTACACCAAATTTGGCAAAAGGTAGTGCTTGGTTCAGAAAGCGTCCTTTTTTTAAATGGTGTAAATCCGTTCAGTAGTTGCTGAGAAATTCAAAAAATAAAAGTTTCGATATCTATGGCCGAGGAGGGTTTGCGAACCCTCCCGGCCACGAGCTTCACTGTGATTGGCTGCCAACACTCCAAACCAGGAAGTGTTGGCAGCCATCTTGTGACTCGGTAGAACCGAGTCACAAGAAAACAGTAAAACAAAGGTGAAAAAAAAGAAAAGGGGGCAGGGTAGAAACACCCTGACCCCCCAGGCCTGCTCAGGGGGTCCCACAAGGACCCCCAGGGCCAAAAAAAGCATTTTTTTTTTTTAAATTTTGGCGAAATTCGCGCTGGGGTCGCGAATCCCGCCAAATTTTTTTTACAAATGAAGCGCGTGCTCCCGTGCTTCATTTAATTGAGGCCCCCGGGTGGGCCAGGTCCCGGGGGCATTGCCAAAAAATATATGCGGGGGCCCGCCACCCCCCGGGACTTGTTTTAAATAATGTGCGGGAGGGCACTCGGCCCTCCTGCAGCCCTGGGGACCGCCACCCCCCGGGGCTTGCTTTAAATAATGTGCGGGAGGGCACTCGGCCCTCCCGTAGCTCTGGGGACCGCCACCCCCCGGGGCTTCCTTTTTAATGTGTGGGGGGGCCTCCAAGGCCCCCCAAGCCCCGGGGACTGCCACCCCCCGGGGCTTTTACTTAAAAAATAAATAAACCTGTGTGGGGGGCTCGAGCCCCCCCACACGCCCCGGGGACCGCCACCTCCCCGGGGCACTAATTATGTAAATTCGGGGGTCCGTAATGGACCCCCGAGCCCCGGGGCCACCACCTCCCCGGGGCTTTAAATAGTAGGGAGCGGGCCGCGCGGCCCCCCTCCTGGAGCCATCCATGGCCCTGGGGACCGCCACCCCCCAGGGCCAGCTCCTGCAGTGTCCCGGGGTTCCCACCCCGGGACACTGCTGTTTGCTATGACAGGGCGGGAGCCGTGCGGCTCCCGCCCTGTCATAGCAAACTTGCTTTGGATTTTGGAAGAGAGAGCAGGGAAACCTGCTCTCTCTTCCAAAATCCAAAGCAGATTGCTTTTCCACACGGGGAGCTGCATGTCAGCAGCTTCCCGTGTGGAAAAGCAATGCCGGCTCCCGCCGGAGGCGGGGAGCCGGCGGGATTGTGGGGGCATTGAGGCTCCCCCCACGGTCCCCAACGGATAGGGCTGGCCCCGGGGGATGGGGTCCCCGGGGCTAGAAGTGGCCCGAAAGGGGGGCCACGCGGGCCCCCCTCCCCCCCAAAAAATAAAATAAAATAAAGGCCGGCCCCGGGGGATGGGGTCCTCAGGGACAATAGAGGCCTCAGGAGGGGGGCCTCGGAGCCCCCCTCCTTAAATAAATACATATATGTGGCCATGCCCCAGGGGATGGGGTCCCCGGGGCTGGAATTGGCCACGGGAGGGGGGCCCACGCGGCCCCTTTCCCTTTAGATTTTTTTTTTTTTTTCTAAAGGGGTGGAGTCCCCAGGGCCCAAAAAAAGAAAAAAGAAGGGGGGCCACCCAGCCCCCCTTCTAAAAATTTTTTTTTTTAAAAGACCGCCATTGTGCCGGAGGCCCCGCCCCCTCCCAGCAACAGTCTGCAAACGCGCCCTGTGGCGCGTTTTAAGATGGGGAATTAATTCCCCTTCAATACTGGTGTCCCTGGGGGCCAACTAGCCCACCAGGTACCTCCAGTATGCGCCACAGGGCTGCCTTGCAGAGAGGTGGTCCGAGGCCACGCCCCTTTTTACACCTCTCTGCAACACAGCTCTGTGGCGCTTACTGGAGGTACCTGGTGTGCTAGTTGGACCCCAGGGACCCTCAGGACTCAAGGGGATTTAATCCCCCAATTTACAATGCACCAGGGGGCGCGTTTGCACAGTGGTGCAGGGAGGGGGCGTGGCCTGATTTTACAAGTGTGCAAACGCGCACTGTGGCGCGTTTTAAGTTGGAGGATTAAGTCCCCTTCTATCCTAAGGGTCCTTGGGGGCCAACTAGCCCACCGGGTACCTCCAGTAAGCGCCAAGGAGCTGCGTTGCAGAGTGGTGGTCCAAGCCCACGCCCCCTTTTTATACCACTCCGCAACGCAGCTCTGTGCCGCTTACTGGAGATAGCTGGTGGGCTAGTTGGCCCTCAGGGACCCTCAGGATTCAAGGAGACTTAATCACCCAACTTAAAACGCGCCACAGGGCGCGTTTGCACACTTGTCACATCAGGCCCCGCCCCCTCCCTGCACCACAGGGCAAATGCGCCCTGTGGCGCGTTTTAAGTTGGGGGATTAAGTCTCCTTGAATCCTGAGGGTCCCTGAGGGCCAACTAGTCCACCAGGTAACTCTTGTAAATGCCACAGGGCTGCTTTGCAGAGAGGTGATCCGAGGCCACGCCCCTTTTTACACCACTCTGCAAACGCAGCTTCTGGTGCACTGCTGGTGGGGCGATGAGGTCCTCTTGTGTCCTGAGGACCTAAAGACACAAGTGGACTTCATCCTCTGAGCAGCAGTGCGCCAGAAGCCGCGTTTGCAGCGTGGTGTAAAAAGGGCCGTGGCCTCAGAACACCTCTCTGAAACGCAGGTCTGTGGCGCTTACTGGATGTACCTGGTGGGCTACTTGGCCACCAGGGACCTTCAGGATTCAAGGGGACTTAATAGGGATGTCATAGTTAGAAATTAGCATTTAAAAAACCTTTGAAATTCACTGAAAAAACCAAGGTTTCAGGTACGTTATAGTTAGAAATTAGCATTTAAAAAACCTTAGAAATTCACTGAAAAAACAATAGGTTTCAGGGACGTTATAGTTAGCTGGACATTTCACTCTTACAAAACCATAGAAATTCCACCATTATAGTTAGTTGAGCTAACTATAACTCGCGCACCCGCAATGCACTGCTCATGACGTCACATATTACATCATTCATGACATGGTCAGTGACATCACTGATGACATCACTGATGACATCTCAAATGACATCACTGATGACATCACTGATGACATCATCCACGTGAAAATCTGATGCACCTTATCAGTCATCACACCCTAATATAACCCTTGATACACCCACTCTAAAATACAGACTATCATTTTCTAAACCATAAACACACAAATACCAGTTAGTACATACCCACTCACTAATTCCTACGTCTACACACACATCCACTTATTCACCCATACAGTCACTCATACATGCAGGCAGCCATCAATACGGCATTATCATATGCACTCACATATCTATACAGACACTCACACACCGCCACTCATTCATAGAGTTACTCACACACCTAGTCAGTCATGCAAAGAATCAATCACACTCCCACTTACTCACCTGTACAGTTATACACACACCACCTCACTTATTTAAACATATACTAACACATACTTACACTCTTCTACAATAACTAATACAAGCACACACTGATCCATACAGCCACTCTCACAATCACTCACTCTCACATATAGTCATTTATACACTCCAACACTCACATATACTGCATTTCACATATGCAGTTACTCACACATGTACCTCTGAGGCATCCATTCACTCACCAACACACCCATACACACACTCACCCACCCATAGAGCTCTTCACAGATGCACTCTTGAACCCATACACCCAGTGAATCATCCACTCACACATCTATGCACAGAGTTACACCCCCCACCCACTCACACAGACACTCAGGCACCCATACAGATACTCAGACAACCAATCAATAACCCATATAGATCCTCATTTAGCTACTCACCAACCCATGCAACTGCTTACACACCAACTGACAAACTAAACTGTGTGAATGTCTGTATCAGTCACTAACACATGCATTCAGTAAGACACAATTAATCACTCACTTATACAGTCAGTCACACACCAACTAAATCATCCATCCAGACACTTATACACCCATTCATTCTTCAATAAACCTTGGCATATATATAAAACATATTTAAATTTTATAGAAACACTCAGTCACTGGATGATGTCATTAGTGATGTCATCAGTGATGTCATTTGACATGTCATCAGTGATGTCATCAGTGATGTCACTGACCATGTCATGAATGATGTAATATGTGACGTCATGAACAGTGCATTGCGGGTGCGCGAGTTATAGTTAGCTCAACTAACTATAACGGTGGAATTTCTACGGTTTTGTAAGAGTGAAATGTCCAGCTAACTATAACGTCCCTGAAACCTATGGTTTTTTCAGTGAATATATATATATATATATATATATATATATATATATATATATATATATATATATATATATATATTTTACCTACAGGACCTAGTTTCCATAGGAAAAGCGCTTTTTGATTTGCCAATATCTTTGGCGCTGTTTGACGAATCTTCGTGAAATTTTCAAAACAAATGGGGCGCTCCGGTCAGCTCCTGGCTTGAACGTTTCTGAGTGATTCGTCAAGCGGGGGCCGAGAAAAAAGGGGGGTCCTAAAACACGTTTTCTCCATGTTAATTTCCATAGGAAATTTTGGAAGAGGCTATAGCCCGAACTGCTGTCCTTGGGGGCCAACTACCCCTCCTGTTACATCCAGTAAGTCCCACACAGTGGTATTGCTAAGAGGTCTTCGGAGGCCATGCCCCACTTTCTCCACCACTCTGTAAAAGCGCCTCCTGGCACACTACTGGTTGGGGGATGAAGTCCACTTTACTCCTGAGGGACTTTGGGGGCCAAGAAGCCCTCCTGGTACCTCCTGTAAGTCCTACGCAGCGGAATTCCTGAGCGCTGGCTGGAGACCCAGCGCCCTTTCTGCATCACTCTGCAAACGCGACTACTACGTTATAGTTCGAAATTAGCATTTAAAAAACCTCAGAAATTCACTGAAAAAACCATAGGTTTCCGGGACGTTATAGTTAGTAATTAGCATTTAAAAAACCTTAGAAATTCACTGAAAAAACCATAGGTTTCAGGGATGTTATAGTTAGAAATTAGCATTTAAAAAACCTTTGAAATTCACTGAAAAAACCACAGGTTTCAGGAACGTTATAGTTAATTGGACATTTCACTCGTACAAAACCAGAGGAATTCAGCCGTTATAGTTGGTTGAGCTAACTATAACTCGCGCCCCCGCAATGCATTGCTGATGACGTCACATATTACATCACTCATGACATGGTCAGTGACATCACTGATGACATCACTGATGACATCATCCACTTAATATCTGATGCACCTCCTCACACCCTAATATAACCTTTTATACACCTACTCTAAAATACAAACTACCATTCTCGAAACCATAAACACACCAATTCCAGTTAGTACATACCCACTCACTGATTCATAGGTCTACACACACATCCACTCACCCATACAGTCACTCATACCCGCAGGCACTCATCAATATAGCCACTGATATATGCACTCATACACCTATACAGATACTCACACACCGCCACTCACCCATAGAGTTACTCACACACCTAGTCAGTCACCCAAAGACTCAATCACAGTGCCTTTTACTCACCAATACAGTTATACACACACCACCTCACTTATTCATACAGAAACTAACACATACTTACTCTCTTATACAATCACTGACACAAGCACACACTCATCCATACAGCCACTCTCACAGTCATTCACTCTCACATATAGTCAGTTATATACTCCAACACTCACATATACTGCCTTTCACATATGTAGTTACTCACACACATACCACTGAGACATCCATTCACTCACCAACACAGCCATACGCACACGCACTCACCTATACAGCCCCTCGCAGACGCACTCATGAACCCATACACCCACTGAATCACCCACTCACACATCCATGCAGGGAGTTACACACCCCCACCCACCCACACAGACACTCAGGCACCCATACAGGTACTCGGACAACCAATAATTAACCCATATAGACACTCATGTAGCTACTCACCAACCCATGCAGCCACTTACATACCAACTGACAGACTGATACAGACATTCACACAGATTAGTGATTCATCCATGCATTCACTAAGACACGTTTAATCACTCACTTATACAGTCAGTCACGCACCCACAAAATCTTCCATATAGACACTCATACACCCACTCATTCTTCAATACACCTTGGCGTTTATATAGAGAACATTCTTCAACTTTTCAGAAATGCTCAGTCACTGGATGATGTCATCAGTGATGTCATTTGAGATGTCATGAGTGATTTCATGACTCATGAGTGATGTCACTGACCATGTCATGAGTGATGTAATATGTGACGTCATCAGCAGTGCATTGCGGGGGCGCGAGTTATAGTTAGCTCAACTAACTATAATGGCCGAATTTCTCTGGTTTTGTACGAGTGAAATGTCCAATTAACTATAATGTCCCTGAAACCTGTGGTTTTTTCAGTGAATATATATATATATATATATATATTTTTTCAAACAAATTGCTCAGAGGCAAGGACGCACTCGACAAACAGATGGTTACCAAAACCTTTATTTTTCTCAAGCCGGCAAATGCATTCCAAGATTCTTATCGCCTATAAAAATAAAGGTTTTGGTAACCATCTGTTTGTCGAGTGCGTCCTTGCCTCTGAGCAATTTGTTTGAAAAAGTATACACGGCGGCTCCGGCCGTGAAGGACTGCACCACCACGTAATCAGAGTGGGGCCGGAGGGGCTGGGAACTTTGCAGTTCCTCACTGGCACAACAGATTTCATTAAAAGGTAACCGGAATGCTGCCCAAGGCCCACTGTGGATTGAATAACTGCATAAATAATGATGGTTTTTACGGGACCCACTGAGGGGAACAAAAGTAATTGACACATACTTGAAAGACCATAATGCACTGTAAACTCTTACTAAAAGAGTCCTACTATAGACCAATCAACAATCACGAGAGAGGATAAAGTGAAATGTGTCAACAGCGCCGTAAATCCATCTGCTTTGCCTTTGAAAAAGAAGTGAAATGCTTCGAAACGCGTCAGGCGATAAGAATCTTGGAATGCATTTGCCGGCTTGAGAAAAATAAAGGTTTTGGTAACCATCTGTTTGTCGAGTGCGTCCTTGCCTCTGAGCAATTTGTTTGAAAAAAAAATATATATATATATATATATATATATATATACGGGCATACGGAGCCACTAGCAGCATCAGAGTGTGTACACCGCGGTGGCATCCATCGGCTGTAACAAGGACTGTGTCCTGCATTTTTCAAAAAAATTGAAGAGCATCTAACACAGGATGACAGCGCGCAGAGAAACAAGACAAAGGGAGGTAATAGAAGAATTGTTTGAACAATCGGATAGTAATTGTGATTCCGGGGGAAGCATGCAAGTACAACCAGACATGGCGCAACATTTAAAGAAAAACAGCTATGGGAAAAATTATTGAAGCTCACGAAAAAAAACCTGATGAAATGGTGGGAGGCTGAGACCTTGCAAAAATACATAGAATGCGAGACAATCCCAAGGGGACTAAGAATTTTCATTATACCAACACAGCAAGACCTGGATCCTGAGATGTTGGAAGAGTAGACAATGAACATTCACCAATGTTCTACAATAATGCTAAAAATATTGATAAAGTATGCATGGAAAGAGAGGGACAAACTACTTGTGGAAATTGACAAAATCATGCAACTTCTAATGGATCAATGAACTAAATAGGAATTTGACAAAGAAATGGGCAAATTGGAAATCAAACTCGATACAGCATAGTAAGAAATTGAAGCCGCAAATCAGAGAATATTCTATAGAGACTACAGAGGTTATCAAACAGGACAGATCCTAACCTTTGCAAAGAAATATGACCATCTAAGAAAGAATCAACAAGCACAGGACATCGAAGAGAACAAACATGCGACTACAACAACAATGATCAGTAGCAGTGCACAGTCTGATACAACAAGCAGCAACTGAAAAAGAGAGCAACACAAGTGAGAGTGACGCCTCAGCCAGCTCAGCATGTTCAGAACCAATGAGGGTAAAAACCTTAAATTTTAAAAGAGCTTCAGCTCCTCACTTTGGGAAGACTGGAAGTACAACCATCCAGAGGAGCTCCATTAAGATGTGGTCGAGGTGGAAGAGGAGGAAGTAAGAAAGACACAGAATCAACAAAAGACAAAAGCGGCCCTGTGGGAGTAAGAACAAGGGGCCAAACCACCATGAAATAATGGGACACAAAATGACAGTGGTAAACCTCTCTAACTATAAACTCAGTACAGCACAAATTGAGGTCTTGTCACTAGGTCTGACCTTTTGCCTGACAACCAGTTTAGATTACACACAAACACATATAGATCTTTTTCTGTTCATGAGAAAGTTAAAACTAAAAAGATGGTTTGAGCTGAAAAAACATAAACAATGACATATCGCAATAAGAGCTAGACCTTCAAACCTGGAGATCAGTGACATTGATTTATTACACACCCTGAGCAGTTTGGAAGAAGGGAGAGAAACCACTTGGGACCCAATACTCAACTTAGTGAATTCTGAGTTACACTATGATTACAGTTGTCAGAGTGGTTTCAGACCTAAATCCACCTTCCTACCACAAGCCTTCAGGAATGCCATAGACGTTTTTGAGAGAAGGGTCATAAAGACATAAAAAAATTAATACACACAACAGACAAACATACAGGGAATTTACAATCGTGCCACTATGAAGCCATTAAAGAGCTCAAACAAAGAGATGATATTATAATCAAACAATCCGATACTGGGGCAACATAGTGGTCATTCCCATAGAAATGTATCGAAAAGAGGGCTACAGACAACTCACAGACGCAGCAAGTTATACTCCATCCAGTTAACATGAGGCCTTGAAGGCCAAGCAAAAACTGCGATTGTTTAAAAGATTGGCAGTAACAAGGCTTGTTGGTGTAGGGAGAATATCAGTTTTTGAAATGTGACTATCCCGAACTACCACTCATGTACTTCCTGCCCAAAGTCCACAAAAACCCAATTGATCCTCTTGGCAGACCAATAGTATCTGCAATGGGCAGACTACTAGAGAATACATCTAGGTATGTAGACTATTTTTTAAGGTCCTTTGAGGAGAATCTGTTCTCATACACCAGGGACACAGGAGATTGTTTATGCATAATTGAGGATATAACTTGGGAGAAAGAATACACTCTACTATGCCTCGATGTAAATAGCCTCTATATGTGTATACCACTGACTGAAAGCGTGCAGATATTTTTTGAAAGCGCGCTCTAACTCGCACCGTCTACATACAGAGATGGTCATAGACATGATGGTATACTGCCTCAAGAACAACTACTTTCTCTTTGACCAGAAGATCTATCGCTAAACCCAGGGAGCGGTGATGGGTACCTGTTTCACCCTCAGCTACGCTGGTCTTTACCTGGGCTGGTGGGAGGAACAGGTGGTCAGGAACACCCATCACTTTGATGACAACGTCATCCTCTGGGTGTGGTTTATAGATGACATCTTCAGCATATGGAACGGATCAGTGGCTACTGGAATTTGTGGATTTCTTAAACGAGAATGACCTCAATCTCACTTTGACAGATACACAACTGAATTCTTGAATCTACAACTAGTGGCTAGGAACAAAAGACTAGAATCTATTTTGAATTGCGAAAAAACCTCTGGTAATAGTATTCTGCATGCCACTAGCAGTCATCCTCATAATTTAATTGAGAGGATATCCTACGGGGAACCACTAAGAGCGAGGAGGAACTGCAGTACAGAGAATGACTTCCTGAAGGAGACTGACAATATGACACAGAGATTCAGGTAGAGGGGCTACTCGAAACAAAGCATAGCGAGAGCTCTAGTGAAGGTTAAAACTAAGACGTGATCTCCTGGTCAACAAATCCAGATCTGCAGAGAGTTTCCCAGCACATGGTTCATAACTACATATAATACAGCATCACACAGTGTCAGACAAATCTTTCGCAAACACTGGCAAGCATTACAAACAGATGAAATATTGGGGAAACACTTGGAGAATCATCCCAAACTGGCATTTAGGAAGAGCTAGTACTTAAAAGACATGCTATACCGGAATATGATTGATAAAAACCGACTCCAAGTAAAATTAAAGGGTTTTACAGGTGTACTAACTGCAAGGCCTGTAAACATACGGAGAAAGTTAAGAGCATATCAGTACATCCTGAATGTTGTAAATTTGAAATCCGGCAACACTTAACATGTAACTTGGAATATATTGCATATTGTTTGAAATGCCCCTTTGATGCGTTTTACATAGGCAGCAATATACATAAGGCTAAGGTGAGAATATTAGAGCACATGCTGGCTGTAACCATTGTCAACAAACAATACCCTGTGGCCAGACATTTCTCAGTAGAACATTCAAGCAATGCTGTCTCGTTCAAATTCTATGTCATAGATAGAATTCAACCTAATATCTGACGGGCGATAAAACCTTAGCACTCTGGAGGCTCAAATCTAGATATATCATAAATTTCCAAATTTTATATCCTGAATGCCTTACTCATGATGAGGAATTGGCAGTACACCTGGGTTGATACGAACATGCAACTCCTGAAACTTCAGATAGTGTAGTACCCATTACAATACAGACATTTTCATACACTCCCTTACAAGTCTAGTGATTTTTAATATAGAGGGTTAGTCACATTCGTTTACCAGATTTTAATTGTGTTTTTCGTATACAGTTTATAGGTTTGGCTGGACTCCTGCATCAAAGAGGATAGCAAAGGAGCTACTATATATATCCAACACAAAAGTGTTGTGAAGTATTTGCAGAGGAAAGAGGGATTTTTGAGTGCAACAGAACTATGGACGCACAGTATTTCAGCCATGTTTAGAATGATTGGGGGTTGGAAAAGCAAATGAGTTATAATTATGCTGCAGCGATGCTAGAAATAAGATAAACAACAACAAGTCCTTCTCCACAATTAGTTATTTAAAGTGCGGCGATATGTGCAGAATATCATTACAATTGTCCAACAGACCAGTGGTTTTCAATTTTTATTGTTTCAAAAATATAAAAATTGGAATAAATAATCGTATTTTTCTTTTTAAGCACATATATTTTTCATTTAATGAAAATGCAAGCACAGAGACATGAATAATACATACTAAATGCATAAAATGTAAGAAAGCACGACCAACAGTACTGTAAACAATAACTATGTAGTACAAAAGGTAATTAATGAGCAAAATTTACAAAGCACATAAACAGATAAACAAGAGACAAACAATAATGACAAAGAAAGCACATATAAACACACAAGACAAAAGCTCAGTATATACACAGTTAATCCAATTATTAACAATACAAATTTCAAAAAGGTAGTTATAGCTAGGACTTTGTTTCTATTCAAAAAGCATTTTTTCCTTTGCTAATATCTTTGGCGCCGTTTGATGAATCTTCGCGAAATTTTCCAAACTAATGGTTCACTCAGGTCAGCTTCGGAGTGATTCGTCAAGCTGGGGCTGAGAAAAAAGGGGGGTCCCAAAACACGTTTTCCCCATGTTCATTTCCATAGGAACTTTAGACAAAGCTACAGCCCGAATTGCTGAACGGAATTACACCAAATTTGGCAAAAAGGTAGGTCTTGGTCCAGAAAGCTTTCTTTTTTTTAAATGGTGTAAATCCATTCAGTAGTTGCTGAGAAATTAAAAAATTTATATATCTGAGCACCGAGGAGGATTCGCGACTCCTCCCGAGCACGAGCTTCCTTCTGCCAACACTCCAAGCCAGGAAGTGTTGGTAGCCATCTTGTGACTCGGTAACCGAGTCACAAGAAAACAGTTGTAAAAAGCATAAAAAACAAGAAAAGGGGGCAGGGTAGAAACACCCTGATCTCCTAGGCCTGCTCAGGGGGTCCCACAAGGACCCCCAGGGCCAAAAGAAGCATTTTTAAAAAAAATCAGCCGAATTCGTTCTGGGTGCACGAATCCAGCTGAAAAAATTAAAAAAAACGAAGCGCGGGCTCCCGTACTTCGTTTTCTATAAGCACCCGGGTGGGCCAGGTCCCGGGGGCAATGTATAATTATGTAGTGGGGGCCCGCGGGGTCCCCCACAGCCCCGGGGACCACCACCTCCCTGAGGCTTTTTTAAAAATGCATGGGGGGGCTACTGCTCCCCCCATGCTGCCCCGGGGACCGCCACCTCCCTGGGGCATTGGTAATTAGAAGTGGGGGGGCCTCGCGGGCCCCCCCAAGCCCCGGGGACCACCACCTCCCCGGGGCTATAGGATTTAAATGCGGGGGCAACGCAGCCCACCCGCAGCACCAGGGACCGTCACCTCCCCGGGGCTACTTTGAATAATAAAGTGTGGGGGGGCTCTTTATTATTATGCAAACGCACCTCCTGGTGCGTTCTGAATTGGGGGATTAAGTCCCCTTCAATCCTAAGGGTCCTTAGGGGCCAACTAGACCACCAGGTACCTCCAGTAATCCCCACACAGTGAGATTGCTGAGAGGTGGTCTGAGGCCACGCCCCTTTCTACACCACTCTGCAAACGCGCCTCTTGGTGCACTGCTGGCGGGGCGATGAGGTCCTCTTGTGTCCTGAGGACCTCAGGACACAAGTGGACTTCATCCCGCGAGCAGCAATGGGCCAGGTGGCGTGTTTGCAGAGCGGTGTAAAAAGGGGGCATGGCCTTGAACCACTCTCAGCAATCCAGCTGTGTGGGGGTTACTGGAGGTACCTGGTGGGCTAGTTGGCCCCCAGGGACCCTCAGGAGGCAAGGGGACTTCATCCCCCAACCAAGAGCGTGCCAGGAGGCGCGTTTGCAGAGTGGTGGACAAAGGGGGCGTAGCCTGTGTCCACCTATCAGCAATCCCACTATCTGAGGCATACTGGAGGTATCAGGTAGGCTAGTTGGCCCGTAAGGACCCCCAGCAGCGAAGTGGACTTTAATCCCCATCCAAGAGCGCGCCAGGGAGCACGTTTGCAGAGTGGTGGGGAAAGGGGGCGTGGCCTGCTATGAGAACTTAGCAGTGCTGCTGTGTGGGACTTACTGGAGGCAATAGGAGGGGTAGTTGGCTCCCAAGGTTGTCCTTGGGGGCCAACTATCCCTCCTGTTACCTTCACTAAGTCCCACACAGTGGGATTGCTAAGAGGTCTTCGGAGGCTACACCCCCCTTTCTCCACCGCTCTGCAAACGCGCCTCCTGGCACAGTACTGGTTGGGGGATGAAGTCCACTTTACTCCTGAGGGACTTTGGGGGCCAAGAAGCCCTCCTGGTACCTCCTATAAGTCCTACGCAGCGGAATTCCTGAGCACTGGTTGGAGGCCCAGCGCCCTTTCTCCACCACTCTGCAAACGTGACTACCAGTTAAAGAAGCATTTGTAATTTAATAAGTCTCGCATTTGCAAGAGTTAGAGCTATTGGCGTTGTAAATGTAAAAGTTTTTTACTAATGTTTTTTGGAGTGGAGTGGATGTACGTTGTGTGTAGTGGAATTATGTGGTATGTTGTGCAGTGAAATTATGTAGCTAGAAAGTATGTGGTATTTAGTGTATAGGAATTATGGAGAGTGGGATTATGTGTTATGGAGAGCAATTGTGTGGTATGGTAGTCTGTGTTGTGGAGTGGTAACCTCAGGTTTAGTCTTCCTCGTTTCCATAGAAGCTAAACTATGAACTCAATGAGACAAAAAAAAGAAGGAATCACTGAGGAGCACTTCTGGACCTAGTCAGAGGTATGAGCAGGGCCACTGGAATTATGCGACTGTTTGGCTGCACCAACTTTCGCACAATTATACATTTTCCGCATTAGCCACATAATCCATCATCTGCTGCCTAATCTGCAGATTTAAACAAAAAAAGCCTTGTTTCTAGCTCAAACTGCTCAAACGTTACCAAAAATGCAGCGACAAGTGTTACAGCATGGTGGAAGGTCCTTTGTAAACCTAGAATGGTCACCTATTACTTATTGCTAAATGTGGGTGTTAAATTGGTACTAATGGTGTGCTAGCCACTCTTGCTTCTTTCTGCACCTCTCTTGCCTCTTTCTGCATTTCTGTTGCTTCTTTCTGTACCTTTCTTTCTTTTTCTGCACTTCTCTTGCCTCTTTCTGCACATCTCTTCTACTTTCTGTGCCTCTTTTGCCTCTTTCTGCACCTCTGTTGCCTCTTTCTGCACCTCACTTGCTTCTTTGTGCACCCTTCTTGCCTCTTTCTGCACATCTCTTCCCTCTTCCTGCACCCCTCCTGCCTCTTTCTGCACCTCTGTTCCTTCTTTCTGCACTTCTTTTGTTTCTTTCTGCACCACTCTTGCTTCTTTCTGCACCCCTCTTGCCTCTTTCTCCACACCTCTTCCCCCTTTCTGCATGTCTGTTGCTTCTTTCTGCACTTCTCTTGCCTCTTTCTCCACCCCTCTTCCCTCTTTCTGCATCTCTGTTGCTTCTTTCTGCACTTATCTTGCATCTTTCTGTACCTCTCTTGCTTCTTTCTGCACCCCTTGTGCCTCTTTCTGCACCCCTCTTCTCTCTCTGCACTCCTCCTGCCTCTTTCTGCACCTCTGTTCCTTCTTTATGTACTTCTTTTGTTTCTTTCTGCAGCTCTCATGCTTTTTTCTGCACCCCCTTGCCTCTTTCTCCACCCCTCTTCCCTCTGTCTGCACCCCTGTTGCCCCTTTATGCACCTCTGTTCCTTCTTTCTGCAATTCTTTTGTTTCTTTCTGCACGTCTCTTGCTTCTTTCTGCACCCCTCGTGCCTTTTTCTGCACCCCTCTTCCCTCTTTTTGCACCCCTCTTGCCTCTTTCTGCACCTCTGTTGCTTCTTTCTGCACTCCTCTTGCTTCTTTCTACACCTCTTTTGCTTCTTTCTGCAACCCTCATCCCTCTTTCTGCACCCCTGTTGCATCTTTCTGCACCTCTGTTCCTTCTTTCTGCACTTCTTTTGTTTCTTTCTGCGCCTCTCTTGCTTCTTTCTGCACCCCTCTTGCCATCTTCGCCACCCCTGTTCCCCCTTTTTGCATCTCTGTTGCTTATTTCTGCACTTCTCTTGCCTCTTTCTCCATCCCTTATCCCTCTTTCTGCACATCTGTTGCTTCTTTCTGCACTTTTCTTGCTTCTTTCTGCACCTGTGTCCCTTCTTTCTGCAACCCTTGTGCCTCTTTCTGCACCCCTCTTCCTCTTTCTGCACCCCTCTTGCCTCGTTCCGCAACTCTGTTCCTTCTTTCTGCACTTCTTCTGTTTCTTTCTGCAACTCTCTTGCTTCTTTTTGCATGCCTATTGCTTCTTTCTACACCCCTCGTGCCTCTTTCACATCCCTCTTCCCTCTTTCTGCACCCCTCTTGCCTCTTTCTGCACCTTTGTTCCTTCTTTCTGCACTTCTTTTGTTTCTTTCTGCACCTCTCTTATTTCTTTCTGTATCCCTCTTGCCTCTTTCTCCTCCCCACTTCCCCCTTTCTGCATCTCTGTTGCTTTTTTATGCATTTCTCTTGCTTCTTTCTGCATCTCTTGCGTCTATCTGCACCCTTCGTGCCTCTTTATGCACTCCTCATCCCTCTTTCTGCACTCCTCTTGCCTCTTTCTGCACCTCTGTTGCTTCTTTCTATACTTCTTTTGTTTCTTTCTGCACCCCTCTTGCCTCTTTCTGCACCTCTGTTTCTTCTTTCTGCACTTCTTTTGTTTCTTTCTGCACCTCTCGCTTCTTTGTGCACCTCTCGCTTCTTTCTGCACTCCTCTTGCTTCTTTCTACACCTATCTTGCTTCTTTCTGCACCACTTGTGCTTCTTTCTGCACCCCTCATCCCTCTTTCTACACCCCTGTTGCCTCTTTCTGCACCTCTATTCCTTCTTTCTGCGCTTCTTTTGTTTCTTTCTGCACCTCTCGCTTCTTTCTGCACTTCTCTTGCTTCTTTCTACACCTCTCTTGCTTCTTCCTGCACCACTTGTGCTTCTTTCTACACCCCTCATCCCTCTTTCTGCACCCCTCATCCCTCTTTCTGCACTCCTCTTGCCTCTTTCTGCGCCTCTGTTGCTTCTTTCTATACTTCTTTTGTTTCTTTCTGCACTCCTCTTGCTTCTTTCTATACCTCTCTTGCTTCTTTCTGAAACCACTTGTGCTTCTTTCTGCACCCTCATCCCTCTTTCTGCACCTCTCGCTTCTTTCTGTATCCCTCTTGCCTCTTTCTCCACAACTCTTCCCCTTTCTGCATGTCTGTTGCTTCTTTCTGCACTTCTCTACCCTCTTTCTCCATCCCTCTTTCTGCACCTCTGTTGATTCTTTCTGCACTTTTCTTGCTTCTTTCTGCACCTCTGTCCCTTCTTTCTGCAACCCTTGTGCCTCTTTCTGCACCCCTCTTCCCTCTTTCTGCACCCCTCTTGCCTCTTTCTGCACCTCTGTTTCTTCTTTCTGCACTTCTTTTGTTTCTTTCTGCACCTCTCGCTTCTTTTTGCACTCCTCTTGCTTCTTTCTACACCTCTCTTGCTTCTTTATGCACCACTTGTGCTTCTTTCTGCACCCCCTTATCCCTCTTTCTGCACCCCTCATCCCTCTTTCTGTACTCCTCTTGCCTCTTTCTGCACCTCTGTTACTTCTTTCTGCACCTCTGTTTCTTCTTTCTGCACTTCTTTTCTTTCTGTACCTCTCGCTTCTTTCTGCACCTCTCGCTTCTTTCTGCACTGCTCTTGCTTCTTTCTACACTTCTCTTGCTTCTTTCTGCACCACTTGTGCTTCTTTCTGCACCCATCCTCCCTCTTTCTGCACCTCTCTTGCTTCTTTCTGCACCGCTCTTGCCTCTTTCTCCACACCTCTTCCCCCTTTCTGCATGTCTGTGGCTTCTTTCTGCACTTATCTTGCTTCTTTCTGCACCTCTGTCCCTTCTTTCTGCAACCCTTGTGCCTCTTTCTGCACCCCTCTTCCCTCTTTCTGCACCCCTCTTGCCTCTTTCTGCACTTCGGTTCCTTCTTTCTGCACTTCTTTTGTTTCTTTCTGCAACTCTCTTGCTTCTTTCTGCACGCCTCTTGCTTCTTTCTGCACCCCTCGTGCCTCTTTCTGCACCTTTGTTCCTTCTTTCTGCACTTCCTTTGTTTCTTTCTGCACCTCTCTTGTTTCTTTCTGTATCCCTCTTGCCTCTTTCTCCACCCCACTTCCCCCTTTCTGCATCTCTGTTGCTTTTTTATGCATTTCTCTTGCTTCTTTCTGCATCTCTCTTGCTTCTTTCTGCACCCTTCGTGCCTCTTTCTGCACCCCTCATCCCTCTTTCTGCACTCCTCTTGCCTCTTTCTGCACTTCTGTTGCTTCTTTCTGCACTTCTTTTGTTTCTTTCTGCACCCCTCTTGCCTCTTTCTGCAGCTCTGTTTCTTCTTTCTGCACTTCTTTTGTTTCTTTCTTCACCTCTCGCTTCATTCTGCACCTCTTGCTACTTTCTGCACTGCTCTTGCTTCTTTCTACACCTCTCTTGCTTCTATCTGCACCTCTCTTGTGTCTTTCTGCACCCCTCTTGCCTCTTTCTCCACACCTCTTCCCCCTTTCTGCATGTCTGTTGCTTTTTTCTGCACTTCTCTTGCCTCTTTCTCCATCCCTCATCCCTCTATCTGCACCTCTTTTGCTTCTTTCTGCACTTCTCTTGCCTCTTTCTCCATCCCTCATCCCTCTATCTTCACCTCTGTTGCTTCTTTCTGCACTTTTCTTGCTTCTTTCTGCACCTCTGTCCCTTCTTTCTGCAACCCTTGTGCCTCTGTCTGCACCCCTCTTCCCTCTTTCTGCACCCCTCTTGCCTCTTTCTGCACCTATGTTCCTTCTTTCTGCACTTCTTTTGTTCCTTTCTGCAACTCCTTTGCTTCTTTCTGCATGCCTCTTGCTTCTTTCTGCACCCCTTGTGCCTCTTTCACACCCCTCTTCCCTCTTTCTGCACCCCTCTTGCCTCTTTCTGCACATTTGTTCCTTCTTTCTGCACGTCTCTTGTTTCTTTCTGTATCCCTATTGCCTCTTTCTCCACCCCACTTCCCCCTTTCTGCATCTCTGTTGCTTTTTTATGTATTTCTCTTGCTTCTTTCTGCATCTCTCTTGCTTCTTTCTGCACCCTTTGTACCTCTTTCTGTACCCCTCATCCCTCTTTCTGCACTCCTCTTGCCTCTTTCTGCACTTCTGTTGTTTCTTTCTGCACTTCTTTTGTTTCTTTCTGCACTCCTCTTCCCTCTTTCTGCACCTCTGTTTCTTCTTTCTGCACTTCTTTTGTTTCTTTCTGCACCTCTCGCTTCTTTCTGCACCCCTTTGCCTCTTTCTCCACCCCTCTTCCCTCTTTCTTCACCCCTGTTGCCTCTTTCTGCACCTCTGTTCCTTCTTTCTGCACTTCTTTTGTTTATTTCTGTACATCTCTTGCTTCTTTCTGCACCTCTCGTGCCTCTTTCTGCAACCCTCTTCCCACTTTTTGCACCCTTCTTGCCTCTTTCTGCACCTCTGTTGCTTCTTTCTGCACTACTCTTGCTTCTTTCTGCACCACTTGTGCTTCTTTCTGCACCCTTCTTCCCTCTTTCTGCACCTCTCTTGCCTCTTTCTGCACCTCTGTTCCTTCTTTCTGCTCTTCTTTTATTTATTTCTGCAGCTCTCTTGCTTCTTTCTGCACCCCTTGGCTCTTTCTCCACTCCTCTTCCCCCTTTCTTCACCCCTGTTGCCTCTTTCTGCACCTCTGTTCCTTCTTTCTGCACTTCTTTTGTTTCTTTATGTACATCTCTTGCTTCTTTCTGCACCTCTTGTTCCTCTTTCTGCAACCCTCTTCCCTCTTTTTGCACCCCTCTTGCCTCTTTCTGCACCTCTGTTGCTTCTTTCTGCACTACTCTTGCTTCTTTCTGCACTACTCGTGCTTCTTTCTGCACCCTTCTTCCCTCTTTCTGCACCTCTCTTGCCTCTTTCTGCACCTCTGTTCCTTCTTTCTGCTCTTCTTTTATTTCTTTCTGCACCTCTCTTGTTTCTTTCTGTATCCCTCTTGCCTCTTTCTCCACCCCACTTCCCCCTTTCTGCATCTCTGTTGCTTTTTTATGCATTTCTCTTGCTTCTTTCTGCATCTCTCTTGCTTCTTTCTGCACCCTTCGTGCCTCTTTCTGCACCCCTCATCCCTCTTTCTGCACTCCTCTTGCCTCTTTCTGCACTTCTGTTGCTTCTTTCTGCACTTCTTTTGTTTCTTTCTGCACCCCTCTTGCCTCTTTCTGCAGCTCTGTTTCTTCTTTCTGCACTTCTTTTGTTTCTTTCTTCACCTCTCGCTTCATTCTGCACCTCTTGCTACTTTCTGCACTCCTCTTGCTTCTTTCTACACCTCTCTTGCTTCTTTCTGCACCTCTCTTGCGTCTTTCTGCACCCCTCTTGCCTCTTTCTCCACACCTCTTCCCCCTTTCTGCATGTCTGTTGCTTTTTTCTGCACTTCTCTTGCCTCTTTCTCCATCCCTCATCCCTCTATCTGCACCTCTTTTGCTTCTTTCTGCACTTCTCTTGCCTCTTTCTCCATCCCTCATCCCTCTATCTTCACCTCTGTTGCTTCTTTCTGCACTTTTCTTGCTTCTTCCTGCACCTCTGTCCCTTCTCTCTGCAGCCCTTGTGCCTCTGTCTGTACCCTTCTTCCTTCTTTCTGCACCCCTCTTGCCTCTTTCTGCACCTCTGTTCCTTCTTTCTGCACTTCTTTTGTTCCTTTCTGCAACTCTCGCTTCTTTCTGCATGCCTCTTGCTTCTTTCTGCACCCCTTGTGCCTCTTTCACACCCCTCTTCCCTCTTTCTGCACCCCTCTTGCCTCTTTCTGCACATTTGTTCCTTCTTTCTGCACGTCTTTTGTTTCTTTCTGCCATTCTCTTGTTTCTTTCTGTATCCCTATTGCCTCTTTCTCCACCCCACTTCCCTCTTTCTGCATCTCTGTTGCTTTTTTATGCATTTCTCTTGCTTCTTTCTGCATCTCTCTTGCTTCTTTCTGCACCCTTTGTACCTCTTTCTGTACCCCTCATCCCTCTTTCTGCACTCCTCTTGCCTCTTTCTGCACTTCTGTTGTTTCTTTCTGCACTTCTTTTGTTTCTTTCTGCACTCCTCTTCCCTCTTTCTGCACCTCTGTTTCTTCTTTCTGCACTTCTTTTGTTTCTTTCTGCACCTCTCGCTTCTTTCTGCACCCCTTTGCCTCTTTCTCCACCCCTCTTCCCTCTTTCTTCACCCCTGTTGCCTCTTTCTGCACCTCTGTTCCTTCTTTCTGCACTTCTTTTGTTTATTTCTGTACATCTCTTGCTTCTTTCTGCACCTCTCGTGCCTCTTTCTGCAACCCTCTTCCCACTTTTTGCACCCTTCGTGCCTCTTTCTGCACCTCTGTTGCTTCTTTCTGCACTACTCTTGCTTCTTTCTGCACCACTTGTGCTTCTTTCTGCACCCTTCTTCCCTCTTTCTGCACCTCTCTTGCCTCTTTCTGCACCTCTGTTCCTTCTTTCTGCTCTTCTTTTATTTATTTCTGCAGCTCTCTTGCTTCTTTCTGCACCCCTTGGCTCTTTCTCCACCCCTCTTCCCCCTTTCTTCACCCCTGTTGCCTCTTTCTGCACCTCTGTTCCTTATTTCTGCACTTCTTTTGTTTCTTTCTGTACATCTCTTGCTTCTTTCTGCACCTCTTGTGCCTCTTTCTGCAACCCTCTTCCCTCTTTTTGCACCCCTCTTGCCTCTTTCTGCACCTCTGTTGCTTCTTTCTGCACTACTCTTGCTTCTTTCTGCACTACTCGTGCTTCTTTCTGCACCCTTCTTCCCTCTTTCTGCACCTCTCTTGCCTCTTTCTGCACCTCTGTTCCTTCTTTCTGCTCTTCTTTTATTTCTTTCTGCACCTCTCCTGCTTCTTTCTGCACCCCTCTTGCCTCGTTCTCCACCCCGCTTCCCCCTTTCTGCATCTCTGTTGCTTCTTTCTGCACTTCTGTTGCCTCTTTCTCCACCCCTCTTCCCTCAATCTGCACCTCTGTTGCTTCTTTCTGCACTTTTCTTACTTCTTTCTGCACCCCTCATGCCTCTTTCTCCACCCCTGTTCCCCCTTTTTGCATCTCTGTTGCTTCTTTCTGCACTTCTCTTGCCTCTTTCTCCATCCCTCTTTCTGCATATCTGTTGCTTCTTTCTGCACTTTTCTTGCTTCTTTCTGCACCTCTGTCCCTTCTTTCTGCAACCCTTGTGCCTCTTTCTGCACCCCTCTTCCTCTTTCTGTACCCCTCTTGCGTCTTTCCACACCTCTGTTCCTTCTTTCTGCACTTCTTCTGTTTCTTTCTGCAACTCTCTTGCTTCTTTCTGCATGCCTATTGCTTCTTTATGCACCCCTCGTGCCTCTTTCACATCCCTCTTCCCTCTTTCTGCACCCCTATTGCCTCTTTCTGCACCTTTGTTCCTTCTTCCTGCACTTCTTTTGTTTCTTTCTGCACCTCTCTTATTCTTTTCTGTATTCCTCTTGCCTCTTTCTCCACCCCACTTCCCCCTTTCTGCATCTCTGTTGCTTTTTTATGCATTTCTCTTGCTTCTTTCTGCATCTCTCTTGCTTCTATCTGCACCCTTAGTGCCTCTTTCTGCACCCCTCATCCCTCTTTCTGCACTCCTCTTGCCTCTTTCTGCACCTCTGTTGCTTCTTTCTATACCTCTTTTGTTTCTTTCTGCACCCCTCTTGCCTCTTTCTGCACCTCTGTTTCTTATTTCTGTACTTCTTTTGTTTCTTTCTGCACCTCTCGCTTCTTTCTGCACCTCTCGCTCCTTTCTGCACTCCTCTTGCTTCTTTCTACACCTCTCTTGCTTCTTTCTGCACCACTTGTGCTTCTTTCTGCACCCCTCATCCCTCTTTCTGCACCCCTGTTGCCTCTTTCTGCACCTCTGTTCCTTATTTCTGCACTTCTTTTGTTTCTTTCTGCACCTCTCGCTTCTTTCTGCACCTCTCGCTTCTTTCTGCACTTCTCTTGCTTCTTTCTACACCTCTCTTGCTTCTTTCTGCACCACTTGTGCTTCTTTCTGCACCCCTCATCCCTCCTTCTGCACCCCTCATCCCTCTTTCTGCACTCCTCTTGCCTCTTTCTGCACCTCTGTTGCGTCTTTCTATACTTCATTTGTTTCTTTCTGCACCCCTCTTGCCTCTTTCTGCACCTCTGTTTCTTCTTTCTGCACTTATTTTGTTTATTTCTGCACCTCTCGCTTCTTTCTGCACCTCTTGCTTCTTTCTACACCTCTCTTGCTTCTTTCTGCACCACTTGTGCTTCTTTCTGCACCCCTCATCGCTCTTTCTGCACCTCTCTTGCTTCTTTCTGCACCCCTCTTGCCTCTTTCTCCACACCTCTTCCCCTTTCTGCATGTCTGTTGCTTCTTTCTGCACTTCTCTTGCCTCTTTCTCCATCCCTCTTTCTGCACCTCTGTTTCTTCTTTCTGCACTTTTCTTGCTTGTTTCTGCACCTCTGTCCCTTCTTTCTTCAACCCTTGTGCCTCTTTCTGCACCCCTCTTCCCTCTTTCTGCACCCCTCTTGCCTCTTTCTGCACCTCTGTTTCTTCTTTCTGCACTTCTTTTGTTTCTTTCTGCACCTCTCGCTTCTTTTTGCACTCCTCTTGCTTCTTTCTACACCTCTCTTGCTTCTTTATGCACCACTTGTGCTTCTTTCTGCTTACCTTATCCCTCTTTCTGCACCCCTCATCCCTCTTTCTGTATTCCTCTTGCCTCTTTCTGCACCTCTGTTGCTTCTTTCTGCACCTCTGTTTCTTCTTTCTGCACTTCTTTTCTTTCTGCACCTCTCACTTCTTTCTGCACCTCTCGCTTGTTTCTGCACTCCTCTTGCTTCTTTCTACACCTCTCTTGCTTCTTTCAGCACCACTTGTGCTTCTTTCTGCACCCCTCATCCCTCTTTCTGCACCTCTCTTGCTTCTTTCTGCACCGCTCTTGCCTCTTTCTCCACACCTCTTCCCCCTTTCTGCATGTCTGTTGCTTCTTTCTGCACTTTTCTTGCTTCTTTCTGCACCTCTGTCCCTTCTTTCTGCAACCCTTGTGCCTCTTTTTGCACCCCTCTTCCCTCTTTCTGCACCCCTCTTTCCTCTTTCTGCACCTCTGATCCTTCTTTCTGCACTTCTTTTGTTTCTTTCTGCAACTCTCTTGCTTCTTTCTGCACGCCTCTTGCTTCTTTCTGCACCCCTCGTGCCTCTTTCTGCACTTTTGTTCCTTCTTTCTGCACTACCTTTGTTTCTTTCTGCACCTCTCTTGTTTCTTTCTGTATCCCTCTTGCCTCTTTCTCCACCCCACTTCCCCCTTTCTGCACCCCACTTCCCCCTTTCTGCATCTCTGTTGCTTTTTTATGCATTTCTCTTGCTTCTTTCTGCATCTCTCTTGCTTCTTTCTGCACCCTTCGTGCCTCTTTCTGCACCCTCATCCCTCTTTCTGCACTCCTCTTGCCTCTTTCTGCACTTCTGTTGCTTCTTTCTGCACTTCTTTTGTTTCTTTCTGCACCCCTCTTGCCTCTTTCTGCACCTCTTGCTTCTTTCTGCACTCCTCTTGCTTCTTTCTACACCTCTCTTGCTTCTTTCTGCACCACTTGTGCTTCTTTCTGCACCCCTCATCCCTCTTTCTGCACCCCTGTTGCCTCTTTCTGCACCTCTGTTCCTTTTTTCTGCACTTCTTTTGTTTCTTTCTGCACCTCTCTTGCTTCTTTCTGCACCACTCTTGCCTCTTTCTCCATCCCTCATCCCTCTTTCTGCACCTCTGTTGCTTCTTTCTGCACTTTTCTTGCTTCTTTCTGCACCTCTGTCCCTTCTTTCTGCAACCCTTGTGCCTCTTTCTGCACCCCTCTTCCCTCTTTCTGCACCCCTCTTGCCTCTTTCTGCACCTCTGTTCCTTCTTTCTGCACTTCTTTTGTTTCTTTCTGCAACTCTTGCTTCTTTCTGCACGCCTCTTGCTTCTTTCTGCACCCCTTGTGCCTCTTTCACACCCCTCTTCCCTCTTTCTGCACCCCTCTTGCCTATTTCTGCACCTTTGTTCCTTCTTTCTGCACATCTTTTGTTTCTTTCTGCACCTCTCTTGTTTCTTTCTGTATCCCGCTTGCCTCTTTCTCCACCCCACTTCCCCCTTTCTGCATCTCTGTTGCTTTTTTATGCATTTCTCTTGCTTCTTTCTGCATCTCTCTTGCTTCTTTCTGCACCCTTCGTACCTCTTTCTGCAACCCTCATCCCTCTTTCTGCACTCCTCTTGCCTCTTTCTGCACTTCTGTTGCTTCTTTCTGCGCTTCTTTTGTTTCTTTCTGCACCCCTCTTGCCTCTTTCTGCACCTCTGTTTCTTCATTCTGCACTTCTTTTGTTTCTTTCTGTACCCCTTTTGCCTCTTTCTGCACCTCTGTTCCTTCTTTCTGCACTTCTTTTGTTTCTTTCTGCAGCTCTCTTGCTTCTTTCTCACCCCTTTGCCTCTTTCTCCACCCCTCTTCCCTCTTTCTTCACCCCTGAAGCCTCTTTCTGCACCTCTGTTCCTTCTTTCTGCACTTCTTTTGTTTATTTGTGTACATCTCTTGCTTCTTTCTGCACCTCTCGTGCCTCTTTCTGCAACCCTCTTCCCTCTTCTTGCACCCCTCTTGCCTCTATCTGCACCTCTGTTGCTTCTTTCTGCACTACTCTTGCTTATTTCTGCACCACTCGTGCTTCTTTCTGCACCCTTCTTCCCTCTTTCCGCACCTCTCTTGCCTCTTTCTGCACCTCTGTTCATTCTTTCTGCTCTTCTTTTATTTATTTCTGCACCTCTCCTGCTTCTTTCTGCACCCCTCTTGCCTCGTTCTCCACCCCGCTTCCCCCTTTCTGCATCTCTGTTGCTTCTTTCTGCACTTCTGTTGCCTCCTTCTCCACCCTTCTTCCCTCATTCTGCACCTCTGTTGCGTCTTTCTGCACTTTTCTTACTTCTTTCTACACCCCTCGTGCCTCTTTCTGCACCCTTTGTGCCTCTTTCTGCACTCCTCTTCTCTCTTTCTGCACTCTTCTTGCCTCTTTCTGCACATCTGTTCCTTGTTTCTGCACTTCTTTTGTTTCTTTCTGCACCTCTCTTGCTTCTCTCTGCTTCCCTCTTGCCTCTTTCTCCACCCCTCTTCCCTATTTCTGCACCCCTGTTGCTTCTTTCTGCACTTCTCTTGCTTCTTTCTGCACCCCTCGTGCCTCTTTCTGCACCCCTTTGCCCTTCCTTTTGCACCTTTCTTGCCTCTCTCTGCACCTCTGTTCCTTCTTTCTGCACTTCTTTTGTTTCTTTCTACAGCTCTCTTGCTTCTTTCTACACCCCCTTGCCTCTTTCTCCACCCCTCTTCCCTCTTTTTGCACCCCTGGCTGCCTCTTTCTGCACCTCTGTTCCTTCTTTCTGCACTTCTTTTGTTTATTTCTGCATATCTCTTGCTTCTTTCTGCACCCCTTCGTGCCTCTTTCTGCACCCCTCTTCCCTCTTTTTGCACCTTTGTTCCTTCTTTCTGTACTTCTTTTGTTTCTTTCTGCACCCTTCTTCCCTTTTGTGCATCCCTCTTGTGTCTTTCTGCAGTTCTCTTGTCATTTTCTGCACCTCTCTTGCTTCTTTCTACACCTCTGTTGCTTCTTTCAGCAATTCTCTTGCCCACCTTCTGCACTTCTTTTGCTTGTTTATGGACCTCTCTTGCGTCTTTCTGTACCTCTGTTGCCTCTTTCTGCACCTCACTTGCTTCTTTCTATACCCCTCTTGCCTCTTTCTGCACCCCTATTTACTCTTTCTGCACCTCTCTTGCTTGTTTCTGCACCCTTCTTCCCTTTTTTGCATCCCTCTTGCCTCTGTCTGCAGTTCTGTTGTCATTTTCTGCACCTCTCTTGCCTCTTTATGCACCTCACTTGCTTCTTTCTGCACTTCTCTTGCTTCTTTCTACACCTCTGTTGCTTCTTTTAGCAATTCTCTTGCCTCTTTCTGCACTCCTCTTCTCTCTTTCTGCACTCCTCTTGCCTATTTCTGCATCTCTGTTACTTCTTTTTGCACTTCTCTTGCCCCTTTCTGCACCCCTCTTCCTTCTTTCTGCACCTCTGTTGCTTCTTTCTGCACTTCTCTTGCTTCTTTCTGCACCCCTTGTGCCTCTTTCTGCACCCCTTTTCCCTTCCTTTTGCACCTTTCTTGCCTCTCTCTGCACCTCTGTTCCTTCATTCTGCACTTCTTTTGTTTCTTTCTACAGCTCTCTTGCTTCTTTCTACACCCCCTTGCCTCTTTCTCCACCCCTCTTCCCTCTTTCTGCACCCCTGTTGCCTCTTTCTGCACCTCTGTTCCTTCTTTCTGCACTTCTTTTATTTATTTCTGCATATCTCTTGCTTCTTTCTGCACCCCTTCGTGCCTCTTTCTGCACCCCTCTTCCCTCTTTTTTGCACCTTTATTCCTTCTTTCTGTACTTCTTTTGTTTCTTTCTTTCTGCACCCTTCTTCCCTTTTCTGCATCCCTCTTGTCTCTTTCTGCAGTTCTCTTGTCATTTTCTGCAGCTCTCTTGCTTCTTTCTACACCTCTGTTGCTTCTTTCAGCAATTCTCTTGCCTCTTTCTGCACTTCTCTTGCTTGTTTATGCACCTCTCTTGCGTCTTTCTGTACCTCGGTTGCCTCTTTCTGCACCTCACTTGCTTCTTTCTATACCCCTCTTGCCTCTTTCTGCACCCCTCTGTCCTCTTTCTGCACCTCTCTTGCTTGTTTCTGCACCCTTCCTCCCTTTTTTGCATCCCTCTTGCCTCTGTCTGCAGTTCTGTTGTCATTTTCCGCACCTCTCTTGCCTCTTTATGCACCTCACTTGCCTCTTTCTGCACTTCTCTTGCTTCTTTCTACACCTCTGTTGCTTCTTTTAGCAATTCTCTTGCCTCTTTCTGCACTTCTCTTGCTTGTTTCTGCACCTCTCTTGTGTCTTTCTGCACCCCTCTTTCCTCTTTCTGCACCTCTCTTGCTTGTTTCTGTACCCTTCTTCCCTTTTTTGCATCCCTCTTGCCTCTTTCTGCAGTTCTTTTTTTAAATTTAAATATTTTTTATTAAGGAATCAGAACAAACATAAATCACATATGGCAAACAGAAAATAACTGATATCCGCTTTAAAGCTTCCCCCCGCCCCCCTCCCCTGGTGGATCCAGAAAAAAAAAAAAGAAAGAAAAAGAGACAAGCAGAAACTAAAAAAAACGCTTAGTTTAAATCCTGAATTCCCCTGGGCTTGACAGATCAAAATGTCACTTAGTCCCCCTAATCACCTAACCACCTGGTTAGTGGCTCCCAAATCTTTAGCCCCTTTGTGCTAGCCCGGCTTCCCCTTCTTTTAAATACTGAGGTCTCCCATTTATAAGTAGCAAGTAATTTGCCAAACCATACATGTATAGTGGGAGGGTTAGAGTCGAGCCAGGCACTCGCCAAACTGAGCCTGAATACAGCCATTGATATATACAAACATTTCCTATTGGGTTTGCCATTTCTTGATTGTTTATTCCTAATAAAATTAACTGGGGGGAAAGTATAACAGAATATCCTAATATAGACTCAATACAATGTTCGATTTGGGCCAAAAGTTGGGAAAGATTTGGGCAGGTCGCAAACATATGTATACTATCAGCCGCCAATGTCCCACATCGGGAGCAATGTACCCCAGAGGTCCCGCCCCACCTATAAATTTGAGCCGGGGTAATATAAAGATTACACCACGTCTTAAAGCATTGGGCTTGCAAGCTTGCTGATATACAAGATGTCTGGCTATACAAGAGAGAATCTTGACATTCTCCCTGCTCTGCTTGTAGCGACGTTTGCCACCTCGCAAGGTGTTTAGCCATATCATCCCCCATCCCTGCATTAATGAGTTTATAAAGTACGGCCATGGTAGATTTGCCCCCTAGAGTCAAATCTAAGAGAGGGATTCTGTTACAAGAGATTATCTTTTTAGTTAGGAAATCCCTTACCTGAAGATATTTAAAGAAATGGTTATTGCCAATATCATATTTCTCCTTAATTTCATCAAAGGGAGTATTCCAGTTTCAGAAATTAAGTTATCAATGAACAAAATTCCTTTCACATTCCAATCTTTAAAATATGCATCTTGAAATATAGCGGGAAGTAATTTATTATTATCAAGAGGGGAATACCTATGTATCCTCCCTATCGAAAACTTTTTCCGTACAGCCGTCCAGACCCGGAATGCCCCCAGTAAGACCTTGAATTTAACCCTCTTAAAATAGGCATAGTCTATCTGGCGCATTAGGAGCCCTTTAGATTCAGCCCCATAGATTAAGCGGTAGATGGAAATTCCCCCGAATCCAAGGTTCTCACCCCTCAGTAATTCCACCATTTGCTGCAAGGCGGAAGCCCAATAATAGATTTGAAAATTTGGTACAGACCACCCTCCCCGGTCTCTGGTTAATGTCATATATCTAAGAGCCCTGCGAGGCGTTGTCCAGCCCACAAAACCAAGAGACTATTTGATTTAGCTTAAGGAACCAAGATTTATTGATCTCTAGCGGGATTGCTCTAAAATAATAAAGGACCTTAGGTAAAAATATCATTTTAATTACTTTGCATCTCCCAATCAGAGTCAAATGAAGATTATTTATCCTTTGGGAGTCGGCCTTGAGTTTCTGTAGCAAAGGTTTAAGATTACTTTCAACAATGACTTCTACTTTAGAGCTAATCTCAATACCCAAATATCTGGCAGTTGGTACTACTCTATGATCCCAAAAAATAATTTTCTCATTTATGACAATTTGATTTTTATGCTCATTTAAATGATATCCCGAGACTATACTAAACTGTGAAGTTAAGCTTTTTATTTCTTCCATAGCGATCCTGGGAGTAGCTGTTATAATGGCCAAATCGTCGGCATATGCTAAAATTTTCACAGCCCCCCCTTTGGCAGATACAGGATTTATTTTTTGGTTGTTTAGAATTTGCCTGATCAAGGGATCGATATAAATGGCAAATAATAATGGGGAACACGGACATCCTTGTCTCGTGCCGCGTGTTATCTTAATTAACCCTGACACTGCTCCCTTCATTGCTATTCCAGTGGTAGGGTCTCGATACATACCTAGAATAGCCCTTACGAAATCTTCCCCAATTCCACTTTTGTACATAGCTGCCCATAAAAAAGGCCAGGAGACCCTGTCAAATGCCTTTTCTGCATCTAATAAAATTACAGCCATAGGGTCTCCTGTAACCTTGGTGTAGTCAAAAAGAGCGATTATCCGTCGTATATGATCAATCGTTTCCCGTCCGGGCACGAAACCATGCTGCTGGGGAGATACTATCTTTTTAATTACCGATGCTAGTCTATTTGCGAAAATTTTAGAATACATTTTCGTGTCACTACTAATTAATGTAATGGGCCTATATGACCCCGGATCCATGGCAGTTTTACCCTTCTTCAAAAATACCGCAATCCTGGCCGTCTGCCATGAATCAGGAGATATTTCTCCAGCTTGTACTTTACTACATATCTCAAAGAGCATTGGGGTCAATTGCAAAGCAAATAGTTTATAAAATTCGCCAGGAAGGTAATCAGTTCCAGCGGCTTTACCGGATGGAAGAGATTTAATAACTGATTGCACTTCCTCCAGTCTGATTGGGGCGTCCAACATATTTTTATCCTGAAGGGAAAGCTTCCTATGTTTGACTCTTGTGCTCAATGTCTCTTTGTACCCATTATTATCCTTAATGTCTTCCGTATATAGTTTTTGGTAGTATTTTTGAAATGCCAATAGTACAGCAGCCGGATCGTTAACTAGGCCAATATCCGGATCCAAGATTTCAGTAATTCGTGATTGAACCTCCTTGTCCCTAGCCCGTACCGCTAACATATGTCCTACCTTCTCACTACTCTCATAGAGATTGGACCGCCAGGCCAAGTATCTACCTGCGGCCTTGGTCACAGAGATCTCCACTATGGCAGATTTGGCAATAGTAACCTTGGATTGTGCGGTTTCTATGTCCCCGCCCTGAGATACAACCTTGGCCAAATTAATCTCCGCCTTCCTCAATGTGTCATATAATTCATTATTTTTTTTCTTCTCCTCTTTTTGGGACTCCCAACCATATTTAATTGTTTCTCCCCACATCCCAGCTTTCAATGAGTCCCATACATTTTGGATACCGGTACTACCCAAATTTTCCTCTATAAACCGAGGAATCCATTTTTCCATATGCTGAATATAAAAATGATCGCTTAACAAGGCTCTGTTGAAAGTCCAATGCCTGGTTTGGGATTTCCGTTTAAAATTGGCTTCCAATACCAAAGGGTTATGGTCGGACATTACTCTTGGGAATTTGGTGATCCCACAGCCCTGAACCAAGCACTGGGAAATAAAAAATAGTCCAACCTGGCGTGAGTTCTGTGTGGGGCGGAAAAGTAAGTAAACCCAGGGTCATCTTTCTCTTGTCGAGCCCATACATCAGTTAACCCATGAAGATCTTTTAGTTGACATAGTGCTTTGTAGACTTTAGGTTTCCTACCCTGATAAATCATGTCAGGATGATTAGAAATTGGGCAGTTCACGTTAATATTAAAATCTCCACATAGTATGATAGGGAGTGGCCAACCGACCAGTTCAGAATTTAACCAATTAAGCATCGCAGGGTCGTCCAGCACCGGTCCATAGACCGAGCATAAAGTAAACCCACAGTTATCAATTACACATTGAACAATTGCCCATCTGCACCTTTCCTGCCTGTTTCTGCACCTCTCTTGCCTCTTTCTGTACCTCTGTTGCTTCTTTCTGCACTTTTCTTGCCTCTTTCTGTACCCCTCTTGCCTCTTTCTGCACCTCTGTTGGTTCTTTCAGCAATTCTCTTGCCTCTTTCTGCACTTCTCTTGATTGTTTATGCACCTCTCTTGCGTCTTTCTTTACCTCGGTTGCCTCTTTCTGCACCTCACTTGCTTCTTTCTATACCCCCTATGCCTCTTTCTGCACCACTCTTTCCTCTTTCTGCACCTCTCTTGCTTGTTTCTGTACCCTTCTTCCCTTTTTTGCATCCCTCTTGCCTCTTTCTGCAGTTCTGTTGTCATTTTCCACACCTCTCTTGCCTCTTTCTGCACCTCACTTGCCTCTTTCAGCACTTCTCTTGCTTCTTTCTACACCTCTGTTGCTTCTTTCAGCAATTCTCTTGCCTCTTTCTGCACTTCTCTTGCTTGTTTATGCACCTCTCTTGCGTCTTTCTGTACCTCTGTTGCGTCTTTCTGTACCTCACTTGCTTCTTTCTATACCCCTCTTGCCTCTTTCTGCACCCCTTTCCTCTTTCTGCACCTCTCTTGCTTCTTTCTGCACCCTTCTTCCCTTTTTTGCATCCCTCTTGACTCTTTCTGCAGTTCTGTTGTCATTTTCCACACCTCTCTTGCCTCTTTATGCACCTCACTTGCCTCGTTCTGCACTTCTCTTGCTTCTTTCTACACCTCTGTTGCTTCTTTTAGCAATTCTCTTGCCTCTTTCTGCACTTCTCTTGCTTGTTTCTGCACCTCTCTTGCGTCTTTCTGCACCTCTGTTGCCTCTTTCTGCACCTCTCTTGCTTCTTTCTGCACCCTTCTTCCCTTTTTTGCATCCCTCTTGACTCTTTCTGCAGTTCTGTTGTCATTTTCCACACCTCTCTTGCCTCTTTATGCACCTCACTTGCCTCGTTCTGCACTTCTCTTGCTTCTTTCTACACCTCTGTTGCTTCTTTTAGCAATTCTCTTGCCTCTTTCTGCACTTCTCTTGCTTGTTTCTGCACCTCTCTTGCGTCTTTCTGTACCTCTGTTGCTTCTTTCTGCACTTTTCTTGCCTCTTTCTGTACCCCTCTTGCCTCTTTCTGCACCTCTGTTGGTTCTTTGTGCACTGCTCTTGCTTCTTTTTGCACCTCTGTTGCCAATTTCTGCATCCCTCTTGCCTCTCTCTGTACCCCTCTTCCCTCTTTTTGCATACCTATTCCCTCTTTCTGCACCCCTTTTGCCTGTTTCTACAACTCCCCTGCCTCTTTCTGCAGTTCTCTTGCCTCCTTCTGCACCTCACTTGCCTCTTTCTGCACTCTTCTTCCCTTTTGCTGCACATCTCTTGCCTCTTTCTGCACCTCTCTTGCCTCTTTCTGCATATCCCTTGGTTCTTTCTGTACTGCTCTTGCCTCTTTCTGTACCCCTCTTGCCTCTTTCTCTACCTCTTTTGCTTCTTTCTGCACTTCACACTCTTCTTTCTGCACCCCTCTTGCCTCTTTCAGTGCCTCTGTTGCTTCTTTCTGCACTTCTCTTCCTTATTTCTGCACCACTTGTGCCTCTTTCTGCACTTCTGTTGGTTCTTTCTGCACGGCTCTTGCCTCTTTCTGCAACCCTCTTGCCTCCTTCTGTACCTCTGTTGTTTCTTACTGCACTGCTCTTGCTTCTTTCTGCACCTCTCTTGCAAATTTCTGCACCCCTCTTGCCTCTTTCTGCACCCCTCTTGCCTCCTTCTGCACCACTGTTGGTTCTTTCTGCACTGCTGTTGCTTCTTTCTGCACCTCTTTTGCCTGTTTTTGGAACTCTCTTGCCTCTTTCTGCACTTCTCTTGCCTCCTTCTGCACATCTGTTGCTTCTTTCAGCAATTCTCTTGCTTCTTTCTGCACTTCTCTTGCTTGTTTATGCACCTCTCTTGCATCCTTCTATACCTCTGTTGCCTCTTTCTGCACCTCACTTGCTTCTTTCTATACCCCTCGTGCCTCTTTCTGCACCCCTTGTGCCTCTTTCTGCACTCCTCTTCTCTCTTTCTGCACTCCTCTTGCCTCTTTCTGCACATCTGTTCCTTGTTTCTGCACTTCTTTTGTTTCTTTCTGCACCTCTCTTGCTTCTCTCTGCTTCCCTCTTGCCTCTTTCTCTACCCCTCTTCCCTATTTCTGCATCTCTGTTACTTCTTTTTGCACTTCTCTTGCCCCTTTCTGCACCCCTCTTCCTTCTTTCTGCACTTCTCTTGCTTCTTTCTGCACCCCTTGTGCCTCTTTCTGCACCCCTTTGCCCTTCCTTTTGCACCTTTCTTGCCTCTCTCTGCACCTCTGTTCCTTCTTTCTGCACTTCTTTTGTTTCTTTCTACAGCTCTCTTGCTTCTTTCTACACCCCCTTGCCTCTTTCTCCACCCCTCTTCCCTCTTTCTACACCCCTGTTGCCTCTTTTTGCACCCCTGTTGCCTCTTTCTGCACCTCTGTTCCTTCTTTCTGCACTTCTTTTGTTTATTTCTGCATATCTCTTGCTTCTTTCTGCACCCCTTCGTGCCTCTTTCTGCACCCCTCTTCCCTCTTTTTGCGACTTTGTTCCTTCTTTCTGTACTTCTTTTGTTTCTTTCTGCACCCTTCTTCCCTTTTCTGCATCCCTCTTGTCTCTTTCTGCAGTTCTCTTGTCATTTTCTGCACCTCTCTTGCTTCTTTCTACACCTCTGTTGCTTCTTTCAGCAATTCTCTTGCCCACCTTCTGCACTTCTCTTGCTTGTTTATGCACCTCTCTTGCGTCTTTCTGTACCTCTGTTGCCTCTTTCTGCACCTCACTTGCTTCTTTCTATACCCCTCTTGCCTCTTTCTGCACCCCTATTTCCTCTTTCTGCACCTCTCTTGCTTGTTTCTGTACCCTTCTTCCCTTTTTTGCATCCCTCTTGCCTCTTTCTGCAGTTCTGTTGTCATTTTCCGCACCTCTCTTGCCTCTTTCTGCACCTCACTTGCCTCTTTCAGCACTTCTCTTGCTTCTTTCTACACCTCTGTTGCTTCTTTCAGCAATTCTCTTGCCTCTTTCTGCACTTCTCTTGCTTGTTTCTGCACCTCTGTCGCCTATTTCTGCACCTCACTTTCTTCTTTCTGTACCTCACTTGCTTCTTTCGGCACCCCTTGTGCCTCTTTCTGCACCCCTTGTGCCTCTTTCTGCACTCCTCTTCTCTCTTTCTGCACTCTTCTTGCCTCTTTCTGCACATCTGTTCCTTGTTTCTGCACTTCTTTTGTTTCTTTCTGCACCTCTCTTGCTTCTATCAGCTTCCCTCTTGCCTCTTTCTCCACCCCTCTTTCCTATTTCTGCATCTCTGTTACTTCTTTTTGCACTTCTCTTGCCCCTTTCTGCACCCCTCTTCCTTCTTTCTGCACCTCTGTTGCTTCTCTCTGCACTTCTCTTGCTTTTTTCTGCACCCCTCATGCCTCTTTCTGCACCCCTTTGCCCTTCCTTTTGCACCTTTCTTGCCTCTCTCTGCACCTCTGTTCCTTCTTTCTGCACTTCTTTTGTTTCTTTCTACTGCTCTCTTGCTTCTTTCTACACCCCCTTGCCTCTTTCTCCACCCCTCTTCCCTCTTTTTGCACCCCTGTTGCCTCTTCCTGCACCTCTGTTTCTTCTTTCTGCACTTCTTTTGTTTATTTCTGCATATCTCTTACTTCTTTCTGCACCCCTTCGTGCCTCTTTCTGCACCCCTCTTCCCTCTTTTTGCACCTTTGTTCCTTCTTTCTGCACTTCTTTTGTTTCTTTCTGCACCCTTCTTCCCTTTTCTGCATCCCTCTTGTCTCTTTCTCCAGTTCTCTTGTCATTTTCTGCACCTCTCTTGCTTCTTTCTACACCTCTGTTGCTTCTTTCAGCAATTCTCTTGCCTCTTTCTGCACTTCTCTTGCTTGTTTATGCACTTCTCTTGCTTCTTTATGCACCTCACTTGCCTCTTTCTGCACTTCTCTTGCTTCTTTCTACACCTCTGTTGCTTCTTTTAGCAATTCTCTTGCCTCTTTCTGCACTTCTCTTGCTTGTTTCTGCACCTCTCTTGCGTCTTTCTGTACCTCTGTTGCCTCTTTCTGCACCTCACTTGCTTCTTTCTATACCCCTCTTGCCTCTTTCTGCACCCCTCTTTCCTCTTTCTGCACCTCTCTTGCTTGTTTCTGCACCCTTTTTCCTTTTTTTGCATCCCTCTTGCCTCTTTCTCCAGTTCTGTTGTCATTTTCCGCACCTCTCTTGCCTCTTTCTGCACCTCACTTGCCTCTTTCAGCACTTCTCTTGCTTCTTTCTACACCTCTGTTGCTTCTTTCAGCAATTCTCTTGCCTCTTTCTGCACTTCTCTTGCTTGTTTATGCACCTCTCTTGCGTCTTTCTGTACCTCTGTTGCCTCTTTCTGTACCTCACTTGCTTCTTTCTATACCCCTCTTGCCTCTTTCTGCACCCCTCTTTCCTCTTTCTGCACCTGTCTTGCTTGTTTCTGCACCCTTCTTCCCATTTTTGCATCCCTCTTGACTCTTTCTGCAGTTCTGTTGTCATTTTCTGCACCACTCTTGCCTCTTTATGCACCTCACTTGCCTCGTTCTGCACTTCTCTTGCTTCTTTCTACACCTCTGTTGCTTCTTTTAGCAATTCTCTTGCCTCTTTCTGCACTTCTCTTGCTTGTTTCTGATCCTCTCTTGCATCTTTCTGCACCTCTGTTGCCTCTTTCTGCACCTCACTGGCTTCTTTCTGCACCCCTCTTGCCTCTTTCTGCACCCCTCTTTCCTCTTTCTGCCCCTCTCCTGCCTCTTTCTGCACCCCTGTTCCCTCTTTCTGCACCTTTCCTGCCTGTTTCTGCACCTCTCTTGCCTCTTTCTGTACCTCTATTGCTTCTTTCTGTACTTTTCTTGCCTCTTTCTGCACCTCTGTTGGTTCTTTCTGCACTGCTCCTGCTTCTTTTTGCACCTCTGTTGCTAATTTCTGCATCCCTCTTGCCTCTTTCTGTACCCCTCTTCCCTCTTTTTGCATACCTATTCCCTCTTTCTGTACCCCTTTTGCCTGTTTCTGCAACTCCCCTGCCTCTTTCTGCAGTTCTCTTGCCTTCTTCTGCACCTCACTTGCCTCTTTCTGCACTCTTCTTCCCTTTTGCTGCACATCTCTTGCCTCTTTCTGCACCTCTCTTGCCTCTTTCTGCATATCTCTTGGTTCTTTCTGTACTGCTCTTGCCTCTTTCTGTACCCCTCTTGCCTCTTTCTGCACCTCTTTTGCTTCTTTCTGCACTTCACACTCTTCTTTCTGCACCCCTCTTACCTCTTTCAGCACCTCTGTTGCTTCTTTCTGCACTTCTCTTCCTTATTTCTGCACCGCTCGTGCCTTTTTCTGCACTTCTGTTGGTTCTTTCTGCACTGCTCTTGCCTCTTTCTACAACCCTCTTGCCTCCTTCTGTACCTCTGTTGTTTCTTACTGCACTGCTCTTGCTTCTTTCTGCACCTCTCTTGCAAATTTCTGCACCCCTCTTGCCTCTTTCTGCACCCCTCTTGCCTCTTTCTGCACCCCTCTTGCCTCCTTCTGCACCACTGTTGGTTCTTTCTGCACTGCTGTTGCTTCTTTCTGCACCTCTTTTGCCTGTTTTTGCAACTCTCTTGCCTCTTTCTGCACTTCTCTTACCTCCTTCTGCACATCTGTTGCTTCTTTCAGCAATTCTCTTGCCTTTCTGCACTTCTCTTGCTTGTTTATGCACCTCTCTTGCGTCCTTCTATACCTCTGTTGCCTCTTTCTGTACCTCACTTGCTTCTTTCTATAACCCTCTTGCCTCTTTCTGCACCCCTCTTTCCTCTTTCTGCACCTCTCTTGCTTGTTTCTGCACCCTTCTTCCCTTTTTTGCATCTCTCTTGCCTCTTTCTGCAGTTCTGTGGTCATTTTCCGCACCTCTCTTGCCTCTTTATGCACCTCACTTGCCTCGTTCTGCACTTCTCTTGCTTCTTTCTACACCTCTGTTGCTTCTTTTAGCAATTCTCTTGCCTCTTTCTGCACTTCTCTTCCTTGTTTCTGCACCTCTCTTGCGTCTTTCTACACCTCTGTTGCCTCTTTCTGCACCTCACTTGCTTCTTTCTGCACCCCTTGTGCCTCTTTCTGCACCCCTTGTGCCTCTTTCTGCACTCCTCTTCTCTCTTTCTGCACACCTCTTGCCTCTTTCTGCACATCTGTTCCTTGTTTCTGCACTTCTTTTGTTTCTTTCTGCACCTCTCTTGCTTCTCTCTGCTTCCGTCTTGCCTCTTTCCCAACCCCTCTTCCCTATTTCTGCATCTCTGTTACTTCTTTTTGCACTTCTCTTGCCCCTTTCTGTACCCCTCTTCCTTCTTTCTGCACCTCTGTTGCTTCTTTCTGCACTTCTCTTGCTTCTTTCTGCACCCCTCGTGCCTCTTTCTGCATCCCTTTGCCCTTACTTTTGCATATTTCTTGCCTCTCTCTGCACCTCTGTTCCTTCTTTCTGCACTTCTTTTGTTTCTTTCTACAGCTCTCTTGCTTCTTTCTACACCCCCTTGCCTCTTTCTCCACCCCTCTTCCCTCCTTCTGCACCCCTGTTGCCTCTTTTTGCACCCCTGTTGCCTCTTTCTGCACCTCTGTTCCTTCTTTCTGCACTTCTTTTGTTTATTTCTGCATATCTCTTACTTCTTTCTGCACTCCTTCGTGCCTCTTTCTGCACCCCTCTTCCCTCTTTTTGCACCTTTGTTCCTTCTTTCTGTACTTCTTTTGTTTCTTTCTGCACCCTTCTTCCCTTTTTTGCATCCCTCTTGCCTCTTTCTGCAGTTCTGTTGTCATTTTCCGCACCTCTCTTGCCTCTTTCTGCACCTCACTTGCCTCTTTCAGCACTTCTCTTGCTTCTTTCTACACCTCTGTTGCTTCTTTCAGCAATTCTCTTGCCTCTTTCTGCACTTCTCTTGCTTGTTTCTGCACCTCTGTTGCCTATTTCGGCACCTCACTTTCTTCTTTCTGCACCTCACTTGCTTCTTTCTGCACCCCATGTGCCTCTTTCTGCACCCCTTGTGCCTCTCTGCACTCCTCTTCTCTCTTTCTGCACTCCTCTTGCCTCTTTCTGCACATCTGTTCCTTGTTTCTGCACTTCTTTTGTTTCTTTCTGCACCTCTCTTGCTTCTATCTGCTTCCCTCTTGCCTCTATCTCCACCCCTCTTTCCTATTTCTGCATCTCTGTTACTTCTTTTTGCACTTCTCTTGCCCCTTTCTGCACCCCTCTTCCTTCTTTCTGCATCTCTGTTGCTTCTTTCTGCACTTCTCTTGCTTCTTTCTGCACCCCTCGTGCCTCTTTCTGCACCCCTTTGCCCTTCCTTTTGCACCTTTCTTGCCTCTTTCTGCACCTCTGTTCCTTCTTTCTGCATTTCTTTTGTTTCTTTCTACTGCTCTCTTGCTTCTTTCTACACCCCCTTGCCTCTTTCTCCACCCCTCTTCCCTCTTTCTGCACCCGTTGCCTCTTTTTGCACCCCTGTTGCCTCTTTCTGCACCTCTGTTCCTTCTTTCTGCACTTCTTTTGTTTATTTCTGCATATCTCTTACTTCTTTCTGCACCCCTTCGTGCCTCTTTCTGCACCCCTCTTCCCTCTTTTTGCACCTTTGTTCCTTCTTTCTGTACTTCTTTTCTTTCTGCACCCTTCTTCCCTTTTCTGCATCCCTCTTGTCTCTTTCTGCAGTTCTCTTGTCATTTTCTGCACCTCTCTTGCTTCTTTCTACACCTCTGTTGCTTCTTTCAGCAATTCTATTGCCTCTTTCTGCACTTCTCTTGCTTGTTTATGCACCTCTCTTGCGTCTTTCTGTACCTCTTTTGCCTCTTTCTGCACCTCACTTGCTTCTTTCTATACCCCTCTTGCCTCTTTCTGCACCCCTCTTTCCTCTTTCTGCACCTCTCTTGCTTGTTTCTGCACCCTTCTTCCCTTTTTTGCATCCCTCTTGCCTCTGTCTGCAGTTCTGTTGCCATTTTCCGCACCTCTCTTGCCTCTTTCTGCACCTCACTTGCCTCTTTCAGCACTTCTCTTGCTTCTTTCTACACCTCTGTTGGTTCTTTCAGCAATTCTCTTGCCTCTTTCTGCACTTCTCTTGCTTGTTTATGCACCTCTCTTGTGTCTTTCTGTACCTCTGTTGCCTCTTTCTGCACCTCACTTGCTTCTTTCTATACCCCTCTTGCCTCTTTCTGCACCCCTCTTTCCTCTTTCTGCACCTCTCTTGCTTGTTTCTGCACCCTTCTTCCCTTTTTTGCATCCCTCTTGACTCTTTCTGCAGTTCTGTTGTCATTTTCTGCACCTCTCTTGCCTCTTTATGCACCTCACTTGCCTCTTTCTGCACTTCTCTTGCTTGTTTCTGCACCTCTCTTGCGTCTTTCTGCACCTCTGTTGCCTCTTTCTGCACCTCACTTGCTTCTTTCTGCACCCCTCTTGCCTCTTTCTGCACCCCTCTTTCCTCTTTCTGCACCTCTCTTGCTTGTTTCTGCACCCTTCTTCCCTTTTTGCATCCCTCTTGCCTCTGTCTGCAGTTCTGTTGCCATTTTCCGCACCTCTCTTGCCTCTTTCTGCACCTCACTTGCCTCTTTCAGCACTTCTCTTGCTTCTTTCTACACCTCTGTTGGTTCTTTCAGCAATTCTCTTGCCTCTTTCTGCACTTCTCTTGCTTGTTTATGCACCTCTCTTACGTCTTTCTGTACCTCTGTTGCCTCTTTCTGCACCTCACTTGCTTCTTTCTATACCCCTCTTGCCTCTTTCTGCACCCCTCTTTCTGCACCTCTCTTGCTTGTTTCTGCACCCTTCTTCCCTTTTTTGCATCCCTCTTGACTCTTTCTGCAGTTCTGTTGTCATTTTCTGCACCTCTCTTGCCTCTTTATGCACCTCACTTGCCTCGTTCTGCACTTCTCTTGCTTCTTTCTACACCTCTGTTGCTTCTTTTAGCAATTCTCTTGCCTCTTTCTGCACTTCTCTTGCTTGTTTCTGCACCTCTCTTGCGTCTTTCTGCACCTCTGTTGCCTCTTTCTGCACCTCACTTGCTTCTTTCTGCACCCCTCTTGCCTCTTTCTGCACCCCTCTTTCCTCTTTCTGCACCTCTCTTGCCTCTTTCTGCACCCCTGTTCCCTCTTTCTGCACCTTTCCTGCCTGTTTCTGTACCTCTCTTGCCTCTTTCTGTACCTCTGTTGCTTCTTTCTGCACCCTTTGTGCCTCTTTCAGCACCTCTGTTGCTTCTTTCTGCACTTCTCTTCCTTCTTTCTGTACTTCTGTTGCTTCTTTCTGCACTTCTCTTCCTTCTATCTGAACCCCTCCTGCTTCTTAATGTACCCCTCTTGCCTCTTTGTGCACCTCTCCTACCTCTTTCTGCACTTTTCTTGCCTCTTTCTGTACCCCTCTTGCCTCTTTCTGCACCTCTGTTGGTTCTTTCTGCACAACTCTTGCTTCTTTTTGCACCTCTGTTGCCAATTTTTGCATCCCTCTTGCCTCTTCCTGTACCCCTCTTCCCTCTTTTTGCATACCTATTCCCTCTTTCTGCACCCCTTTTGCCTGTTTCTGCAACTCCCCTGCCTCTTTCTGCAGTTCTCTTGCCTCCTTCTGCACCTCACTTGCCTCTTTCTGCACCCTTCTTCCCTTTTGCTGCACATCTCTTGCCTCTTTCTCCACCTCTCTTGCCTCTTTCTGCATATCTCTTGGTTCTTTCTGTACTGCTCTTGCCTCTTTCTGTACCCCTCTTGCCTCTTTCTGCACCTCTTTTGCTTCTTTCTGCACTTCACACTCTTCTTTCTGCACCCCTCTTGCCTCTTTCAGCACCTCTGTTGCTTCTTTCAGCACTTCTCTTCCTTCTTTCTGCACCACTGGTGCCTCTTTCTGCACTTCTGTTGGTTCTTTCTGCACTGCTCTTGCCTCTTTCTGCAACCCTCTTGCCTCCTTCTGTACCTCTTTTGTTTCTTACTGTACTGCTCTTGCTTCTTTCTGCACCTCTCTTGCCTCTTTCTGCACCCCTCTTGCCTCTTTCTGCACCCCTCTTGCCTCCTTCTGCACCACTGTAGGCTCTTTCTGCACTGCTGTTGCTTCTTTCTGCACCTCTTTTGCCTGTTTTAGCAACTCTCTTGCCTCTTTCTGCACTTCTCTTGCCTCCTTCTGCACATCTGTTGCTTCTTTTTGCACTTCTCTTCTTCTTTCTGCACCCCTCTTGCCTCTTTCTGCACCTCTGTTGCTTCTTTCCGCACTACTCTTGCTTCTTTCTGCACTTCTGTTGCTTCTTTCTGCACCTCTCTTGCCTCTTTCTGCACCCCTTTTCCCTCTTTCTGCACATCTCTTGCCTCTTTCTGCAATTCTCTTGCCTCTTTCTACAGTTCTCTTGTTTCTTTCTGCACGTCTGTTGCTTCTTTCTGCCCTTCTCTTGCCTCTTTCTGCACCCCTCTTGCCTCTTTCTGCACCTCTCTTGGTTGTTTCTGTACTGCTCTTGTTTCTTTTTGCACCTGTCTTGCAAATTTCTGCACCCTTCTTGCCTCTTTCTGCACCGCTCATCCCTCTTTCTGCACCTCTCTTGCCTCTGTCTGCACCCCTCTTGCCTCTTTCTGCACCTCTGTTGCTTTTTTCTGCACTTGTCTTGCTTCTTTCTGCACCTCTCTTGCAAATCTCTACACCCCTCGTGCCTCTGTGTGCACCTCTCTTGCCTCTTTCTGCTCCTCTCTTGCCTCTTTCTGCACCCCTCTTGCCTCTTTCTGCACCTCTGGTGGTTCTTTCTGCACTGCTCTTGCTTCTATCTGCTACTCTCTTGCACATTTCTGCACCCCTCTTGCCTCTTTCTGCACCTCTGTTGGTTCTTTTTGCACCCCTCTTGCCTCTTTCTGCACCTCTGTTGGTTCTTTCTGCACTGCTCTTGCTTCTATCTGCTACTCTCTTGCACATTTCTGCACCCCTCTTCCCTCTTTCTGCACCTCTGTTGTTTCTTTCTGCACTTTTCTTGCTTCTTTCTGCACCTCTCTTGCTTCTTTCTGCACCCTTCTTCCCTCTTTCTGCACCTCCCTTGCCTCTTTCTGCACCCCTCTTGCCTCTTTACGCACCTCTTTTGCTTGTTTCTGCACTTATTTTGACTTTTTCTGTACTCCTCTTGCCTCCTTCTGCACCTCTGTTATTTCTTTCTGCACTGCTCTTGCTTCTTTCTGCACCTGTCTTGCAAATTTCTGCACCCCTCTTGCCTCTTTCTGCACCCCTCTTGCCTCCTTCTGCACCTCTGTTGGTTCTTTCTGCACTGCTCTTGCTTCTTTCTGCACCTCTTTTGCCTGTTTCTGCAACTCTATTGCCTCTCTCTGCACTTCTCTTGCCTCCTTCTGCACCTGTTGCTTCTTTCTGCACTTCTCTTCCTTCTTTCTGTACTTCTGTTGCTTCTTTCTGCACTTCTCTTCCTTCTATCTGAACCCCTCCTGCTTCTTTATGTACCCCCTCTTGCCTCTTTGTGCACCTCTCCTACCTCTTTCTGCACCCTCTTGCCTCTTTCTGCACCCCTCTTCCCTCTTTCTGTACCTCTTTTGCTTCTTTCTGCACTTTTCTTGCCTCTTTCTGTACCTCTCTTTGCCTCTTTCTGCACCTCTGTTGGTTCTTTCTGCACTACTCTTGCTTCTTTTTGCACCTCTGTTGCCAATTTTGCATCCCTCTTGCCTCTTCCTGTACCCCTCTTCCCTCTTTTTGCATACCTATTCCCTCTTTCTGCTCCCCTTTTGCCTGTTTCTGCAACTCCCCTGCCTCTTTCTGCAGTTCACTTGCCTCCTTCTGCACCTCACTTGCCTCTTTCTGCACCCTTCTTCCCTTTTGCTGCACATCTCTTGCCTCTTTCTGCACCTCTCTTGCCTCTTTCTGCATATCTCTTGGTTCTTTCTGTACTGCTCTTGCCTCTTTCTGTACCCCTCTTGCCTCTTTCTGCACCTCTTTTGCTTCTTTCTGTACTTCACACTCTTCTTTCTGCACCCCTCTTGCCTCTTTCAGCACCTCTGTTGCTTCTTTCTGCACTTCTCTGCACCACTGGTGCCTCTTTCTGCACTTCTGTTGGTTCTTTCTGCACTGCTCTTGCCTCTTTCTGCAACCCTCTTGCCTCCTTCTGTACCTCTGTTGTTTCTTACTGTACTGCTCTTGCTTCTTTCTGCACCTCTCTTGCCTCTTTCTGCACCCCTCTTGCCTCTTTCTGCACCCCTCTGCCTCCTTCTGCACCACTGCAGGCTCTTTCTGCACTGCTGTTGCTTCTTTCTGCACCTCTTTTGCCTGTTTTAGCAACTCTCTTGCCTCTTTCTGCACTTCTCTTGCCTCCTTCTGCACATCTGTTGCTTCTTTTTGCACTTCTCTTCTTCTTTCTGCACCCTCTTGCCTCTTTCTGCACCTCTGTTGCTTCTTTCCGCACTACTCTTGCTTCTTTCTGCACTTCTGTTGCTTCTTTCTGCACCTCTCGTGCCTCTTTCTGCACCCTTTTCCCTCTTTCTGCACATCTCTTGCCTGTTTCTGCAATTCTCTTGCCTCTTTCTACAGTTCTTTTGTTTCTTTCTGCACGTCTGTTGCTTCTTTCTGCCCTTCTCTTGCCTCTTTCTGCACCCCTCTTGCCTCTTTCTGCACCTCTCTTGGTTGTTTCTGTACTGCTCTTGTTTCTTTTTGCACCTGTCTTTCAAATTTCTGCACCCCTCTTGCCTCTTTCTGCACCCCTCATCCCTCTTTCTGCACCTCTCTTGCCTCTGTCTGCACCCCTCTTGCCTCTTTCTGCACCTCTGTTGCTTTTTTCTGCACTTGTCTTGCTTCTTTCTGCACCTCTCTTGCAAATCTCTACACCCCTCGTGCCTCTGTGTGCACCTCTCTTGCCTCTTTCTGCTCCTCTCTTGCCTCTTTCTGCACCCCTCTTGCCTCTTTCTGCACCTCTGTTGGTTCTTGCTGCACTGCTTTTGCTTCTGTCTGCTACTCTCTTGCACATTTCTGCACCCCTCTTGCCTCTTTCTGCACCTCTGTTGGTTCTTTCTGCACTGCTCTTGCTTCTATCTGCTACTCTCTTGCACATTTCTGCACCCCTCTTCCCTCTTTCTGCACCTCTGTTGTTTTTTCTGCACTTTTCTTGCTTCTTTCTGCACCTCTCTTGCTTCTTTCTGCACCCTTCTTCCCTCTTTGTGCACCTCCCTTGCCTCTTTCTGCACCCCTCTTGCCTCTTTACGCACCTCTTTTGCTTGTTTCTGCACTTCTTTTGACTTTTTCTGTACTCCTCTTGCCTCCTTCTGCACCTCTGTTATTTCTTTCTGCACTGCTCTTGCTTCTTTCTGCACCTGTCTTGCAAATTTCTGCACCCCTCTTGCCTCTTTCTGCACCCTCTTGCCTCCTTCTGCACCTCTGTTGGTTCTTTCTGCACTGCTCTTGCTTCTTTCTGCACCTCTTTTGCCTGTTTCTGCAACTCTATTGCCTCTCTCTGCACTTCTCTTACCTCCTTCTGCACCTGTTGCTTCTTTCTGCACTTCTCTTCCTTCTTTCTGTACTTCTGTTGCTTCTTTCTGCACTTCTCTTCCTTCTATCTGAACCCCTCCTGCTTCTTTATGTACCCCTCTTGCCTCTTTGTGCACCTCTCCTACCTCTTTCTGCACCCCTCTTGCCTCTTTCTGCACCCCTCTTCCCTCTTTCTGTACCTCTTTTGCTTCTTTCTGCACTTTTCTTGCCTCTTTCTGTACCCCTCTTGCCTCTTTCTGCACCTCTGTTGGTTCTTTCTGCACTACTCTTGCTTCTTTTTGCACCTCTGTTGCCAATTTTTGCATCCCTCTTGCCTCTTCCTGTACCCCTCTTCCTCTTTTTGCATACCTATTCCCTCTTTCTGCACCCCTTTTGCCTGTTTCTGCAACTCCCCTGCCTCTTTCTGCAGTTCTCTTGCCTCCTTCTGCACCTCACTTGCCTCTTTCTGCACCCTTCTTCCTTTTGCTGCACATCTCTTGCCTCTTTCTGCACCTCTCTTGCCTCTTTCTGCATATCTCTTGGTTCTTTCTGTACTGCTCTTGCCTCTTTCTGTACCCTCTTGCCTCTTTCTGCACCTCTCTTTGCTTCTTTCTGCACTTCACACTCTTCTTTCTGCACCCCTCTTGCCTATTTCAGCACCTCTGTTGCTTCTTTCTGCACTTCTCTTCCTTCTTTCTGCACCACTGGTGCCTCTTTCTGCACTTCTGTTGGTTCTTTCTGCACTGCTCTTGCCTCTTTCTGCAACCCTCTTGCCTCCTTCTGCACCCCTCTTGCCTCTTTCTGCACCCCTCTTGCCTCCTTCTGCACCACTGTAGGCTCTTTCTGCACTGCTGTTGCTTCTTTCTGCACCTCTTTTGCCTGTTTTAGCAACTCTCTTGCCTCCTTCTGCACATCTGTTGCTTCTTTTGCACTTCTCTTCTTCTTTCTGCACCCCTCTTGCCTCTTTCTGCACCTCTGTTGCTTCTTTCCGCACTACTCTTGCTTCTTTCTGCACTTCTGTTGCTTCTTTCTGCACCTCTCTTGCCTCTTTCTGCACCCCTTTTCCCTCTTTCTGCACATCTCTTGCCTCTTTCTGCACTTCTGTTGCTTCTTTCTGCACCTCTCTTGCCTCTTTCTGCACCCCTTTTCCCTCTTTCTGCACATCTCTTGCCTCTTTCTGCAATTCTCTTGCCTCTTTCTACAGTTCTCTTGTTTCTTTCTGCACGTCTGTTGCTTCTTTCTGCCCTTTCTCTTGCCTCTTTCTGCACCCCTCTTGCCTCTTTCTGCACTTCTCTTGCCTCCTTCTGCACCTGTTGCTTCTTTCTGCACTTCTCTTCCTTCTTTCTGTACTTCTGTTGCTTCTTTCTGCACTTCTCTTCCTTCTATCTGAACCTCCTGCTTCTTTATGTACCCCTCTTGCCTCTTTGTGCACCTCTCCTACCTCTTTCTGCACCCCTCTTGCTTCTTTCTGCACCCTCTTCCCTCTTTCTGTACCTCTTTTGCTTCTTTCTGCACTTTTCTTGCCTCTTTCTGTACCCCTCTTGCCTCTTTCTGCACCTCTGTTGGTTCTTTCTGCACTACTCTTGCTTCTTTTTGCACCTCTGTTGCCAATTTTTGCATCCCTCTTGCCTCTTCCTGTACCCCTCTTCCCTCTTTTTGCATACCTATTCCCTCTTTCTGCACCCCTTTTGCCTGTTTCTGCAACTCCCCTGCCTCTTTCTGCAGTTCTCTTGCCTCCTTCTGCACCTCACTTGCCTCTTTCTGCACCCTTCTTCCCTTTTGCTGCACATCTCTTGCCTCTTTCTGCACCTCTCTTGCCTCTTTCTGCATATCTCTTGGTTCTTTCTGTACTGCTCTTGCCTCTTTCTGTACCCCTCTTGCCTCTTTCTGCACCTCTTTTGCTTCTTTCTGCACTTCACACTCTTCTTTCTGCACCCCTCTTGCCTATTTCAGCACCTCTGTTGCTTCTTTCTGCACTTCTCTTCCTTCTTTCTGCACCACTGGTGCCTCTTTCTGCACTTCTGTTGGTTCTTTCTGCACTGCTCTTGCCTCTTTCTGCAACCCTCTTGCCTCCTTCTGCACCCCTCTTGCCTCTTTCTGCACCCCTCTTGCCTCCTTCTGCACCACTGTAGGCTCTTTCTGCACTGCTGTTGCTTCTTTCTGCACCTCTTTTGCCTGTTTTAGCAACTCTCTTGCCTCCTTCTGCACATCTGTTGCTTCTTTTTGCACTTCTCTTCTTCTTTCTGCACCCCTCTTGCCTCTTTCTGCACCTCTGTTGCTTCTTTCCGCACTACTCTTGCTTCTTTCTGCACTTCTGTTGCTTCTTTCTGCACCTCTCTTGCCTCTTTCTGCACCCTCTTTTCCCTCTTTCTGCACATCTCTTGCCTCTTTCTGCAATTCTCTTGCCTCTTTCTACAGTTCTCTTGTTTCTTTCTGCACGTCTGTTGCTTCTTTCTGCCCTTCTCTTGCCTCTTTCTGCACCCCTCTTGCCTCTTTCTGCACTTCTCTTGCCTCCTTCTGCACCTGTTGCTTCTTTCTGCACTTCTCTTCCTTCTTTCTGTACTTCTGTTGCTTCTTTCTGCACTTCTCTTCCTTCTATCTGAACCCCTCCTGCTTCTTTATGTACCCCTCTTGCCTCTTTGTGCACCTCTCCTACCTCTTTCTGCACCCCTCTTGCTTCTTTCTGCACCCCTCTTCCCTCTTTCTGTACCTCTTTTGCTTCTTTCTGCACTTTTCTTGCCTCTTTCTGTACCCCTCTTGCCTCTTTCTGCACCTCTGTTGGTTCTTTCTGCACTACTCTTGCTTCTTTTTGCAGCTCTGTTGCCAATTTTTGCATCCCTCTTGCCTCTTCCTGTACCCCTCTTCCCTCTTTTTGCATACCTATTCCCTCTTTCTGCACCCCTTTTGCCTGTTTCTGCAACTCCCCTGCCTCTTTCTGCAATTCTCTTGCCTCCTTCTGCACCTCACTTGCCTCTTTCTGCACCCTTCTTCCCTTTTGCTGCACATCTCTTGCCTCTTTCTGCACCTCTCTTGCCTCTTTCTGCATATCTCTTGGTTCTTTCTGTACTGCTCTTGCCTCTTTCTGTACCCCTCTTGCCTCTTTCTGCACCTCTTTTGCTTCTTTCTGCACTTCACACTCTTCTTTCTGCACCCCTCTTGCCTCTTTCAGCACCTCTGTTGCTTCTTTCTGCACTTCTCTTCCTTCTTTCTGCACCACTGGTGCCTCTTTCTGCACTTCTGTTGGTTCTTTCTGCACTGCTCTTGCCTCTTTCTGCAACCCTCTTGCCTCCTTCTGTACCTCTGTTGTTTCTTACTGTACTGCTGTTGCTTCTTTCTGCACCTCTCTTGCCTCTTTCTGCACCCCTCTTGCCTCTTTCTGCACCCCTCTTGCCTCCTTCTGCACCACTGTAGGCTCTTTCTGCACTGCTGTTGCTTCTTTCTGCACCTCTTTTGCCTGTTTTAGCAACTCTCTTGCCTCCTTCTGCACATCTGTTGCTTCTTTTTGCACTTCTCTTCTTCTTTCTGCACCCCTCTTGCCTCTTTCTGCACCTCTGTTGCTTCTTTCCGCACTACTCTTGCTTCTTTCTGCACTTCTGTTGCTTCTTTCTGCACCTCTCTTGCCTCTTTCTGCACCCCTTTTCCCTCTTTCTGCACATCTCTTGCCTCTTTCTGCAATTCTCTTGCCTCTTTCTACAGTTCTCTTGTTTCTTTCTGCACGTCAGTTGCTTCTTTCTGCGTTTCTCTTGCCTCTTTCTGCACCCCTCTTGCCTCTTTCTGCACCTCTCTTGGTTGTTTCTGTACTGCTCTTGTTTCTTTTTGCACCTGTCTTGCAAATTTCTGCACCCCTCTTGCCTCTTTCTGCACCCCTCATCCCTCTTTCTGCACCTCTCTTGCCTCTGTCTGCACCCCTCTTGCCTCTTTCTGCACCTCTGTTTCTTTTTTCTGCACTTGTCTTGCTTCTTTCTGCACCTCTCTTGCAAATCTCTACACCCCTCGTGCCTCTGTGTGCACCTCTCTTGCCTCTTTCTGCTCCTCTCTTGCCTCTTTCTGCACCCTTCTTGCCTCTTTCTGCACCTCTGGTGGTTCTTTCTGCACTGCTCTTGCTTCTATCTGCTACTCTCTTGCACATTTCTGCACCCCTCTTGCCTCTTGCTGCACCTCTGTTGGTTCTTTTTGCACCCCTCTTGCCTCTTTCTGCACCTCTGTTGGTTCTTTCTGCACTGCTCTTGCTTCTATCTGCTACTCTCTTGCACATTTCTGCACCCCTCTTCCCTCTTTCTGCACCTCTGTTGTTTCTTTCTGCACTTTTCTTGCTTCTTTCTGCACCTCTCTTGCTTCTTTCTGCACCCTTCTTCCCTCTTTGTGCACCTCCCTTGCCTCTTTCTGCACCCCTCTTGCCTCTTTACGCACCTCTTTTGCTTGTTTCTGCACTTCTTTTGACTGTTTCTGAACTCCTCTTGCCTCCTTCTGCACCTCTGTTATTTCTTTCTGCACTGCTCTTGCTTCTTTCTGCACCTGTCTTGCAAATTTCTGCACCCCTCTTGCCTCTTTCTGCACCCCTCTTGCCTCCTTCTGCACCTCTGTTGGTTCTTTCTGCACTGCTCTTGCTTCTTTATGCACCTCTTTTGCCTGTTTCTGCAACTCTATTGCCTCTCTCTGTACTTCTCTTGCCTCCTTCTGCACCTGTTGCTTCTTTCTGCACTTCTCTTCCTTCTTTCTGTACTTCTGTTGCTTCTTTCTGCACTTCTCTTCCTTCTATCTGAACCCCTCCTGCTTCTTTATGTACCCCTCTTGCCTCTTTGTGCACCTCTCCTACCTCTTTCTGCACCCCTCTTGCTTCTTTCTGCACCCCTCTTCCCTCTTTCTGTACCTCTTTTGCTTCTTTCTGCACTTTTCTTGCCTCTTTCTGTACCCCTCTTGCCTCTTTCTGCACCTCTGTTGGTTCTTTCTGTACTACTCTTGCTTCTTTTGCACCTCTGTTGCCAATTTTTGCATCCCTCTTGCCTCTTCCTGTACCCCTCTTCCCTCTTTTTGCATACCTATTCCTCTTTCTGCACCCTTTTGCCTGTTTCTGCAACTCCCCTGCCTCTTTCTGCAATTCTCTTGCCTCCTTCTGCACCTCACTTGCCTCTTTCTGCACCCTTCTTCCCTTTTGCTGCACATCTCTTGCCTCTTTCTGCACCTCTCTTGCCTCTTTCTGCATATCTCTTGGTTCTTTCTGTACTGCTCTTGCCTCTTTCTGTACCCCTCTTGCCTCTTTCTGCACCTCTTTTGCTTCTTTCTGCACTTCACACTCTTCTTTCTGCACCCCTCTTGCCTCTCTTCAGCACCTCTGTTGCTTCTTTCTGCACTTCTCTTCCTTCTTTCTGCACCACTGGTGCCTCTTTCTGCACTTCTGTTGGTTCTTTCTGCACTGCTCTTGCCTCTTTCTGCAACCCTCTTGCCTCCTTCTGTACCTCTGTTGTTTCTTACTGTACTGCTCTTGCTTCTTTCTGCACCTCTCTTGCCTCTTTCTGCACCCCTCTTGCCTCTTTCTGCACCCCTCTTGCCTCCTTCTGCACCACTGTAGGCTCTTTCTGCACTGCTGTTGCTTCTTTCTGCACCTCTTTTGCCTGTTTTAGCAACTCTCTTGCCTCTTTCTGCACTTCTCTTGCCTCCTTCTGCACATCTGTTGCTTCTTTTTGCACTTCTCTTCTTCTTTCTGCACCCCTCTTGCCTCTTTCTGCACCTCTGTTGCTTCTTTCCGCACTACTCTTGCTTCTTTCTGCACTTCTGTTGCTTCTTTCTGCACCTCTCTTGCCTCTTTCTGCAACCCTTTTCCTCTTTCTGCACACTCTCTTGCCTCTTTCTGCAATTCTCTTGCCTCTTTCTACAGTTCTCTTGACTCTTTCTGCACCTCTGTTGCTTCTTTCTGCTCTTCTCGTGCCTCTTTCTGTACCCCTCTTGCCTCTTTCTGCACCTCTCTTGGTTGTTTCTGTACTGCTCTTGTTTCTTTTGCACCTGCCTTGCAAATTTCTGCACCCCTCTTGCCTCTTTCTGCACCCCTGTTCCCTTTTTCTGTACCTCTCTTGCCTGTTTCTGCACCCCTCTTGCCTCTTTCTGCACCTCTGTTGCTTTTTTCTGCACTTGTCTTGCTTCTTTCTGCACCTCTCTTGCAAATCTCTACACCCCTCGTGCCTCTGTGTGCACCTCTCTTGCCTCTTTCTGCTCCTCTCTTGCCTCTTTCTGCACCCCTCTTGCCTCTTTCTGCACCTCTGGTGGTTCTTTCTGCACTGCTCTTGCTTCTATCTGCTACCCTCTTGCACATTTCTGCACCCCTCTTGCCTCTTTCTGCACCTCTGTTGGTTCTTTTTGCACCCCTCTTGCCTCTTTCTGCACCTCTGTTGGTTCTTTCTGCACTGCTCTTGCTTCTATCTGCTACTCTCTTGCACATTTCTGCAGCCCTCTTCCCTCTTTCTGCACCTCTGTTGTTTCTTTCTGCACTTTTCTTGCTTCTTTCTGCATCTCTCTTGCTTCTTTCTGCACCCTTCTTCCCTCTTTCTGCACCTCCCTTGCCTCTTTCTGCACCCCTCTTGCCTCTTTACGCACCTCTTTTGCTTGTTTCTGCACTTCTTTTGACTTTTTCTGTACTCCTCTTGCCTCCTTCTGCACCTCTGTTATTTCTTTCTGCACTGCTCTTGCTTCTTTCTGCACCTGTCTTGCAAATTTCTGCACCCCTCTTGCCTCTTTCTGCACCCCTCTTGCCTCCTTCTGCACCTCTGTTGGTTCTTTCTGCACTGCTCTTGCTTCTTTCTGCACCTCTTTTGCCTGTTTCTGCAACTCTATTGCCTCTCTCTGCACTTCTCTTGCCTCCTTCTGCACCTGTTGCTTCTTTCTGCACTTCTCTTGCCTCTTTCTGTACCCCTCTTGCCTCTTTCTGTACCTCTGTTGCTTCTTTCTGCACTTCTCTTGCTTCTTTCTGCACTTCTCTTGCTTCTTTCTGCACCTCCCTTGCCTCTTTCTGTGCCCTTCTTCCCTCTTTCTGCACCTCTCTTGCCTCTTTCTGCACCTCTCTTGCCTCTTTCTGCACACACAGGGCTACTTTTAAACTGACCTCAGGCTCAGCAGTGCACACATGCAAGTGCAGAAAAGGGCTGCTGGCCTCTAAACTGCCATGCCCTATTTTATGCTAGGGACTTAGAGGTAGTTTTAATCCCCCTGCCCTATTATGTACTAGGGCCTTACAGGGGAGGTCATGCCAATCACATGGGTACCCCAACCCGTAGTTTACCCTAGTGTATGTAGGTGTTTTCACTGTATTCTAAGTGTCTTTCAGCATAGCACTGGCTCCGGGCCTGGTTAGGCAGAGCCCAGGGTCAGTCAGAGTCAGTTACCACCAGTACCAGTCAGCAAAAAGTTGGGGGTGCCCAGGGCACAGGATGGCTTTGCAACAAGCCTTTTTCTGCACCTCTGTTGGTTCTTTCTGCATATCTCTTGCTACTTTCTGCACATTTCTTCCTCTTTCTGGACTTCTGTTGCCTCTTTCTGCATTTCTCTTGCTCCTTTCTGCGCCGTTCTTCCTCTTGCTGCACATATCCTACCTCTGTAGCCATAGTTAGAAATTAGCATTTAAAAACCTTAGAAATTCACTGACAAAACCATAGGTTTCAGGACGTTATAGTTAGAAATTAGCATTTAAAAAACCTTTGAAATTCACTGAAAAAACCACAGGTTTCAGGGACGTTATAGTTAGTTGACATTTCCCTTGTACAAAACCAGAGAAATTCAGCTGTTATAGTTAGTTGAGCTAAGTATAACCCGCACCCCTGATGACATCACATATTACATCACTCATGACATGGTCAGTGACATAACTGATGACATCACTGATGACATCTCAAATTACATCACTGACGACATCACTGATGACATCATCCACATGATAATCTGATGCACCTCATCACACCCTAATATAACCTTTGATACACCCACTCTAAAATACAGACTACCATTCTCGAAACCATAGACACACCAATACCAATTACTACATACCCACTCACTGATTCCTAGGTCTACACACACATCCACTCACTCACCCATACAGTCACTCATACATGCAGTCACTCATCAATACAGCCACTATCATATGCACTCATACACCTATACAGACACTCACACACCGCCACTCACCCATAGAGTTACTTACACAGCTAGTCAGTCATGCAAAGAATCAATCACACTCCCATTTACTCACCTATACAGTTATACACACACCACCTCACTTATTCACACAGATACTAACACATACTTACTCTCTTATACAATCACTGACACAAGCACACACTCATCCACACAGCCACTGTCACAATCACTCACTCTCACATTTAGTCATTTGTATACTCCAACACTCACATATACTGCCTTTCACATATGTAGTTACTCACACATGTACCACTGAGACATCCATTCACTCACCAACCCAGACATACACACACTCACCCACCCATACAGCCCCTCACAGACGCAGTCTTGAACCCATACACGCAGTGAATCACCTGCTCACACATCCATGCAGTGAGTCACACACACCCCACCCACCCACACAGACACTCAGGCACCCATATAGATACTCAGACAAGCAATCAATAACCCATATAGACACTCATTTAGCTACTCACCAACCCATGCAGCCGCTTACACACCAACAGACAGACTGATACAGACATTCACACAGTTTAGTCACTAACCCATGCATTCAGTAAGACATGTTTAATCACTCACTTATACAGTCAGTCACGCACCTACTAAATCATCCATTCAGACAGTCATACACCCAATCATTCTTAAATACACCTTGGCCTATATATATATAAAACATATTTAAACTTTACAGAAACACAGTCACTGGATGATGTCATCAGTGATGTCATCAGTGATGTCATTTGAGATGTCATCAGTGATGTCATGAGTGATGTCACTAACCATGTCATGAGTGATGTAATATGAGATGTCATTAGCAGAGCATTGCGGGGGCGCAAGTTATACTTAGCTCAACTAACTATAACTGCTGAATTTCTCTGGTTTTGTACGAGTGAGATGTCCAACTAACTATAATGTCCCTGAAATCTGTGGTTTTTTCAGTGAATATATATATATATATATATACATATATTACCTACTGGCGGTCGCCAGTAGGTAGTTATAGTTAGGACCTCGTTTCTATTCAAAAAGCGTTTATTCTTTTCCCAATAACTTTGGCGCCAGTTGACGAATCTTTGCAAAATTTTCAAAACTAGTGGGGCGCTCCGGTCAGCTCCTGTCTTGAAAGTTTCTGGGTGATTCGTCAAGCGGGGGCCGAGAAAAAGGGGGTCCCTAAACGCATTTTCCCCATGTTAATTTCCATAGGTAACTTTAGACAAAGCTACAGCCCGAACTGCTGAACGGAATTACACCAAATTTGGCAAAATGGTAGCCCTTGGTTCAGAAAGAGCCCTTTTTTTTAAATGGTGTAAATCCGTTTGGTAGTTTTTGAAATATTAAAGGAAAAAGAAATATCGATATCTGGGCGGAGCCTAACCACACATGTCATCGTGAAATCTGATTGGCTGTCAGCACTTCATCCAGGAAATGCTGGCAGCCATCTTGGGACTCGGTTGAACCAGAGTCATAAGAAAACAGTTAAACAAAGATGAAAAACAAGAAAAGGGGGCAGGGTAGGAACACCCTGACCCCCTAGGCTCGCTCAGGGGTCCCACAAGGACCCCCAGCCCAAAAACATTTTAAAAACATCAGAATTCGCGCTGGATGCGCGAATCCGGAATAAAAAATAAAAAACAAGCATTGGCATCGCCAATAGGTCTCGCCGTTGGGACCTTATAAGTGTTTAGCCAGAGATATTGGCAATGTTTCTAAGGTATGTTGTAGAGAGAGAGAGAGACTGACTGAGAGCGAGACTGACTGACAGAGAGAGACTGACTGACAGAGAGAGACTGACTGACAGAGAGAGACTGACAGAGAGAGAGACTGACAGAGAGAGAGACTGACAGAGAGAGAGAGACTGACAGAGAGAGGGAGAGACTGACTGAGAGAGAGAGACTGACTGAGAGAGAGAGACTGACTGAGAGAGAGAGACTGAACGACAGAGAGAGACTGACTAACAGAGAGACTAACTGAGAGAGAGACTGACAGAGCGAGAGAGACTGACTGAGAGAGAGAGACTGACTGACTGAGAGAGAGACTGACTGACTGAGAGAGAGACTGACTGACAGAGAGACTGACTGAGAGAGACTGACAGAGAGAGAGAGAGACTGACAGACTGAGAGAGAGGCTGACAGACAGAGAGAGACTGACTGACTGAGAGAGAGAGATACTGACTGACTGAGGTAGAGAGAGACTGACTGACTGAGAGAGACTGAATGACAGAGAGAGCCTGACAGAGAGAGAGTGAGAGAGAGAGAGAGAGACTGACATAGAGAGAGTGAGAGAGAGAGAGAGAGAGACTGACATAGAGAGAGACTGAGAGAGAGACTGACTGACAGAGAGAGACTGACTGACAGAGAGACTGACTGACTGAGAGAGACTGACAGAGAGAGAGAGACTGACAGAGAGAGAGAGAGACCGACAGACAGAGAGAGACTGACTGACTGAGAGAGAGAGATACTGACTGACTAAGGTAGAGAGAGACTGACTGACAGAGAGAGAGACTGAATGACGGAGAGAGCCTGACAGAGAGAGAGTGAGAGAGAGAGACTGACAGAGAGAGGGACTGAGAGAGAGACTGACAGAGAGAGACTGACTGACAGAGAGACTGACTGACTGACAGAGAGACTGACTGACTGAGAGAGAGACTGACTGACAGAGAGACTGACTGACTGACAGAGAGACTGACTGACTGAGAAACTGACAGAGAGAGAGAGAGACTGACAGAGAGAGAGACTGACAGAGAGAGAGAGACTGACAGAGAGAGACTGACTGACTGAGAGAGAGACTGACTGACTGAGAGAGAGACTGACTGACAGAGAGAGAGACTGACTGAGAGAGACTGACTGACTGAGACTGACAGAGAGAGAGACTGACTGACAGAGAGATTGACTGACTGAGAGAGACTGACTGAGAGAGACTGACAGAGAGAGAGACTGACTGACAGAGAGAGAGACTTACTGACTGAGAGAGAGACTGACTGACAGAGAGAGACTGACTGACAGAGACTGACTGACTGAGAGAGAGACTGACAGAGAGAGAGAGAGAGAGACTGACTGACAGAGAGAGACTGACTGACAGAGAGAGACTGACAGAGAGAGAGACTGACAGAGAGAGAGACTGACAGAGAGAGAGACTGACAGAGAGAGAGAGACTGACAGAGAGAGGGAGAGACTGACTGAGAGAGAGAGACTGACTGAGAAAGAGAGACTGAACGACAGAGAGAGACTGACTAACAGAGAGACTGACTGAGAGAGAGACTGACAGAGCGAGAGAGACTGACTGAGAGAGAGAGACTGACTGACTGAGAGAGAGACTGACTGACTGAGAGAGAGACTGACTGATAGAGAGACTGACTGAGAGAGACTGACAGAGAGAGAGAGACTGACAGAGAGAGAGAGAGAGACTGACTGACTGAGAGAGAGAGATACTGACTGACTGAGGTAGAGAGAGACTGACTGACTGAGAGAGAGAGACTGAATGTCAGAGAGAGCCTGACAGAGAGAGAGTGAGAGAGAGAGAGAGAGACTGACAGAGAGAGAGACTGAGAGAGAGACTGACTGACAGAGAGAGACTGACTGACAGAGAGACTGACTGACTGAGAGAGACTGACAGAGAGAGAGAGACTGACAGAGAGAGAGACTGACAGACAGAGAGAGACTGACTGACTAAGAGAGAGAGATACTGACTGACTGACAGAGAGAGACTGACTGACAGAGAGACTGACTGACTGAGAGAGACTGACAGAGAGAGAGAGACTGACAGAGAGAGAGACTGACAGACAGAGAGAGACTGACTGACTGAGAGAGAGAGATACTGACTGACTGAGGTAGAGAGAGACTGACTGACTGAGAGAGAGAGACTGAATGACGGAGAGAGCCTGACAGAGAGAGAGTGAGAGAGAGAGACTGACAGAGAGAGGGACTGAGAGAGAGACTGACAGAGAGAGACTGACTGACTGACAGAGAGACTGACTGACTGACAGAGAGACTGACTGACTGAGAAACTGACAGAGAGAGAGAGAGATGACAGAGAGAGAGAGAGAGACTGACAGAGAGAGAGACTGACAGAGAGAGAGACTGACAGAGAGAGACTGACTGACTGAGAGAGAGACTGACTGACTGAGAGAGAGACTGACTGACAGAGAGAGAGACTGACTGAGAGAGACTGACTGACTGAGACTGACAGAGAGAGAGACTGACTGACAGAGAGATTGACTGAATGAGAGAGAGAGAGACTGACTGACAGAGAGAGACTGACTGAGAGAGAGAGAGACTGACTGAGAGAGAGACTGACTGAGAGAGACTGACTGACTGAGAGAGACTGACTGAGAGAGAGACTTACTGACTGAGAGAGAGACTAACTGACAGAGAGAGACTGACTGACAGAGAGACTGATTGACTGAGAGAGAGACTGACAGAGAGAGAGAGAGACTGACTGACAGAGAGAGAGAGACTGACTGACTGAGAGAGAGACTGCCTGACTGAGAGAGACTGACTGACTCAGAGAGACTGACTGACTGAGAGAGAGAGACTGACTGACAGAGAGACTGACTGACAGAGAGAGAGACTGACTGACTGAGAGAGACTGACTGACAGAGAGAGAGAGACTGACTGACAGAGAGAGAGACTGACTGACTGAGAGAGACTGACTGAGAGAATGACTGACTGAGAGAGAGACTGACTGACAGAGAGAGAGACTGACTGACTGAGAGAGACTGACTGACTGAGAGAGACTGACTGAGAGAGAGAGAGACTGACAGACAGTCTCTCTTAAAGTGATAGGTGCATTGAAAACTGTTACCACGTGATTAGTGCTACCATAGACATAAAAAAGTTCTTTATCCAACTCAATATAGCATTTTGACACCGGGTATTAATACTTTCAGATACCTTAGTTGCAATACTGTTGGTTTATCTAAAGCCCACGTGAAAATATTATGCAATTCATGTTGTGCATTATTGCTTATTTTTCCTTCTTGCATGGAGAACATAGAATATTCGCACCAATGTGCCATAAGATGTTGGATTTATTGTAAAATAACACACTCACTGACTAATACTGTGGTTGAATCCACTTAGAATTACCTGGTGAACCTATGAATACGTATCTCCAACTATATGAAATGAATATGTCTACCGTTCTTTTCGTGTAAATAATAAAAGTGAGTGTTGAATATAAATACCTATGTGCATTCATACTATTTACAAAACTCCATACTGTATAGGTTGTTTTTTGTTTGAACAGGCATATGGTGGCCATCACATTTTCTTTCTCATGTGGGCAGTCATCAAAATGAATATCATAATTTTATAGTTGTTGATTTGATACAATCTATTGCTGTCTCAATACCTGAATGAATCATGGCTAAGGTAGAAGAGCATATTGGTATCTTGTTGAAAGTGTACCTGTGCAAATCATCGCAAATGTAAATGTAGACCCATATAAATACATAAATATCAACTAAAATCATTGATAAATAAATAATTATATAAAAACATAAATACATATATATACATTAATAAATAATCATTGCATCATTTATAGTATATAGTCTAAAATTATTCTCATAAACATATATACTTAAAATTTCAAATACATCTTCATGTCAATAAGTCTAAAATGTTACCTAGCTTTGTCTGAGCTACAAGATATTTGAGCATTGCTCTACCTGATCGCATAAAACCATGTCATACATTGACACCTCACGTAATACCCTGACATTTCTATCCTAGGCAGGTGTACATATCCTCCGTCGCATTCAATCCCCCTGGATATTTAGAGTCTAGTTGTAAGATGTATCTTGTCTCTAATTTTCTCAATTTAGATTCCCTGTCTCCTCCTCGTCTGCTAGGAGGCACTGTATCTATTACAAAATATTTCAATTCTGAATTATCGGAATCGTGCATCTCCCTAAAATGCCGCGCCACTGGATATGTGTTATCTTGGTTGGTGATGGCGCGTAGGTGCTGCAGTACCCGCTTATGGACTTGTAACTTAGTGCTACCTATGTACTGGAGGCCACACGGGCATACCAGCACATATACAGCATATTCTGTCTTGCAAGTCAGGAGTTTATGAATCTTATACTCCTTACTGCTAAATGGTGTCTTGTATGTGTTTTTATTGACTCCATGTAGACAAGCCTTGCAGGTTTTACATTTAAAAAAGCCTTTGTTTGTTTGTAACCAGCTCATACCACCGATTACTTCCGGGCTGGTATTGACCAATATATCTTTCATGGATGGCGCTTTACTATATGTGATGGACACCCTCTGCGGTAGCAGGGGTCCAATCACAGAATCATTAAGAACTAGTGGCCAGTTCTTTTGGATGATCTTGCGGAGACTATTGTGTTGTTTGCTGTATCTCATGATCAATCTAAATTCATTAGCCCCCTGATCTTTCTCCATCTCTGTGACTCCCACAGTTTCTTGTGTATCTGGACGTTTGTCACTAAGTAGCGCCTCCCTGTTGTGTAGCATCGATTTAGAAATAGCTTTGTTGATAATGCGTTTTGAATATCCTCTTTCTTGAAATCTTCTACTACTGTTCTCCTGAGCTATTTTTAAATCATGCTCATTGCTACAAATGCGCCTAAGGCGTAACATCTCACCATAGGGTATACTGTTTATGAGATGTTTGGGGTGTGAACTACTCGCATGCAAAGTAGAGTGTCCTGATGTTTCCTTTCTGTATAATCGGGTTTCGATTTTATTATCACTAATGTAGACCCGAGTGTCAAGAAAATTGACAGATACTTCGCTGATAGATGCTGTGAAGTGTAAATTAACTTCATTCTGATTTATAGCCTCCACAAACTCTCCTGCTTGCTCCTGTGAGCCTTGCCACACAGCAAACAAATCATCAATGTAGCGAAGCCATATTTTGATATTGTTCTTGATGTACTGGCCATGTTCCCCCATGAGGACCAGCTCCTCCCAGTGGCCCATTTGTAGACAAGCGTAACTGGGAGAGAAGCTGGCCCCCATGGCTACCCCTCTGGTTTGCTGGTATAGCAGGTTATTGAACATGAAGTTGTTATTGTTCAAACAGAATTCCAACATTTCCATTAACATAATGTTATGATCATTGTATTGAACAGATCTTTGTGCCAAATAATGTTTAGTTGCTTTGATTTCATCGCAGTGTCTGATGCTGGTGTATAAAGATGTTACATCTAATATATATATATATATATATATATATAATACTGGCAGTCGCCAGTAGGTAGTTATAGTTAGGATGTAGTTTCTATAGGAAGAGCGTTTTTCCATTTGCCAATAACTTTGGCATCGTTTGACGAATCTTCACGGAATTTTTAAAACTAATTTGCCACTCACTTTAGCTGCTGGTTTGAACATTTTGTAGTGATCCGTCAAGCGAGGTCCGAGAAAAAGGTGCTGAACGGAATTACACCAAATTTGGCAGAAAGGTAGCTCTTGGTCCAGAAAGCGACCTTTTTGTTAAATGGTGTAAATCTGTTCAGTAGTTGCTGAGAAATTTCAAGATTTTTAAGATATACAACTCAGGCCGCGGTGGATCCGCGACCCTCCCGATCTCGTGCCTGATATCTGATTGGCTGCCAACACTTCAAACCAGGAAGTGTTGGCAGCCATTTTGTGATTCGGTTCAACCGAGTCACAAGAAAAAAATGTTTAAAAAAAAGGGGGCAGGGTAGAAACACTGTGACCCCCTAGGCCTCTTGGGGGATGCCAAAAAAGCATTTAAAATTTTTTTTTTACCTGGGATTTGCACTGGTTCCGCGACTACCGCCGAAATAAAAAAACAAAAAAACAACATGCAGATTCCTGCACTTCATATAATATAGGCCCCTGGGTGGGCCAGGTCCTGGGGCATGTGTAAATAAGTAGGAGAGGGCACACGGGGCCCCCTTCCTTGAATCCCTAAAGCCCCGGGGACCGCCACCTCCCGGGGCATCTTTCAATATTTATGCGGGGTTGCCCTCGCGGCAACCCCCGGACCCTGGGGACCGCCACCTCCCCAGGGCTACTGTTTTAATAATGTGGGGGGTCCACGCAACCCCGGGGACCGCCACCTCCCCAGGAGAACACTTCTTTTTAAAGAAATGTGGAGTCCCCAGGGACTGTCACCTCCCCGGGGCACAAACACAACAATGAAAGAGGGTCCGTTGGGGCTAAAGTTAACATTGGAGGGAGCCCCACAGGCCCCTCTTGGACCCCTAGATGGCCTTGGGGACCACCTCCCCCAGGGCCGGCTCTTGCAATGTGCTGGGGGGCCCACCCCCGGGACATTGCAGTTTGCTATGGCATAACGGGAGCTGTGTTCCTGCCGTGCCATAGCAAACTCAGCTCTGATTTCAACAAGCGAGAGCAGAAAATGCTCTCACTTGTTGAAAGCAGAGCATGTCTGTTTCCCTGCTCGCTATCAAGCGAGCAGGGAAACAGACATTGATTTGAGATCCAGGGAGCTGCATGTTAGCAGTGCTCTGGGTCTCAAAGCAATGCCGGCTCCAACAGGAGGCAGGGAGCCAGCAGGGACCGATGTGGCCTTGAGGCTCCGACGCGGTCCCCAAGGATTCAAGAGTGGGTGTCCTGGGTGGAACCCGGGCACCCACACTGCAGGCCAGGCCCCTATTAGTAGTGTGCCAGGAGGCACGTTTGTAGAGTGGTGGAGAAAGGGGGCATGACCACCTACCAGGTCTCAGCAATCCTGCTGTGTGGGACTTACTGGAGGTAACAGGAGGGGTAGTTTGTCCCCCAAGATGTCCTTGGGGGCCAACTACCCCTCCTGTTATCTCCAATAAGTCCCACACAGCAGGATTGCGAACAGGTCTTCAGAGGTCATGCCCCCTTGCTCCACCACTCTGCAAACGAGGCTCGTTTTGCACTACTGGTTGGGAGATGAAGTCCAGTTTACTCCTGAGGAACCTTGGGGGCCAAGAAGGTCTCCTGGTACCTCCTGTAAGTCCTACACAGCGGGATTCCTGAGAGCTGGTCAGAGGACCAGCCCCTTTTCTCTACCACTCTGCAAACGCGACTACTTGTTAAAACACCATAGAAATTCAATGAAAAAAACCAAAGGTTACAGGGATGTTATTTTATAGTTAGGAATTAGCATTTAAAAACCCTTAGAAATTCACTGAAAAAAACAGAGGTTACAGGGACGTTATAGTTAGGAAATGAAATTAAAAAAACCTTAGAAATTCACTGAAAAAAACAAAGGTTAAAGAGAAGTTATAGATAGGCTTAGGTTTCACTTGTACAAAACCAGAGAAATTCAGCTGTTATAGTTAGTGAGCTAACTATAACTCGCGCCCCCACAATACACTACTTAGGAACTCACATATTACATCAATCATGACATGGTCAGTGACATCACTGATGACATCTCAAATGACATCACTGATGACATCACTGATGACATCATCCACAGAAGACCTCACACAACCACTCACATCCCCATATAACCTTTCATACACCCACTCCAACTTCCACACTACCGTTCTCAAACCCATTCATACACCCATACCAGTACTTACACAGCCACTCATTGATCCATAGATCAACAAACACATCCACTCACTCACCCATACAGCCACTCATACACCCACTCACTCACTAATACAGCCACTGACATATCCACTCATACACCCATACAGCGACTCACACACTGAGTCAGTCACCAATAGAGCTACTCACACACCTACTCACTCACCCATGCAGTCAATCACACAGCCACTTACTCACTCATACAGTTACACACACTCACTCACTTGCTCATACAGATACTAATGCATACTCACTCACCTATACAGTCACTGACACAAGCACACACTCACCCATACAGCTACTCTCATGTTCACTCACTCACCCATACAGTCACTCATATACCCCACCACTCACCTATGCTGCCTTTCACATACCCAGTTACTCACCCATATAGCATTGATACATGCACTCACTGACACAGTCATACACACATTCACTCACCCATTCAGCCCTACACACACACACTCACTAACCCATACAGCCACTGACTCACCCACTCACACATCACCCACCCACACAGATACTCAGACACCCATAGAGGTACTCACACAACCAATCACTCACCTATACAGAAACTCATGTACCCACTCTCACACCCATAAGCCACTTAGACACCAACTGACAGACAGATACAGACATCCCCACAACCAGTCATTCACCCATACATTCACTGAGACACCTAATCACTCACTTATAAAGTTAGTCATGCACCCACTGAATCATCAATCAGGCACTCATACACCCACTGATTCACTAATACACCTTGGTATATAATTTACCGCTCAAACCAGATGATGTCATCACTGATGCCATTTGAGATGTCATCAGTGATGTCACTGACCATGTCATGAGTGATGTAATATGTGAGGTCATAAGCAGTGCATTGCGGGGGTGCGAGTTATAGTTACCTCACCTACTATAACAGCTGAATTTCTCTGGTTTTGTGCGCGTGAAACCTGAGCCTAACTATAATGTCTCCGTAACCTTTGGTGTTTTCAGTGAAGATAGATATATATATATATATGTATATATATATATATATATATATATATATATGTAAATATACACATATACAGGACCATGAGAAAGGCTGTGGCAGAGCTGAAACGCGTTGGTTGAAGACCTGTGTGAACAGTAAATAAGTATATCTTACCTCTGGAGTGCTGCGTCATTTGTGCTAAAATTGAATTTTGGGTCAGGATCCGGCCCCTACGTAGAGCACTCGCTGTTGTGCGCTCTGAGTAATTGGGTCACTTTGGAAGGAACATATATATATATATACACACAAAAACATTTTGTCCTTAAAGACACACTCATCGACAAGTTAATATTCCATTTATTGCTGCAGCAAACAAAGAAGGTAGCACCGGAAACATCTGGCTAAACGCGTTTCTGGGCTTCCCAGCCTTTGATCACTGGCCAAAGCGTGACAAACAGCAAAGATTGTTACAGGCACTAATTACTTTGTTAAATACATTTCCACCCTGGGTGGGCTTCCAGTAAGTTGAAGCGCATCATGGTAAACATAGTCCCGCAGGTTCAGCTAAATTTCTGCGGTGAACTGGTTAACGTGGCACTGGTAAGCCCACTGGAGGGAATTGTACTTTTACTAATGATGTTGGGCACAGCACACTCACTGAAGGGGTGAACTATCTGTAAGCCCCCTTATTGGGGAAATTCAGGAACAGTTTATATTTTTATTCACCTGCTTAGTACATCAAAAGAGTTCTTTTAGCTGCACCATCTTTCTCCAGGGTGGCTTTAAAATAGCGGTTCCGATGCACCATCCATATCCTCCACCTGGGCGCCCCAGTGGTCGGTCTAGTACCACACTAAAGGGAGGTAACGAGCTGGTAGCTGCACTGACGTGGTGCTTGGTATGGGTCCTGGCCCAGCTGGGGTGAGACTTGGCTGTGGAGCTACCACTTGTGCTCCTCACATTGGTGCCATTTTGGATGGGAGCAGCCCTTTGCCAATTGTTGTCTATCTGTTCATTGTTGCTTATGGAGGCACTCACGTGGGATGTTGACCTGGCCTTAGCATTCTTCAATAGGTCTGTTCACAACACTTTTAGGATGTGCAGTGGCAATGCCAACTTTGTTGGCCTAGCACTGTTCTACCAGAGCTGTACTTGGTATTACATGCGAAGGCACCTTAGTGATTGGCTTGCCATGTCACACATCCAAGCAGCTCGCCTGATGATTGTTCTCATATGTACACTATTTACTTCTCATTCATTTTCTTTCTGCCTATGGCACACAAATTACCCATATCTTTCTCTTCAGTATTCTTGTATTGTTTTAGGTGTGTTTCGCTTTCTAATGTACTGCCTCCTCTAATAAATCTCATTATTCCACAGAAAGGAGCCTTGTTGCCGCTGCAAGGATTCCCCCATAGCGCACCACACTTTACATGCAGTTTGCTTAATGACCGGATGTGATGTCACACTAGTGTCACCTGTTGATTATCGTTTCTATATGGGTAGCACAAGTCTTCACCTAGGTGGACCACTGGTGCAGTAGCAAACACATGTTGTGACCTGCTGGACACAGTCTAGTGTTTCACCAGCCTTTCCGACAAGGACTGGCCCATACACCCACCCCACACCCATCCAACACAGGCATCAACGGTCAGGTGACCCTGCCAATAAAAGAGCCCGAGTGCACGTGCTTGTCGCCAGTTTTACACTATACTACCATGTGTCTATGTCATCTTTACCAGTGTATGAGGGCCGGGGGCCCTGAACTCAACGACACACACTATGGGTTAGTGGGCTGAAGGCTGACAGTCATGTCGTAACGTCCATAGTGCTCCCTCTGCCGGCAAGGTACTCCATAGAGACTCAATAGAGGCTGACCGTGAATGGTCAGCTCGTCCTGTATTTATACCCTCAGGCTGTGCCTCGAAGCTAGGCTGTGTACATGCATGCTTACGTAAGGGGCCAGTGTGCCACTCAGCACACAACAGGGCCCACAGGTGGAAGACTTTAGAGGTTCCATCCATTAAATTTAATTTTCAGAGAAAACCTATGATTCCCAGAAGTGAAACTCAACTAAAACCTACCTGGAAAAAGACCGCCTTGCAAGGTGTGAGACACACCCAACTTGTGTTCCTTATAGCATCTCTCAGTTTCAAAACCACAGTTATTTGCTTCTTCCATTCCTGTTTAATATATGCAACTGTATCTGATCCTTGTGCTGCAACAAATATTTAAATGCCTGTTCTGTTTGGTATTTTTCTTTATACTGCTCCGTAATGAGACTGAGTGTGGCTAGCATGTCATATTATGTTATGTTAGGCAGCTCATGCATAGCACAATATCTATCATTTACTCAGCCTCTTGGTGTTCTTGGGTGTGTGCTGGGAGTGTTGGGCTTTAGTATGGGCAGGGCCTGACTGGGAACCGAAACCAGCCCTGACAAACTGCTCAGCCGACCCCCATGTGGAGCAGGGGTGGTGTGGCCAAGCTGTTTGCTAGGGCCGGTTTCGGCCGATTTTGTTACAAGGGGCCAATATTGCCGGCCCCGGTACCAAAAACGGCCCACAGGGGCCCAAAACCGGCCCCTACCCTGGCGGCCCACTGGAGAAACGCCCAGTGCCCGATATGGCCAGTCTGGCCCTGGGTATGGGGATAACCCAGTAGAGATCTCAAACTTCGTGATGCTCCAGTACCTATATGAGGAATGTGAATGGGATGTGTGCACCAAAGTTGCTACTTATTTCAGCAGGAGCCAGTTGTTTGCGTCCATTTCTTTCGTGCTGGTGGTTGTCGCAGTTGTCGCAGTTAGAAGAGTGACAACATCTGGGTGAGAATTTCCTATAGGATATTGGTTATACTGGACTTGTGACCAACCTCAGCACCTTTGTAAGTGAGGTCAGGGCGCTAGTGCTCTTAAGTTCTGGTTTAAAACACCATCATCATCATGGAATGAGCCAAACAGTATTTAATACAGGGAAACCAATCAGTAGAGTTGATTCACCAAAATGCCTGGGGTAGTGGAAGTGACATCACATACCCTTTGACCTTAATGACATCACAGGAAGTGACATCATATTACACTTAGCAAAACCAAAGGGATGCTGGACGGAGTGTTGAACATTGCAAGCACTCACCCCCAGTCAATTGATCTGGGTTTAATCCAACATCATTCTTTAGCTCACTCCGCCACCCCAGTTCAGACATGGCCATATGCAAATCAGTCTGACCCTGTGCCTGTGCCTCATGGGAACAGTCCAGCCCGAACTGCCAAGCCATGTCTTCCCTGGACCGGAAACAAGCATCCTGGGACCGGTTTCTGGCTTACAGCCGTCATCAGCCAGGCTATCTTGAATCCAGTGGCAAAGTGAGCAAGGGACCCACGTCTGGGCATACCCTGCCAACTTAGGGCGAACATAGCAAAACCAAAGGGGATGATGGACGGAGTGTTGAACATTGCAAGCACTCACCCCCAGTCAATTGATCTGGGTTTTATCCATCATCATTCTTTAGCTCACTCCGCCACCCCAGTTCAGACATGGCCATATGCAAATCAGTCTGACCCTGTGCCTCATGGGAACAGTCCAGCCCGAACTGCCAAGCCATGTCTTCCTGGACCGGAAACAAGCATCCTGGGACCGGTTTCTGGCTTACAGCCGTCATCAGCCAGGCTATCTTGAATCCAGTGGCAAAGTGAGCAAGGGACCCACGTCTGGGCATACCCTGCCAACTTAGGGCGAACATAGCAAAACCAAAGGGGATGATGGACGGAGTGTTGTTCATTGCAAGCACATTGTTCTGCATTCTGTCCATAAACTGTTGTTTTTGCATTTGTCACCCCGAGTGGGACAGGTATGCCCAGATGTGGGTCCCGTGCTCTCCATGCCACTGGAATCAAGCTATCCTGGCTGAAAAGGGGTGAAACCCCGAAACCGGTCCTAGGATGCTTGTTTCCAGTCCAGGGAGGGCCTGGCTTGGCAGTTCGGGCTGGACTGTTCCCATGAGGCACAGGGTCAAGACTGATTTGCATATGGCTGGGTTCAAACTGGAATGGCATGGTGAGCAAAAAACGATGGATTTAGGCACAGATCTCTGTACTGGGGTGAATGTATGACATTGTTCTGCATTCTGTCCATCAACTGTTGTTTTTGCATTTGTCACCCCGAGTGGGACGGGTATGCCCAGACGTGGGTCCCGTGCTCTCCATGCCACTGGAATCAAGCTATCCTGGCTGAAGAGGGGTGAAACCCCGAAACCGGTCCTAGGATGCTTGTTTCCAGTCCAGGGAGAACCTGGCTTGGCAGTTCGGGCTGGACTGTTCCCATGAGGCACAGGGTCAAGACTGATTTGCATATGGCTGGGTTCAAACTGGAATGGCATGGTGAGCAAAAAACGATGGATTTAGGCCCAGATCTCTGTACTGGGGTGAATGTATGACATTGTTCTGCATTCTGTCCATCAACTGTTGTTTTTGCATTTGTCACCCCGAGTGGGACGGGTATGCCCAGACGTGGGTCCCGTGCTCTCCATGCCACTGGAATCAAGCTATCCTGGCTGAAGAGGGGTGAAACCCCAAAACCGGTCCTAGGATGCTTGTTTCCAGTCCAGGGAGGACCTGGCTTGGCAGTTCGGGCTGGACTGTTCCCATGAGGCACAGGGTCAAGACTGATTTGCATATGGCTGGGTTCAAACTGGAATGGCATGGTGAGCAAAAAAACGATGGATTTAGGCCCAGATCTCTGTACTGGGGTGAATGTATGACATTATTCTGCATTCTGTCCATCAACTGTTGTTTTTGCATTTGTCACCCCGAGTGGGACGGGTATGCCCAGACGTGGGTCCCGTGCTCTCCATGCCACTGGAATCAAGCTATCCTGGCTGAAGAGGGGTGAAACCCAGGAACCGGTCCTAGGATGCTTGTTTCCAGTCCAGGGAGGACCTGGCTTGGCAGTTCGGGCTGGACTGTTCCCATGAGGCACAGGGCCAAGACTGATTTGCATATGGCTGGGTTCAAACTGGAATGGCATGGTGAGCAAAAAAACGATGGATTTAGGCCCATATCTCTGTACTGGGGTGAATGTATGACATTATTCTGCATTTTGTCCATCAACTGTTGTTTTTGCATTTGTCACCCCGAGTGGGACGGGTATGCCCAGACGTGGGTCCCGTGCTCTCCATGCCACTGGAATCAAGCTATCCTGGCTGAAGAGGGGTGAAACCCGAAACCGGTCCTAGGATGCTTGTTTCCAGTCCAGGGAGGACCTGGCTTGGCAGTTCGGGCTGGACTGTTCCCATGAGGCACAGGGTCAAGACTGATTTGCATATGGCTGGGTTCAAACTGGAATGGCATGGTGAGCAAAAAAACGATGAATTTAGGCCCAGATCTCTGTACTGGGGTGAATGTATGACATTGTTCTGCATTCTGTCCATCAACTGTTGTTTTTGCATTTGTCACCCCGAGTGGGACGGGTATGCCCAGACGTGGGTCCCGTGCTCTCCATGCCACTGGAATCAAGCTATCCTGGCTGAAGAGGGGTGAAACCCAGGAACCGGTCCTAGGATGCTTGTTTCCAGTCCAGGGAGGACCTGGCTTGGCAGTTCGGGCTGGACTGTTCCCATGAGGCACAGGGCCAAGAATGATTTGCATATGGCTGGGTTCAAACTGGAATGGCATGGTGAGCAAAAAAACGATGGATTTAGGCCCAGATCTCTGTACTGGGGTGAATGTATGACATTATTCTGCATTCTGTCCATCAACTGTTGTTTTTGCATTTGTCACCCCGAGTGGGACGGGTATGCCCAGACGTGGGTCCCGTGCTCTCCATGCCACTGGAATCAAGCTATCCTGGCTGAAGAGGGGTGAAACCCCGAAACCGGTCCTAGGATGCTTGTTTCCAGTCCAGGGATGACCTGGCTTGTCAGTTCGGGCTGGACTGTTCCCATGAGGCACAGGGTCAAGACTGATTTGCATATGGCTGGGTTCAAACTGGAATGGCATGGTGAGCAAAAAACGATGGATTTAGGCCCAGATCTCTGTACTTGGGTGAATGTATGACATTGTTCTGCATTCTGTCCATCAACTGTTGTTTTTGCATTTGTCACCCCGAGTGGGACGGGTATGCCCAGACGTGGGTCCCGTGCTCTCCATGCCACTGGAATCAAGCTATCCTGGCTGAAGAGGGGTGAAACCCCGAAACCGGTCCTAGGATGCTTGTTTCCAGTCCAGGGAGGACCTGGCTTGGCAGTTCGGGCTGGACTGTTCCCATGAGGCACAGGGTCAAGACTGATTTGCATATGGCTGGGTTCAAACTGGAATGGCATGGTGAGCAAAAAACGATGGATTTAGGCCCAGATCTCTGTACTGGGGTGAATGTATGACATTGTTCTGCATTCTGTCCATCAACTGTTGTTTTTGCAATCATATTACACTTGGCACTGATTTTTTCCAGTAAAGCATAACCCTAAAATCACTATTTCCATCGCTGAAGTTCCAAAATACCAACATGTTGGTATAGCAGCATAACACAAACAAATGCCAATATTAGATACCACCTATATTACGGTGCTGACTTGATCTCTGAAAGTTCCAGGGTATAATATTTGCCCTGAATTGTAGTGAGCGTGCAAAGTGAGTAAGCAAGACATATTTTATGTCAGTATCAGCATTTTACCATTGGTGACTTTTATGCCAAAATTTATCCCCAGTGTGCCAGCGCCTGAATTTAGTCACATATCTCTCTCATGCTAAGAATTGGGGCAAGTACACTAGCTTCTTCACAACAGGGAGCTATAGAGGGAAATTTTTTTAGCCAGATCACCCTCCACTCATCAACTATTCAAACAGAAAAAATCTGGCTAGACCGGGCAACATCCATTTATTTTAAGTAGGACTGGTGTAGGGGGTATCCACCTCAACCCAACCACTGTTTCATCAATTATACAGTCTAATCCCGTCCCCTATACCCACTATTCTGATTATTTTATAAAAAAGGAAAGAATGTAAGTCAGACCACTGCTAAAAACATACCCTCCACAAATAGGTGTATGTGTACCACAAAGAAAATGTGTGTGGAAATGAGAAAGTACCTCACGTGTGCACCACCAGAGGAGCTACTGGCAGGTTCTCACCAGCTTGCCCACGCTTTTATCATCATCGGTAACTTTCTCATATAGAATAGAAATAAGTGTCCAGTAAATAAAGTGTAAAGAGGTGTAAATGGTGATAAATATATCACTGAAAAGAAAAAGTAAAGACCCCGTGAAAAACAAGAGACAGAATGTCTCAAAAGACAGTAAAATTGAGCTAACGCCAGGATGAGATAACGCGTGACGGTCATCTGGATGCGATGAACTAGTAAGCAACGGCTGTGCTGTTTTCTAAGGGTCAAAGTGTAAGAGGCACACACCCTTTGACATTGTGGGAGCTGGTACGCGGGCCCGTGGCTTCCACTTGTCACTCAATATTCAATGTCAGATGTCCAGTGAGGTGATTGCGGACCTCGAAGCCCTGACGAATTTGCCATAAAGACATACAGGCAATGAAACATGTTGGCCTACTTTGAATCGGTTTACAACATGCTGTGTTTTTAATATTGAGCAAGCTCACGCTTCGGATTAAAAAGGGTCAAACCATATATGTGAGTCTTAGCTCAATTTTACTGTCTTTTGAGACATTCTGGGGCCGATTCCGATTCCGGCCGGAAATCTCTCCGACCGAGCCGGACCCGGAGAGAATTCCGACCGAATCGGACCCTAGCAGTCCGACCGGACGAGTACGATGCATTCGCATGCTATCGGACTCGAGTCGGTCGGACTCCCATTGAAGTCAATGGGAGCCGGTCGTACAACGCGTACGCGGGCTCCCATTGACTCAATGGGTGCGAGGCAAACAAGGGCGCCCCCTACAGTGGGTACGCGTCCATGCGCATCGCGGCGTACATAAACAGGTAGGGGGGACCCATGGGTCCCCCCTGTGTGCGACTCGCGCGCCTATGCGTACAGGGGGGTCCGACGTGGACCCCCAAAGTCCGGCTCCGACAACTTTTTCGAGCCGGACGGCGCGAGTCGGTCGGACTGCTTGCGGCGCGCATCGTACTTACCCGGCCGGGAAACGTCTCCATAGCGTGATGCGAGTCGGGTCTATGCGAGTCGGTCGGAGCATGTTGAAGCTGCTTTCGAGTCGGTCGGCGATTTCGCGGGAGCTTGCATCGTACTCGCTCGGCCGGACCCGCGTACGATTCGGTCGGGAAACAGGGCTCCGAATCGGATCCGGTGAATCCGAATCCGATTCGGAGCACTACCGGCCGAGATCGGAATCGGCCCCTCTGTCTCTTGTTTTTCACAGGGTCTTTACTTTTTCTTTTCAGTGATATATTTATCACCATTTACACTTCTGTACACTTTCTTTACTGGACACTTATTTCTATTCTATATGAGAAAGTTACAGATGATGATAAAAGCGTGGGCAAGCTGGTGAGAACCTGCCAGTAGCTCCTCTGGTGGTGCACACGTGAGGTACTTTCTCATTTCCACACACATTTTCTTTGTGGTACACATACACCTATTTGTGGAGGGTATGTTTTTTGCGAGTGATCTGACTTACATTCTTTCCTTTTTTTGTAAAATAATCAGAATAGTGGGTATAGGGACTGGATTAGACTGTATAATTGATGAAACAGTGGTTGGGTTGAGGTGGATACCCCCCTACACCAGTCCTACTTAAAATAAATGGATGTTGCCCGGTCTAGCCAGATTTTTTCTGTTTGAATAGCAAGTACACTAGCACCAGTATTTTGTCCTGGGTGTCTCTATGAGGCAACAATTACCTTCAGTATGCCAGGACCAACGACGAACTTTCAAGCGTCACATCACATTCTCAATCACACTCACTCACACTCCTCTCACTCACATTCCCTCTCACTCATTCATTCTCACTAACTCTCTTACACCCTCTTAGACTCATTCTTGTTCGTTCTCACCCACTCAACTAAATTCACTATTACTCTCACTCATTCTCACTAACTCAGGTTTTCTAGAGCTTTGTGCTGTGTTTGTGTCACCTCTGTGACGCTAACCTGGCTCAAAGAATTAGGGTGGGATTTACTATCCAACACAAACCAGGATTTCCATTGAATAGTATCCCTAAATAACACAAGGTTGCACTATGCTCTGCTTTGCATTATATTCCACCAAGAGGGGGGTGTCATGGGTGATGCAGGGGTGTTCCCGTGCAACCACCCATTGATTTTGACAGAAATCTCTATCTAAAAACATTGGTAGACAGGAATTTGAACCAAAATCTTACGCCTCCTGTAGGTAGATGTAGCAAGGAAAAATGTTTTCATTTCTCCTTGTTTTTCTAACTTTGCAAGTGTGCTACATGGTACAGCACACATACAAAGTTGGAGCCTAAAGCATAGTTTTTGTACTGGAAGGGCTAGCGCATAGCTTGTGTTCTAGAAGGGACAACTTCCAGTGAAAAATCTATGCTTCAAAGAATGCACACACCCCTGAAGAATGGCACAAGGGTGTGCGCGTTAGTGCTTGGCTGCTAAAAGGGCGCCAACACAGGGAGAAAATACACAATATTTCAGCAGATATGGCGAATTTTACTCTCTTCCTTTGACATAAAGCAGCACAGTAACTTTAGCCAGTGTTGTCCTTCGTCAAAGAATAGTAAATCTGGCCCACAGTCTCACACAATCTCACTCACTACCTGTCACTGGCTCCCACTCACTTTCACTCACACAAACCTCCTTACACATACAGAAACACTTGCACACACACTTTCTCTCTCACTTAAACACAATGACACCTGCAAGCACCCACACAACATAAATGTAAGCATATTTTTACTTAGCACAGTTGCTACCTAAGATCCCATTTCAGCAAAATATGCCCCATTTTCTATTACACTAATAGTGAATTAATAGAACATTATTCACTATTAAAATAATGAAAACAGGCAGAAAATAAGTAATGTGGAGCTTTTCCTGTGTTCTTGGGACTGATATTGCCACCTCCAAGGCTAGGAGTCGCAAAGGCAGTGCCAGGAGTTGCAAGGGGGAGGCCTGGGGTCACAGCTGCAACCCCTGGCGACCCCTAAATGGCCTCCACGAAGACACTCCTGGCCTTCTGGCTGCATAAAATGTTGCTGAATGGGAGGTTTTTCCCCTCTCTGGAGAACTGTTAAACATGACAAGGAGGAAGGTGTTTGATACAGGTGCACACAATTGGCGGCTCACTGGAATAAGAGGTTTGTGACTACAATAGAAAGTAATATAACACAAAAATAGGTCTTGAAACTGCAAGAGCTGAAAGGGAAAATCTCTGAGTGCATTCCCTATTCAGTCTTAGGCCTCGGGAGTTTGCCCAAAGCTACACAAAATGAGGCAGCTAAGATCAAGGAGGCAGCACATGGATATACATCACCTTGGGGAACCGATCACAATGAAGACCGAGATTATGTTCCATAACTGCACCTGTATGGGAAAAGATATTCCTTGTCATCTTCACTTCACTTGGCACCGTTACTCCCACTGCTTAATTAGCACTGCATAATTTGCAATAAAAAAATACTGCTTGCTGGCATTTTTCAATGTTTTTAGACATTAAATAGGAAAGTCCACTCATTTTATATGATGGTTAAATTGGCCTCTCTTTCTTGGTAACCACGCGGCCTTTTTCCCTTTGAACATGGCCCTGGAGGAGCATATATATTTTGAAAAGCGTTGGTCACTGAGTTATTTGGACTTTTCTTCAACCTGAGGCTTCATCTTTGAGGTATCACAGCAGCCAGATGGCCGAATTCTTGGCTTTGTGTGTTACATGGTACACACTAAGGGGCCGATTCACAGAACTAATCTGAGACAAAATCCTAAACTTACTACTTTTGGTATTCACAGAAGGCATTTAGTAGTAGTAAAGTTAGGATTTTGTCTTAAATTTGACTTAAAACAGACTTAAGACAGATTTAAGACAAAATCCTAACTTTACTACTACTAAATGCCTTCTGTGAATACCAAAAGTAGTAAGTTTAGGATTTTGTCTCAGATTACTTCTGTGAATCGGGCCCTAAAACTCGACTGGTGGCTAATCGCCATAATGGTGACGGGGAGTTCGGATGCTTGAGTGTGGAAACCGTTTAACTAACTGGCTAAGTGTTTCAGGAAATATTTGAGCAAACTACAAATTTTAGATTGAGGAGGTGGCACTCAGACCCTGACTCAAGAAGTGAGAAGCAGGCTCTGATGGGCTGGGGGAGTTTGTTCCAAGTTTTGGGTTCGTTGTAGGCGAATATGTACACTGCTGCTGTGCTTTTGCAAATGCGGGGGTGTGTGTGCGAGTGAGAGTGAGGCTGAGCGTAGGTGTCTGGCTGGTGGAAGTGAATTTGGCTGTTCAAGCACGCTTGTCCGGTGTTGTGCAAGGCTCTGTATGTGTGTGTGAGGAGTTTGAAATGGCTGCGTTTCTGAATGGGGAGCCAATGGAGTTCTCTGCGGTAAAGTGACATGTGGGCACGCCATTCCTCTTCCTTCCACTACCCTAATCACTCTTGTCGCTTCTTCTTTTTAATCCCTGTTTTATCCCTTCATCACTGCCTTTATACCTTTCTACTCCTCCATCTTTCCACTTTTTTGCCTTTCTCTCTCTTTCTGCAATCCAGTTGCCTGATGAGTAAAAATAAGTCCGGGTCCCCAAAAACGACCTACAACCACATGCACAAATTTAGCATTACCTGAGTCTTTGTTTCATGTCAACTTTAATAACCTTTGTAGCCCTGGTGAAGCAACACTCTAACAGCACTCCCTGATGGGGATTGGGCCATATTTATGCGGCTAGTGGCAATCTGGCACCCCCTTGCTAGTGATGCCCCGGCCAGCTGCCTCGCTGTAACCCCAGACCTGCCCTCTTTGAAGGCTTTAGTCAATGACTCCTTTAAGAGTGGCCCCTTTAATCACCCAAGAAAAGTTATAAAAGCCTGCTCTTTTTTTATGTTGAGCAATTGTTAAATTTCCAAGCGGAATGCTTGCAGTCATGCTGGTGTAATTAGCAATTCCACCCACCGCCGCTCATTTCCTGCCATTAGACAATATCGTTTTCAGTGCAAACATATCTGTGGATAAAATCCAAGGCGTCCTCGTCCAACATAGCTCCTTCTGACTCAGGCGCACACAACTAATGAATGTTATTAATACGACGGGAAAATTGGAGGTCACTTCTCGGAGGGAACACAGAAGCGGGTCTATTTTTAATGTGAATAATGAAAGAGGGAGTGCAAGGTAGGACAACAGAACAAAGACCTTCAGTTTAAAATTTAATAGTTGCATTTATATTTCATAGTCATCTAACAGCAGCCAGCATAGCCAATGTGCAATGAAGGCAGACCGTCTGATAAGACAATCCTCTGTTCTTTCATTAGGAGAATATGATGGCGCAGTCGTTCCTTTTACAAACACTGCGTGCCCCAGACGATTAAAGGGGACATGGAGCTTTTTACCATAAATTGCGGCGAAAAAAAGACTCTGCGCGTGCGTCTTGGCATGCAAAAGCAGGCCACGGTTACAAGTATATTATGTGTTTTTTATATTTAGACCTGTTGAAACTGTTCAGAACCTGGAGTCTGATGTGGCTTGTGAAAATGTCCTACCTTTTTGTAGGGTGAACGGGAATAGTCTTGCCTTAGGTCAATGTGTTAACTTGAATGACCTGAAAATAAGTGTTCCTTGGTGGAAGTGGAGGGCTGTCCTGAATCACTTATACATCTCCTTGAATGATACACTTGCCCATTGCCTACCTGGAGTATCGGTTAAAGCCAGGTGGGGGTAAGCTGTTGGGTGCATTATTATGTTATATGTATTTGTAAAGGGCACTATCACCCGTGGTGTCGCACGGCTTATACTCTCTCAAGTAAAACTGTGCATTTGTTGGACAACATAAACTTTGGACAGGTGCGAGACTGATTCTGAGCACCCCTCAGTATGTGTCGGCCTATAGTCCTGCTAGCTTACAGTGCACCATCTGTACCCCTAACCCTACGGGGTAAAAAATGGATGTGGAACCTCAGAACATGACAACCCTAATCTCGCAAGGAAATCATGGTAACAGACCTAGAACCTTTTCACTCGGCCAATAATTCATACCCAAAGAGATATACAATAATACACAGTAAAGCGTTTTAATATTCATTGAAGCATTGTGATTCTTGAGTAAAATACTTGTGCTGCTTTAATATAAGGAAACAGAATAATGTGATTAGCATTTCGAGAATGGTGATAAAGATGAACAATTCAACCATTTTGCTGATTACAGACGAATATATGCTTGCATACAAGTACTGTAATATAGTATACTCCTACCTAGTGCATTCTACTCTACTCTATCATGTCTAAGGTGAGTGGGTCTGCCAAATGCCTTTGAGGTAGTCTAACTCCCTATTACCTGTGGTTAAGCATCAGCAAGCTGCCTTTCTTGGTGTAGAGTTTGACAGCATGCCTCTCATGAGGTGACAGGAATCAGCTGAACTGGAATTCCAGCATACACCGACCTCTCAGTGCCAGCGAAATGCTCCTCTGAATAAACAAAGGCTTGATGTCACATATATAATAACATTCTCTTCTGGGTAAGTGTCAGCAAGCTGCCTGTCTTGGAGTAGGGTTGGACTGCATCCCTCGCTTAAGGTGACGGAACCAGCTGAGCTGGAATTCCGGCATGGCCCGATCTCTCAGCGCCAGTGAAATGCTCCTCTGAATAACAAAGGCTGGATGTCATATATATAATAACATCCTCCATGTTACCATGCTGAAACCTCATTCAAGCCGCTATTGTTTAGTCTAATGTGATAGCTCTGGCACTGTGAAGCCAAAAACAAAAAACAACATCTCGTGTGCTGAACTTAGCCCTTGTACAGAGTGTTCAAGGTGTTCTGATTTGAGGCCGGATGTACAAAGTTTTAATTTTGCGTTTTTTTGCGACTTGTAATTAGAGGCTAGCACAATGAAATGTACTAATGTGTCTCAGACACATTAGCGACTCCCACATGGGTCACAAGGGACCTGCCTCATCAATATTCATGAGGCAGGTCGCAATTTGTGACCCATTGGGAACGGCAATAACACAGGGATGGTGGCCTGCTGGGGACAGCAGACCACAATGTCTGTGTTTGCTTTTTAAATAAAGCAACTTTTTTTTCTCAAATGCAGCCCATTTTCCTTGAAGTAAAATGGAATGCATTTCAAAGAAAAAAAAGAAAAGTGAAAAAATGCTGGTGCCCCCATTCACAATGGGGAAGGACCCCTTCCCGTTTGCGAATGGCTTACCACCATCTTGAAGTTGGTGGTAACTGCGAATGTTTTGCGACCATATTCCCAGTTGCAAAACATTCCAACATACCAGTGAAACTCGCTATTAGGAAGGGATGCCCTTAACACGCCCCTTCCTAATAGCGACTTGCAAACCCTATTTTACGAGTCAGTAATAGGTTACCAAATCATTGGGTTGGTACATGCCAAAAAGCATTTTACTGGTCGCAAACGGCCCGATAGGCCGTTTGTGACCCGTAACATGCTTTGTACATCTGGTCCATAGTGCCTACGAGGTGGTATTGTAAGCAAACTGAGTTTGAGGAAAGTTATTCTGTGTGTGCACTCAAATTAATGTGTGCCAAATGTCATCGTGTTTAAGGGAAGAGAAGGCAACTTAAGAATGTGAGCATGTAAAGATGGCGTTTCTTACCCGGGCCTAATACCTCCACATGACAGTGAGTGTATCCTGTCGCTGGGCAGGTGTGTGTGCCTAGCCCTGTCTATGATAGGTTGACCAAATAAAAAGCCAGGTCTTCAGCTTCTTGCAGCATTCAAGAAGCGAGGAGGAGGGTCTCAAATGGAGTGGGAGACCGTTCCAACATTTAGGAGCGATGTAAGAAAATGCCCGACTTCCTGATCTGGTTCTGTGTATGAGCGGGATGTGTGTGAGTAGGAGTACTGTGTCTAGGTGGTTGGTGGAAGGAGATGCAACTGTTCAGGTAGGTGGGGCCTAAGTTGTGTAGTGCCTTGAATGTGTATGTGAGGAATTAATAGCCAATTTCTGGCATATCCAGGCTGTGCTAGATATATATTAGGAGTACTGTCCTTTTGGGGTCTGTTGTGTGATAGTACTTATTTTTAAAAATACATTAAAGCCATATAATATCTGTGTGTCTATACACATAGCAAACATGTATAGTATGTTCTGTCATTACCCAATTAATATAGAATACATCTTTAACAGACAAGAACACTTACAAACCCTAGAACACATTGCCCTTCCACTCCAATGTCCCCCCCAACACTTCATATCAATGCTTATCTCAATAAAGCCTCTCCAAATTTGCTGGTGGAGTTTTCTATTGCAAGAATCCCTTTTTAGGTTTTGCCTGCATAGCGCTTGCGCTGTGCTTGAGAAATCTATTGTTTTCAATATAAACTTAAAAGGGACTTACTCCTCTCTTTCCTGGCCTGTCATTGGTTCCTGTGCGTGCCACTTACCTTTCCTCCATTTCTATTGGCCGTAGCATATTTTCCTGCATTTACCAATGCTTGTACATCGTCTGCTTCTCTTATCAGTTTCCCGCCACCGAAAGACTGTTAACAACCGCTTTGGTGGAACTATATTTTCATAAAGGTTTGCCTTTTACTCTTGCAGCATAATATTTATATAACAATTTATCACCCAGAGAAATTAAGTGATTTGCATAGAATCACAGGATGTTGAGCGGCGCTGCTGAGACTCGAACTGCGATCCCCAGCTCTTGAGTTTACAGCTCTGGCCGCTGCGCCTCATCCTCTCCACTCTCGTGTTATCTGTCAGGGAGCTCTTACTTGCTCCTGGATGATGATTGATGAAAACAGCTCTTTATTCATTACTTAGGCGAAACCGATGCATTACCAATGCTTGTTATCTTCTATCGTCTGTCTTCAATCGAGTAGGTCCCATATCAAATATATAAGAAGCCAGTCACAGACCCATATGAATTTCTGCCCTTCTCCTAAATCACAATCTACAGCCTATGCTTATTTTCTACACCCTTCCTCTTAACCACTCATCTCATACTGTATCCCTCTGTTATCGGATCATTGCAAACCCTCTTTATTGATGTTTCATAATCTCCTAGTTCACCGAGGTCAGTGCAAAAGGTGGCCTGCCATCAGAGGGTCATTCAGTAATCTAATAATTTCAGCCCATGTCATGAGATCCTCTATTGCTTTATTGTCTTGCCGAGTATTTCTCCAGTGGCGACCCACTCCAGCCTATCGTTTTACCGTGTACCCACTTTTGGCGTTAGAACACTATTCCCCTTTTGCAATTAACATGCCCAACAGTAGAATTTGTTTTGTCATCTTCCCTGTATTCTTCTAGGACAGGTGCCCCAGTATATGGTTCTGGATTGTACATTGCACCACTCAGTCTGTATTGTGTGCAAGTTTGTCTATTACATCTGACCAGAAATTCTGTACCACTTGGCATCTCCAGGTAAGGTGTATGAGAACAACCCCTTACTCTCTACAACGGGGACATCTGGTGGATCTTAGTGAGTTTGGCATGGTTCAGGTCAATTATATTAGATAAGTTTAAAATAAGTATTACACGACACCTGCCTCACACTCATGCACCTTGACGCAGTCCACATGAGCCAGCAATTCAGGCACATCCTTTATGGGTTCCGGAGTAGCGCGCTACTCGCCAAAAAGAGCTTTAACACCCCATCAGGGGTAACAAGCGCTATATAAATGCAAACCTTTTTCACTCTTCTATCCCTCTGCTATCCTTCTGAATCCAAATAACTGACTAACATATCCACCACTCAAATTACTTTCATATTTCAATAAACTAATTCAACACTAATCCTTTATGGGTTCCGGAGTAGCGTGCTACTCACCGAAAAAGCACTTCGACGCCTCGTCAGGGATAGTAAGCGCTATATAAATGCAATTACGATAAAATACAATACATCCTGCCATCTGTCCTGAATGTTTAACCATGGCAGTGGTCTGTCTGATTAGAGAGATGTTGGACTTGGCCCTTTTTGCAGGGTCATCCCTGAACTTTTTACCTTCCTCCTAGTCTTTTTTCTGACCTGGTGTTGGTGGTTTTAGGACTCTGGGCACTTTAGCACTGCTGTCCAGTGTAAAGTGCGTGTGCTCTCTGTGGTAAACATGGTAAGATTGGTCTACACCTGTTTGGCGTATTTAATTTACCTGTCAGTCCCCAGTAATGTGGTATCTCATATACCCGGGGCCAGTAAATTAAATGCTACTGGTGGGCTTGCAGCGCTGCTTGTGCCACCCACCAAAGTAGCCTTTCAAACCTGTCTCAGGCCTCTGCCATTGCAGGGCCTGCACGCGCAGTGTTTCTGCCGTTGTGACGTGGCACCTAAAGGGTGTGCCACGTCTGTGATCCCCCTTTTAGTGCATGTCAGTCACCCCTAAGGTAGGCCCTAGCTAGCCCTATGGGCAGGGTGCATTGTAGGTAAAAGGTAGGACATGTACCTTAAGTGTGTGACATGTCCTGACATGTTTCTAACATTGGTTGTCAGCGGTGAGGATAGGACTTCCGTTTGCGCAATACCACAGCGACAACTGGTTGCACTACAAACTCTGCATTTAGATAATCACAGGTTTGGGGATTATTTCTCCTGATTATTTTTTCTCCTTAAAAGTTTTAATTTTTTTGAATTGTGTATTCCTGTTGCAGCTCTGACACCTAGGTCTCCAGTGTTGCACTTGTGTCTTAGTGCCTTGTCAAAAATGGAGTCTACCTTTAATGTAAGGGAGTTGCTTAAATACAGTATGTTGGAGTTGAGGGGGTTCTGTGAGGAGAGAGACATAGCAGTGGATGGGTGGGAAACCCAGCTAGACCTCCAGGAAACCCTACTCCAGTGGCAAGAGAAAATATGGGCATTGGAGGACCAGGAGAGGGAGTGTTGCCAGTCCCCATACCAAGAGGGTAGTGGGTCTGGGGGAGACCCTGAAGAGTGTGCGCAGGAGGAAGAAAATGACAGGGCAGCGACGCCAGTAGGTAGGGAGGATCCCATAGAGAGGGAGTCCTTTGCTGGGTCTAGTGCCAGGGGTAGTGCCCAATCCCCTTCATGGTCCCCAGAGGAGTTGGTGGACAGGCAGAAGGAGAGGGAGCATCAGCTGGCTTTAGAGACGCTCCAATTGGAGCATGCCAGGAGGCTAGCGCAGCTGGATGCAGGGCACAGAGAGGCCCAGAGAGCCTTAGAGGAGAAAAAGGCATTGTTGGCTCAGGAGTTGAGTCTCAGGGCAGTGGGCCTTGAAGAGAAAAAGCTAGAGACTGAAAGGGTCTTAGTGCAGGAGAGGATGGCGGAGGCAGAGAGGGCCTTCACCAGGGAGAAACTAGCTCTTGAGGATATGTCCCCTGAGTGCAGTTTTAGTTGTCTGGATTCACCAGTGAGGGTGGGGTCCAGTGGTGGCAGCAATATGGAGTCCAGTGCAGGAAGTCCCACTCCCAGATCCCAGAGTATGGTGCCTGGTTCCCAGGAAGAGGGGTACAGGTTGAGGTTCAGGGGCAGTAGAAAACTGTCTCACCAGTCTTGGGGGGAGCTTGTGGATGAATGTTGTGATGCACTGGAAGATTGGGTGATGGGTAGCACGGCAAATGATTTTGAAGGGCTGTTCAATCTGGTTGTCAGAGAGCACATGTTCAGTAATTGTTTTCCGGGGTTACGCCAATACCTGTTGGAGTGTGAGTTCTCTGATCCCAGGGAGCTTGCACGGGAGGCAGACCTCTGGGTGGTTGCCAGAGGGTCTGAAGAGGCATTGGGGAGTGACCCTAAGAGGAGTGGCTCAGGTATTTCCCAGTCCAGAGTGGTGGGAGAGGTTCAGAGTAGCCCAGCTAGGTCCCGGTGTAGTGGGAGGGGTGTAAGGACTCACGTCCTGTCTCCGCGGAGAAGGAGTGAGAATGGGATGCGTCCCAAGGTGCCCGAAACCCAGTCTCAGGGCCTGGAGGGTTCCTTCGGGGAACACCAGGTAGGGAGCCTAGGCTGTACTGGTAGGCCATCCGTTGAGGGGGATCTCCTCGTGTCAGGAGAACTTGGAGTGTCTGTAAGCAGACCTCCATCAGTTAGGGTGTCTGGTGGTGCCACTCCTAAGTGGAGGGTGCAGAAGTCCAGATGGGGGAGTGAGAGGGGGAGAGAGTCCCCAGTGGAAGAACCAGTGGGTCAGGGGCCAGCCATAAGGGCTGAGCCTCCTAGAAGTGACCATGGTGACACAACTTGTGTTTTGGGGGATCTCCGCACACTGTCAGATGGACAGGGGTCGGGAGATCAGAGCCAGGCAGACTGTCATGCAACACATGAGGTATGTGTTACCCTTGGGGAGGGCATGCGTGCTCCCCAGGAAGTCCTGGTGTGCCAGGCGGGTGCTCAGCCGCAGGGTTTAGTCCCTGGGTTGGGAGGCCAGGTTCAGGTTCTGCCTGACCTGGAGGGAAGGACATCTGTAAGCAGTGTCCTGACCGGTTTGTCTTCTAGGGGTACCACTCCAGGTGGGAGGGTGCAGAACTCTGGAAGGGGGTGCAGAGGGAGGGAGTCCTCGCCTCTGACCCCGGTTCAACTGCAGGGTTTAGTCCCTGGGTTGGGAGGCCAGGTTCAGGTTCTGCCTGACCTGGAGGGAAGGACATCTGTAACCAGTGTCCCTACCGTTTTGTGTTCTGGGGGTACCACTCCAGGTGGGAGGGTGCAGAACTCTGGAAGGGGGTGCAGAGGGAGGGAGTCCTCGCCTCTCACCCCGGTGCAACTGCACTGATGAGAGGTAGAGTGGAGAATGGATACTATGTACCAGGGGTTACTGCCCCCCACTGTGTGAGATGGCAAGGACCATAGACATCTGGGTGGCCTAGGGCCTGGTCCTGGCCGCGGACAACTAGGGAGTACCAGTGGGGTAGCTTAGTTGGTCCTGGGAGCTTTGACAGAGGGAACCACATGGGTTCAGAATGGCGTAGAACTGGAGTGTGCCCCTGCAGTTGCGGGCCCGCGCCTGTGTTCTATCGCCCCAAGCAGGGAAGCCCATCAAGGTAATGATTGGTCTACCCTGGCTTTTGGCTGGAAGGGGGTTGTGTTGGACTTGGCCCTTTTTGCAGGGTCATCCCTGAATTTTTTGCCTTCCTCCTAGTCTTTTTTCTGACCTGGTGTTGGTGGTTTTAGGACTCTGGGCACTTTAGCACTGCTGTCCAGTGTAAAGTGCGTGTGCTCTCTGTGGTAAACATGGTAAGATTGGTCTACACCTGTTTGGCGTATTTAATTTACCTGTCAGTCCCCAGTAATGTGGTATCTCATATACCCGGGGCCAGTAAATTAAATGCTAGGGTGGGCTTGCAGCGCTGCTTGTGCCACCCACCAAAGTAGCCTTTCAAACCTGTCTCAGGCCTCTGCCATTGCAGGGCCTGCGCGCGCAGTGTTACTGCCGCTGTGACGTGGCACCTAAAGGGTGTGCCACGTCTGTGATCCCCCTTTTAGTGCATGTCAGTCACCCCTAAGGTAGGCCCTAGCTAGCCCTATGGGCAGGGTGCATTGTAGGTAAAAGGTAGGACATGTACCTTAAGTGTGTGACATGTCCTGGTAGTGACAAACAGCCATTTTGGTTTCTCACTGCTCTGAGGCTGCCCTCTCATAGGAATGCATTGGGGATTCCCTGATAAGTGTTTCAGTGGTAATTCCTGATATGAAAGGAGAAGCATGGTCAAGTTTGATATGTTTGGAATAGTGATAATAAATGCTGCACAATGGTGTGCGCAGATTTATTATCACTATTTTAGAAATGCCACTTTTAGAAGTTGGCATTTCTGTGTGCTATGCGTCTCTGCCTGCCTAATGTGTATTGCATGTCTGGCTCTGGAGTGACAGGGGCTGGTGAGGTGTGTGGCTCCAGGGAGGGCAGGGTGAGTCAGCGCTAGGCTGAATAGGAGAGCGGCATTTGGAGTAGTGGGAGGAGTAGTCCCCTGACCCGGAATAGGTTTGTGCCTGCCTGGGTGAATGCTGGCTCTGCCCCCCTGTGGTGTGTCTGATGACCGAGCCCCCACCTGACAAAGGGGAGTAGAAGCACTGTACACAAGGTGCTCCAGTACCCCCCAGAACCAGTTGAGACTGGTTCTCCAAGCCCTGTGCCAGGGCAGAACAAAGGGAATTGCAGTATAAATATTGGGGCTGTGACCCCATGAATGGTGTGCTGTTTTGGGTGCTTGAACTGCTGGGCCCCAGGAGGAACCGCCACGAGGGACTGCCCCTCCGCTAGGGGGCCCTGTGAGCTGGCCTGCCTGGGCCCAGCTTTGCTTTCTGGACTCTAGCGCCTCGTGAGCGCTATATCTTTATTGCTGGAGCCCCAGAGAGGGGGACTCCAACCCTTGCCAGAGGACGAGAAGGGCGTGTGAGCCCTGCAGCGCTGTGCTGCTTAATCTTCTGGGGGAATCCCGGCGTGGGGATGCCCCCGTGCTGCTGGGAGAAGAAGCAGGAGCCTACCCCGCATTCCGTGCCGTTGGAGCGGGAGCCCACCCCGCATTGCTGATGCATGGGAGCCTACCCCGCGTTGTATTGCCTCCCGGAGTGAAACCGCTGACCGAGATCGGCGAAAACGGAAGTCAGGCAGAGTAGCCTGACTGTGGGCGGGGTCCGTTGCCGTGGAAGCGGACGTGCCCGCAATCGGAAGCAGGCTGAGGTGCAGCCTTGTTGTGGGTGGGGCTCCCGTACTCACGAGGAGAGCCCCACGGAGGTTCCCTGCCTCCGTGTGCGTCAAAAAAGAAGAGGGTGCCCGAGTCGAACCGGCCCCGCAGGGCGGGATCGGAGCAACACCGGTGACTACAGGTCCCCGATTGCAGCGGATGGCTGCTCCCTACCTGCCACAGCCCCCAAGCAAGCGGTGAGTGGGGCTCGTTGGGCACTCTGTTGGGGCCGCCTAAAGGGATCGTAGGAGTCTACGAAGACGCCTCGGTGAGTGGGGCTACGCTTGCGCATTTCTGGTGCCGATCGAAGGCACCAGGAGGAGCCCGGAGAAGGGGGCTCACAAGGCACAGTTAGTGCCAGTGCTTGTTTCCACAGCTGCCCCGCTGGACAGCGGGCAGCTGCAACGTGGGGGAAATTTTGTTGTTAGAGTCCGCTCGAGGGGCGCTACGGTGCCAAGGTCTTCCCCAGCTGCACTGCAGGAGCGTGGGCAGCTGCAATGACGGGGCATTTCTTTTGGTTCTTGAGGAAGAGGGGGGTGAGATGCACCCCCGCGCCCCATTGCATCCTGCACATTGTTTTCGCTGCCGAGGCAGCCGGAGAGCCAGTTGGAAGGCCCCAGCTAGAGCCCTGACTTTTGGGACAGAGGGCATTTGGGCCCCAAGGAAGGCCAGTTGGCCTGGTGTCCTCTTTATGGTATTGGTAGGGCGCAAGGCCCTACAAGGATGCATAATGTGTCTATGCATAATGAAATTGCATAATGTGTTTATGCCCAGTGTTTATGTCCAGTGTTTATGCATAATGTGTTTATGCCTAATGTGATGCAGACATAATGCGTTTATGTTGCTTATAATAATGCTGAGGTCATTATTTCACCAGTAGTTACTGGATGTGTTATTACTTGTGCTTTCTGATGGTTCTGACCGTGGCCCGATTGGCCCGGTCATATATATAATCCCCTGTGAATTTCTACCTGGTGCCAGTTGGCACATTGTACATTGTGTGATTATGATTCTAATGTGTTTTGGATAATACAAAGGCTATTTTTTATATATCCTTGCGTGGAGTTTCTTTTGTAGTGTGCCTAGTGTGTTGCTGCTGTGTGTGTGTGTTGCGCAAACGCTTTACACATTGCCTCTGGGATAAGCCTGACTGCTCGGGCCAAGCTACCAAGGGGGCGGAGCAGGGGTTATCTTCAGCGTGTAACTCCCTTGCCCTGACTAGAGTGGTGGTTTCTGCCTGGCTTAGGCGCAAGCCCTAGCCAACCAGAAATCCCATTTCTAACAAGAGATCTATACAAGAACCTTATTAATTTTCTACGGTTTGATAAAGCATAAAATGTGAACATGATTTGAGCAGGATCAGGGGCCTCTTGGAAAGTAGGACAGATTTGTGTCAGCAAAACTCACAAATCTATTCTCAAGATACATATCTGCCAATGTCTGACACCCACCATGCCTCGACACTTCACCCACATACTCTGGGAGATCTGTGCAAAGGGATAGATACTCCAAATATTCGTTACTGATGCATATAGGGCACTTTCCAAAACCATTTTTATATCACTATCACACACACCTCAAACCAGTCATGTAACAAATGGCACATGAAATGGAACCATTCCCCCCCGGTCCCTCATCACTAGAATTTCTTGTCTACATTTCCCATGCGTGCCATTGAGTAGCCTCTTTTCCCAGTTGTTCTGTTCCTCTGCCAGTTCACTGCATGTTGTAAATGCGTCACCATGTAATTGAGTTGCATGTCAGGGACCTCCAGTCCACCCTTAGCCCAATCTGTTTTCAATGTAGTCAATGGGACTCTACTACGTCTCCCTGCCCAAATGAGCTCAACAGGTAATGTATCCTGTTCTACAAATAGTTTGTGTGGCATTTCTGCCATTGTACCCTGAAAAACATATATACACTTTGGCAAAAAGAGAATTTAAGCCACCTCTACTCTGCCCATCACAGACAGCTATGACACACGCTTGATGGAGGCTAGCAGCCCCATTATCACTCAACCCATATTTAGCTCATAGTTCTCTGTCGGGAAACGTCCATTACAACGCAGGCATTACATCGCAATGCCTTTACGATGCAACTTTTACAACGCAAGTGCCTTTATATCGCATGCCATTATAAAGCATGCCATTACAACGCATGTCATTACAACGCATGCCATTACAACGCATGCCATCACAATGCATTATAAGGTTAGTAATGGAGAATTTTAAGTTTTAGGGTGGGTATGTGTTTTGGGGTAGTTGGGAATAGTAATTTTTACCCCTACGCTATTCAACACTTTCCCTACTGTTGCACTCACTGGAGTGGGAATAGTAATTTTTACCCCTACGCTATCCAACACTTTCCCTACTGTTGCACTCACTGGAGTGGGAATAGTAATTTTTACCCCTACGCTATCCAACACTTTCCCTACTGTTGCACTCACTGGAGGGGGAATAGTAATTTTTACCTCTACGCTATCCAACACTTTCCCTACTGTTGCGCTCACTGGAGTGGAAATAGTAATTTTTACCCCTACGCTATCCAACACATTTCCTACTGTTGCACTCACTGGAGTGGGAATAGTAATTTTTACCCCTACGCTATCCAACACTTTCCCTACTGTTGCACTCACTGGATGGGGAATAGTAATTTTTACCCCTACGCTATCCAACACTTACCCTACTGTTGCACTAAAAGTATTATGCATTGTAATGGTATGCGTTGTTGTAATGGAATGCATTGTAATGGGAGTTTTAAAAAACGCATTGTAATGGTATGCGTTGTAAAATCATGCAATGTAATGGTAGTTGCGTTGTAAAAACTGCGATGTAACAGCATGCGTTGCAATTGTTTGCGTTGTAACGTCATATATTCTTTTCTGTCTCATCATGACCAACTAGTATCCCCAAATATCAGAAATTTTTGTGACCCACTCAATACCCACCACTGGAAGTTGCGTGTCTCTAGATGTTAATGTTCACCTAGCATAAACAACTTTGATTTTTTTGTGGTTGATGCACAGTCCCAACACCTCCCCAAATTCTTCTAGGGTGTGCAGCAAAATAGGAAGCAAGTAGGTCAGCTGTCGGACATAAACCTTGGTGACATCACCATACATGGACACCACATGCATGCCCCCCCCCACAATTCCCCACAGTTTAATCACATTTCTAAGTCTGCAAGCCAGAGGCTCTATGGCCAGGGCGAACAATAAATGGGGGAGCTGGCCACCCTGTCTAGTCCGCCGCTCAAGCTCAAACCGCATTGAGAGTACCTGTCCAGAGCATACTCTCAGCAACGGATTAGTATACAGCAACTTAACTCATCTGACATAATTTTCCCCCAGTACCGCCTGAGGAAGCACCTCCCACAGATATTCCTAATGTGTTCAAGGCCAAGTCAATATCTAACAGGACCAATGCATACTCATAGCTTTCCAGCTGTGGTGCATGCATAACTTGGGACAGTCTATGTAGGTTACAGATTGTACTCCTTCGTGGAATAAATCTGCACTGGTCTTCGTGCACCAACTCAGGTATTACTTATATCAACATGTTTGCCGACACCTTACTAAGTACCTTCCCCATGACATTTAACAAGGGCAGGGGAGAGTACACAGCCAATCGAGGTGCATCTCTGTCTCGATTGGTAATTAGCACTATTAGCACCTCAGGTTTATTCCTTGATTGTAGTTACCCTTGAATTAGAGATACATCTACCACTAGATGCTCGATATTGCCCACTGCTTAGACTCAGCCTATAGCTGTCTTAGGGTTCACCTCCAAAATTCCATGCCTCATCGAACAGTAAGCACTTCACAACATTGTATCTGAGCAAGAGCTGCACACAGAGGCAGTAGGTAACACACACACTCAGTACATGAGACAAGTATTCTCCCCCTGTCAGAACAGAGACACACAATGGAAATGGCACAGGAAAAACACTCATTGCCCCCCCCTAACTAAAAAATTCACCAAACAAGAATCTAAGACAGAAGTAGCAAATGCAAAATGCAGACAGATGTCTCTCAGTCAAAAAAGATAGAAATGCAAGAAAAGCAGACTAAAAACACTGCACTAGTTCATGGCACCTCATTGCTCTTGAATCTGCATATACTATCTCGACTCCACACTCCTCACCCACAAATTGCACATCACTACTTCACAACACCTCATCCATTCAGGCACATCACAACATCGTGACTCCCCACTCACCAAGAGCACTGCACCAACAATCCTTTTCTACTCAGGGCACCCCATTTTTAACTTCATCACCCATACAACGTAAGTACCTCCTAGACACAAAAGCTCAGTGAAGAACACCAGAATTAAAGTTGGCCAGGAAACGCAGTAGGCTCCATGTGTTAAAATAATTCCACACAGTGCAAAAACTATGGGAATCCATCATGCAAAAATGAGGCACACACTTCCTCGACATATGCATGGAGTGTTTTTGTGATGTAATTGAAGCTAAACCCACATTGTCTATACAATTCCTCTTGAGGCACTCCACTGGGTAGCCACACACGCAGATACACCTTCAACGCACACCCTTTATTTCTTCTGTTCTTTAAAATGGGGTTCCACTCACTCTCCACAACCAAACCAGTAATTTTCTAATCGCAGTGGAATATCAAGAATCATGAACTAGCAGCATACCTCAACACCAGAGTCACTAGAGGGCATAATGCAAGCCCTCAAAGCCCCTGAGGTGCAGGGTTGGTGGCCCAGTCTACCAGCCTTGGAGGAGACCCCATCATCTTGACTGCACTGTGTGCAAACATGACATTTTACATGCTTTCCTTTCTTCCGCATGCTCTTTCCAAGGGTGCCCTGCTGACCCAGGACTGAACAGAAATAAAGTAGCAAACCACTACTTTCTATTTTAGGCAGAGCTTATGTGTGCAACTTGGAGACCCAGATGAGACTCAACCAGGGCATCCACTGGTTAACGGTTTGCAAACATTTTCCTCAGAGCAGGTCAGGATATAAAAAGAACATGTAATGTTCTTTTAGATTTGACCCCACTGATAATTGCACGGAAGGAGACCTTTCCATCTGGTGAATTTCCTTTTTCTCCCTGTAGCAGTATGTCAGAATATTTGGTATTAAATGGTTGAGTCGGGTGGGTATGAAATCTCTTTAAATGGAACTAAGACCAATAATTAGTATATTGCTTTGTGTTGTTAATGCTACATTTTCTAATCCTTTGCAGTTTGAAAGGTGGAAGGGTAGGGATTGGGCTTGGCTAAAAGGACATTAGTGAAGGTCGTGGTGACATGTTATGTTTTGCAGATCAGGCCTCATGTGCTGCCTTAATATGCCAGAGAAATACAAAAACCAGCAAGTACCACAAACCAACAGTTGTGAAGATTCGTTGTTAGGAAAAGCTGCAGATTTACAGCCTCCAGGTTTTCAGACACGTGCAGGAGCAGCTGCAAACTCACCTTTGCCTGAGCTGGGTTGAATAGCATTGACAGACATGCTTGCATTGGTCCTAGACAGACATGGCAGAAGAGGGGGCTCTGTATCATTATTTATATACATTGACAGAGCAGCTTGCAAGCACCCTGTTTAAGGAAGGCTGAAAATGCTGCAGGTCAGGAATGAGGGACATTGTCATTTCTACATGTAAGGGATTTGGTGAATAGATGCGCAAAACTCTGGTCACAAAATACTGCTTGGAAATTGGGACCAGCATTTTTAAGACCAGTGTAGAATTTTGTGAACCGACCTATGTACTAATAGGTCTGTTCACAAATTTCTGAATTATAGTGGGTCACAGTGTGACCTACCTCATCAATATTCATGAGGTTGTTCACAAATTACAACTCATTATGATTGGTACCCATCACAGAGATGATGGCCTATTAGGAGCAGAATATCGCTATGCCTGTGAGAACCTCTTAAATATTTTTTCTAATGCAGCATGTTTTCCTTAAAGCATATTGGGCTGAGTTAAAAAAAGTGAACTTTTAAAAGTCCACTTCCTAACAAACTCACGTTTTTACATTGTGAATGGCTTATCACCACATATTGACAGTTGTTAAAATGTAAATAATTTTTTACTAGATTTCAGATGCAAAACATTGAGATATACCATAACAAATCACTATTTGGAAGGGAAGCCGCAAACATACCCCATCCAAATATAGATTTGTTATCCCCTTCTAAACCCATTCTGCGATTTGGTAACACTTAAAGGTCACGACTATTTTATTTAGCCAATTGCAGACTTTGCAACTGCTAAATGGCTTTGTATATCTGACCCATTTCCCTCATTTGTAAACCTTAGGTTACGAACAAGGGGAAAATAACACTGGCTTGAAAGGAAATCAGTGCTAGTGATTTTCATGTTATGTTGTTATGTTATGTTATTGAGAATTTGTAGAGCGCACGTTCACCAACAGGTCTCTTGGCAATAATGATGCAAAGAAAGATATTATGACATGAGCAAAAGTGAAACTTACTCCAACCCTGAAATCCCTCCATTAGGTCCAAAAAAGCAAGAGTAGCCTTCAAAACTCTCTGCCTGGTGGATATGGCACTCCATGGGAGATCATTGAACGTTCTCACAAACCTGTTTGGGCCAGATTACAATGAATCGATCAGCAAGCAAATTGTGTACCAACTTCTTGCAATGGTGGCCGCCCGCTGGGGTCAGCAGACCACCATGACTGTGATCGCTTTTAAATATAGTATTTATTTTTGTAAATGTAGTTCAGTTTTTTTAAAGGAAATAGTTCGGCATTTAGGAAAAAGCTTTACTTTTGAAAAAAGTTTATTTAAGAATTGGCAGTGGTCTCATGGACCACTACCCACTCACCAAGAGGACACCTTCTCCTTTGCAAATGGATTGTCACCTCCTTTAAAGAGCCAGTAACCTATCAGTGGTTTGTGATTAGAATACAGTCGCTAGCAATTGGTACATAGTATTCCAAATTGCAGTTTGGAAGGAATGCCGCAAACACTCCCCTTTCAAATTGAGATTCATTATGCACTTCTAAACCCGATTTGTGATTCAGTAAGCACTTAATCACAAAATGGGTTTAGTACATGTAAAAATGTAAAGCCTGTCATTTAGTGAATCATAGGCTCGGTGACCGATAGTTGATTTTGGTCAACTATCACTTGGTCTGGGACAGGAGAGCAATGGTGCTGACAATTGAGGGCTCACATGCATTGACACACTTGCTCACAAGGGCACCAGTTCTTAAAAAAACAGAATGTAATGTGGCAGATTATGATTGAGGTGCTTTGGAAGAGCTGTTTGTAGGGGTCCAGATTTTGGAACAGTAGGTTAATGGTGCTGCAAGTTATGGTTGACATACATTGGTAGATCTGCTCATAATGGCACTTATTTTTGATAAGATGGGTGATGGTGCTGCAGGTCAGGATTGAGGAACATTGTCAGAGTTGATCATGCCTTCGATTCTGTAAAAGCAGTGGTGCTGCAGATCAGGACTGAGGTGCATTGGTAGAGCTTCATGTGAAGGTTGAAATATTGCAGCAGTGGTTTTGGTGCCAACTGGGACCATGTATTGCAATCATTGACTTTTTATGTTACTTGTTGCATTCAAGAATGTGTACCTCTAATCTAAATCAGTAGACTAATCCATCTGAAAACAATATCCATAAAAGCACATAACTGGAATAGTTTGTCCCTACTGGCATGTACAATCTGAAAATGCTCCCAAGGCTGCAGGTCGGGTTTGGGATGTGTTAGCTTAATTGCTTCGCAGGGCAGGGATATTATTAATGATCATGTAAGCCCCTGTGTTGTGTGTGATCATGAGGAGGTGTGTAAGCTCAATGTTTGTATGTTCATGAAGGGCATGTGTGCCTATAGATGCATTTGCTACTAGCCTTAGCATCTGGCAGCATGTGCCGTATTTTAGATGGAGAGCTCTCTCCTGAAAGATAAGACGTGTAACTTCCTGTGATAACATCAGACAGGTAAAGGTCTAATGATGCTATTTCCAGTGCTGTACTATGCTTATTAGGAATTTTGAAGCCTGAAAAATTCTACTCTTTGGTCACAGATTCTTGGCATGTATCCTGTCCTATGGAGATGAATCCTTCTAGAGAATGCTGCAATTATAGAACTGACTATCAGAAAATGAAAGAAGGGTCTCAGAAACTGGTCACCGTTGGTGAGGGCAGAAAAAGTATCCCACCACACCTACGGGACTAGAAATAATCTCTATAGGAACCGGAGGAAGAAAGTAATAATTCAGATTATGAGAGTGTGGAACATCTAAAGAGAAAAGCTGAACAATTAATGGGTGGTGATGGAGAGCAGAGATGGGACACAGTGCAAAAAAGCGCTAATGATGAGCAAGGGGTAATAAAGTGGGCACCCACCAAGTCTTCCTTTGTCAATGGCTGTCACAGTTGTGCCTTGATTGTGGAGCTACATTTTGTTACAGGTGTGAAGAAGAAGATAGCAGCAGTTTTATCAGTTTAGTGATTGAGGCTTGCCCAATTGCTGCTGCCTGTGCTGTACTGCTTTAATGTAATGAAGGAGTGCACACCTCATGGCCAGCTGTACTAGTGTTATGTGAAGACGGCTTGCACATCTAGTGAAAAATTGCACAGTGAGCTAGTGTTGGCATTGCAGTCTGTTTGCAAATATATTATGTCAAAGGACAGACCACAATGTCCATGATGCACTGGGAGTTTTCTCTTCATATGTCTGGGATAATTTGATTTTTTGTCTGGCCATAGCTGCCATGATTCTCATGGTGGACCTCAACAGTACAGATGCCAGGTAATGCTATTCTCTGCAATGTCAAATCCACCCCAAGGATTTCCCCAATCATGCGGCCAGAAGCTGCTACTCCATCAGACACATAATGCTGTCCTGGTACCTAAGTGAGTTGTGGAACCAAGGTGGCTGACTGAAGCCGTCTTTGAGATGAGGGTCATGTAGAGTCAAACTATAAACTCCGAGGGCCTCATTTACTTATTTTTGGTGTAGTGCAGCTCCGCAAGCCTTTCTGCTGCACTGCCCTACGTCAAAAGAAAAGGGCAGGAATGCACCATATCTATGAGATATGGCGCATTCCTGACCTCATTTACTGCCCTGCCACACAAATGGCTGCCTAGCACCAATGTAGGTACCCTTGCACCATGGTGCCTGCATTGAAATCAGGTTGTTTTTGTGCAGGAAGGGACACCTTCCTAAACAAAAACAACCGTTACGCCTCCCCTGGGGAGGCGTAGGCCTTTGATGCAGTCCAAGTTTACAGCATGTTGTAAACCTAGAAATGTGTCAAAAGCCATGGGTGTTACGTGGGAACACCCACTGTAACGTCCATGGCACGCTTCCCTATCGTAGTGTGAGGCAACGCAGTGACTTACACTGCATTGCCTCACACCATATCTACGAGGCCTTGAAAAGCCTTCAGGGTGGATATATGTGGCCTCATAGATATGGCTCTGCAGTGTGCGCTGCCGGAGCATCATTAACAGTGATGTTCCGGCAGTGCATGGGACTTGTAAATGAGCCCACAAATTTTTAAATTAAAATAACCTGGGTTTCATTACAGAACATCTTGAACTTACATGGTTATAGGTGTTCTCTTTAACGTTAATGTTATCACTGTACCAAAGAAGAAAAGTACTTCTAAAGGGCAGGTGGCAGCTGACAGCTTGTGGGTAATGTTTTGTTAAACCACTGATTAATGGCACCTACCAACGTGTCTGTAACGCCCTGCTTTCATTTCTGCAGCCATATTTAAATGGACCCTGCCCAGCGGACCAGTGATGATGCTCTATGGAGGATTTGAGTCTGGGTGGAAGGCACTTCAAGAAATTCACACAACAGCACTGTGGATGCAGTGACAAGATGACTTCCTACTTTTGCTTCTCTGTCTGATCAGAAAGTCACTGATGGAGCAGCAGAAGCTTCCTCCAGTGACGTAGCGAAACATTATGAGGTCTATTTTCAGAATTTGGAGTGGGGCCCCTAAGTCTCCAATATAACACAGATAGTCATATCCTTGGGTTGAAAGGGGCCCCAGAAAGGTAGAGCTCCTCCTGTGCTGAAGGGACTCCACTGGCTTGCATTAAGCCCCTGGCTTCCCCCTTCCTTTCATGTGTTTTTTACGTATGTCAACAAATGAAGTAGCCACTCATACGTTTCTACACAGGCACTAGTCTGATGCATGAGTGTATCCTATCTTATTATTCTTTATTCCAGTTACAAGCAAGTTGTAATCAAACCATGCTTCACCTGGCACCAAACATTTCCCATGCAGCCACTGTCTGGAACCATCACCATCCTGCATTCCACATCACATAAAACATTACACATGGCTCAACATCATCTACTGAGCAGAGAGCACTGGGTACAACAAGGACTCCACTTACTCGTTTGAAAGTCCATTGTTTACATTTATATGATATGTCTAGGTTAAAGCTCATTGGTTATCATCTACTAACAGACGAGACATGTCTGGTGAACGATGCAGCAACACGAGGTGGGCTTCCAAGGGGAGTGGGTCAAAGGAGGCGACATTGATTAAGGAAGTAAATGTCAATGAAAATGTACAGATGGTTCCTACCAAAAGTAGTACATTGCGCCTTGGGGGTCTAGAAATATCGACTGGGGGCAGGGGCGCTGTAGTGAACAAAAAGAGAATCTTGTGTAATCTGTTTAAACTTTTTTAGCACATCGTGGGCCTGATTAAAAAACTGCACTTTGTAGTACGTTTTGCAGTGCTACGAAACATACTACAAAGTGTAAATTTGCATGTACTTATGTATGCAGAGTTGTCCACCCCAACTACTGAGTCTCTGCACATGTAAGTATAGATTTTAATAGTAAATGTGAGAGGGACACAGGGGAGTGGGTGAGAAAAGGGGCAGACTTGCTACTAATGGGTATGGGAATTAGGGAGGAGTAAGAGGGATTTAGATAGGGTCACCCACACAAGAGTATGCTAATTGTGTTTTTCAGGTGTTGGAGACATGTAACTTACAATTTTGTAGTAACTTTACACTCAGAGTTCAAGAATACCGAAAGTAGTAAACTTACTAAAGTCTAAACTTACTCAAAAGTGTAACTTACCTTTGTGAACCAGGCCCCATGTCCAAGTGAAAAATAAACATTTTTGAGGTGCAGAATCATAAGTCCAGCCAGAAATGTGCTTGAGCACCAAAAATTTGAGGGGAAAAAGCAATAGCATTGGAAAGCCTGACAACTGAGAAATGATAGTATAGAAATTCGGAAAAATGCTGAAATGAATAGGAGACAAATACTCTACAGGAAAATTATGTTTGATTAACCGATATGTGTTTGACCAAATCCCAAGTGCTGTATTCAGTTTAAGCTAGGCACAATTGTTATTATGTTGGCATAAACTTGAGCAATTTTGCGAATTTCATGTTACACTTGTTACCTGATACTCCGGAAATTATGCCATTATGCCACAAGACGTATTTGTGCCAAAGTCACATTCTGCCTAGGCAGTGCTTAATTTGTAAAAAAATGAGTGCCAGGACCATTGTCAGGAGGCCGCTGCAGTTTGCTCTACCTGTTGCTCCTGCCAGCACTGCCAATGACAGTACCAACATAACTGCGAACCATCGTACTCCCACAAGTGTGACAATTCAGACTATTTCATGCCCCTAAAGCTATAAGAATGGCTTGGGTGGCAAGTATTAGTCGTTTTTAATGTATATTGAATTAATAAACAACTGTTGTTGTGCTCCTCTCTAAATTAGACAGACAACACCACCATGTGGCAGTGCTGACAATTAAGTGCCGGTGCTGAGCACCAGAAACCACCGGCTCAAATTAAGCACTGTGCCTAGAACAAAAAAACACATCTAGACTGGAGCCTTGTGCCTGGTTATGGTGTGGCAGATGAATCAGATTGAATATGGAGAGAATGAACAATGTTAAAGAAGCAAATGTGCCTTGGAGTAAATTCCTGGGTTCCACATATGGAAAAATATGCTTATTTATCACAGGCGGAGTTTTTTTTATCTTCGAAATGTATCGCATACAAACACAATTCTTTTTGTATTTGTTATCTGCAGTAGGTTTTTATCAATACTCCAGTGTGAGCCATAGTCACCACCACCTTTACCACTATCATCACTCCCTCCATCACCATTACCACTAACGCCACAACTTCCATTACTGTTGACCCCATTGCCACAACACAGTTACCACCACCACTTCCATTAACACCACCACCATTACAACTACCATTTCTATAACCACCAACACTATTACCACTACCACCACAATTACCTCCATCACTACCATGATCTTTATCACCATCACCATTATCAACACCACCATTAACATTACACCCACCACCATTACCATTATCACAGCATTTCATGTTTTTATGCATTACCACATGAAAGCCAGAAAAATTACCTTTGCAAATGCTTGTTAGCTTTCTTATTCAGAGTGAAACGGGGTCAAACAGCCAAGACTTACAACTTGGACCTTAATGAAGAGGCAGAGCAGTTAGATCAGGTGGTAAATACATCACTTACAATATAGATTGTCCAAACAGTCCAATTATTTTTTATAAAAAGGAATACAACTTTTATTAGTATGAAAAAACATGCTCAGTAACTATAAGAATTCTATGGCACCTATTTTAGTTTGTGTTATCCCATTAAATACGTTTATATTACTTTCCATGCTCACAAGGGGAGTAAATACACCTGATATGTCAATGTGGCAGTCACACCTGAATTCTACCTAGCATTTAGTCATCACAAAGTCTGCTTCTCTAGAGCTATGCTGCGTTCCTATCCTACAGTACTGGAGTCTCTTTGGAGTGTTAACCCCTTCGCTGCTAGGCCTTTTCCCCCTGTGCTAAGCCTTTTTTTGGCTATTTGGGATAGTTCGCACTTAGGCCCCTGTAACTTTTTGACCACATAAGGTATGCACGCCAAATTTGCGTCCTTTTCTTCCAACATCATGGGGATTCTAAAGGTACCCAGGGTTTGTGGATTCCCCTGGAGGGGACCCAGAAATTAGCCAAAATACAGCTACATTTTTTTTTTTTTGAAAAATGGGAAAAAAGTGCTGCAAATGAAAGCGTCTGGGTTTTTCCCTGCAAATGGTATCAAAAAAGGGTTTGTGGGGCTGAAATCACCATTTTCCCAGCTTTTAGGGAATGACAGACTTTTGTCAGAAAACCAACATTTTTTACACAGTTTTGGCCTTTTTCTGGGACATAGCCTATTTTTGCTAATTTTTGTGCTTTCAACCTCCTTCCAGTTAATGGTAGAAATTGGTATGAAAGCAATAATGGATCCTGGAAAGCTGTACATTTTGGAAAAGTAGACAAAAGTCTGAATTCAGCAAGGGGTCATTTGTGTAGATCCATCAAGGTTTCTTTATAGAAACTAACAGTTAAATATAGGACAAATTGAAAATTAGTTGAAAAAAACAGACTTTTGTTGCAACGTTTTCACCTGTAAATTCTTCTAATTATGACAGCTCTTTGAAAGCAATATAGCGTTACATCCGCTGGCCCTTACTGGTTGTGGGGATATATAGGACTTGTAGGTTCACCAAGAACCCGACGAACCCAGAGCCAAAAACTGAGCAGCAACTTGCAATGCTTTTTATTATGTACCGGGTATATAGCAATTATTCTGGGAAAATGTATACATGGAAAAATCGGTATGAAAGACACCTATGTATTTCTGAAATGGGAACAAAATATAGAGTTTAGAAACAGTAGATATTTGCACATTTCCGAAATTGGGAATACTCATACTAGCATGAGAATTATCGGTAATTTTTCAAAATGACTTCTTTTTACACATTGTCTTTCATTTGGAAGGCAGAAATGCATCAAAAGTCAATAGGTAATAACAGTTGCTTTACAAATCTGAATTACCCTAAGTCTCCCGATAAAAATGGTACCTCACTTGTGTGGGTAGGCATAGTGCCCACAACAGGAAACGGCTCAAAACGCAACGTGAACACACCACATTTTCACAATGAAAAATTACCCTTTTTTGCAAAGTGTCTAGCTGTAGTTTTTGAACCCTAGCTCTGCCGGCACCTAGGGAAACCTAGCAAACCTATACATTTTTGAAAACGATACACCCAGGGGAATCCAGGATGGGGTGACTTGACTGGCTCTCACCAGGTTCTGTTACCCAGAATCCCTTGCAAACCTAAACAATTGTCAAAAAAAACAAAATTTCCTCACATTTCTGTGGTGGAAAGTTCTGCAATCTGCGTGGATCCACAAATTTCCACCCACCCCGCGTTCTCCAAAGTCTTCCGAGAAAAATGGTACCTCACTTGTGTGGGTAGGCCTAGTGCCCGTGACAGGAAACGGCACAAAAACGCAACGTGGACACACCACAATTTCACAGTGAAAAATGACCCTTTTTTGGCAAAGTGCCTAGCTGTAGTTTTTGAACCCTAGCTCTGCCGGCACCTAGGGAAACCTAGCAAACCTATACAATTTTGATAGCTAGACACCCAGGGGAATCCAGGGTGGGGTGACTTGACTGCCTCTCACCAGGTTCTGTTACCCAGAATCCCTTGCAAACCTAAGAAATTGTCAAAAAAAACACATTTTCCTCACATTTCTGTGGTGGAAAGTTCTGGAATCTGCGTGGATCCACAAATTTCCACCCACCCCACGTCCCCCAAAGTCTTCCGAGAAAAATGGTACCTCACTTGTGTGGGTAGGTCTAGTGCCTGCGGCAGGAAACGGTGCAAAACGCAACGTGGACACACCACAATTTCACAGTGAAAAATGACCCTTTTTTGGCAAAGTTCCTAGCTGTAGTTTTTGAACCCTAGCTCTGCCGGCACCTAGGGAAACCTAGCAAACCCATACATTTTTAAAAACTAGACACCCAGGGAATCCAGTATGGGGTGACTTGACTGGCTCTCACCAGGTTCTGTTACCCAGAATCCCTTGCAAACCTAAACAATTGTCAAAAAAAACACATTTTCCTCACATTTCTGTGGTGGAAAGTTCTGGAATCTGCGTGGATCCACAAATTCCCACCCACCCCGTGTTCCCCAAAGTCTTCCGAGATAAATGGTACCTCACTTGCGTGGGTGGGTCAAGGACCCGCGACAGGCAAGGGCCCAAAACCTATTGAGGCGACATCAAAATTACCTATCACAAACCAACCTGGTTTTGCAAGGGGGGTCCCATGAGTTTTTGGCCCGGGGCTCGGCGGCCATCTAGGGAAACCTACCAAACCCACACATTTCTGGACACTAGACACCCGGGGGAGTCCAGCGAGGTATGGCTTGCATGGGTCCCCCAACATTCTCCTACCCAGAATCCCCTGCAAACCGCAACTTTCACTGAAAAAATCACTTTTTTCTCAAATTTCTGTGTGGGAAAGTTCTGGAATCTGCGTGGATCCACAAATTTCCTCCCACCCAGTGTTCCCCAGGTCTCCCGATAAAAATGGTACCTCACTCGCGTGGGTGGGTCAAGGACCGCGACAGGCAAGGACCCAAAACCTATTGAGGCAACATCAAAATTACCTATCACAAACCAACCTGGTTTTGCAAGGGGGGTCACCTGGGTTTTTGGCCCCGGGCTCGGCGGTTATCTTGGGAAACTACCAAACCCACACATTTCTGAAAACTAGACACCCTGGGGAGTCCAATGACGTATGGCTTGCGTGGATCCCCTAACGTTTTCCTACCCAGAATCCCCTGCAAACCTCAAATTTAGCTGAAAAAATCACTTTTTTCTCAAATTTCTGTGTGGGAAAGTTCTTGAATCTGCGTGGATCCACAAATTTCCTAGCACCCAGCGTTCCCCCAGGTCTCCCGATAAAAATGGTACCTCACTTGTGTGGGTAGGCATAGTGGCTGCAACAGGAAATGGCCCAAATCGTACTGTGGAGACTTCAAAATTACCTATAACAAAACTACATGGTTTTGGGGGGGCACCTGGGGTTTTGGCCCCAGGCTCGCCGCCATCTAGGGAAACCTACCAAACCCACACATTTCTGAAAACTAGACACCCTGGGGAGTCCAATGAGGTATGGCTTGCGTGGATCCCCCAACGTTTCCCTATCCAGAATCCCCTGCAAACCTCAAATTTAGCTGAAAAAACCACATTTTCAACATATTTTTGTGTGGAATCACCGTGTCGGCACAAATGTCCTACCCCAAAGCATTCTCCTTAGTGTCCTGAGTAAAATGATACCTCACTTGCGTGGGTGACTAATGCAGAATTGGCTAAAAATGTATTTTTAAAAAAATGTAGCGCTTAGAATTCTCGGTGCTATACCCTTAATCCATATGTCTTGGGCTCTTCCCAGTGACAGGCCCTTGCCCCACCCACACAAGTGAGGTATCATTTTACTCGGGAGATTGAGGGGAATGCTGTGGGGTAGTACATTTGTGCCGGCACGGTGATTCCACCCAAAAATATGTGGAAAGTGTGTTTTTTTCAGCTAAATTTGAAGTTTGCAGGGGATTCTGGGTAGGAAAACGTTGGGGGATCCACGCAAGCCATACCTCATTGGCTCCCCAGGGTGTCTAGTTTTCAGAGATGTGTGGGTTTGGTAGTTTCCCAAGATGGCCGCCGAGCCCGGGGCCAAAACTCAGGTGACTCCCTTGCAAAACCAGGTTGTTTTGTGATAGGTCATTTTGATGTCTACTCAATACGCTTTGGGCCCTTGCCTGTAGCGGGTACTTGACCCACCCACGTGAGTGAGGTATCATTTTTATCAGGAGAGCTGGGGGAACGCTGGGTGGTAGGAAATTTGTAGATCCACGTAGATTCCAGAACTTTCCCACACAGAAATTTGAGAAAAAGTGTTTTTTCAGCTAAATTTGAGGTTTGCAGGGATTCTGGGTTGGAAAACGTTGGGGATCCACGCAAGCCATACCTCATTGGACTCCCCAGGTGTCTAGTTTTTAGAAATGTGTGGGTTTGGTAGTTTCCCAGGATGGCCGCTGAGTCCGGGGCCAAAAACCCAGGTGACCCCCCTTGCAAAACCAGGTTGTTTTGTGATAGGTCATTTTGATGTCTACTCAATACGTTTTGGGCCCTTGCCTGTAGTGGGTACTTGACCCACCCATGTGAGTGAGGTATCATTTTTATCGGGAGACCTGGGGGAACGCTGGGTGGTAGGAAATTTGTGGATCCACGTAGATTCCAGAACTTTCCCACACAGAAATTTGAGAAAAAGTGTTTTTTTCAGCTAAATTTAAGGTTTGCAGGGGATTCTGGGTAGGAAAACGTTGGGGGACCCACGCAAGCCATACCTCGCTGGACTTCCCGGGTGTCTAGTTTTCAGAAATGTGTGGGTTTGGTAGTTTCCCAAGATGGCCGCCGAGCCCGGGGCCAAAACCCAGGTGACTCCCTTGCAAAACAAGGTTGTTTTGTGATAGGTCATTTTGATGTCTACTCAATACGTTTTGGGCCCTTGCCTGTAGCGGGTACTTGACCCACCCACGTGAGTGAGGTATCATTTTTATTGGGAGACCTGGGGAACGCTGGGTGGTAGGAAATTTGTAGATCCACGTAGATTCCAGAACTTTCCCACACAGAAATTTGAGAAAAAGTGTTTTTTTCAGCTAAATTTGAGGTTTGCAGGGGATTCTGGGTTGGAAAACGTTGGGGATCCACGTAAGCCATACCTCATTGGACTCCCCAGGTGTCTAGTTTTTAGAAATGTGTGGGTTTGGTAGTTTCCCAGGATGGCCGCTGAGTCCGGGGCCAAAAACCCAGGTGACTCCCTTGCAAAACCAGGTTGTTTTGTGATAGGTCATTTTGATGTCTACTCAATACGTTTTGGGCCCTTGCCTGTAGTGGGTACTTGACCCACCCATGTGAGTGAGGTATCATTTTTATCGGGAGACCTGGGGGAACGCTGGGTGGTAGGAAATTTGTGGATCCACGTAGATTCCAGAACTTTCCCACACAGAAATTTGAGAAAAAAGTGTTTTTTTCAGCTAAATTTAAGGTTTGCAGGGGATTCTGGGTAGGAAAACGTTGGGGGACCCACGCAAGCCATACCTCGCTGGACTTCCCCGGGTGTCTAGTTTTCAGAAATGTGTGGGTTTGGTAGTTTCCCAAGATGGCCGCCGAGCCCGGGGCCAAAAACCCAGGTGACCCCCCTTGCAAAACCAGGTTGTTTTGTGATAGGTCATTTTGATGTCTACTCAATACGTTTTGGGCCCTTGCCTGTAGCGGGTACTTGACCCACCCACGTGAGTGAGGTATCATTTTTATTGGGAGACCTGGGGGAACGCTGGGTGGTAGGAAATTTGTGGATCCACGTAAATTCCAGAACTTTCCCACACAGAAATTTGAGAAAAAAGTGTTTTTTCCAGCTAAATTTGAGGTTTGCAGGGGATTCTGGGTAGGAAAACGTTGGGGGACCCACGCAAGCCATACCTCGCTGGACTCCCCCGGGTGTCTAGTTTTCAGAAATGTGTGGGTTTGGTAGGTTTCCCTAGATGGCTGCCGACCCCGGGACCAAGTCAAGTACCCGCTACAGGCAAGGGCCCAAAACGTATTGAGTAGAGATCAAAATGACCTACACAAAACAGCCTGGTTTTGCAAGGGGAGTCACCTGGGTTCTTGGCCCCGGGCTCAGCGGCCATCTTAGGAAACCTACCAAACCCACACATTTCTGAAAACTAGACACCCGGGGGAGTCCAGCGAGGTATGGCTTGCGTGGGTCCCCCAACGTTTTCCTACCCAGAATCCCCTGCAAACCTCAAATTTAGCTGAAAAAAACACTTTTTTCTCCAATTTCTGTGTGGGAAAGTTCTGGAATCTACGTGGATCCACTAATTTCCTACCACCCAGCGTTCCCTCAGGTCTCCCGATAAAAATGATACCTCACTCGCGTGGGTGGGTCAAGTACCCGCGACAGGCAAGGGCCCAAAACGTATTGAGGAGACATCAAAATGACCTATCACAAAACAACCTGGTTTTGCAAGGGGGGTCACCTAGGTTTTTGGCCCCGGGCTCGGCGGCCATCTTGGGAAACTACCAAACCCACACATTTCTGAAAAGTAGACACCCGGGGGAGTCCAGCGAGGTATGGCTTGCGTGGATCCCCCAACTTTTTCCTACCCAGAATGCCCTGCAAACCTCAAATTTAGCTGAAAAAAATCACTTTTTTCTCAAATTTCTGTGTGGGAAAGTTCTGGAATCTACGTGGATCTACAAATTTCCTACCACCCAGCGTTCTCCCAGGTCTCCTGATAAAAATGATACCTCACTCTCGTGGGTGGGTCAAGTACCCACGACAGGCAAGGGCCCAAAACGTATTGAGGAGACATCAAAATTACCTATCACAAAACAACCTGGTTTTGCAAGGGGGGTCACTTGGGTTTTTGGCCCCGGGCTCGGCGGCCATCTTGAGAAACTATCAAACCCACACATTTCTGAAAACTAGACACCAGGGGGAGTCCAGCGAGGTATGGCTTACGTGGATCCCCTAACCTTTTCCTACCCGGAATGCCCTGCAAACCTCAAATTTAGCTGAAAAAAACACATTTTCCACATATTTCTGGGTGGAATCACCGTGCCGACACAAATTCCTACCCCACAGCGTTCCCCTTAGGCTCCCGAGTAAAATGATACCTCACTTGTGTGGGTGGGGCAAGGGCCTGTGACTGGGAAGAGCCCAAAACATAGGGAATAAGGGTATAGCACCGATAATTCTAAGCGCTACATTTTTTTAATAATACGTTTTTAGCCAATTCTGCATTGGACACCCACACAAGTGAGGTATCATTTTACTCGGGACACTAAGGAGAATGCTGTGGGGTAGGACATTTGTGCCGGCACGGTGATTCCACACAAAAATATGTGGAAAATGTGGTTTTTTCAGCTAAATTTGAGGTTTGCAGGGGATTTTGGGTAGGGAAACGTTGGGGGATCCACGCAAGCCATACCTCATTGGACTCCCCAGGGTGTCTAGTTTTCAGAAATGTGTGGGTTTGGTAGGTTTCCCTAGATGGCGTCCGAGCCCGGGGCCAAAATACCAGGTGCCCCCCCCTAAAACCAGGTAGTTTTGTTATCGGTAATTTTGAAGTTTCCACAGTACGATTTGGGCCATTTTCTGTTGCAGCCACTATGCCTACCCACACAAGTGAGGTACCATTTTTCTTGGAAGACTTTGGGGAATGCGGGGTGGGTGGAATTTTGTGGATTCACACAGATTCCAGAACTTTCCATCACAGAAATGTGAGGAAAATGTGTTTTTTTGGACAAATTTTCAGGTTTGCAAGGGATTCTGGGTAACAGAACCTGGTGAGAGCCAGTCAAGTTTCCCCATCCTGGATTCCCCTGGGTGTTTAGTTTTCAAAAATGTATAGGTTTGCTAGGTTTCCCTAGGTTCCGGCAGAGTTAGGGTTCAAAATCTACAGCTAGGCACTTTGCAAAAAAGGGGTCCGTTTTCACTGTGAAAATGTGGTGTCCACGTTGCGTTGTGGGCCGTTTCCTGTTGCGGGCACTAGGCCTAACCACACAAGTGAGGTAACATTTTTCTCAGAAGACTTTGGGAAATGTGGGGTGCGTGGAATTTTGTGGATCTATGCAGATTCCAGAACTTTCCACCACTGAAATGTGAGGAAAATGATTTTTTGGGACAAATGTTTAGGTTTCCAAGGGATTCTGGGTAACAGAACCTGGTGAGAGCCAGACAAGTCACCCCATCCTGGATTCCCCTGGGTGTCTAGTTTTCAAAATTGTATAGGTTTGCTAGGTTTCCCTAGGTGCCGGCAGAGCTAGGGTTCAAAATCTACAGCTAGGCACTTTGCAAAAAAAGGGGCCGTTTTCACTGTGAAAATGTGGTGTGTCCGTGTTGCGTTTTGGGCCGTTTCCTGTTGCGGGCACTAGGCCTACCCACACAAGTGAGGTACCATTTTTCTCGAAAGACTTTGGGGAATATCCGGTGCGTGGAATTTTGTGGATCTATGCAGATTCCAGAACTTTCCACCACATAAACATGAGGAAAATATGTTTGTTTTTTTTACAAAGTTTGAGGTTTGCAAGGGATTCTGGGTAACAGAGCCTGGTGAGAGCCAGCCAAGTCACCCCATCCTGGATTCCCCTTGGTGTCTAGTTTTCAAAAATGTACAGGTTCGCTAGGTTTCCCTATGTGCCAGCTGTGCTAGTGCCCAAAATTCACAAGTAGGCACATTGATATAAAAAAGCCTGTCCCTAGTGGGCTTTCTGCCGCCCTGGGGGGGAATCGGGGGATGGAGGGGGTTTGCCCCGATATGCTCCCAAGGGGGGCAGAAAGACTGTGGCTATTTTTTTGGGGGGTGGGGGCATTGGTACCACCCCCACGCATAAAAAAAGCCAGCGTAATCGCTGGCGCCTAGTGGGCTTTCTACTCCCCCCGGGGGGCAGATCACGGGCCACTGCCCCCATCTGCTCCCCGGGGGCAGAAAGACTGGAATTTCTCTGGGGGTGTGGGGGTATTGTCATGCCCATTTTGGGCAGCCCCCACAACTACACGAATAAAAAAATCCCTGGTTTCTAGTGGGCTTTCTGCCCCCGGGGAGGCAGATTGGGGGCTACTGCTCCCATATACCTCCAGGGGGCAGAAAGACTGAAATTTTGCCGGCGGGGTGGGGGCATTGGCATGCCTGTTTTGGGCAGCCCCCACCCTAATTCAAATTGCCCCCCAAAAAATCCCTGGCGTCTAGTGGGCTTTTTGCCCCCAGGGGGGGGCAGAAAGGCTGTAATTGTGACGGGGGGTGGGGGAATTTGCATGCCCATTTTGGGCAGCCCCCACCCTAACTAAATTGCCCCAAAAAAATCCCTGCCGTCTAGTGGGCTTTTTGCCCCCCCGGGGGCGCAGATTGGGGGCTACTGCCCCCATCTTCCCCCCAGGGGGGGGCATAAAGGCTGTAATTGTGGCGGGGGTGGGGGCATTGGCATGCCCGTTTTGGGCAGCCCCCACCCTACAAACAATTGCGCCAAAAAAAAATCCCTGGCGTTTAGTGGGCTTTCTGCCCCCCCGGGGGGGCAGATTGGGGGCTACTTCCCCCATCTTCCCCCCAGGGTGGCAGAAAGGCTGTAATTGTGGTGGGGGGGTGGGGGCATTGGCGTGCACGTTTTGGCAAGCCCCCACCCTAAATAATTATGGCAACAAAAAAATCCCTGGTGTCAAGTGGGCTTTCGGGGGGCAGAAAGACTGAATATTGCCAATTTTATTGGGGGGAGCAAAAGCCCTTGCCCAAGGGGCCGCTCCCCCCTCCCTGGTGTCTTAGTGGGTGGATCCCTGCTTGGGGATCGCCCTCCTGGGGCGATCCCCAAGCAGGGATCCACTGGGAAGGGTACCATTGGAAAGGGAGATTCTCCTTTCCAATGATACCTCTCCCGTCTTTCTACGTGCCCGGGGGGCTGAGATAGCCCCCTGAGCACATAGAAAGTGAAACTGAAATGAGCCTAAAGGCTCATTTCAGTTTCAGTTGCTGTGCAATGACGACAGCGCGACGTGCGCGCTGATCGTCATTGCACAGAAACCAGGGAGGGGGCCTCGGGAGCTGGGGAAGCTCTTCCCCAGCTCCCGAGGATTTGGGGGAGAGAAGGAAATCCCTCTGCTGTCTGCAGCAGAGGGATTTCGTGCCCCTGGCCTCATGACGGAATGGTTCCGTCATGAGCACAGGGGCACCAATGCTCATGACGGAACCATTCCGTCATGAGCATCTAAGTGGTTAAAGAACTCAGAAAGGGTTTCAGATTCTCAGACAGATGAGGCATTTCAGGTCATTGTAGAGGCCACTTTTGAAGGTATATTTTCAAAAACATCCATATATATGTACGGATCATAATCAAACACAAATCAAAATTACAAAAGGTAGTTAAATTGTAGTATCACATCACATTCCTATATTATGATATGTATCAATGATAATGAAAGTTAAAAGCAGGGCTCAACTGGGATAAAAAATAGGCCCGAGCATCAAAATTAAAGTGGCCCTCATAAATGAATTAGATGGCCTAAAAAGCGCATCATGTTTGCGCATTGAGGCAGTATGGAACTTGTAAAGACATGCTGTATAAGAGTTTTGCAAGGTATGGAAGACTGATCGATTTGAGCTTGCTGTAGGCACTGTTTGTTTTAATGTCAAGGAACTCAACATTAACAAGCGTTGGCAAAGTCAATTCGTCTCGGCTATATGAGAACAAGTGTGGCTGTTGTTCAGCTTGGCTAAATGTTAGTGGGTGGCATGGAGTAGAGTGGTGTTGAGTGGAGTGACATACAGTAGGGTGCCATAGAGAAGAGTGGCAGTGAGTAGAGTGGAATAGAGTTGGTGGCGTGGAGTAGCATGGAAAAGAATGTGGCTTAGATTAGAGCAGAGTGGAGTGGAGTGGCGTAGAGTGGAGTGACATAGAATGGAGTGGCGTACAGTGTAGAAGCGTAGAGTGGAGTAGCGTGGAGTGGCAATGAGTCGGGGGCATTGAATGGAGTGGCGTATAGTGGAGTATCGTAGAGTGGAGTGGAGTATAGTGGAGTAGAGTGGCATTGAGTAGACTGGAGGACATAGAATAGAGAGGAGCGGACTAAAGAAGAGTGGTGTAGAGCAGAGGGGCATTGAGCGGAGTGGCTTAAAAGTGCCACAGAGCGGCAGTGTGTGGAGCAGAATGGCATAGAGTGGAGTGGCATAGAGTGGAATTGTGTAGAGTGCCGTAGAGTGGCAATGAATGGAGTAGAGTGGCGTAGACTGGAATGGCGTAGGATGCTGGATAGTGGCATTGTGTGGAGTAGAATGGCATAGAGTAGAGTGGCTTAGAGTGGAGTGGTGTACAGTGGAGTGGTGTATTGTGAAATGTCATAGAGTGGACTAGAGTGTTGTGGCATAGTGTGGCATAGATTAGAGTGGAGCGGTGTAGAGTAGAGTGGAGTGTTGTGGTGTAGAGTGGAGTGGTGTAGAGAGGAGTGGGTTAGAGCAGAGCGGTGTAGAGTAGAGTGGCATGGAGTGTTGTAGAATGCAATAGAGTGGCATTGTGTAAAGTAGTCATGGTGGAGAGCGGAGAGGCATAGAGTGCCATAGAGTGGCATTGTGTGAAGTACAGTAGAGTGACATAAAGTGTAGAAGAGTGGCATAGCGTGGAGTGGGGTAAAGGGCCATAGAATGACACTGTGGAGTGTGGAGCAGTGTAGAGTAGAGTGGCATAGAGTGGAGTGACGTAAAGCAAAATGGCATAGAGTGGGGTGGTGTAGAGTGGAGTGGCGTAGGGTGGAGTGACATAGAGTAGAGTACAGTAGAGTGGCATAGAGCAGATTGAAGAGAAGAGGAGTGGTGTAGAGTGGAGTGGCATGGTGTAGAGTGCTGTGACGTAAAGTAGAGTGGCATAGAGTGGAGTGGCATAGAGACACATTGTGTGGAGTGGAGTGGCATAGAGTGGCATAAAGCGGAGAGGAGTAGAGTGGCATGGCATAGAGTGGAGTGGTGTAGAATGGCATTGAGTGGAGTGGAGTGGCATGGATTAGAGTAAAGTAGAGTGGAGTTGAGTCGAATAGAGAGCAGTGAAGTAGAGTGGCATGAAGTAGAGAGGCAAACAGTGGAGTGGCATGGAGTGGAGTTGCGTAGAGTGGAGTGACATAGAGTGGATTGGCGTGGAGTGGAGGGTGTAGAGTGGAGTGGCATACAGGGGAGTGGCATAGAGTAAAGTGGTGTTGAGTGGCATAGAGTACAGTGGCATTGAGTGGTGTGGCCTGGCATAGAGTGGAGTGGCGTAGAGTGGAGAGAAGTAGAGTGGCATAGAGTAGAGTGGCATAGAGTGAAGTTGAGTGGTGTAGAGTGACAGAGTGGAATTGCTCAGAGCAGAGTGGCATAGAGTGGAATGGAATTGTGTGGAGTAGAGTGGCATGGCACAGAGTGGTGTAGCATGGTGTAGAGTGGTTTAGAGAGGAGCAGAGTGGTATCTTGTGGCATATAGTGGAGTACACTGGCATAGAGTGGTGAAGAGTGGCCTAGAGTGGAGTGGCATGGAGTAGAGTGGCACAGAGTGTCATTGAGTTGCATTGTGTGAGTGGACTGGCTTGGAGTTGAGTGGCTTAGAGTGGAGTGAGAGAGAGTGGAGTGAAGTGGTGTAGACTGGTGTAGAGTGGAGTAGAGCAGCGTATGGTGGAATAGAGTGTAGTAGAGTGATAAAGAGTGGAATTGAGTGGAGTGGTGTAGAGTGGCATAGAGTGAAGTGGAGTAGAGTGGAGTGGAATTGAGTAGAGTAGCATAGAGTGGCGTAGAGTAGTACAGAGTGGGGTGGCATAGAGTGCCATAGAATGGCATTGTGAGGAATTGAGTGGGCGGAGTAGAGTGGCGTGGGGTAGAGTTATGTGGCATAGAATAGACTAGAGTGGAGTGACTTGGAGTGGCATCGAGTAGAGTAGAGTGACTTAAAATAGAGTGGAGTGGCATAGAGCTGCATGGAGTAGAGTGGCATAGGGTGGAGTGGCTTATACTAGAGTGGCAAGGAGTAATACAGTTGTGGTTGTAATTTAACTAAAGCATCATTAGAGACAGCAGATAGGAAGAAAGTAACATAAATAAGAAGCTGTGTACCTGTGTTGAAAGTAGGAAAGCACATTGCACTTTCAGGAATAATACAGAAATGCTTATAAAATAAAATAAAAAAAAGTGCAATGCAAAAAAACAAGGAAGAACAAAGACGAAGAAGAGTGCAGGTACTTGGTTCGTGTTCCAGAGAGGAGCTAACACAGGAGAGGAAGGGAAACCTAGGTAGGCTAAGCAACATAAAGATTGCAAATGAATGTGACAACAAAAACAACTAATGGCATGCTGCATGTGGGTTGCACGTCCACTGAATTTGGCTCACAGCACAGTGCATGCAGAGTGTAGGTGAGACCTAACAAACTACCCAGCTGACTATAAAACAGGCCCACAAACAGCCAAAAACCTGTTCCACACACTGACTTATTGAGCTACCCCTTCAGTCACTGCCCAATTGCACTACAGGACAATCTGACCATGTCTGTAGGTTTTAACTAATGTGCCCAGCAGTGGCGGCTAGCAGTAACAAAATATGGTGGGGTACAATGGCGCACAACTCACCATCAACGCAGTGGCGGCTTCTGCCCAGTGCAACACTTCTCTGCCGGCGATCATTGTGTCCACAAGCAGGAAAGGGAAGGACTTCCTTCCTGCTCATGGAACGCAAATCCAACCAATCCTGGAGCTGCTCTAATGCTGTTTTCAGCATGAGAGGAGCTCCAGGATTGATTGGAATAGGCTAACCCAGAGCTAATTTTGAGGCTGGGGACCTCTGCCAGCAATCCCTAGACTGTTTCACAGCCCTTGGATTGCTTGGTCTGCAGTGTGCAAGTTGGATAGGACGGCTGTAGACAGCCGGCCAATCTGACATGCGCACTTGCAGGTGCAGCAGTCATCCGGCAATCTCAGGATTGAGCCCCGCCCCCACGCTTGCACTGCACAGCACGAGCTGGTGGCAAAATAAAATGGCATTGATATGCCATTTTATTTATTTGTGTTTGCCTGCTGCACTTGCAGCAGGCAGGGCAACGCTCCTCCGCCATTTAGGAGGAGCTGCTCCTGGCCCCCAGTTTTCCATTTTTTACTGATTTTAACAGATAAATTCAGACAAAATACAATGCGTTTCCTGTTTGTATTTATTTTTAAAAGCAGAAAAATACTGAAAATTGTGCTACTTGTGAGTGACTCTCTATGCTGTCTTTCATGAATCACAGGCCAACAGCTGAGCAGATAGACAGCAAGGCGAATTAAAAACAGAATAATATTTACTTAAATACAGCCATATATTAATATACATATGAAGTATAATGATAATATTTATCTGTGGGTGTACTGTTTTGTTATATATGGCTGCTTAAATTGCTACAATGCAACAGGCATCAAAGTATGATTGTATGTTCATCAATTAAATAAATGTGGAAATATACAATTTTGCAACTCCATTTTTTCCCAAAACACAAAATAAATATGGATAAAAACCAATAAGATAGCCCAAAACATATATACGGATAAATACAGACAGATATGTTAAAAAAATAAATACCATAAAACCGGGAGCCCTAGTTATAACTTGACCCTAAACATGTTGCACTGATGTACACATTCAAAATATGGCCAATGCTGGTAGCACATATTTTCAGATCAGGGGCCATATATCGTGAAGAGCTCTCCACTGAGCCATCGCAGCTCTTTATGATATGGCCGCTGGTGGTAGGAATGCCTAACTCAAGTTCTTCGTAGGTCAAAAGATGAAGAGAATAATGGAAAAATGTATCCTCGGATCTCCAGGTCACACTTCTGGAAATGCCAAACAAATCATGCTATCCTGTAAATTCCCTCAGAGGTACCCTCATACACCAGCTTATTTTGGCTGTGAAATTGTCTATAGCGTCATTATGGAAACAGACTCAACTTTCAACGGATTTGCTTTGGATAAACAACATATGTAATGTAGCTCCATAGGGAACCCTGATGTAATCTATTGAGAGTAAGTATTAATTGACTCACTGCCTAGTCTTTCTTAGGCCTAGGCGAAATTGAATATGTCTGAATTAATTTGCCTACTATCAGGAATTTTGTGCGCTTGTTATGTGAAATTCCCAAAATTACGTTATTACAACATGTCACAGTACTGCACGCCATTTGCACAATTACCACAAAGGCATGGGGACAACAGAATACCTGTAGCGTTTATGCACTTTTTTGTGTGAAATGCATCCTTGCATCACAAAATTGACGTGAGGATGAATTTCTCACTAAATTATAGTGCTAAATGACAGATTTGCTTTTTGCTTAAGTTTGCTGAAATTTCACGTAATTACAAGAAAGCAAATGACGTGAATTTTGAACAACTCTTGTATTTAGAAAGGATGCAAGGAAAATATAGTTTTCCTCGTTTGATGCCAATAAAGAGATTGCATTCAGGCATGGATCACTGTTTTGAAAAGTTATATCTGTGTTTATTTTATTAGGGTATTCATCCAATGTTTAGTCAAAATTCATCTTCCCTTTCACTAAATTTTTGTCTATATTCTCATTCATCACCAACTAGTTAGTCATCAAATTGCAAATTCAATGTTTCATTTTAAAAATTAGCGAATGTTCGGCAGTGTAAAAAATATCTGCTGAAAATGTAATATTTCCAATATTTAATGCTGTACCTAGAGAGGCACAACTGATGAAATCAAGAGAAATACAATAATCATGGAAATACACATGTATGGCATTACACAATTATTTCACTAGCTTTATAAAATAGGTTTTTTCTGATTGTTTTTAAAAAATATTTTTTAAAAAATATTTGACTGCATTACTATATAAAAGTCACACTCATACATTTTTTAGATGCACATATAAATATACCTAATTGTTTTTCAAATAGAAGAATATTTTTCCAAAAACTTTTACAACCTCGGGCCAGATTTACAAACCTTTTGCACTGGGTCGGTATTACAAGTGTGACACAAACCAGCACAAAATATTTTTCTGTTATTTACTTTCCAGCGCAAAACTTGTTTTGACACTGACACTTTGCAGTTTGATGAATAAAAGTAAACACCAGTTTCCGAATAAATGGCAATTTGTCAGAAGACATAGCCTGAAGTGTGACCGTTTTCTTTGAATGCAGAGAAAATGCGGCAAGATAAACACAACATCTAAAGACATTTTTACTGCTCAGTCACCTTCAGAACTCCAGCACCATTATCTTTGAGGTGCTGCAGCACCCCCCAGCACCCCTACTTCCAGTGACTATGTGTCTGGCTAGCATGGACGGACTGGCCCTACCGGGCATCAGGCATTTCCCTGGGAGGCTGAAAGGGTGGGGGGGAGGGGGGGGGCGGTTTTGTGCAGTGCAGCAGTTTTGAAAGCACCTGCTGCAAGGTTCCTTGTTTATCCAGTAGTTTTCAGGTAAAAATTAAAGTGTCAAGATAACTCTGGTGATTAATGTACCTGCTGGAGAGGGACTGGAGGTTTGTCTACAGGCAGTTTTGACTCATCTAAGGTAGCACAGAGGGTTAATATGCCTGCTGCAAAGGACGATCACAGAACAGTATTTTATGTGCATAGCTTAGTGGGTTACTGCTTTTGTCACAGAGACCCTTTTGATAGTGTGCAGTTCATAAGTTGCAATCATCTAGCACAGTGAGCTATGAGCTGTCATCAAAGAGCTACATGCAAACTACATGGTACAGGTTAGAAAATGTTATTTTTTTCGAGTCTTTCATTATCCTAATGTCGCTAAAAAAGGTTTGTTTTGGTAGAAATAAATCCTTAATAATAAAGCCAACCCTAACCACTGTGTTACGTTCTGAATCCTAGGTTTGTGCTTTTCTATTCCAACCACTCTCAACCACTCTTAATAAATGCCTACCAGTATGGATGACGTGAATCCTACACTTTGTGTTTCCCTTTCCTTTGTATTTGTAATATTTTCTATACACTGATTTACACATGTATTATTCTTTGTCTCTGTATTTGTGTGTGATGTAAAGTGCTCCGACACCTTGCACTGGTATGAGAGGCGCTATAAAGCTAATGAAAGACATGTAAGAGAGGAGTTATGGAGTGATGAGAGGCACTTTTGGAAGGTGATAGTGAGGGAATTTTTGAAGAGCCCCAACAAAGACTGTTGTGTCCTGGTGCATTGTAAGATCATCATTAACTATGCATTAAAAGCTCATACGATTGATATATAATGAAAAATGTGTTCCAGAATGCGCCATTTTTGCCCAAATTTTTCTTGGGCGAGAACCCCCACAACCCTCCTTGTAGTGGTCACACTGACTCACTGAACTCACTATGCACCATATGGGGCTGGTCTGACAAAATTTGCCAGGGCTGCTTTGGGTTCCCAGTGCAGCCCCACAGGCTAGAAGAGGCCAGAAGAGGTAACTACAGAAAACAAAAGGGGCTTGGATATTCATGTTTTCTTAATTTTCCTGCAGCTGTTTTTATGTGCTTCTGAAAACCGGGGTAAGAAGGCCAGTAGCGGTGGCACAAAACAGCAAGTTGTGGGTAGAATTTGCCTGATTTTCCGTTTCTGGATATTCTGGAATGCATTGATCCAAAGTAATGCATTTAAATTTCGAATGCAATGGCTGCTCTTTAACGCGTCAAGGGCCACAAAATCTACAGTTCTTTGAATGCCACCTTGAAAGCAGAACCCGGTCACCACAACTCCCAAATACTCTTTAAGGCAACATTTTATTATAAACTTGACATGAGTTTGGGACAGTGATCAATAACATACCAAAGACTTGGGGGTAGAGAGTGAGGATTGTCGGATTGGGGCCCATTCCCTGCTTTCAGTTGGACCATTCCGACTCCCAAAGCTTCCACATGTATCTGCACAGCATGAAGGTGCATTTAGCACTAAATAAAACTCCCAAATGCTAAAAAACAAAAAAATATCAGTATTTCTCCGAATAAACATGTACAGCATTTACTAGCAATTCATTTCATGATATGTTGCGTTGTTTTGTTTTTTTAATCTCATTTGTTTCCAGTGGTAAAATACTGCAAATCTAGAATCAGATGTTGACTCCAAGTCACTGGGACACCTTGTTTCCAGTTCTGTGCTTTCATTTAATAAAGCAGTGCATCCTGGGAGATGTTGTCATGGTTCAGTTTAGTAGACTATAATGAAAATATGTATTTTTGTTTATTAATTCCAAACAAAAGGGTAGAGGTTAAGTGTCCCCAAAAATGCTGTGCTCCTTAAAACAGGTTTATCTTATGATTTCACGTCTTTGGAGACTCCATCTTGTAGTTCAGTTTTCACTTCAACAAACAACAAACCATCATAAATCAACTCTAGAGCTAAGTGAACTTCAATCAGGTCTAAAATTCCAACAACGCCAGGTATTGATAGATGAAACCTCATGTCCAGACCACTGTAACCGTGGTGAAAAGCAACCTAAGCTGTAAATCGAGACATGACGAGACTATCTGGCTTATACTTACTTTTTTATTTTCTTTACTGCTCCAGAGAGAAAATATTTTCACCAAGATTCATTTTGCGAAATCACATTTTGGCAAAAAATATCCAACACAAGGGGCGGTGTGATGTGGAAGTTATCACAAACACAGTACCACTAATGCTCCACTAAAAAGCAGTGTGTCGTGTGCTGTAAACAACAGTCCTGGGACCGGAAGTACTTAGGAAAGTGCTACAACTACCTCAACAAAAATATGGAAACAGTTGAAATTTTGAGACTTCTTTTTGCCAGCAAAACTTTACAACTTTACTGGCAAGACAAATCTTACTGATGCCCACATGGAATATGTCTTCAGTTTTTACGTGCAATCTCTGTGCCTAAGTACATGATGATGTTTGTTTGGTACAACTCTAGTACTGAGTCGCCTTTCAACAACCTACACATATTGAATGCCTTGAAACACACAACCTTACAAGTCTGGATGAACATGACTGAAAAAATGTTAAATTGCAATAGATAACGCAACAACTATTATACATTCTTCTATTTCTCACTAATATTTTACCCAAGCAAAAAGAACCAACGATGGATAGAATGCTTAACGAATCAAACATTCACCCCCAGTCACAGACCTGGGTTTAATCCATTGTTGTTTGCACACTGCACCATCCCAGTTTCGACCTGAGCATATGCAAATCAGTCTTAACGCTGCTCCCCATGGGAACAGTTCAGCCCGAACTGCCAGGCCAGGTCCTCTCTGGACTGGAAACAGGCATTCCGGGACCGGTTTCGGAGTATCACACCTCATCAGCCAGGCTAGCTTGAATCCAGTGGCACAGTGAGCATCGGACCCACGTCTGGGCATACTTTTCCCACTTAGGGCAACAAAGGTATGCCAAAAGTATTCCGCCCATCAATTGTTCGTTTTACATTTGTCGCCCTAAGTGGGACAGGTATGCCCAGGCGTGGGTCCTGTGCTCGCCATGCCACTGGAGTCAAGCTAGCCTGGCTGATGAGGGGTGATTACCCGAAACTGGTTCCAGGATGCTTATTTTTGGTCCAGGGAGGACCTGGCCTGGCAGTTTGGGCTGGACCATTCCCATGGGGAGCAGGGTCAAGACTGATTTGCAAATGAATGGGTCCAAACTGGAATAGTATGGTGAGCAAAAAAAGGATGGATTTAGGCTCAGATCTCTGTACTGGAGGTGAATGTTTGACATTGTTCAGCATTCCGTTCACCAATTGTTCTTTTTGAATTTGTCACCCTAAGTGGGACGGGTATGCCTAGACGTGGGTCCTGAACTCGCAATGCCACCGGAATCAAGCTAGCCTGGCTAATATCCCGAAACTGGTCCCAGGATGCTTTTTCCGGTCCAGGAAGGACCTGGCCTGGTAGTTCAGGCTGGAGTATTCCTGTGGGGAGCAGGGTCAAGACTGATTGGCATATGCCTGGGTCAAAACTAGTATGGCATGGTGAGCAAAGAAACTATGGATTTAGGCTCAGATCTCTGTACTGGGGGATAAATATTTGACATTGTTCAGCATTCCGTCCATCAATTGTTCTTTTTTCATTTGATGCACTAAGTGGGACGGGTATGCCCAGATGTCGGTCCTGTGCTTGCCATGCCACTGGAGTTAAGCTAGCCTGGCTGATGAGGGGTGATACCCCAAAACTGGTCCCAGAATGCTTGTTTCCAGTTCAAGGAGGACCTGGCCTGGCAGTTTGAGCTGGTCTGTTACCATGGGGAGCTGGGTCAAGACTGATTTGCATATGGCTGGGTCTAAACTAAACTGCCATGGTGAGCAAACAAAACAATGGATTTAGGCCCAGATCTCTGTACTAGGAGTGAATGTTTGACATTGTTCAGCATTCTGTCCATCAATTGTTCTTTTTTAATATTTTACCCAAGCAGATCATTTTTCAAATTAGACCTCCAAAAGGAACATTGCATAATCTTTGTGATTTTCACTGGTTCTTCTGTTTTGAAACCTTGTCATGTGGTTCCAGAGGAATTTATGGGTGTAAGAAATTGGGCTGTTGGTTGGCTGTGGTGTGAACCCTGGCCAAGCAGCAACCGCAATCCTTGCCAGTGTGAGGCACAAGCCAACCCTAAATTAACCTGTGCTCAACCCTCTGGTAGCTTGGCACAGAACAGTCAGCCAGGCTTAACTTAAAGGCAATGTTTAAAGTATTTGTGCAACACTTCAAACAGCAATAAAGGGAAAACACCACACAAAACGTATTCCACACCAAGTTAGATAAACAGAATTATTTTAAATCAATAAACACCAAAACAACAAAAGTCGAAGCAGTGGAACCAGAGATATGCAATTTTGAAGATTTCATTGAAAATAGCTCCAAAAAGCACAAAATGCCAACTGTGGATATCTGGTCACGCCAGACCGGGACAAAGTCACAAGTTCAGACAGACCGCAAAGGAATGTGAGCCGGTTACAGGGACCCAGATAGGCCTGCTGAATAAAGTACCTTAAATCCTGATTTGCGGAGCGTTGCGAGGGTCCAGGTCGAAGATGCGTCGCACAGGTGAATCAATGCATTGGTCTTGAGATGTGGCGAGGCTGATGTGTGAGGGCCTGCATCATCATCGAGGATCCCACTGACGAGGGCTTGTGATGCAAAGTGTGGCGTCGAGAATGCGCCGCACAGTCTCGGTGATGTGTTGGTTTCGAGGAGCAGCGGGGCTGTGATGCGGTGTCTAGCGTCATCGTTGAGGCTGCCACTGATGAGGGTGCGAGGGCATGCACTGAAACTGCATCACGCAGCAGCAGTTCTGATGAGGCAACGGGCTACGATGTGATGCTGGTCTTTGTGACGGAACATATCCACCCAACAGCGGTGATACGTCGGTTCTACTCGAGGTTGCACAGCAGATGAGATGCGTCGGTTCTACTGGATCCCTAGAGGCTGGCAGATTTTCTTAGGCCTACTTCCATGTGTCCAGGACTGGTGTGGCACCACTTGGCAGGGTAGTCTCGCAGATGGCAGAGTCTAGGTGCTGGGTTCAAGGCGTTTGGAGCCTTCTGTCCTTGAGTCTCTAGTCAGGAGGCCAGCCAACTAGCCCTTGGAGTCACTTTGGGGTCCTGTGATAAACAGAGGCAGGTCCAGTCCTTCTCACCCAGGAAAGAGGGCAGCAGGCTGCAGGTCAGCACAGTGAGGTAGCAGTGTTTAGAGCAGCAGTCCAGCAGATAGGCATTCCTTTCAGCAGCACAGCAAGCCTTCTTCCTGGCAGAGTATCAACAGGTCCCTAAGTATACTGAAGAGTTGGTGTCTGAGGTCCAATATTTATACCCAGTTCTGCTTTTGAAGTGGAGAGAAGCTTCTAGAGGTTTCCCTCTGAATTCCTCAGGCATCCTGCCTTTCCTGTCCTGGCTCCAGACTAAATGCAGGTGCTATGCAGCCCTCAGTGTCGAGGTGGGATACAGCCTATTCAGATGTAAGTAGGGCTGTGCCCTGCTCTGCCAGTAGTGGCCCATCCAAGCACACTTAAGCTCTCTGTTGTGTGTGGTTGTCTAGTAGGAATGCACAAAGCTCAACTGCCAAGTACCCTTAGTCATGTGACCGGCAGACAAGCTGTAGGCACTAAATGTCTAAGGCAGGAAAATGCCAGCTTTCAAAAATGGCCTTTTCAAATTTTTTATTTAAAATCCAACTTTACCACAAGAGAGGATGTCTCATTATAATTCTAAAGACACCAAAAATGATCTGGGTACCTGTTCCCATTTGGAAATTGCAGCTTAATAAATGTAACAAGGTAGATTCAATGTTATCCAATGGGAGAGGTAAGCCTTACAATACTGAAAAATGAATGTAAGAGTTTTTCGCCATCAGGACATGTAAATCTAAAAAGTTAATGTCCAACCATTTAAATTCACTGTACCCTGCCAGCTGGGCTGTCCAGGGCATACTCTAGGGGTGACTTACATGCATTAAAAAGGAAAGTTTGGGCTTGTCAAAAGGTTTGTTTTACCAGGTCGAAATGGCAGTTTAAACCTGCCCACACAGGCTGAACTAGCAGGTCTGAGATAGGTTTGCAAGGCTACTTAAGTGGGTAGCACAATCAGTACTGCAGGCCCACTAGTTGTATTTAATATACATGCCCTTGGCACAGGTAGTGACAATTTACTATGGACTTACAAATAAATAAAATATGCCAATTGGGTATAAGCCAATTCTACTATGTTTTAAGAGAGAGCACAAGCACTTTAGCACTGGTTAGCAGTGGTAAAGTGCTCAGGGTCCTAAGGCCTGCAAAAACGAGGTGAGCAAAACAGGAGGTCTGAAGGCAAAACCTTAGAGGGAAAACCACGTCAAGAATGCCAGGTTTAACAATGGGCTTTCACGGCGTGATAACATTTTATTTTCACTGGAACACAGAGTGGTTCTTAATCCTGAGATGTGATGATGTCCTTCTTCTGTTTTATTGTTTACATTGAAGTCGTTAGCCTATACTCCTTGTACCAAAGAAGTCTTTCTTCTACTGCTGTCGATTAATGGGTGTTTCTCCTATTTTAATGGTATGATGGATGCCTTTCTTTTTAAGGTAAAGCAGCTTTATTAGGCAGAATAGTGACATGACCAAAAACAATTTCAAAATTTACGTAAACAGTATACTAAGAATCATAAAAGCATGAAGAATTGAAGCTGTTTAACAATGTTGGCGCTTTACTGAGGACAGGGAGGAAGGGGAAGAAGGGAAATATATAACAAAAAGACCAAGTTAACAGCAGTTAAAAAATTGTCAGAAATAGGGAGATAATAATATCATGTAATGTAATCCGACCAAGGAGTAACAACATTTAGAGTTCATGGCAGAGAAAAAGAAAATCAAGGTGGTTTAAAGTTTTCAGATGAAGTACAACTGGAGGATTGATAGGTAACCTCATCTAGATAAGATGTCAAAGGTCACCAATATAGAACTCTATTAGCAGTAGGAAAATACATAGAGGAGAAGGCAGTATCTAATCTGTGATAATGACAAACATTATTCCATCAGGCTACATAAGAAATATTTGAAGCACATTTCCAATTAATAGCAATCTTTTAAAAGGCAAGAACTAGCATAAGGTCTAACAAGCGTAAATTACTGCGTGGTGAGTGGATATCATCAGAAAGACTGCCCAAAAAGAGAGTCAAGGGGGAAAGTGGACAATTTAGATGAAATAATAGAGATAATGGAGACCAAACCTTTTCCCAGAATGAAGCTATAGGAGGACAATGGAACAACATATGCATAAGATCGCAAAATTGGTGATCACAGGACCAACATTTGGGAGAGGAACCCATGGAGAATCTTGCTAGCATAGACGGAGTGAAGTATAGTCGATGATAGAGGAAAAACAAAGATTGGGAGGTTGAGGCAGTTCTTGAAGTTTTAAAAAGTTTGTCCCAAAGTTTATTCCAGAACGGGAGGGTCCAGGTACATCCCAAATCCATTTCCCATTGCAATTATAGCTTAGATATTGATCTGGCATATGATAGGAAGCGGAGAAGTTTATAAACAGAAGAAGCATTAGGTAGGCCTGGGCGGTAAATTCCGTTCCGATCGCGGAATTTGCGGAATTTGGTTAATTTCGTGTTCCGCAGAGAGCGCGGAATTGGCAAAAATTCCGCGATCCGCGGCTTTGCAGAATTTTTTGCTTGTTCGCGCTTTCAAAATGCGTGTTCGCGAGATATGTCCCCCCGAGCACGCAAACAGCGTTCGCGAACAGGAAAAAAGCATCGCGAACGGGCGGAACAAGCAATTCCGCGTGTTCGCGGAACTCTGCGTGCTCGCAGAGATTATTTACCATTTCGCGGAGCTTTGCGTAGCGCGACTACGCAAATTCCGCCCACCCCATCATTAGGAACAGAAGTGAGAAATGAACCAAGAGATGATTGAGAAGAGGAGGAAGCGAGAGTGTCAGGTAAAGAATAAAGGGCATTGAGAAGTATATTTATAAGAAGAAGGAATTTAGGTAAAAAGGAGTAGGGACATTTGAATAAGAGTTGAAATTGTGAAAAGGCTAGGGGATTGTTATTAGTGAATAAATCTTTGACCCAAATAACACCTCTTTGTCTCCAAGAATTCCAAAAGATCGGTTTGTTGTTTACAAGGATAAGATTGTTGTACCAGAGAGGGGAATGACGAAATGAATCGCGAGTTGTAGGATGTGACAGGTAAATTGGTTTTAGAAGATTGAAAGTATGTTTGAAAAGGGAAGAGGATGTTATGGTGGTCTCAGCTGAGAAGGCTTTAACTTCACGAGGGAGAAAAGGAGAAAGAAGAGAGCATTCAATGTCGAACCATAAGGGGGTAAACGGTGATCGCGTCAAAGAAAGACATCTAGAAGCTTGGCGGAGACAGAAAGCTCTATGGTATAACCGGAAGTCAGGAAAATTAACTCCACCTACTTGTTTAGCCCGCTTAAGAGGGGCTAGGGCAATCCTGGCTTTTTTGTTATTCCAAAGGAAACTAGAAAGTTTAGAATCCAATTTCTTGAAGAATGAAGCAGGAATATTTACTGGGATCATTGAAAGTGTAAATAAAATTATGGGTGATACTATCATTTTTATAGAGTCCAAACGACCCCACCAGGAGAGTAATAGGGGATTCCAGGAAGAGAAAAGTTTGTCAACTTTATCTAGACAAACATTAACATTAGCTGATACCGAACCATTAATGGAAGAAGTAAACCAGATGCACAAATATTTAATTTTGGAAGTATTCCAATGAAACCCTGTGGCCCTGAAAGAATAACTAAAAGTAAACTTATTAAGGGGCATAACTTCGGTTTTGTCAGAATTAATCCTGTATCCCAAGACCGAGGAGAAAGTAGCAATTTCCTGAAGAAGAGCTGGAACGGATTGCTCAGGCGAGGAAATGAAAAGATGAATGTCGTCAGCATAAGCAGAACATTTTAGACGATCAGTTCCATACAGCAATCCACAAATGTCAGTATTATTTCTGATACGTGATAGGAAAGGTTCCAAGGCCAATATAAATAATAAAGGGGACAATGGGCATCCCTGACGGACCCCACGACCCAGCGGAAAATAGTTAGAAATGTTCCCATTAACTAAGACAGAAGCCATGGGAGATTGAAAAGGTAAGGAAACATACGAAATGAAGTGAGGACCTAACCCATGCCAAGCTAGGGATTTCAGCATGAAGGCCCAATCCAATCTATCAAATGCTTTCTCAGCATCAATAGAGATGGCCGCTAAGGGGTATGGAAGGGAAGGTACCTTATTTAAAACCATAAAGAATAATCTAGAATTATCCGAGGTGATTCTTCCCTTAATGAATCCTGACTGCTCCTTCCCAATCATTAGAGGGAGGAAGGGATCAAGACGCAAAGCGAGCAATTTGGCAAAAATGTTATAATCGACATTGATTAAAGAGATAGGCCTGTCGTTTTTGCAGAGAGTTGGGTCCTTTCCATCTTTACGAATGAGACAAATAGTAGCCTCCTGGAAGGAGCCCCCAGTAGAACCAGAAGCAGAGAAAAATCGATAAAGATGTAACAGCTTGGGGAGAAGAGGATTAGAAAAATGGAGAAAGAATTCAACCGTGAAACCGTCTGGGCCAGGGGATTTATTTTTCTTAAGAGATTGAATAGCCTGAACAATCTCAGATATAGAAATATCAGCCTCCAAGGATGAAAGGTCACTATGAGTATCAGGGAAGTCTTAGAACGTTGTAAATAATTCTCTATCAAAGAGGGTGGGGGAGGAGATTCAGGGGTGTAGCGAGATTGATAATACTTAATAAATTCTGCCAGAATTTCAAAGTCCTTAAAAACAGGAAGACCTTTATCGTTTTTTACAGAATCTAAATTATGATACTGTTTACGGATTTTCAAATAATTAGCTAGGAGCTTACCCATTATATTATGGCCACTGTAATAGCGAGCGCTACTTCGAAGTAAAATTGAAGAAGCATTGTCTGTGGAAATTACGTTAAACTTTAATTTTGCACGAACAAGTTCTTTTAAATTAGTGGGAGAAGAAGAAGAAGAATATTGATGTTCCAATTGTTTGATATCAAGTAAGAGGGATTGATGATGTTTGAGAAGAGATCTCTTTCTCCGTGAAACAAAGTCAATGCTATGACCTCGATCAGAGGCTTTGAAAGTGTCCCAAAGTAATTGTGGAGAAGGGTCTGCATGAATGTCAAAGAATTCCTCAGAGAAAGTCAAAAAGGAAGAGGTAAAGTCAGGATTGAGCAAGAGAGAATTATTAAATCTCCATCTATTGGATTTGGAGTGCACCGGGAGAAGATCGAAGTCAGTAATGACAGGGGCATGATCAGAGATTACAATTGGTTCGATAGAAGAGGCAATAAGATTTTGGGAAAGTGATTTAGAAACAAAGATATGATCGAGTCTAGAGAGAGAGCCATGTGGAGGGGAAAAGAAAGAAAATTCTCTATTAGACGGATTGCAGATTCTCCATGAGTCCACCAGAAGGCGTTGGGAAATGAAGGAAAGGAATTGTTTATGCATTTTGTGGGGAATACATTTAACTGGAGATTGGCGATCAATGAAGGGGTCCGTTATTTGATTACAATCACCACCTAAGATAAAAAAAATCATCAGCGTATTGAGTACATCTTTTAGAAATATTGGGCCAAAAAGAATGGTCAGCCTGGGTAGGACCATAGATATTACAAATAGTAGAGGGAACATCATTAATGATTAATTTTACAAAAAGCCATCTGCCTTCAGGACCGACGTCTTGAGAAACAGTTACCAAATTTAATTTTTTGTGACAAAGAAGAATAACACAATTTTTCTTATTTGAAGAGGGAGAAACAAAAACAGAACCCACCCAAACTCGTTTAAACTTCAAGGCCTCTGGTTCAGAAAGGTGAGTTTCTTGAAGAAGAACGAGGTCAGGGGAATATTTCGCTAAATGAGATATAATTCTCTGCCGCTTTATAGAGTTAATTACTCCTTTAACGTTCCAAGAAACAACTCTGAATGAAGCAACAAATGCAAATATATAAACAGTAACAGTCGTGTAGGACAAAAAAGTACAATAAACATGAAAATATCAAAGGAGGTAACAGGAAGAAAAGGGAGAAAAACAAGGGTATAGGAGAGAAAAATTAGGGAGAAAATCGAGAAAATCAGAGAAAGAGAGACAGTACATGTCAACAATGATGACTGCAAACACATACCTGATGAAGATGAACAATTGGGGAAGAGTCGACGACAGCACAGGGCAAGACGGCACAGCAAGGGAGACGAGTCGACAGACAAACGAAGCATAACAAGGTAAATGACTAGGGTGAGGAACAACAAGGAACCTGAAAAGAAGAAGAGGGTTAGTCAATCATCGCAAAGAACATTAAGTTCATAAAGAAACATAAAGAGTGAACCTATTAATACATAAGAGAAACTGTATCCAAAAACTAGGAAACTATGCAGGAGCAGAATTCTTCAACACAAAAAATCAGTCATTTTGACGAAGAAGCTCAAGTCTCCATAGAACTAGGAGAATGTAAATGAAGGAATTGTCATAGTTCTGCAGGAGCAGTGAAGGAGGAAGTTTTATTTTGAAAAGTTACTTTAAAGAGGCAAGGATTAAACAAACCAAAGCGAGCTCCCAAAGAATGTAGTTGTGGACGAAGATCTAGGAACTCCTTTCGCCTGGCAGCTGTGGCTCTTGAAACATTCTGTGAAATAAAGATTTTACAACCTTGCCAAAGAAGTTGTTTCTTAGCCTTCGCAGCGTCGAGAACTTTCAGTAGATCAGTAAACTCCAGAAAAAACATAATGAGACCTCTAGGTTTAGAAGACGAGGAGGATGAGATAGGGCGAGGACCTAGACGATGAGCTCTCTGAATATTCAAGTGTGTCGAGGGAGGCAGGTTCACTAGCTGAGGCAAAAAAGAAGTGAAAAAGGATACAGAGTCCGCTCCCTCCAAACCCTCTTGAAGACCACAAAGGTGGAGGTTATTCCTTCTATTCCTGTTTTCCAAGTCTTCAGAGTGAGCCTTTAATACCGCCACCTCCTTCTCTAGTATTGCAATTTTCAAAGTTTCATCCTGCACATCACTGACACGTTGTTCTAAAACCGTGACTCTGGATTCCATTTGAGACCAGTTGTCGTCTAGACTTTGGATGCATCTATTGGTTTCCTCCACAAAGGGACGAAGTGCTTGAATTTCTTCTCAGGAGATGGGGGTCCTGCTTAACTCTCTTGTGAGCAGATGAAGGCGTTATAAAGCACTTTTTTGTTGATGAAGAGGAGGAGGATGACATGCTGATTGTAGGTAGAGTACCCCTCAAAGGACAGCTGGCGGATTTGAAAAACGAGGGTAATTTCTGTGAGGAGGAGGAAGGGTGTAGAGAGGACGCCTTAAATTTCTGCAATCTGCCCATAAAGCATAGGAGGAGGTGCGTTCCAGAGATAGCAAGTAAAAACTGGTCGGATGCGAACAGACTACAGCTTCCAATCTCAAATGAAACACCTCACGCAGGTTAAGTATAACGTAGTAGGAAAGTCACAGGTGTGCGCAACATCCTAGGAGATTCATAATGACAGTGAAAAAGAGGGTGAACAGACATAATATCGAATTTTTAATATCGAATTGCCAAAATATCGAGTTTTTTATATAGAATGGACAGAATATCGAATTGCCAAAATATAGTGGTGCAGAATATCGAAATTCAGGTAAGAAATATCGATTGTCATAATAGCGACAGTCATAATATAGTTGTTAAAAATATCGAATTTTTTTATAGTGTTTTAAGTGTTAGTATATGTGTTAAAAGTATGTATTATTTTTGTAATGTAAGTTTTAATTTTTTTAAAGTAATGAATTTTATGTTATTTAATTTTTGCGTAATTTAATTCCGTAGAGGGTTGTGGGTTTATATGGGAATAGGGTGGGAAGTAATTTAATTATAGTAAATTAAATATAAATTTTTAGGAATTATTAATTATTTTTAATTTAATTTTGCGTTTTAGTTCTGTAGCGGGTTGTGGGTTTATAGGGGAATAGGGTGGGAAGTAATTTAATTGTAATTAAGTAATTATTTAATTTTATTTATTGGTATTGATAAATAATTTATTGTTAATTAATTATTAATTGGTAATTAATTTTTATTAATTGGTAATTAATTTTTATTGATTTTTTAATTGATAATTATATTAATTGTAATAATTTATTATTCAGAGCGGGTTGTGGGTTTATAGGGGAATAGGGTGGGAAGTAATTTAATTGTAATTAATTATTTATTTTTATTTATTGGTATTGATTATTAATTTATTGTTAATTAATTATTAATTGGTAATTAATTTTTATTAATTGGTAATTAATTTTTATTAATTGATTAATTGATAATTATATTAATTGTATTAATTTATTATTCGGAGCGGGTTGTGGGTTTATAGGGGAATAGGGTGGGAAGTAATTTAATTGTAATTAAATAATTATTGGAAATATTTTTGTGTATTGATAATTAATTTACTGTTAATTAATTATTAATTGGTAAACATTTTGTATTACTTATTAATTTTTGGTATTGAAAAATAATTTGTGGTTAATTAATTATTAATAGGTAATTAATGTTTTATAATTAACATTCATTGGTATTTATAAATAATTAATTATTAAATAATTTGTCATTGGGAATTAATTTTTAATACATTTTTATTGGTATTGATAATTAATTTATATATATTTAATTATTAAATCATTACTTTCCCTACTGTTGCACTCACTGGAGGGGGAATAGTAAGTTTTACCCTCCCACTATCCAACACTTTCCCTACTGTTGCACTCTCTGGAGTGGGAATAGTCATTTTTACCCCTACGCTATCCAACGCTTTCCCTACTGTTGCACTCACTGGAGTGGAAATAGTAACTTTTACCCCTACGCTAACCAACGCTTTCCCTACTGTTGCACTCACTGGAGTGGGAATAGTAATTTGTACCCCTACGCTATCCAACGCTTTCCCTACTGTTGCACTCTCTGGAGTGGGAATAGTAATTTTTACCCCTACGCTATCCAACGCTTTCCCTACTGTTGCACTCTCTGGAGTGGGAATAGTAATTTTTACCCCTACGCTATCCAACGCTTTCCCTACTGTTGCACTCACTGGAGTGGGAATAGTAATTTTTACCCCTACACTATCCAACGCTTTCCCTACTGTTGCACTCACTGGAGTGGGAATAGTAATTTTTACCTACCCGCTATCCAACGCTTTCCCTATTGTTGCACTCACTGGAGTGGGAATAGTAATTTTTACCCTCCCGCTATTCAACGCTTTCCCTACTGTTGCACTCACTGGAGTGGGAATAGTAATTTTTACCTACCCGCTATCCAACGCTTTCCCTACTGTTGCACTCACTGGAGTGGGAATAGTAATTTTTACCCTCCCGCTATCCAACGCTTTCCTTACTGTTGCACTCACTGGAGTGGGAATAGTAATTTTTACCCCTACGCTATCCAATGCTTTCCCTACTGTTGCACTCACTGGAGTGGGAATAGTAATTTTTACCCTCCCGCTATCCAACGCTTTCCCTACTGTTGCACTCACTGGAGTGGGAATAGTAATTTTTACCCTCCCGCTATCCAACGCTTTCCTTACTGTTGCACTCACTGGAGTGGGAATAGTAATTTTTACCCCTCCCGCTATCCAACGCTTTCCCTACTGTTGCACTCACTGGAGTGGGAATAGTAAATTTTACCCTCCCGCTATCCAACACTAAAAATATTGAATATTTTTTAATAATATTAAGTTAACATATATATGTATTAAAAAATAAAATTGCATGTTTATTTTTTTTTTATTTACATGAATTATTTATTAATTTTAAGGTTATTTAAGTATTTTTAAGTATGTTTTACTTAATTATATTTATTATTTTATTATTTTACATTACTTTTAAGACATTTAAAAATTCGATATTTTAACAAACTATGGGGCCCATTACGATACCCGGCGTAAAAAAATCCGCCAGGCATGGAAGCGGCAAAAATCCGCCCGCACACACCGTCTGAACACCGACCACGCCATTACGATGACACAAACCGAAAACCGCCATCGGCGGAAAAATCACACAAAATACCGCCCGCCATCGTCCGAGTCGGAGTCAAACCGCCCGCCACGGACGGAAACACGCACGACAACACAAAACCGCCCGCCCTCACGGCCGACACACCGCACGTGAGATTACGATCGCACCGCCATGAGCGCGTGAAAACTACAAATATACCGCCCGCCAGCGCAAACAACGCCGATGAGAATCGACACGGCAGAAGCCATGGCGCCCACGTCCCTGCACAGAAACCATCCGCTGACAAAAACAATCGCACACAACATGGCCAACAAGTCCACACAGCAAGGCACGCACAAATACACAAGCACAGTACACATCCCGAAAACACCCCCCTGGACAAACAAAAACTACAAAGGCCAGAACCCCAGACACAACACACCTGAAAACAACAGACCATGAGGACACACCCACATAGGTAAGTACAAAAGCAGCACTCCCACAGACCACAACCCCTTGCAACATTGCAAACTAGAGAGGAGAGGAGAGGACACAGTGACACAGCAAGGACAGCAGCACACCACAGAAACGCACACATCACAACCACCACCACCACCACCACCACCACCACCAAACACCGGCACCACAAACCCCCTGCACACATCACAACACACACCGCACCAGCACCACAAACACCATGGCACCACAAAGAATGCCCAAGTTCACGCCCATTGAGCTGACGGTCATGGTCGACGAGATCATCAAGGTGCACCCACAAATCTATGGGAACATGGTCCAGCACACACCACCAGCCACCAGAAACAGAATTTGGAACCGGATCGTAGACCAGGTCAATGCAGTCGGGACCCTGCCCAGGAACAGAGTCGAAATAAACAAACGGTGGAATGACGTCAAGAGCCTGGTCAAGAAGAAGGAGACCAAGAACAGAGAGCTGGCAGCCGTCACTGGCGGAGGGAATCCCGCGCTCTTCAAGACCTTCAAAGCGTGGGAGGAGAAGGTGCGAGTCATCATACATCCCGAGATCCTCGCCGGATTAGCAGGGGGAGTGGAGGCTGGTAAGTACAAACTAATGTATACCAGCACACCGCTATGTACTCACATGCACTACCACCATGCCACAGCTCCCAGGGACAAACACCCCCATGACCAGCACACAATACACAACACATCACACACACATGCAACAGACACCACCACACACAGCCCAAACCGAACAACTGTAAGATGCGTGGGGACATGTGTACACTCAGCCAGCCACGTAACCACCAACAGGTCCCCAAATATGCCAGAAGCGCCACAACGAGCACCCACCACACCCATGTGTCCGCCACAGCTGCACTAACCGACAAGTAACAGGTAAGTGGCAGGAACACAAAGTGCAGTGGGTGGGAGGGTGGACAGCCCAAGTACAACACACACCAGGCCCCAGTCCCACAGCCCAGCAAGGAGGAGCATCCCCCACACCCCACAGCTACGTGTCAGCCACCGCAGTGCACAACGACAGCCGAAAGGTAGACATCACGGTCCACAGCAATCGGTGTCAGTGGGTGTCCAGCCACCACCACGACCCACAACACCCCCCCACCCCCACAGACCTGCAACATGGAGCACCCCCGCTTAGAACCATGTGGCATCCAGTACAGTGCACGCCCGAACAACCTGCAGGTGGGAAACTGGACAGGGCTGGATTACTGGAGGCATGAGGACCGTAACACGACCAACACATGGGACATGTCACGTAGCAGACGAACACGCAACACCGCCCACCATCACGAACAAGTGAACAATGTGCACACGGACATGAACCACAGACTCACACCTCACATGACCCATCACAGACACAGCAACACCCAAGGAGCCACGTCTGCATGCACAAGCCACACTGAATATAGTACCACACGGCAGCCACTGTGCAACTCATCACACACAACCGAAACACCATTGAAGTCCTGTCCATGTAGCCCCTACTGCCTGTCAACCACACACCCCACAACTACGCCTATGTAAGACAAACAACACTAGACGCAACAGAGCGGAACAACATAAATGCACACGAACACCACTGAACCCATCAAACACACAGACACACCATGCACATACAACATACCATCCATCCCATCCGTCAGCCCCAGTCTCATGAAAGGCATGTCATCCGCACAGCTGCCACACATACAGCAGTCACGCTAAGATACATGCCCATGACCAACCATGTGCCAGAAGTCAATGAAGCGCACGACACACTGTGAGCAACAACACACAACATGGGCCACACCCCCCGAGCACTGCAGTGATGCACATGGCACAGGGCAGCACGCACACCAAGGAGATGGGACAACTGCAATACGTTGGCTGGCACACAACCAACACTCACTCATAACGATGCGTCCAATGCCATGTCCAGTAATCACAACAGACAGCAAATATGCAGGCCATGTCAGGCATGCACACACCTCAGACCATGCACTGTCATGCTGCCACAACACATGTCACGTTCGGCACCCATGGCTCACAGCATGTACCCCAAAAGCATATTCCCTCCCAAATGCGAATCTGGGGCATGGCCCCCATGTTGCCATATGCGTTCCTAAGCGTTCCATTTGAACCCCAAAAGCATATTCCCTCCCAAATGCGAATCTGGGGCATGGCCCCCATGTTGCCATATGCGTTCCTAAGCGTTCCATTTGAACCCCAAAAGCATATTCCATCCCAAATGCGAATCTGGGGCATGGCCCCCATGTTGCCATATGCGTTCCTAAGCGTTCCATTTGAACCCCAAAAGCATATTCCATCCCAAATGCGAATCTGGGGCATGGCCCCCATGTTGCCATATGCGTTCCTAAGCGTTCCATTTGAACCCCAAAAGCAAAGTACAAACCAGACCCAGGATGGGCCAGGAGCCCGCATACACCAGAGTCACAATAAGTAGGGGCACAGCAACACACCCATCGGCATGGCCAATCCGTCCCATGCCACATGTGCACAGCACACAGTCCCATTGCCAAGCACACACAACTACAAATGGTACAGCCACACACACGCCTCCAGGAAACCCATGTACGAGATTGCACGAACTGTTAATGTCAGACGACAAATACATACTTCGCAAGGTGCAACACAATAACAAATCTCATTCTCTCCACAGGTGACGAACTGCTGGATGCTGGGGATGGAGCCAGCAGCCAGCACAGCCAGCCTACAAGCCCCCAACGAGGACACACGGATGTGGAGGATCTGTCCTCCTCTTCGGACACGGACCACCAAGCAGGCCCATCTGGTGTGGCAGGGCCCAGCCGCTCCCCAGGACCCCTCCTACCCACCAACCCATCATCCAGGGCTGCTGAACATTCCCAGCCCCCTGCTGCCACTGTCGCTGCGGCCACACCCACGGTCATTGCGGCCACACCCACGGTCATTGCGGCCACACCCACGGTCATTGCGGCCACTACCACTGCCGCAACCGCCACCATCGCCGCACCGACCACCACCGCCGCCACCACCACCACGTCTTCGCTGGCACCAGCCCCAGCGCAGGTGGTGGCCCGGCCGACTGGATCCACCCTGGGAGCCACAGCGAGGACCGTGGTGAGCAATGTGGCTAGTGGGCAGGCCGGTGGCAGCAGGACTGGTAGGAGGAGCAGGGTCAGGGAAACGCCAGCCTCCCCTGGGAGCCATGCCCTGCCTCAAATGGCCAGAGTCCTTGGGGCCTATGAAGAGGCCCAAGGACAATGGGCCAGGTCAGCTACAGACACGCGTGAGGTGCTGGGGGTGCTGAGGTCCATGGACGCCCGTATGGGCCAACTCGTGGACCTCATGGGCCAGCTGGTGGTGGCGGTGAGGTCACAGCCAGGGACAGCAGCTCCCCTCCGCCACCACCTGCCGGGGCGCAGGGTCGAGCAGCAGTGTCCAGTTCCCCTGCATCCACAGCCAGTGAGCACACCTCAACCACCAGCATGTCGCAAGCAGGCACCCCCTCGCAAACGTGGAAGGGGCCGTCCGAAGAGGAAACAGATCTCCCGGGAGGACTTCGCACGCTCCAGACGCAAGTGAGGCAGCCAGCCAACCTTCCTTGACCACCCACTGCATTGACTTGGACTACGATCCCACTCCACACAGCCATCTGGATGGCATGTGTGTGTTGGACTATGGACATAGAACCAGTGGGTACACCCTGAGCATCACGCAGCCATGACCGACAGCTCATTGTCACTGCACGCACCACTTTTGTCATCACCTTACACACAATCACATGTCACAGTTTGAAATAAATGCACCTCTTACACAAACTGCTGTTTGTGCCCTGTGTTTTATTTGTACGGAATACAACGGCCACCTTGGGCGGAAAGGCACCTGATGCGTGGCATGGCAATGGAACCGGAGGGCCTGTAGGGACCTAGGGGTGGGAGACAGAACAGGAGCACATTCAATGAGTGTGTCACACACCCATCACACAGTACATGTCAACAACTACAAGCAATGTACACACATCGCACAGAGCAATAGGGCACAATGCCACAGCCACCAACAGTGGCATACTACCCTGGCCATGGAGCGTTGACACACAGCACGCAGTGAACAAACGGCCACCCTGACACAGCACACACACACCTGCACAGATACAGCCACATCAGCCGTCGTACATGGACACTCACCGTCAAGTGAAGTAGTGGGCGATGAGCTGCTGCCGCACATTCCCAGCTTCCTCCTCTCCGCTGTCCTCCTCACTCGAGCTGTCCTAGTCTGCGGGCTGGGGCCCTGGTTGATCTCCGTCATCCACGATGAGGGGGATCTGCTTCCGAATGGCCAGATTGTGCAGCATGCAGCACGCCACCACTATCTGGCACACCTTCTGTGGGGAGTACGCCAGCGCACCCTCGGTGCGGTCCAGGCACCTGAACCTGGACTTGAGGAGGCCAAAGGTACGCTCGACCACACGTCTGGTCCTCCCATGTGCCTCATTGTAGCGATCGTCTGCTGGGGTGCGAGGATTCCTCAATGGACTGAGCAGCCATGCCCCATTCGGGTACGCAGAGTCACCTGGGTGTGAGGGACACAGAGAACCGTTGCTATTCCAACTGGACAGGGGACAGCATCGCACAACCAGCACGCTACACCACTCCACATACTCACCGACAATACAGCCACGATCCTGTTGCAGATCGGACATCAGTCGTGGCAAGATGCTGTTGCGCATTATGTGTGCGTCATGGGCCGAGCCTGGGAACTTTGCACACACGTGGGTGATCACCATGTCCGCAAGGCACTCCACTTGCACATTCAGGGAGTGCGTGTGCTTCCTGTTGCGGTACAGGTGCTCAGTGGCCTGTGGTGGAACAAGGCCAACATGTGTGCAGTCAATGGCTCCAACGACGTGTGGGATTCTGCCAAGGGCATAGAATGCACCCTTCACTGCCGCCAATTCACGAGCCCTGGGGAAGCGGATGTACCTGTTTCGGCACAGCATCATGGCTGCCAGTACATCCCTCAGCACCTTGCTGAACATGGGCTGGGACATCCCTCCTCCACTGCCCACTGTGTGCTGGAATGACCCAGTGGCGAAGAAATGCATGGCGGCCATCACCTTAGCCGTGGGGGTGACAGCTGTCGGATACACCCTGCGGGGACGGAGATGGGGTTCTAACATGGCACACAGTCGATGCAGGGTTGGCCTGTCCAGCCGAAACTTCCTAATGACCTCTGTATCGTCCATGTCCGCCAGCAATTGGTATGGGCGGTCAATGTTCGGTCTCCGCCTAGGGAAAATGGCAGTGGACACATGTCAAAGCAACACGACACATAGCAATTTCGCATACACATCACTGACATGACTGAGCAAGCACATGAGCCACAGCCCAGCTGTCAAGCTGGGACGGCACGGCCACAATACACTTACACAGGTCTCCCAACAATGGCAATGGCTAGTGATACAGACCACTGCCATGTGCATGCACATGGGGATCTAGGCCCCAATGAGTTGCGGGGCGTGCTGATGGGGACTGACTGCATATTCGTCAAGCGGCAACGCCACGGCAACATGAATGTCTGCTGAGCATGGAACTGCTTCCGAGGCTGGATGAGTATGGCACACGACGACGACGATGTGGGCACAGGCTGAGCGGCCAAAACAAGTGGGACCTGTGGCACGAGGGGATATGAGACAGTAGTAGGTGTCAGCACTGCACCCTATGTACAGCACTGTACGGATCACACCTCCCGAAACATTGACAGGTGTCCACATTGACAGCCCCATGCCAAGACGGCTGTGTGCTTGCAGTCACACGTCACAGGTGAGAGGTTACATTGCACGTGCCAGGTGGCAGACGTACATAGTGGGAGCTGGCATGTGTGTGCATGTGTCTCCTGTTCAGGATCCACCAGATGGGCGCTGACTCTGTACTGACCATTGGACACAGCATGTTCCGTGGAAGGCTTGTGTGTGTGGGATGGTGGCACTGGATGTGCCTCCGTTGGGTGGGGGGCCATGCACAGGGCGGGTACGTCGATGATTGCGCATTGTTGGTCACGGTGGGTGCACCCACTAAGATGTGTTGCCCTGTGTTCAATTCCTATGTCCGCATGATGATGGACTGTAGATGTGGGCAGACTACACATTGGTCGATGTGCTGTCTATATGCATGTGCCTTCACACCAGGCACAGCTGCCCCTGCACATGTGACCCCTGCTGGACTCGCTGCTGGGTCTGTGGAGCTGATGCACCTTCTGTGCGTGGGGCGGACAGCTCTCCTCACTTCCCTCATTGCGCATGTCATGACTTTGCCGCAGGTGACATGGATCATGGAGGGCCCACATGTACGCGTGGGTAGGCTACACATGATTGTTCACTGGTCGCCACCCCCAGTCAGTGTTTCGAATGGGAAGGTTGTCGTGCTGGTGGTATGTTCGATGTGGCGGATGGGCGGGCCTAGGTGCGGGCTTACATTCCGGACATGGGGGTAGTTGGATTGGCGACTAGTTGCAGTACACACGGGACACGTCTCTTCCTTTCCACATCTGGGTCATCCCTTGTACTCACTGACAGTGATACAGTCATCTTCGCCCCAGCCCTCATGTCCTCCCCTCGCTCCCCCAATATGCATGTGCACCTGCGAGGCTAGCGCTTGCACAGGCAGCCCCAAGCTCGCACCAGAGAGGGCAAGGAGTGTATGTGTGGGTCCAGTTGCACGAGTGGGCTGTCTCAGGGTATGATGTGTTGCGGGACGCCGTCCACCTGCGTGGTGCCCCAAATGGAGACCCGGCCTGCATGGACTATGCATCACAGTCTTCGCCTTCCGGATCCGCCACCTGCGACACCCAGTGGCTGTGGCTGCCCTTGCGGCCAGGCCGCGTCCGTCTGTGACTGATGGCCCACACATTCACTCTTTGGCCTCTCTGGGGAGGGCTCGGGGGTGGTGGCGCACGCGCTTGCACTTAGTCGCAATGGCATGTGGCGTGGTTGGTATAATGGGCAATGGATGGGATGGTGCGAGCCACCTCCCGTGACGTCAGTGCTGCTCGTGCTGTGGTGCGTCCCCCTACACTTCCATTTGACTTGTGCCATGCTACACGTTGAGGTTCTATTGCCTGCGTGATATGACCAGGAGGAGCGCGAGGAGACCTCTCACACACCATGCTCCACTGCCATCCCGTGCCCTGTATCGCCTGTGCGGATTGACTATGTTGGGGTTACACCTGGTCGACTGGGGCTGTGTGTGCCTTGTCAAGGGGCATGGCGGGCGCACAACAGGATCCAGCTTGTCCACAGAGGGTGGGCTGAGGTGCGCCTGGTACCGCTTTGTACGTGTGCCCAGCTGCTGTGCACACACGTGTTCACTCCCCCCCGACAGGTGTCCTCTCACAATGCCCAGGGAAGCGGTGGTGTACTGTTTATGAGCCCTCCCAACACGGCGTGCTCCAACTTGGCATGTGCGCATCTACCCGTCACACCCACCCACCTGAGCACTGCGTCCATACGACTTCACACGACACATGTGTGTCTTCCACAGTTGTGCTACTCATTTGCGTTGACATCCAATACCAGTGGACTACATGGTCATGTCACGACTGCCGTGTACTTCACATACTCTCATCCTCTCTCATTCGTACTTGTGAAATGAGTCAGCGGAGACAGTTTTGGTTTCAAACATTATATTGAGTCTTCTGTCCTCTGTGGTGCAGTATAGTGGACACTACTGGCAGCGGAATACATGTTGAGGATATACTGAGCATGATTGCAAATGGGATAGGGTGTGGGGTTACATGTGATTGGCTGTTGCATGTGGGATGTGGGCTTCAGAGTGACATCTGTTTGGCCAAGGCTGTGCTAATGTACATTTACGTATAGCTGCGGAGCTGCGGACTTTGACACAGACGGTATACATGTAGCCTACCAGACCGCTTGGCATCATGGGCACAGTCCATCTCAGTTCCATGTGACAGGTTTGCTGCGGTTGTTCCTCATGCACGCGTGCATGTGAGATGACATCAGGGCATGTGCTTGCGTGCATGCAGCGGCGTGCCACTTGTTGTTGCACTGTGGTGGTTACTGGACATGTCACAGTCACTGGTGTCGTGTTGTTGTTGTATGCACTTGTCGTCCATGCAAAGGTCCTGGTATGGGATTCCCGGGGCGGGGGTGGGAGGGGTGCAGCACCCACAGACTCCAGGCGACCTATTCATGTCCACTGAGCGGTGTGTGTGTCCATGGGCGCTGGATCCATGTCGTGTCCTGGTTGTTCGTGCAGTTCCGTCCATGTGGGTGCGATACACAGACCCCATGACACTGCCTCCCACGATGCATGCGGTGTTCCTGGATGTGATGGGGAACAGTGTGCATGTCCCGGTCATATCCGATGTCATGGCGATGTCGTTGATGGTGTGGTTACAGTTGCCGGTCGTTTGGTATGGCTGTTGTGGTGGTGACTGGCCAGTCCGTGCGGAAGCTAAGCATGGGTGCGGGGTTGGACATCATAGGTCAATCGGGGAACCTGCGTTGTGGTCCGACGAATTTACAGGTTGTCAGGTATGCGATGCCGTCCAGCAGGGCTTCCATGTCATTGGTGGTGTACATGTTTGCCAGCCAATGTAGCGGATGGTGGCTGTCAAGGTGTTGTTCGTAAGTTGTCCCTTGGAGGACCATGATGGGGCATGCTGGGTGACATTCGATGTAGCTGTTCTCGATGATCCGTCGTGTGGAGGCACAGTGGTCCCATTTCAGTGCGGGTGCGATGTTGGCCACATACGCCAAGCCCCCATAGGCAGAGCAGGCCCTGTCGTGTGCGTCCAGAGGGAGGAGTAGTGGTAGCAGGTCCGCCTTCAGACATGCCGGGTTGGAGAGGCATATCTCCACGGGATGCTGGTAGGGACACCTCCGACAGTAGAAGACGGGCATGACGCAGCTGAACAATGTGATGCGGTAAGTCAGTCGGTAACTTACGTTCAGCAGGGACAGGAGATCGCATCCCAATATATGTAACAGGTTGGTTTTGTACAGCTTGAGCTGTTCGGCGTAGTTGGGTAGGTGTGTTGCGGTTGCCATTTCGCAGCGGTGCGTTGTGGTTGCGTGCTCCGGCTGTGTGTGCAGTCTGCAATGTGCACGCTCCGAGGTTGCTGTGAGCTCTGTGTAGTCGTAGGGAGACAGGACTTGTGTTCTGTTGGCTTGTTTGGAGGACACGGGCCCTCATCCCACATGCTTCTCAGACAGTTCAAGGTCAGTGATGTGTGACTCCTTCCAATTAACTTGCATGTGGCCGACATGGGGGAGTGTTTTCTTCTTTCTTCCCGTCCGTTGTGTGCTTCTGTGATATGCGCTATCTGCCCTGTGGTCGGTCTCCTCGGCATGCCTGTGTTGGTCTATTCTTGGACAATGGCTGTATTCACCGGCTTCTGTCGTAGGGCTGTGGTTTCGGAGTTGGAATGGAAGGTCATTCAGTGCTGTCTGCTCTCCCTTGTGTGGGCGGCAGGCTGCCTTTCCGCTCTGCGTTGGGCCTTGTGTGTGAATGTTATTCTTGGGCCACCTGTTGTCGGTCCCCGGGCTCTTTGGTGTTCCGTTTTATATGTCTTGTTCATATGTGCAGGGTGGTATGGGTGTTTCAGTGTGGTACTGGCGTTCCTCTTCCCGAAGGGGCCCTGCTTCTCCTAGTTGGTGTTGCCGCCGCTGTGTGCTACGCCATGTTTGTTACACTGGGGTGTGTCCTGCTGTTGCGTGACTTCACTGACATGTGTGCGTCGGTTGTGTGGCGTTGGGTGTTGTCCGTGAATTGGGCGTTGGGGACATGTCTGTGGCAGGCCTGTCACGTGTCATGTGCGTTCGGGGTGGGGCTGATGTGTGTGCTGCTTGGTTGTGTCCCTGTGTCTGTGTGCGACGCATGCATGGCGCTGCGGTTGGCCTCTGCGTTGTGCGCATGTGTGGCGGCGTCATCGCCGCTTTGGGGCCGTGACGGGGTGGTTGGTTCCTAGTCCCAGGTGGTGTGTACACTTGTGTTACGCGATGTTACGATTTGGCCTGTGTGTCATATGTGGATGCAATGGTGGATGTGTAGTGTACACGCACTGGTGGGGGTTGTCCGCTTTTTCCGCCCTTGCACTGTGTGCGCTGTTTGCGTGCACTTGTTGTGTGTGTGCCTACCTGCGTCTCCGCGGTACGTTGCGTCCTTGGTGGTGCATCAGCAGGAGCATGGGGAGGGCCTGCAGTGCTGGATTCATGCTCGGGGAGCCGCTTCTTCGTTGTCCGTGCTCGGCGTCCGTGTTACCGCTTCGGTTTGTCGTACGGTGTCTCTTGGCTGTGGGAGCCGTTTGTTTGCGGCATCGTAATTTATACGCCGGGCGGGACGTGTTTCGTCGGACGGTGTGTGTCAATTGGGCTGCGCCGCTACGTGTGCGGACGCACTTTGATGGCGGACGGTGTTGCTGGCTTGCCGGCGGTGTTTGGCCTACTTTTCGCATCGTAATTGGGCGGGCGTGTGGACTGCTGCGTGCCGGCGGTAACTGGTGGTTTTTGCATCCGCCAGCACGGCGGTTGTGCTTCCGCCCGCCATCGTAATGGGCCCCTATATTATTTACAACAATATTTTGGATTCGATATTTTTGTACTTACTTGTTTGTAGATAGGAAGTCGATATTCTGGCATTCTATATTTTGTCATCGATATTTTGGCAGGTCGATATTTTGCTCCTCGATATTCTGTCAGTGGTCCGAAAAAGAGATAATATATCTCCACTGTCAATAAGTATGAAGGTAGGAAGATTAAAAAGATTATCTCAGAGGTTCCAATGCAACCAAAATGGCTGCCGCGCTGAAGAAAACAAAGAGGACCTGTGAAAAAGTCTTAAAAATCACCAAAATGCCATTTCAGCAGGCATGCAGGTTCACCCTGCCTTCCGACGCTCAGGACATCCGTTTCTGATGCAGACCGGGGAAGAGAAACGGCTCCAAATTGCTCCATTCGTCCATCAACAAGAGGAGCTCCCGAGTCAGGCAGCCATCTTGCCGTGGCCGCGCGCGCCTCCTGGATGCCTTTCTTTAAATGTCATATTTTGTATAATGTCCTATAAGTCTTGTTGAGTATTTATGATACACATAATATTATATATTATTATATAATATTATAAAGTATTAAATATAGTATTATATACTTTTGGTAAGTCTTATCTCACACACACACAAACAAGTCTACATTTGGAATCCTCAGCGAATGTACTCTGAGTAGTCATGTTAACGGGAATATAGGCACTAAAAAATCTTTGTAACATAATATGATACTTGTAAATTATATGCTATAATTTTAGAAGTCTTTCTTCCACTGGTATGGATTAATGGGTGTTGGTTTCTATTTAATGGTATGACGAATGTCTCTCTTCCATGTCAAGAAATAATGAAGTCCTTCTCGTTCCAATAATGTTATTTGGGCTAACCTTTGTATTTAAATAATGTCGTAAAAGCCTTTTTGCGTGTTTTTGATACACATGTATTGTATACTTTTTGTAAATTGTTATCTCACAGACACCAACAACTCTGCATTTGAAATCCTCAACGAAGCTACTCTGAGTAGTTATGTTAATGGCAATAGCAATATAGGCACTAAACATCCTATGTAACATAAAATGATTTTTGTAAGTTATATGTTATAATTAAGGCTTCCGGTTTTCCGTTTTTACTGATTTTTACAGGTAAATACAGACAGAAAACAATATGTTTCCTGTCTGTATTTATTTTTAAAAGCGGAAAAATACTGATAATTATGCTTATGTTGAGTGACTTTCCATGATGTATTTCATGAATTCCAGGCAAAAGCTGAGCAGATAGACAGCATGGAGAGTTAAAACAAATTGATGAGATATCCAAAAATACAGGCATATGTTAACATATATTTGTAGTAAAACGCTAATACGTACCTTTGAGTGTAGTCTTTCATTATACTTTGCTGCTTAATTTGCTAAAACTTGAAGGCATCCATGTATAAGTGCACATCCAAGAGTTAAATAAACGTAGAAAAATACCATTTTACAGCTTCATTTAGTCTCAAAACACAAAATAAATATGGATAAATACCAATAAGATGGTCAAAAAATAAATATGGATAAATACAGATGGAAATGTAAAAAAAAAAATACCATAAAATCGGGAGCCCTATTTATAATACTTATAATCTTAAAAATAACAGCCGATTTCTAGGAATGTATTAGTATAGGAAACATTGTAGTCGTTATTATTATCAATTGTACAGCACAAAATCCATCATAGCCTTTCTAATAAGATTGCATAAGAATATAAAAATGCGTCCCTAGCTTGTGAAAATCAAAATTATATACTGCAAAAAGCCCTTCAGAATGCAGCTTATTTCAATGGAAATGCCACTGACGCATTCCTGGAAATGTTTTCCGATGGATGGACATACTGTACAAATTGTACCAGAATTACTGTAATGTAAATGAGCTTGGAATTGAAAGGCTATTATGATGCTCTTAAAAAGTATCCTTGACCTTTGATTGTTATATTAATATTTAGAAATGAAATAGCTCTAAACGGTATGCACAATACCTTTCCTATTCACTGCACCTCTAACTTTTAATGTTATTATGCTAGGTTTCTTTCAGCTAATGTATGTGGTAAGCAGCATGAAAGTCATGCTTCTAGGTTAAACATTCAAATGTGAAGCATTAAATTTGAATAATTGGTCTAACGCAGAATTACAATACCTATTTAAAAACTGGAGAGTGATTTCAAAAAGCAGAGTTCTTTCTACGAATGCTGTTTTTGTCCCTGTTTAGGAACCACCTTTCATCATCATTTTATGCCTTCTCACCCCTCTTTTTAATCTGTTTCTTGTATTTGCAAACGCTTTTAGGGGCTTATTTACAAGCCCCTTGCGCAGCCGGGGCTTTTATGTGATAAAAAGTGACCTACCGGGGGCGCAAGGATCTTGTAAATAAGCCCCATTATTTGTTGCACATGTATTTTTTTTCTTGGGATCAATAAATTGTGTCAGTTGGTATATTGTTGTGATTTGCTGTTCATATACTGGGAGCCTTTCCGTGGTACGACTTGTGGGTGACACAGATGGCCTTGAAGGATATTCAATTACTGATAGAAGGCCTTTGAAGAGATTTGATAGAGTTGTGGGGTATCATTCATGAGGCTGACTTTTTAACCCCATGGTGCTGAAGTATTTGAAGTTGTGCCAGTCAGATGTAGAGTGAATTTAGGTAGATGAGACAGGATTGGGTGATGAATTTCAATAATATGAGGTAGTCCATTGGGCATGAAACTGAAAATATATTGCATTTGGCTGGTACAGCGATGACTTGTGTTGACCACAGATAAGATACAGGCATTTGATTCATTCTGCAGTTGGGGATGCCTACTCACAGACTTTTAACATTGAGAAAATGAATCACATAGGATGCTGCGCATGGCAGAGCTTGAATAACGATGATGTTGTTTTTGCATTTCAGTTTTCCATCCATCACGTTTAAGGGAACTCCAAGCCAGTCATGAATTAATAGGCAATAGGCAGGTTTCTAGCTATCGGCTTTGCTTCCTGGTGTTTCACCAGAAGAGTTGAGTGTCATCCGCATTGGGATGGAAGAGACTGGCAGGAGGACTTTGATAGACGTTAAAGAGTATTGGCAGCAGTTATCACAAACCTGTATGACACACAAGACCTAATAAAAGCTGGAGAAGAAGTTGCCTAATATGAGTCACAGACCGGAGGGCAATGAAGACAACTGGGGAAGAGTGGGGCATTAAGACTTCTGCTATGTCCATCACATGCAAGTGCGATTGTATTGCTTACTATGCCAGATGCAGCACTGATGTCCAAGAGAAATGGCAGGCACATTTCACCTTCCTCATCTGCTTCAAATGCATCAGTAGATGGTAAGGTGGATTGTTCCTTCTATCATTCCCTGAGCAGAAACTTAGGGCCTGATTACGATGGCGGTGAACCCACCACCAACGGCGGTGAACCTGCCACCGACAGGCTGTCGGTGGCAGGTTCACCGCCATTGTAAGGCCATTCACCGCCCGCCAGATTGTGATGGCAGGCGGTGTGCTGGCAGGCAGAAAGCCCGACCGCCACGGGTCCGACAAAGGCAATCGTTACGATTGCCTGTCGGACCCGCCCACATCCTCAGAATGGTGGCGGTGCCTAGCAGGCACCGCCTGCGAGATTTGGATGCTGGATCCCCGCCAACCCTTCTATGGCGGTTCCCCCGCCATGGAAAGGCTATGGGGATTGACTTCTGGGGCCCGTTGTGGGCCCCCTGTGGGCAGGGGCAGTTTGGATTTGCACTTGGGGGGCACCATTTCCCTGCACCATGTGGCAGGCACCGGGTGGTGCCTGCCACGTAGTGCAGGGAAATGTAAACAGTGTATTTTTAACATTGCGGCAGGTGCTGCAGCTAGCAGCTCCCGCCGCAATGTTAAAGATAGCAGATGCGACCGCCATGGTGGCGGTGGTATTGTAATATCCCCTGTGGGACCGCCACCTTGTAGGTGGGTAGTCCCACTCCCCGACACGATGGCGTCCGTCCGCCATCGTAATTACCCCCTTAGCTTTAAAGCATTGAAGAGTTTGTGACTGCCGATGTAAATTTGGATTTGGGTGCCAAAGGTGCTCATGGATCATGAATGCAGGGGTGAGGATGATGAAGGCCAGTAGTTGCTATTGGCGGATCATTGAGTGACGTTTCTAAGCAAAGGGTTGACAATTTTTTGGGGAATGAGTGTCACGGGCCCACCTTAGGCAGATGAAACTATGTGTGAGGTCTGCCAGGCGTTATTCTAAAATGATTGCACATTCTGTATGATTTTTGGGTTTCAAATGCCACTGGATGAGACGTTCTCACATAGGTTTTCTATGATGGCCTTGTTGGGGGAAATTTGAACACCCCTGGAAGAGAGAAGGCGAGCATGGCTTCCTGATTTATGAATTGTGGTGCTTTGTGAATGCCTTCTGCAGGCGCTTTCCAATTCTCTTTTAATATAATGACAGAGTTTCCTGATTTTGCCAATAAAGGTAAATCAGTTGTTGCTCAATTGTTGACATTCATTAAGAGTTGGGACTTGTGAGAAGGGTTTTTCCAGTGAGTAGGATTTTACTATATATTGCTCACAGGAATGGCTTGTGGCATTGATAGATTAAGCGACGGATAGCCTTTTTCAGGTGAAGAAGCATTTGTGGTATATTTTTTGGATGACTTTGTATGTACAATTTAGATGAAGTTAGTGACTTGGAGTAATCGTATTTGGGTTTTTGAATATGGCGTAGTAAAGAGGGTGCAATTGGTCCTCTGGCAAATAGGTATGTCCCACTGTTAGACTTCTATTGTTGATAATAGTTTTCTTATGAACCTGTATAGCATCTTGAGGCTGGAGAGTCTTGTGCTCCTTCTATGAGGTTGGGGAATATGATGGTTGAATAGATGGCACAGTGTTCTCTTCAAGAGAGAACTACATTAAGGGGTCGATTCCGATTCGGGCCGGAAAAAGCACCGACCGACTCGGAGCCGGAAATAATACCGACCGACACGTACCAGTGGCGCCCGACACGCAAAGTACGATGCAAGGCGTGCAAAATCCGACCGACACGTACCGAACCCAAGCCGAACGACCGAGCCGCACGGAAAACAGCAATCCGGCCGGAAAAACACGCGAATCGAACCGACCGACACGCACCCGGAACAAATCCGACCGAAACGTACCCGCGAACTCCAAAACGCCAAGTATGATGCAAGGCGCAAAAATCACGACCGAGTCGGACGGAGGAGAAGCCGTACGACCGACACGCATACAAAACCGAGCCGAAGCAAGACAAAACACCGCGACCGACGCGTACGCAGCATAGGAAACTGCACAAACACAGCGTGAACGAAACGGAGAACACCGTACGAGACAAATGCAGGGTCCGACTCGGTCACAAGAACGTTTCCAACATGCACAGACAGTACAAAGGAAAAATCACACAAAAAAGGCCAAACAAGCAATTACAAAGCCAATAAATACTGGGGGGTGGGGACAGAGAACAAAGACACACCCACAACTCCACCCATATAAAGGACACAAATCACAACCATGATCCTTTGCAAATGCCATTCCACTGCCAGCACCCAAGAGACAGCAACCACACACCCACAGCTCATCCCTCACACAAGCCACACACCATCAGCACACCAACAAATACCTACCTCACATACACCCAGCAAAACACACACTCACACACCCTCACCTGCACACCAACACACACATCACTCACCATCACCACCCATCACCATGCCCCCCAAGAAGAATCACAAGTTCCTAGATTGTGAATTGGAAGTCATGGTAGACGAGATCCTCAGGGTTGAGCCACAGCTGTTTGGCACACTGGTCCAACAGACCCCCATCTCCCAGAAAACCAAGATGTGGGAGAGGATCATCAACAGGGTGAACGCACAATCACCATGTCTGCGCACAAAGAGCAACATCCAGAACAGGTGGTATGACGTGCGCAGGAGGGTCCGGGACCTGCTCAAGAAAGACTACCTCAACAGCCAATACACCGGCAGTGGCCCTCCTGCCAAGCCAGTATACCTCAGGCCCTGGGGGAGAAGGTGCGGGCCATCCTTCCGCCAGTGAGCGTCTATGGACTAGAGAACATCCCAGAGCCTGGTGAGTACACAACAAATGTACACAATATTCTGCCACAAAACACACACACATCACTGTCAAGGGGAGAGTCAAACCATGCACTCATAGCAATTACACAGCAACCAGAACAGAATCATCCCAAAATGTGTATGTCAGTCAGATAAACACAATACATGCCAACAAAAAAGTTACATCCAACCGTGCCATCACATGTACAAACACAACTACAACTACAGCTAGGCAGTGGCACAAATAGAACTAACAAACACATCCAGACATGTAGCCACCACACCAACACCAACACACAGTGAAGACCACTCAAAGGAAGGAATTCTGTGTATGCTGGCCAAGTCAGTGTAGCCAATAGCATCATGGGAGTCGCAGTCACACATATTGCCCCCCCACAACTGTCCCATCAACACCACCATGAACCATGCGCACATCACAGGGAGTGGAGAAGGACTCACAAGATGTCTGACACTGGCCACTGCTGTGGGGAGCACAAGGCCCTGCTGGGAACTGTGCACCAACAAACAGCAGGACACCACTGACTGACATCCTGAGAGACAACTTCCACTCCCTGCAATGCAAGCACGTTCCATGGTGGGATATCTGGCTGGCTGGGTGGGAAGGAGGACCTGCAGCACTGACCATAGTCACAAGCACCTCCCCTCACACCCCCCCTCAACACAAACTCCACAGAACCCACCTGGTAGAATGCAATGCCTCACATCCCAACTCAAGATCCCACAAAGAACCACCACCCTGGGTTATGTTGTGTGAAGCACAGGGACACTCTTGGGACTTTTAGCCAAACAACTGCCAGGACAACACTCCCAGCCATCCTGTCAGCACAGCCAGCCCACTCCACAGGGAAGCAGAGTCAAAGGAAGGAAGCATGGGCATGCTGGGAAGGGGGTGGAGGCAATAGCATGATGGGAGTTGTAGTCACAGCTCTACATCCCCCACCACATGGCCCAGCAAGATCACACTAACGCATGCACATCCCACAGAGAGTGGAAAGGCCCATCAAAGATGTCTGACACTGTTGCTGTGTCGTGGGGAGCACAAGGGCATGCTGGGAACTGCACACCAACCAACTGCAGGACACCACTGTCAGCCATCTTGCCATTGCTCTCACACCCACACACACTGAACTCCCCACAAAAGCAAGTAAGTATGGGAATGCTGGGAAGTGGGGTGGAGGCAATAGCATGATGGGAGTGGCAGTCACAGATATTGGTCACCCTCACAACTGGCCCATCAACACCACCCTGAACCATGCTCACATCACAGGCAGTGGAGAAGGACTCACAAGATGGCTGACACTGGCCACTGCTGTGGGGAGCACAAGGCCCTGCTGGGAACTGTGCACCAATAAACAGCAGGACACCACTGACTGACATCCTGAGAGACAACTTCCACTCCCTGCAATGCAAGCACGTTCCATGGTGGGATATCTGGCTGGCTGGGTGGGAAGGAGGACCTGCAGCACTGACCATAGTCACAAGCACCTCCCCTCACACCCCCTCAACACAAACTCCACAGAACCCACCTGGTAGAATGCAATGCCTCACATCCCAACTCAAGATCCCACAAAGAACCACCACCCTGGGTTATGTTGTGTGAAGCACAGGGACACTCTTGGGACTTTTAGCCAAACAACTGCCAGGACAACACTCCCAGCCATCCTGTCAGCACAGCCAGCCCACCCCACAGGGAAGCAGAGTCAAAAGGAAGGAAGCATGGGCATGCTGGGAAGGGGGTGGAGGCAATAGCATGATGGGAGTTGTAGTCACAGCTCTACATCCCCCACCACATGGCCCAGCAAGCTCACACTCACGCATGCACATCCCACAGAGAGTGGAAAGGCCCATCAAAGATGTCTGACACTGTTGCTGTGTGGTGGGGAGCACAAGGGCATGCTGGGAACTGCACACCAACCAACTGCAGGACACCACTGTCAGACATCTTGCCATTGCTCTCACACCCACACACACTGAACTCCCCACAAAAGCAAGTAAGTATAGGAATGCTGGGAAGTGGGGTGGAGGCAATAGCATGATGGGAGTGGCAGTCACAGATATTGGTCACCCTCACAACTGGCCCATCAACACCACCCTGAACCATGCTCACATCACAGGGAGTGGAGAAGGACTCACAAGATGGCTGACACTGGACACTGCTGTGGGGAGCACAAGGCCCTGCTGGCAACTGTGCACCAACAAACAGCAGGACACCACTGACTGACATCCTGAGAGACAACTTCCACTCCCTGCAATGCAAGCACAGTCCATGGTGGGATAACTGACTGGCTGGATGGGTGGGAAGGAGGGCCGGCTGTCAACCAAACACAACCAATGCAGACCATGTTCACACCCCAACAAATACATAGAAATGCCCAAATAATGCAGGACAATGTGCCACACCAATATCAACCCCTGACTGTGACGACTTAGGACAATGCAATGTACAGGCCCACACCCAGAGGCACAGTCACAACTGTCAGGTGTGTCAACCATTGATGCCTGCAGAAACATAACATACATTGTGTGTGTCTCCCAAAAACAGGTGATGATGGGGACACAGCAGCAGACGCTGAGGAGTCCCAGTCTCAGGCTCAAGAGGATGCGGAGCTCACTGGTGTCGTACAGCCTCTGCCCTCCTCGGTCGAAGAAGACCAACCTGGCACATCTGGTGCAAGTCTACATGCAGCACCAGCAGGACCACCAGCTGCAGCACCAGCAGGACCACCAGCTGCACCCCCTGCACCCACCCCTCCAACGACTGTCAACACAAATACCATCCCTGCCGACATGGACAGAACAAGGAGCAACACCAGCACAGGGACCCTGGACCAACCTGGGGCCATGGACACCACCACCACCACCAACCTCCAAGGTGGACCAGGGTCATCTGTGCGTGCCACTGCACGCACTGCACATGTCAGCAGGGGTGGTGGGAGGGGTGGGAGACAGAGGTCGCTGCTTGCAGAGGTTGCTGGTGTGCATGATGACCCACAACTGGTACGCATAGCTGATGCGTACCAGTCCAGCACCGGAGACCTCAGCCAGGTAGTGGGGCTCCTCAGAGACATGAAACAGCAGCAGGCTGCCCATCATGCCCGCTTGGACTCTCACATGTCCCACGTGGAGTCACACATGTCCCGCGTGGAGTCCAAGTGGGATGCACTGCATGAGATGATGGCGGTGCACAGGGACATTTTACAATGCCTCCGCCAGATGAACAGCAACGAGTCCACACCTCCCTGTGTGCCAACAACATCTGGTGCTGCCCAAACTGCAACTGACACAGGGAGGGAGGATGACTCTGGCGGAGAGTCCCCTGCACCGCAGCAGCCTGTACTTGAGGGCCCCCCCCAAGAAGAGGGGTCGTCCGAAGAGGGGCAAGTGAGAGGCCGATGGCCAAGCGCAACTCCCAGGAAGCCTGAACCTGTTCTGGATGTTCACCTTTGTGCACAGACTGTTCACCCTGTTGACGGCAACACTACTCCCACACATTGCATGGGGAGTACAAGTTGGACCAATGTCTCAGACAACTGTGGCCCCGATACTGGGGATTCTGTCTACCAGGGCAACGTGACACATATGAGGGAGACACACCACCAGGGCTACACAACACATACACACCCAGGCCATCTGACTCATTGCCTACACTGATGTTGCCAGGGAAGACGGTGCAATGCACAGACACCACACCCATTCCCAGTTGTAGTCAAGTAGCCCACAGGTGCAGTAAGCAAATGGCAGTCAAATGTGTGACCACAGACAACGCACATCACAAAGTGAAGCACAGGTTTATTACACAGTTGCAACATGTCGTAACCACTACAGATGCAAGGTAATCCCACCTGGCAGTGGGCACACAGTCAACAACTGTAGACGGAAGGAAGTCCATGGGTGTGGCGCACATCACCTGTAGGGACACAACAGCTACCACCCTGGAAGTGCAATCACGTCTTTGGTGGACACAGTCGACCAAACGAATCTGAAAGTACCCTGTGAAGGACAGAAATGACACACAGTCAAAAGCAATGGAGTACAGGACAGAACAGCAAAACTCATGCACAATACATGTTACAAGATACCCACCCAGAACCAAGTTAGCATGTCAACACTGTTGGGGAGTACAGCCCACCTGTAAGCACACATCGCAACACACATCCAGTCAAGTAGCCCATGGACACACTCCAACAGCACCAGAGCACCACCTACACATATCATGCCAACTCACATCATTGACATGACACCTCAGGATACTCACATTCAGCTAAAGAAGTTGGTGATGAGCTGTGTGCGGACATCACCATCATCATCATCATCACTGGCATCGTGGTCCAGGCCAGGATCCTCCACAGGTGGCGGATGTTGGTCATCGTCATCCTGGATGAGAGGCAACCTCTTCCGCACTGCCATGTTGTGGAGCATGCAGCAGACGATGATAATCTTGCACACTTTTGCAGGGGCATATGGGAGGGACCCTCCGGTCTTGTCCAGGCAGCGGAAGCGGCTCTTCAGGAGACCAAATGTCCGCTCAATCACTCTCCTGGTCCGACCATTTGCCTCATTGTAGCGCATCTGGGCTGGTGTCACAGGGTTCCTGAGGGGTGTCAGCAACCACGGCATGTTGGGGTATCCCGAGTCACCTACGGACAGACAAGTGCACATTAGCTGACTTGGAAAAGTGGGCGGAATACTACAGATCAGATCACACACAATGGCACAAAGTCAGTACACACCGACAAGCCAGGCACGCTGGTTCTGCATCTGTGCCATCATCCTGGGGATGCGACTACTCCTCATCACAAAGGCATCGTGTGCTGAACCAGGGAAACGGGCACACACGTGTGTGATGGTCATGTCTGCAAGACACACCACCAGTGCATTGACCGAGTGGTAGTGCTTGCGGTTCCTGTAGGCCTGCTCCTGGGCCTGTGGTGGTACCAAAGCCACATGTGTCCCATCAATGGAGCCAATGACATGCGGCATCCTCCCCAGGGCATAAAAGTCACTCTTCACGTCAGTGAGTCGTCGCAGTCTAGGGAAATAGATGTACCGGTTCAGGAATAGTAACATCGCCTCCAAAACATCGCGTAGCACACGGCTGAACATAGTCTGTGACATACCACCAGTAGATGCCACTGTGTGTTGGAAGGTACCGGTGGCAAAGAAGTGTAGGGTTGCCATCACCTTCACCTTGGGTGTCAGCGCTGTAGGATACGGCCGGCCAGGCTGCAAATGTGGGGACAACTGCACTGCCAAATCCTCAATCAGCTGCCTGGTGAAGCGGTACCGTCGGATGCTGTCCCGTTCCACCATCGTTGCCAGGTCTGGGAATGGTCGATGGACAGCAGGAGCCCTGCAGTGCAGAGGAGAAGTAAGCAAGATTGTCAGTCACCCCACATATGCGGCATTGAACACACTCAATATCCCAACATACATCATTATGAGGCACAACTACATGAAGTGTGCAGTTCCGTAAGGACATGTATGGTACATACATGGCCAACATCTGTCAACACGGTCCAACAAGTGGCATCAATTAGTCCCAGGTTGGCCCATTGGATATCATGAGGCCGTGTCACAGTTCCCAACTCCTGCTGCCGTGTCACAATCACCCCCCACAGTGACATGTGAGGACAGATGTGCCCCAGGCACCACAGCTCAACGACAGGTACATTCCCAGGGACCCTGTATTGCCACATGGACACTGGCATTACATGGAGTATCATGTATACACCACAGCAAAACAACCATGACCCCCACAGGTAGTGGTCCCACTTGCCACGGCAGGACAGACATGGACGTCTGTGACACACACACGCACAACATCAAAGTCCATGCACACACAATGTGGATGTGGAGACTGTCTCCCATTGTGCACATGAAATCAGAGACATTGTAAACACTACATGCACACAGACTGTGGAGGACCATCACTATTGTGCCACTGGGACACCCTGGTTCAAACATACCGTCCCACATGGGACTCACGGGGTATGTGACATGACATACACATACACCACTGTGAAATGTGACCATGGCACATGCACAGATATGAACAGTTGCACATCACAGTGGTCATGTACACGTGACACCCAGGATCCTGTCCCCATGAACACGTGCACAGCCTGGGGGTGGGTGCCCCCAGGTGACAGCCACAGGACAACATGTACACCAACATACACACAATAGGAAATGCAGCCTTACATGCCTCATGATACAGTTTGGACAGGCTGTGGTGTTGTAGGTGTGCCCCTCACTCCCTGGGAGCTATCTGTGGCTGGCATATGTTCATCTGAGACAGGCATGGTAGACATATGCCAGTCACTTTGAAAAGGGATGCGTTGGACAGCAATGGACCGATCAGTGCGCACACATTGGCCATTGCATTCAATGTGTGCTGGTACGCGTTGTATTCCCAATACACATTGGACAGCAATGGACCGATCAGTGCGCACACATTGGCCATTGCATTCAATGTGTGCTGGTACGCGTTGTATTCCCAATACACATTGGACAGCAATGGACCGATCAGTGCGCACACATTGGCCATTGCATTCAATGTGTGCTGGTACGCGTTGTATTCCCAATACACATTGGACAGCAATGGACCGATCAGTGCGCACACATTGGCCATTGCATTCAATGTGTGCTGGTACGCGTTGTATTCCCAATACACATTGGACAGCAATGGACCGATCAGTGCGCACACATTGGCCATTGCATTCAATGTGTGCTGGTACGCGTTGTATTCCCAATACACATTGGACAGCAATGGACCGATCAGTGCGCACACATTGGCCATTGCATTCAATGTGTGCTGGTACGCGGTGTACCCCTGTACGCGTTGTACCGCAATGGACCGATCGGTGCCCCGGCCGGCCCATTGCATTCAATGTGTGCGGGACGCGTTGTACCCATGTACGCGTTGTACCGCAATGGACCGATCGGTGCCCCGGCCGGCCCATTGCATTCAATGTGTGCGGGGACGCGTTGTACCCCTATACGCGTTGTACCGCAATGGACCGATCGGTGCCCCGGCCGGCCCATTGCATTCAATGTGTGCGGGGACGCGTTGTATCCCTGTACGCGTTGTACCGCAATGGACCGATCGGTGCCCCCGGCCGGCCCATTGCATTCAATGTGTGCGGGGACCCGTTGTACCCCTGTACGCGTTGTACCGCAATGGACCGATCGGTGCCCCCGGCAGGCCCATTGCATTCAATGTGTGCGGGGACGCGTTGTACCCCTGTACGCGTTGTACCGCAATGGACCGATCGGTGCCCCCGGCCGGCCCATTGCATTCAATGTGTGCGGGGACGCGTTGTACCCCTGTACGCGTTGTGCCGCAATGGACCGATCGGTGCCCCCGGCCGGCCCATTGCATTCAATGTGTGCGGGGACGCGTTGTACCCCTGTACGCGTTGTACCGCAATGGACCGATCGGTGCCCCCGGCCGGCCCATTGCATTCAATGTGTGCGGGGACGCGTTGTACCCCTGTACGCGTTGTACCGCAATGGACCGATCGGTGCCCCCGCCCGGCCCATTGCATTCAATGTGTGTGGGGACGCGTTGTACCCCTGTACGTGTTGTACCGCAATGGACCGATCGGTGCGCACCCAATGACAATGGCCTAGCCTGGCAACGGACGCGTTTTCGAATTTCGAACGAGTCTGTTGCTGGAAATTCAGTTGGTCACCCACAACAATGTTGCAAAATCATGTATGTCATGAACTTGAAGATTTGAAGGATGCTGTGGGCGTGTTTTGGTGCTAATATTCCATGGATTGGCCAGATTCAGAAGATGCAAACGACTTGGACCTATCACTTTGGACACAAGGGACAGTATCTGCCTCTCCAGCACATAAATATTGCTGGCTGTTCCCCTGAGAGCTCACTTGCCTGCACTACATGCTCCAGGACGACATCTGCCACTGCACTGCTGCTGTCTCTGCCCCTCTGGACCCTGCAATGGCACGTACTGTGGAGAGAGCCCCAGCCTTCAGCCTTGAGGAGAACCAGGCCCTGCTGGACAGCCTACTTCCACAGTACAGCAAGCTGTATGGGACACTAGGGGAGCAGGTGAGTGTTCTGTGCACTGCCTTTCTGAATGCGCATATTGTCTGACTAGCAAGGCTGAAAGTCTGCACGCCACTGGCTAGCAGGCTCACTGAGTAGTTGTCACCCCCATAGTGTGTAGTGACATGCACTGGACAGGTATGGTGCAGTGACAGTGCATTTGAACAAGGTTTTTCTTCCCATGCAATGATACCATGTAGTGACGTCTGGCAAACTGTCCATGGGCAGCTTTGCACTGCCTGTGTACATCATGTGCCCCTGTGATTGAGACATGTATATACAACTGTGTCATGCACGGATATGTTGCATGTGTAGTAATGGCCTTATCACTTTGTCATCCTGACAGGTTAATGCCCATCGGAAGCAGGAGATCTGGAAGGACATCGTCCGGGCTGTCCGGTCCGTGGGGGTCTACAAGCGCCGGATCCGCAACTGCCAGAAGAGGTGGCAGGACCTTCGGGGCTGGACCCGGAGGATTGCACGGGTCCAGCTGAAGCTGTCGCCTCCTCGCAGGAGGGGCGGAACACAGACCCTGACCCCCACATGCTCCAGATCCTGGCGGTGGTGTTTCCAGACCTGGATGGGCAGCTGAAGGCCAGACAGCAGCAAGGAGGGGGTGAGTCAAAGACTGCACTGTGAACTCTGTATTACATGCTATGTGCCCTCCTCTGGCCTGGTTCAACTGCCACAGTGCAGCAGTCATGTTGTCCAGGAGCCATGTCCCTCTATTGTGCACTGCCCACTGCTCATCTGATACCCAGGTGTGGCCCTTACATTCAGGGAATTCTGTCACTTGGGACTGTGTCCTTGCAGTTTGCTTCACTAAAGGTGGGGGACAGCATCTGTTTCCTGACTCTGTTGTGGGCATCATGGGTGGGTCCATTGTTCACACAATGCCTGTGTTCGGACATGTAATCTGCGTGTTGCTTTGATATGCGGTCCACTTGCTGAGCTGAGCCACCACATGTGCCTGGGGTATGTGGCACACGCCCATGCAGCGGGTGGGAACAATGTTTGGGCCCCAGGAGTGTGCAGATTGCGTGTGTCACACATACATAGCCAGCTATCCACTGTCCAGGGCTCATCCCTCATTCATGTGGGGCAGGACAGTCATGCCTACTCCAGGCCATGCAATGCACTCTGTACTCCCACTCCCGTGTATCTGCTGACACATTATGAGCAGTGATTTGACCCCTCAGGTGTCTGCCTCTGTGTCAGTGTCCTGTGGATTAGTTGCCAGGACTGCTGGGGTGTTTCTTGGTAGGGGCTCAGCATGCCACTGGAGATGTGACCATAGGAGACGATACTTGTGTGTCACATAGGTGTCTGATCAGCTGCCCGTGCGGACTGGGGTATGCGAATGTGAAGTTCAGGCAGCTGTTCCCCATTCACAGCAGATTGTGAGGGGCTCATGTTCAGAGGGTAGTGTCACAGGTCTCCCATATGTCCAATAGGTATGACCTGGACAGATGAGGGTTAAGATGATGTGTTGTGGGGGGGATGTACATGTGCACTTGTGCAGCTCCAGGACTTGCATCCCCCATGACCTACTATTGTGACACAGTGCAGAGTGTTGTTGTCTGGCTGCCAAGTCATACATCACTGAGACAGTGATGTATGACTTAGCAGTCATACCTCCGCCATGGCATGTGTCTACTTATTGGTGATCCTGCAGGGGAGTGACATGTGCTACATGCACACCATTGTGGCGATGGCTATCAGGACATGGGTGCATCATGGTGTCTGTCGCTGGTATGCATCACATGCATTTCCAATTTGACTCTGGGCATCCCTTTCATCCGGAAACCTGTTTTTAACTCAGTGGCAAGAGCTGTGATGTGTGCATGTCCACATGCTACACCGTGTCCTCTGCACTGTCCAACTACTGTGTAGTTGGTGCATGTGTCCACACTGGGGTGTTGCAATCCAACAGACACCAGACAGATGGGTGCAAGGCCATGTGGGATGTGAGTGCCATGGTTGGCATCAGACTGACAATTGGCTGCTCCTGTTCAGTTAGGGCACTTTTAGCAATGTACAACTAATGATGCCAGGGCTTGCTCTGTAATGTGCTGTGCTCACAGTGGTGTGTGCGTTTGGTGCAGGTGACTGATGTCTGTCTGTATCCCCATTGTTTGCAGATACATTCACGGCCACGGAAGGGGACAGCTCCACGGACCAGGAGGAGCCGGAGAGCCAGACTGGCTCAGCAGCCGAGGAGTGGTCGGGGGGACCCAGTGGCACGGAGGGCGAGGGGAGCCACACCGAGGAGTCCTCAGCACCATCCACCTCAGCTGAGGACCAGAGCAACTCGGAGGATGACTCCCTTCTGGAGGCGGGTGTCAGCAGCCACCACACCCCAGCTAGTGTTGCTGTCCCCGCCACCACCAGCACCACCACCGCCCTCCCATCGGCTCCCATTCCCCAGGTCCGTGGAGGTTCCCATGTTCGGGAGCGTGTCTCCTTTGGGCCAGGCACCGCAGCCCCTGCCCCTGTGTCCCCTGCTGCCCTGAGTGAGGAGTCTGTGTACCTCCTTCGCCAGCTCCATGTAGGGCAGACAGCCATGCTGAGTGTCCTCCATGCGCACACCGCTCTGTTGACTCAGCTGGTGTCGTTCATGGAGGGCATCTCATCGGGCATGTCTGACCTACAGAGGGGCAATAGGTCCATGGACTCCTCCCTGACGGCAGCAGTGTCCCTCCTCAGACAGTCCCTCACCCCTCCTGCCTCTGCTCCATCCACACTCCCCAGCACCTTACCCGTCCCAAGCACACACACACCGGCACCGGCACACACCAGCACACACACATCCAGCACACAGACACACACGCCACAAACAAAACGCACACGCACGCACAGTCAGGGGACTGAAACCAGACTCACAGGGGATGGGGCCCTGGAACACACACACGCATCCACGAGCACTGCGCAGTCCTCAGTTGCCTCTCCCTCCAAAACACCCTCCTTTGCCTCACCTGCAACCCCAAAGACCCAGCGCCTCTTCCTCAGTGACCTCGGCCTCTTCCCCTCCGATCCAGCTGCTCCAGCATCCAGGGGGAAGAGGAAGCCCACCCACACGGAGCAGAGTGCCCCTCGCCCCCGGACACCCTCCCCCCGGCGCAGACAGACTGAGGCCCCCACCCGCAAGTCCCCCCGGAGTGGTAAGAGCAAGACCCCGCCGCCGCCCTGCAGCTCAGGCACCAGGTCTCCTTCCTCCATCCTCAGGCCCCCACTCCACAGGTGCCCCCACCACACCCTGCCCCAGGTTCCCCCACCCACAGATATACCATCCCCAAGAGGATCCGGCCTTCTCCCCCTGGCACTTGCTCTCCCGGCACCACACCCCCGCTGCGCTTGTCTGTGCCACTGATGTGGTGAGGGTGTCCTCCCCTCTGTCCAGCCCACCTTGCCTGTTCCCCATTCTCCTCCCCTGGTGGTAGGCACTGCAGTGGAGTCCACTACCACCCTGTCTGACTTGGGCACTGCAGTGGCGGACCTGTCCACTCCATCTGCAGGGTCCACTGCAGTCGTGCCGGCACCCACAACGTCTGAGTCATGCCCCCAGTTGTGCCGGCACACACCATGTCAGACACCTCCACTGCAGTTGTCAGTGGCTCTCCAGCACCCACCACCCCTTCCCTGCTTCCTCCTGGTGAGCCCTGATCCTGTCCCTGTGGTGCCTGGCCTGCCCCCCGGTTGCCCCTCCTAGTGGATTGTCCCTGGTTTTGTGCAGGCATGCGTAGGGTGACATCTGCCACTGTCACCAAGTTTGGACTTTGACAATGGACTGGCCATTGGCCTTTGTGTTTTTTCTGGACTTTGTTTTCATTCCACACATATGCTGAATAAAGCAACTTTCTGTTCTCTAGTGCTTATGCTTCTGATGTACATGTTGTTGATGCTGCTAACCATGCCCTTGCTGCAGTGATGGTGATATCTGGTCTCATGATAATGAAGTGTTACTGTGCAGGAACCCATGTGGTCCAGGGGGAATGTGTCCTATCCTGTGGTGTATCCATGTCATCCATAGCAGCATCTGAGGGTGTCATGTGTTCAGTATTTGGCAATGGGATTTCCTACTTAGATTAGCAATTTCACATCTGTGGCTTCCACCCCTGCACATCTGTTGTGCCTGCCATTGTTCAATTCGTCTACTTCCCTGACCGTGTGGCCATCTCCACTGGACATGCAGGTTTGGGCATCAATGGGGAAGGACTCATCCGTGTAGTCAGTGCAACATTGCTACACAAGTGTGTTGGATCTGTGCTGATGATTCCGTTGGCACTTCCATGACCAGGCTGATGTGACGGGAGCCCTCATTTGGTGCTAATTGTTGATTGTGTGACCAAGTGCTCAGCTGACATGATGGGGCCCTACTGAGGCAACATTTGGCACAGCTTTCCTCACACAGGAGTGGGGTCCCCTCATGGCAGTGTGTACACCTGTGACATTGCCTGCGCCCAAGATGTGTGTTGTATGTGCATGTCTGTGTGTTCACTTCCATTTAGCTGCGCATGCTGTGATCCCTAGTGTTGTACCTGTTTGTGATGCTTGCTGAGTTGACCTATGTTCCCCCAAAGTCTTCTCCCTGGGTTCTCTGTGATGTGGGTGCATGGCACATTACTGGTCATCAGGGTGTCACCCATAGGTGTGTTTGCTGTCAGGGCTGAGTTTGTGTGCAGACGCAGATGGGTCACAGTCAGGTTTCCCCTTGGCACTTGTTGTTTGCCCCTGTCATGTGATTTACAGTTTGTGTTATCTTTCAGTGATTGTGACACGTTGTGTGTGTGACTGCTGTCACTCCTCAGGGTCCGGGCTGCAATGTTGGTTGTTGTCTTTGTGTGTTCTTTGTGGGTGACCTTGGCTTCTTCATTGGTGTGTGACTGTGGCTGGGATCCCATTGGTTGGTGTGGTATCACCGTCATGTCCATGTACAGCGTAGTGTGCAGTGTGTCAGACATTCAGGAGTCTTGTTGAGTGGCCATGTGTGATGTGTTTCTGCACCTTGGTTCCCACCCACCACCCTGGAATAGTCATGGGTGCATGTGCAATGTCACCAGTGCATGTGTACTTCACTGCTGCACATTGTTAGAGGTCGAGGGGTGTGGTGTTGAGTGTGTGCAGATGAGAGTTGTTGCCCGGCTAGGCCCCTGCCTCCATGTTGGCCTTGGCTTACTGGCCATGCTGATTGATTTTTGCTTGTGTAGGTGTGATGGTAGTTTGTTGCTCAGGACACATGACTGTGGTTCACAGTGTGAACCACATTTAGCTTTGTCATCACAGTTGGATTGTAATGCAGCCCAGGGTCACCACATTGTGGGGGCCCTGGGGGTGGTGCTGTGGTGTGTCTGTGTCTTGCTGTGTCAGTTGCTGTTCCTACGTGCCTGTGTGACATGTGTGATTTGTGCTCCCTCTCATCTGACAATGCCTGCTCGCCCACATAGGGGATTTGGATCCATGAGTTACCTTTGTGTGGCACTGTATGCACATCTGTATGATTGGTATTCAGGTCTCCTCATGTGTTGTGTGGTTGCCTGGGGACACTGGCACCCCCCCTCACCTGTTGTGTATGATGTGCAGTGTGGGTCTGCCTGTTTGTGTTTGTGCATCTGCACCACTGCATTGGCATATCTTGGGTGTGCCATTGGCTGTGTGTAGTTTGGTGGGTTTCCCCTGCTGTCCCTGGGACTCCTAGGTCATCGGTCAGCACAATGATCATGGTTTGTGTGTCCCATTGCTGCCATGGTATGGTATCTGTTCACCTCACATCTGCAGTCTCCACAGGGTATCTGCATTTGTGTGCCCATTGGTGCAAATATGTGGCTCTGCATTCTGATGGTCACTTCTGTCATTGTGTCATAGATGACTGTTGACAGTGTCAGCCCCCATTGGTGTTGTTTGTCTGCACATGGCCAAAGGTATGTCTTATTTGCACTGCAGTATTTGGCTCACCCAATTTATGTTGCAATGGGACACATACACTACTTTGCCATTGATGTGTTTTTTGTTCTGTGACCAGGAATCATCCATGCAGTTTGGCAGTTGCAGCTCTTTCTTTGTCAACACTTACCTTTTGGTCACTGTGATGATGGGGGTTTAGACCCCATTGCCACAATGTTCAAAATGTGCTTCAGCTATGGACCCCACACTTACATTTTGCTCACTGTGAGGATGGGGGTTTGGACCCCATTGCCACACTGTTCAAAATGTGCTTCAGCTATGGACCCCACACTTACATTTTGCTCACTGTGATGATGGGGGTTTAGACCCCATTGCCACACTGTTCAAAATGTGCTTCAGCTATGGACCCCACACTTACATTTTGCTCACTGTGATGATGGGGGTTTGGACCCCATTGCCACACTGTTCAAAATGTGCTTCAGCTATGGACCCCACACTTACATTTTGCTCACTGTGATGATGGGGGTTTGGACCCCATTGCCACACTGTTCAAAATGTGCTTCAGCTATGGACCCCACACTTACATTTTGCTCACTGTGATGATGGGGGTTTGGACCCCATTGCCACACTGTTCAAAATGTGCTTCAGCTATGGACCCCACACTTACATTTTACTCACTGTGATGATGGGGGTTTGGACCCCATTGCCACACTGTTCAAAATGTGCTTCAGCTATGGACCCCACACTTACATCTTGCTCACTGTGATGATGGGGGTTTGGACCCCATTGCCACACTGTTCAAAATGTGCTTCAGCTATGGACCCCACACTTACCTTTTGGTCACTGTGATGATGGGGGTTTGGACCCCATTGCCACACTGTTCAAAATGTGCTTCAGCTATGGACCCCACACTTACATTTTACTCACTGTGATGATGGGGGTTTGGACCCCATTGCCACACTGTTCAAAATGTGCTTCAGCTATGGACCCCACACTTACATCTTGCTCACTGTGATGATGGGGGTTTGGACCCCATTGCCACACTGTTCAAAATGTGCTTCAGCTATGGACCCCACACTTACCTTTTGGTCACTGTGATGATGGGGGTTTGGACCCCATTGCCACATTGTTCAAAATGTGCTTCAGCTATGGACCCCACACTTACATTTTACTCACTGTGATGATGGGGTTTGGACCCCATTGCCACACTGTTCAAAATGTGCTTCAGCTATGGACCCCACACTTACATCTTGCTCACTGTGATGATGGGGGTTTGGACCCCATTGCCACACTGTTCAAAATGTGCTTCAGCTATGGACCCCACACTTACCTTTTGGTCACTGTGATGATGGGGGTTTGGACCCCATTGCCACAATGGTCATGGCCTGCTTGCATTGTGGGGGCCACACACATATATGTGTGGCACATGTGCTAGGGGGTCACATTGTATGTTCAATGTCATGTTCGGTGTTGTAGGCATTTGACACAGTCTACACACGCTTGTCATGGTGTTGGGGGGATGTCTTTTTCTTGCATTCCCTAGGTTGTGGTGTGCTGGTTGTGTCATGCATTGTCCATCCTATGAGTGGGGGTGGTAGTAGTGGTAGGCATCCAGCCCCCCCTGGCTAAGGGTGGTGGTGGGCATCCAGCCCCCCTGGCTAAGGGTGGTAGTAGTGGTAGGCATCCAGCCCCCTGGCTAAGGGTGGTAGTAGTGGTAGGCATCCAGCCCCCCTGGCTAAGGGTGGTGGTGGGCATCCAGCCCCCTGGCTCAGGGTGGTAGTAGTGGTAGGCATCCAGCCCCCCTGGCTAAGGGTGGTGGTGGGCATCCAGCCCCCCCTGGCTAAGGGTGGTGGTGGGCATCCAGCCCCCCCTGGCTCAGGGTGGTAGTAGTGGTAGGCATCCAGCCCCCCCTGGCTAAGGGTGGTACTAGTGGTAGGCATCCAGCCCCCCTGGCTAAGGGTGGTAGTAGTGGTAGGCATCCAGCCCCCTGGCTCAGGGTGGTAGGCATCCAGCCCCCCTGGATAAGGGTGGTGGTGGGCATCCAGCCCCCCCTGGCTAAGGGTGGTAGAAGTGGTAGGCATCCAGCCCCCCCTGGCTCAGGGTGGTAGTAGTGGTAGGCATCCAGCCCCCCCTGGCTAAGGGTGGTAGTAGTGGTAGGCATCCAGCCCCCTGGCTAAGGGTGGTGGTGGGCATCCAGCCCCCCGGCTCAGGGTGGTAGTAGTGGTAGGCATCCAGCCCCCTGGCTAAGGGTGGTGGTGGGCATCCAGCCCCCCTGGCTAAGGGTGGTGGTGGGCATCCAGCCCCCCTGGCTAAGGGTGGTGGTGGGCATCCAGCCCCCCTGGCTCAGGGTGGTAGTAGTGGTAGGCATCCAGCCCCCTGGCTAAGGGTGGTAGTAGTGGTAGGCATCCAGCCCCCTGGCTCAGGGTGGTAGTAGTGGTAGGCATCCAGCCCCCCTGGCTAAGGGTGGTGGTAGGCATCCAGCCCCCCTGGCTAAGGGTGGTAGTAGTGGTAGGCATCCAGCCCCCTGGCTAAGGGTGGTGGTGGGCATCCAGCCCCCTGGCTCAGGGTGGTAGTAGTGGTAGGCATCCAGCCCCCTGGCTAAGGGTGGTAGTAGTGGTAGGCATCCAGCCCCCCTGGCTAAGGGTGGTAGTAGTAGTAGGCATCCAGCCCCCTGGCTCAGGGTGGTAGTAGTGGTAGGCATCCAGCCCCCTGTCTAAGGGTGGTGGTAGGCATCCAGCCCCCTGGCTAAGGGTGGTAGTAGTGGTAGGCATCCAGCCCCCCTGGCTAAGGGTGGTGGTGGGCATCCAGCCCCCCTGGCTCAGGGTGGTAGTAGTGGTAGGCATCCAGCCCCCTGGCTAAGGGTGGTGGTAGGCATCCAGCCCCCCTGGCTAAGGGTGGTAGTAGTGGTAGGCATCCAGCCCCCTGGCTAAGGGTGGTGGTAGGCATCCAGCCCCCCTGGCTAAGGGTGGTAGTAGTGGTAGGCATCCAGCCCCCTGGCTAAGGGTGGTGGTGGGCATCCAGCCCCCCTGGCTCAGGGTGGTAGTAGTGGTAGGCATCCAGCCCCCCTGGCTAAGGGTGGTAGTAGTGGTAGGCATCCAGCCCCCTGGCTAAGGGTGGTAGTAGTAGTAGGCATCCAGCCCCCTGGCTCAGGGTGGTAGTAGTGGTAGGCATCCAGCCCCCTGTCTAAGGGTGGTGGTAGACATCCAGCCCCCCCTGGCTAAGGGTGGTAGTAGTGGTAGGCATCCAGCCCCCCCTGGCTAAGGGTGGTGGTGGGCATCCAGCCCCCTGGCTCAGGGTGGTAGTAGTGGTAGGCATCCAGCCCCCTGGCTAAGGGTGGTGGTAGGCATCCAGCCCCCCTGGCTAAGGGTGGTAGTAGTGGTAGGCATCCAGCCCCCTGGCTAAGGGTGGTGGTAGGCATCCAGCCCCCCTGGCTAAGGGTGGTAGTAGTGGTAGGCATCCAGCCCCCCTGGCTAAGGGTGGTGGTGGGCATCCAGCCCCCTGGCTCAGGGTGGTAGTAGTGGTAGGCATCCAGCCCCCTGGCTAAGGGTGGTAGTAGTGGTAGGCATCCAGCCCCCCTGGCTAAGGGTGGTGGTGGGCATCCAGCCCCCTGGCTAAGGGTGGTGGTGGGCATCCAGCCCCCCTGGCTAAGGGTGGTAGTAGTGGTAGGCATCCAGCCCCCTGGCTAAGGGTGGTGGTGGGCATCCAGCCCCCTGGCTCAGGGTGGTAGTAGTGGTAGGCATCCAGCCCCCCTGGCTAAGGGTGGTAGTAGTGGTAGGCATCCAGCCCCCTGGCTAAGGGTGGTGGTGGGCATCCAGCCCCCCTGGCTAAGGGTGGTGGTGGGCATCCAGCCCCCTGGCTAAGGGTGGTGGTGGGCATCCAGCCCCCTGGCTCAGGGTGGTAGTAGTGGTAGGCATCCAGCCCCCCTGGCTAAGGGTGGTGGTGGGCATCCAGCCCCCTGGCTAAGGGTGGTGGTGGGCATCCAGCCCCCTGGCTAAGGGTGGTGGTGGGCATCCAGCCCCCCTGGCTCAGGGTGGTAGTAGTGGTAGGCATCCAGCCCCCCTGGCTAAGGGTGGTAGTAGTGGTAGGCGTCCAGCCCCCTGGCTCAGGGTGGTAGTAGTGGTAGGCATCCAGCCCCCCTGGCTAAGGGTGGTGGTGAGGCATCCAGCCCCCCTGGCTAAGGGTGGTAGTAGTGGTAGGCATCCAGCCCCCTGGCTAAGGGTGGTGGTGGGCATCCAGCCCCCCTGGCTCAGGGTGGTAGTAGTGGTAGGCATCCAGCCCCCCCTGGCTAAGGGTGGTAGTAGTGGTAGGCATCCAGCCCCCCCTGGCTAAGGGTGGTAGTAGTAGTAGGCATCCAGTCCCCCCTGGCTCAGGGTGGTAGTAGTGGTAGGCATCCAGCCCCCCCTGGCTAAGGGTGGTGGTAGGCATCCAGCCCCCCTGGCTAAGGGTGGTAGTAGTGGTAGGCATCCAGCGCCCCTGGCTAAGGGTGGTGGTGGGCATCCAGCCCCCTGGCTCAGGGTGGTAGTAGTGGTAGGCATCCAGCCCCCTGGCTAAGGGTGGTGGTAGGCATCCAGCCCCCCTGGCTAAGGGTGGTAGTAGTGGTAGGCATCCAGCCCCCCTGGCTAAGGCTGGTGGTAGGCATCCAGCCCCCTGGCTAAGGGTGGTAGTAGTGGTAGGCATCCAGCCCCCCCTGGCTAAGGGTGGTAGTGGGCATCCAGCCCCCCCTGGCTCAGGGTGGTAGTAGTGGTAGGCATCCAGCCCCCCCTGGCTAAGGGTGGTAGTAGTGGTAGGCATCCAGCCCCCCCTGGCTAAGGGTGGTGGTGGGCATCCAGCCCCCCCTGTCTAAGGGTGGTCGTGGGCATCCAGCCCCCCCTGGCTAAGGGTGGTAGTAGTGGTAGGCATCCAGCCCCCCCTGGCTAAGGGTGGTGGTGGGCATCCAGCCCCCCCTGGCTCAGGTTGGTAGTAGTGGTTGGCATCCAGCCCCCCCTGGCTAAGGGTGGTAGTAGTGGTAGGCATCCAGCCCCCCTGGCTAAGGGTGGTGGTGGGCATCCAGCCCCCTGGCTAAGGGTGGTGGTGGGCATCCAGCCCCCTGGCTAAGGGTGGTGGTGGGCATCCAGCCCCCTGGCTCAGGGTGGTAGTAGTGGTAGGCATCCAGCCCTCCCTGGCTAAGGGTGGTAGTAGTGGTAGGCATCCAGCCCCCTGGCTGAGGGTGGTAGTAGTGGTAGGCATCCAGCCCCCTGGGTAAGGGTGGTAGTAGTGGTAGGCATCCAGCCCCCTGGCTAAGGGTGGTAGTAGTGGTAGGCATCCAGCCCCCCTGGCTAAGGGTGGTAGTAGTGGTAGGCATCCAGCCCCCTGGCTCAGGGTGGTAGTAGTGGTAGGCATCCAGCCCCCCTGGCTAAGGGTGGTAGTAGTGGTAGGCATCCAGCCCCCTGGCTAAGGGTGGTGGTGCGCATTCAGGCCCCTGTGTGCATATGTGGCATTGGTGATGGGCATCCCGCCCCTATGGTGCTGCTGTTGCTGGTGTAAGTATATTCTGCATCCCTCTGTGTGTGTGTGATGTGTCGTGTACGTGTTGTATGTGTTTTGTGGTTGGTGTCTGACTTACCTTCTGCGCCGTACGCGTCCGTGCCTGTTCCGGTAGTAAATGTAGAATATTGGTATGATCGGGACGAAGGGATTCATGGTTGGTTCGTGCCGTTCGTCCTTCTCGTTGCTTCGCGTCGTCCTCGTCGCTGGCGTGTTCGTCTCGTAGCCGTGGATTGTGTTGTGGCGCGAATCGGAGCTTATGTGCGCCTCTCCCGGATGCTTTGACGTGCCGTGCGTAGCGACGGGTTCGGCGCGTACGGGAAGCGCATCGTACTTGTTCGGCCGGACGGAGCTGCATTTTCCCTTCCGTGCGACTCGATTCAGCGTTTCCGGATTTGCCTCGGTCGAAGAACAGGGCATGGATTGGGTGAGTACGGCTCGGCCGGAATCTGTGCTGTTGTGCGCATCGTACTTACTCGTTCGGTGTGCTGTACGGATCGGTCGGGAAACAGGCTTTCGCATGGCTTTTTTCCCGACCGAATGGTATTGGGTGCGCCTCCGACCGAGATCGGAATCGGCCCCTAAGTTGGGTAATAGTAATATCTGCTTAGGAATGGTAGAAATATAGTCTGAAGCACTATATAACAACAAGGTATTATTACTATTATTAATATTGTTGCATAATGACCAACGCCCTTTGAAAAATCACGTTGAGGTTATGTCAATAATGGGAACGGGTTCTTTCACCAGCTGGTTTAGTCCATCAATTTTGTGTTTTTCAATACAGGATGATCAGAGGTCTTCAGAGTGACCGTGGGAGTGAAACCAATGATTCTTTAAAGAGATTGGTGCTTGTTGCCCAGTGTATTTTGGCAATTGATTGTGTGAATAATTTCATCTTGGTGTGAATAAAATTTTAGTGTGAGAATGCTCATAAAAGGTTGTTTGGTGTGTTGTACTGGTTTGGTATGTTGAGTCATGGAGTTTGGTACTGAGCAGAAGATCTCCTACTTTGCCGGGCCTGTGCTCTGTAATTTTGAAGTAGTTCCACCACAATAAGAAGTTGAATAAATAAGGTTTTGCACATCATGAAAAGCAATGCACAGCAACGCAAAGCGACACAAAGCAGTGCACCCTTATAAGAGCCTGCGGGGGCAGAGCGAAATTTTGCAGCTCCATGGGAGAATCCACGCAACCTTCAGTAAATAATCCCCTAGGTTAGAAAAGTGTTGTTGAGAGTCAGTAAAAATTAATTCAAGCATCGTGGGGCTGTCATGCATGAGGGATGTTATGAGGCGGGACAAATACAGTGGATTTTATGTGGTGTTGTGTGGTGACGGGGTGAAAGGAATGGTGGAGTGGATAGGGCGAGTGGTACAGATGGAATGGGAGGACAAATTAATGGAATTACTGCAATGAGTGGTGGAGTGAGTGAGGTGAAATAATGTAAACGTAGTGGTGTGAAGCGGGTAAAGTGCTTAGCCAAATGGAGTGCGTTAAATTGTTTGGAGAGAGGAGTACATCAAATGAAGAAAAAAGTTGAGTGAGGTAAAAGGGGGGAGTTTATTGGAATGAGTAATGCCTCTGGGGAGCTGCTTAGGTATTGCAGCACGTATGCACCAACCTCTAACCATCTGTCCATTGATTTTCACCTTATTTTTCTCAACACTGATCCATTTTATCAAACAAATCTTTGTGTGACCGCCCATTCCCATTCTGTTAGCTTTCCCTTTAATGTCTTTATCCCTCTTGGTATATTTAATAGTCCTACTCAAAGGAATCAGAGCAATTTAATCCCAAGGTTTATTGTAAAATAAAATTATGCTGGAAAACGTGTGTAGCACAAATAGTATCAAATAAGTAGTGTACTTATCATTTCTTTGATAAAATAGTTGTTTTTTTCACAAAACACGTTTTAAAAAGAAATTTTTAACAAAAACATATGCTTTTACATATTGAAAATAGACGAAAATACTTGTAATAAATATTTGTTATTTTTAAGTTATGGTAGGGCTAGGATCAGAAATAAGGCGATGGTCATGATAATGATTTTTCTTAAGGGTTAGACAACGGTTAGGTTTAGAGTTAGTGTACAAATTGGAAATATGAGACCAGGTAGGGTTTCGGGCTAGGAGTCTGGTTAATGTTAGGTTTAGGATAAGGCCTGTGTTAGAGTAAGGGTTAGCGTAAGGTATGGAAGTTAAGGATAGAGTTACGTTAAGGGTTATGGTAATGATTACTGTTAAGGGTTAGACTTAAGGGTTAAGTTTAGGGTTTGGGTAAGAGAGGGGTTATGCTAAGGCGTAGGGTTTATGATGTTTGAGGTTAAGGTTAGGGTTAGCATAAGGCATGGGTTAGTGTAAGGCTTAGGGTAAGGGCTTGGGTAAGAGTCGGGATAGGTGATGGGGTTAGTGTGAGGTTATAATTGGGTTATGTTTAAGGGGGCACTATTATCGGTTGAATTTAGATTAAAAGATGGTGTAAGAGTTGGAGTCGGTTTGGGACTGATGTTAGAGAGAGTAAGGTTAATGATTACAGGTAGAAGTAACAGTTATATGTTGGTCAAGATTATTTGAATGTGGTAAAATTGAATTGTCCAAACTTAAGTGCACAGACACGGTTTTATAAAAGTCGATGAGGGGAATACAATTTGCCTGTATCTCTCCTGCAGAAGTCTCGGTCAGTTTTGAACATGCATAAAATGCATAAAATGTGGTCTCCTCGACTTGCCATAGGACTAGGAATTTTTAATCATCGCTGCAGAAAAAATGTAAGCTAAAGACAAGGAAGCAGTTGTTAATTAAATCCCACCTGCCCCCCCTGCATTTTCAAAATCGTGCAAATCTTTTCATTTAGTAGTGCATAATTCCTTGGACATGTTTCTTTTCTAATCACGGTGGATGCTTTACTGTTTGCCTATTTCTTTACCAGTCGCACCATTTGGTGTTGTAGCGCGCGCAATGTCATTTGTTTTATTTATTTATTTATTTATGTACTTAACTCCGTTCGGCCATATGCCGGAGTTTACTACCCCACACCCTGCCCCTCCCCACCGCCCCGCAGCACTCCCTCCAGGAGCCGCGTCTGTTCTTTACTTCATTTGCTTGAAACATAATATCGTGGACTTTTGTTATTTGAAACTAAAGCAGTTCCATGCAGATATTTGGCTCTTAAATTCTTCTGTTCAAGAGACAGAATAGCTGTAGAGTCCCCTCTGCCTGTCCGTCCAGGTGCAACCAACAAAGCTCCCCCTTGAGCACAATAACATCACCAGCCTCGAACTGAGTCAGAAAATAAGTCCAAGCATCAAAATAAAAGTATCCCCCTTTGGCGAATCAGAGAGCTAAAAAAGTGTCCAATATTCTGCAAAGTATGGGAGGCTGCATGCGTTTGTGCATGTGCAAGTATGGGAGGCAATGTTTGTTGTAATAGGGAAATCAAAAGTAAAAACCTTTTCATCAGGCCATAAAACAGGCAACAAATCCCCTAAACCCTTCCCACACACTGACCTGTCAGACCAGCTCTTCGGGCACTGCCAGATTGTCCTATAGGACCGTCCGACCCTAAATCTCACACAGCACTAGATCAGGAATGTGGCGGTAGGTAGATGTAGGTACCGCCTGTAATAAAAGCAAGCACTGTATAGTGCCTCCCTTCTTTGTAACAAGCACAACATCACTGGCCGGGCACAAAATCATTAAAGACATGCATTTTATAGGTTCAATGTTATTACCATAAAGTATAAAAACTGCAACCAAATGTAATCACGCAGACCCCCTGGCAAACACCTCACCCTCTGTCTTTCATATGGTGTGCCATGTGGTGCTTCATCCCTCAACCCCACTGTCTTTTTCCAATCTCTTCTACTCGTTATCTCATACCTCCATCCTCTGCTCCTCTTTTTCACACCTTCCGTCATCTCAGCATCACTCATCTTCTTGAAACTGCTACATCCTTTGACACTCTCAACTTCTCTGCCATGCTCACCGCCCTCCTTTCTATCCATTTTCCGACGATAAAGAGCCACCCTCGTTCTATCCACTTCCAACCATTATTCAAGACCACTTGCTAACCATGCAGACACTCATCCAAGAGCGGCCCTGAAAACTAATTCGCTCTCCTCTTCTTTCTAACTAGATTTTCACTGTCACCAGCTTGCACCCACCTACCACCAACACTACTTTTTGCTCCTCTCATCGTCTTCTTGATCTCATCCATTCTCTGTAGCAGCAACTTCTCCCTTGTACCCTACATCTCATCTTCTCAGACTGAGTCACCTCAGTCACATTGTTCGATGTGATCTCGTAATCCCATATAATTTCATCGACCGCTTTCTCACTTTCACTCTATTTCTCACAGTTATCTGAACTGTGCTATTAACCAATCGATTGGCATGTTCCACCACACCATTGCTCTCTGGATTGCACAAGGATGTCCTCACATACGTTTACCATATGCTTCACCAATCCATGGTCAACGGGCAAAATACTGGTTGATTTATCTTTACATTTGATATTTTATCTTTGATGCTCTTAAAATGCTCTTATAATCCTCCTCTTGTTTTTTCTCTTCTCCAAAACACTTTCCTTTTCTTCAATAGCTCCCTTATAGACTCTGTCTTTTTCTGTGAGCGGGGCCAGCAAATTACTTGAATAGAAACAGCAAGAAAGCGATCAGCCTGGCTAGTGTTGAGAGGGAGACTGAAAACGAAAGAGTGAGAGAGAGTGTGAAAGAGAGTGATGGAGGCATATAATGTGCCCTCCCTGGCTCTAGCGTAAATTTCTATATACAATTAGTCCATAAGCACAAATTGCTTAAAACAGGAGTGATAAGGTAACAATCTCATGAAGCTCAGTCATTACCAGTCCACCTATGCATAGAGGGAGTTATGCATGGATAAACACCCTAACACATATGTGTGCACTACTGAACCCATGTGTACACATACACATAAATCACAGTCCCTGTCACAGTCTAGTTTGCTGGTGCTTAAGCTTGCACCAATGCCGAGTTGTGTTTGGGCATAGAATTGACCACTGGCGTTACACAAGAAGTGGAGCCACTTGACAGCTATGTCAATCTGCTCCCTAGACTTCTCAGATATGTACTATTTTTATTTTTGTATAGTTATTTTCCACAGAAAATATTCATATAACTCAGCTCATCATATTTACCTTAGAGGGTCATCTCCTATCCAATGGCTTGACAGGGAGTTCCTTAGATTACAATTAAAGGAGACACTCTCTTAGTCATACTTTGTACTTTTTCAAGCTAATATGTCCCTCATCATATTAAGTATTCTCCGTCTCCTTTTCCCTTTCCCTTTCCCTATCTCTGTCCCTATCCCTATCCCTATCCCTTTCCCTTTCCCTTTCCCTTTCCCTATCCCTATCCCTATCTCTATCTCTATCCCTATCCCTATCCCTTTCCCTTTCCCTTCCTCTCCTTTTCCTCTCCTTTTCCTCTCCTTTCACTTGTGTTTTCCTTCTACAATTTCATTTACTCAGAGCTGAACCTGTAAAACTGTGTTTTGGCACCAGAGCTCCCTCTGAAGGGTGGGACAATCACTCCCTTCCAGCGATGAGGTCTGTAGTGCTTGATGAATATGTGGGAATTGTGATTAAGAATTTCCGACCAATACCCTTCTTGTAGAAAGTCAACATCAAATCCTCTTTGATAAACTTCACTGATCATCCCACATATGGAGAGGAAGATTCCCAAAGTGTAGCCAAATCTTGAACTCCTGAGCATGTGTCTGGCCAAACTCAAAGTGAGTGCCAAGCGCCTGCACAGGCGTGTGCACCTCAGGGGATGAAATGAGGTAGTATGCTGTCTGCTGAGCATTAGCTGCAGCATAAAATCTGTTCCGTGTATTTTGTAAAACTTGTGTGATACCTACTGCATTGGCAAACCCCATGTTTTAATATGGAACCTTCAATCAACACAAAAACCTAAAATACACTCATATGCTCTCACACAAAGATAGACAAAATCACACACATCCACACACCGAGGCACAGGAATGTGAGCACAGGTACACAGGCACACATGCACAAACATACACAATCACAATGACATACACAGGTGCATACCAATACATTTACACATGTTCTAAGCAAAGATGTGAGAACTTGTGAAGAGTTCTGCGTTGCAACTTTGTAATTCTTATTTAAATGTTTGAAAACATTTGAAAAACAAAATATCCTTTGTGACAATGGGAATCCATGCCTATGTCTACTTAGAATCATAGATGGCTTGCAGCACTTAAAGGCTCTAAGGGGCACATGCATCAAAGGTTTTTGCGATCGCAAACGGTGCGAATTGCAAAAATCGGCCGTTTGCGATCGCAAATTGGCCTTTGGAGATGCATGAAAGTGTTTCCTATGCGCAATATAAGAATTCGCAATTAATTGCGAATTCCTAAGTACGATTGCATTTAAGGAATCGCAATTTGCGATTCCTTAAATGCAATGCTAGAAGCACTTTCAAATAGCGATTTCGCTATTTGGGACCGCAAATTACAGACAAATCAAACTTGTCTGTAATTTGCAAAACCTTTGTAAAATGCTCTAAAATGCATTTTGTTAAGTTTTAGGTTACACACACACATGCCCTTGGGGCATGTGTGTGTGCAACATGGGTGCACATCACAATTTCAGGGGTGCAACAGGGTGTCATTTTGACACCCTGGCACCCTTGAAATTGCATTCTCAATTTGCGATTCTCTAATTGCGAATCGCTAATTGAGAATGTCTTCCCATTCATTCCTATGGGCCTCTAGGCCCATAGGAATTAATGGGAGGTATTCTTAATTGCGACTCGCAATTAGCGAGTCGCAATTAAGGAATGTTTAGGAATCGCTATTTTTATAGCGATTCCTACATGCATAGGCTTTTGCGATTCCTTAATTGCGATTCCTTAATAATCGCAATTAAGGAATCGCAAAAGCCTACCTTGATGCATGTGCCCCTAAGCCCCCATCTGACCCCTTCATACTCCAACCACACGCCATCCCCATACCATTGTGAATCACCCACTTTAAGGAAACCATCGCCTCCCTCACCCCCCACACTATCTACTTACCTACCACAATTCGGCACCACCCCGTAGCCTGCTCTGCACCTCAATCCTGGGAGATGCTGAAGGGTTGCACTCAGTACCATTTCATGCTGCAAGATGACATGCCCACAGGACATCCTGCTGAAGTAAATCAACATTGCTCAAGAACCAAGTGCTGAAGAAGACATCTCGGATAAAGTTCAACAAAGTGGGAATAACTTTCCCAACTTCGCCAAGGGCACAGTTCTACACTTTCTCCTATTTTTGTAAGTAAATTATATATTTTTGCCTATCCCTAGTTCCAAGGAGGCTTACTATCAGCACTGGTTATCAGTGCATTAAAGATCCCTTTGTAGTAATGTTTGAGAATGGCCAGGATAGGGGTGACTGAAGGCTAAGGCACCATTGTTGAAAGAATAAATAAAGGTTTATGTGTGTATGAATGTTTCTGAGGGACTCCCCAATGACCCTATAACACTGAAGTCCCTTCATGCAACGCGCAGGTGACTCATCACATCAGCCAAAGCAAAGTACTATACAAACACCATCCATGAAGGTGCCAAAAGAAACAAAACACAAGACAATGAAGCAGTACGGTAATCCTCTGCCTGCTTTCCCTTGAGAACCTCTCTCACCCTACTCACTATTTTCAACACATTCATTACTCGAGGAATATTCCAAGAAGCTCTCAAGACAAGCCAGATTCTCTCCCCTCCTAAAAAATCCTACACAAGACAATGATGACTTTGTCAACAACTGGCTCATCACTCACTTACCGTTCATTAGCACGATCATTAAAAAAACAGTCTATGCTTGACCCCAAAAGCACGTCATTACCAACCATCTCCTGCACAACTACCAATCTGGCTTCATATCATGCTGCGGCATGGAGATCATATATATCAATCAATCAGCATTTGTAGAGCGCAACACTGTTACCCTTGGGGGTATCTGGGTGCTGGGGTGCGAGTTGTTCATTGAAAAGCCAGGTATTGAGGAAACGGCAGGAAGAGGTAAGAAGCTAGCAGAAAAAGGCAAAACAGAGGGCAGAAAAACAAACAAGCAGAAAAGGCAAAACAGAGGGCAGAAAAAAGAGCAGAAAAGGCAAAACGGAGGGCAGAAAAACAAGCACAAAAGGGAAAACAGAGCAGAAGAGGGCAAAACAGAGGGCAGAAAAATTAGCATAAAGGCCAAACAGAGGGCAGAAAAATGAGCAGAGAATGGCAAAACAGAGGGCAGAAAAACAACCAGAAAAGGCAAAACAGAGCAGAAGAGGGCAAAACAGAGGACAGAAAAACTAGCAGATAAGGTTAAATGGAGGGCAGAAAAACAAGCAGAAGAGGCAAAACAGAGGGCAGAAAAACAAACAGAAAAGGCGAAACAGAGGGCAGCAAAACGAGCAGAAAAAGGCAAAACAGAGGGCAGAAAAGTGAGTAGAAAAAGGCAAAACGGCAGAAAAACTAGCAGAAATGGCAAAACAGAGCAAGAAACGGGCAGAGGAGGCACAAACAGAGGGCAGCAGGTAGATAGGCAGCAGAGGGTAATGGACAGGAGAACTGTCGCAGGGGGAGCTGGCACAAGGACCTGCTTCTATATATAGAAGACAATACACTCCTGATCACAGATGAAGAAGGCCCCTGCCTACTGTTATTACAGGACCTCTCAGCTGCCTTTGGTACCATTGATCATCTAGCCCTCATCCACACCCTGATGTCTTGAATCAGTTTCACTGGCAATATCTTTGAATACTTCTCCTTCCAAACTTCCAACTGACACCAGTTCATTCACATGTGCACCTCCAGGTCCCAGAAGATCTCTACCACCTACTGAGTGCCTAAGGGTTCCATATTTTACTGTGTAAGTTCAACCTCAACATGGAGCCCCTCTGGAGCTACTCACTAATAGAATCAAAATTCATCCGCATGTCGATGATACACAAATCTACTTGAAAGTCTCTTCCGCTCCAGACAGCCAATGCATCAAACAGTGCCTGCACCTCATCCAGGCCTGGACCTCCAGCATCTACATGAAACTTAACCCCACTAAGACAGATTTCCTGATATTTTCCCAGAGCAAATGAGAAATAGTCCAAACCTAGCTCAATAACATTAACTTTAATGGGTTTTGATCACAACTTTTACCCAATGCCAAGTCATTTGGATTGACCCCGAGCTCTAACCTCACCCTCAAGGAACAAACTGCCAAGAAAACAAAGACTGTCTAGTACAAGTTTTCGCTATTGAAGAAAGTGAAATCAACCACCAAGCCTGCTAGAAAGAGACTTCAGAACTGCTGTTCACATCCTCATACTCCTACACTTGGATGGTGTAAATGCCCTCCTCCAAAGATTCCCAACCCCACTGGCCCTCCTTAAGGGCATCCTAAATGCCGCAACATATCTCATCTGGAGCCTGTGGGAATATGATCAGAAATCCACCATCCTCATGGAGCTCTAATGGCTCCCCTTGCTGGCTGCACCGTCTTAAAATTCAGCTCCTTTGTGTACGAATCCCTCATGGCCTGCACCCTCGCCTATCTGGCAGACAAGCTCATCATTCCTGGTAGCTCTTGGCACACACATAGTCAGGACACCTTCAGATGAGAGATAAAAAAGTGTAAAAAAAAGTAATTAAACAAGGCAACAGGAATTTCCGATCTCTGCATCCTGAAACAATAACCCCGTATTCATCAAGACAGCCCCAACCCAATTCAGGAATGAGCTGAGGATGCACCTGTTTAAGGAACACTACATCATGATGTCATAACAGTCCGCCAACCAACTACCTCCACTTATTGGCTGTTTCCTTGCCTTTGATCCACTACTGCTTTCCACTGCATTAGGCTAGTTTTGTGTTATGCAAATACTATATACCTACATACTTACAGAGCTTGTTAATTTATGGTTATCCGATGCTTGCCTCAAAATATTTAACGAATGCCTCAATTATTGACAGGAAGGTTTGTGAATGGATAGTAGTTGTAGTAAGAGGGTTCACAAGTAAGTAACGGCTCCTTGACTACAAAGAATTCCTCTGGGTGACATTCCATTCAGTAGTTTGCAAGCTGTGTGAATCACTACAGAAAGGGGCCAAGATTATGCAAATATAGGTTCACCTCTCCAGGAAGAAGCAGGACAGGCCGAGCTTCTGATCCACATACACCCTGCACAGGACTTGTTCCCTATGGAGAAGCATAAGTGAGATTTTACCACGTTGCAGGTTCATTCACCAACACAACAGACTGCACTTGGTTTTTTGTGTTGGGCCACGCCTTACTTGTATATAGTTGGTCTCCTTCTGCAGAGAGACAGATTAACTAACAAACAATGACATGCTACTCAGAGTTTCAATTGATCAAGAAGCCTTGGCTCAAAGTTTTGCATCCATCAATTTTTGCAGCCTCAAATCAACTTGGATGAAGTGCAAACACCAGAGTTTAGCACAACTCTCTGTACTCTTTTACCAGTACTCCTCCTGTTTCCTCAAAATACACTGTTCAAGCCCTATTTCGCAACACCCTTCTGCTGCCCACGGAGCTTGATCTCAGCTACCCCACCTCAGGGATCTCTGCATTTTCAAAAACGAGTGCACAGTTACTTTTCCCTATAGCTTCATTTGTTCTGGTGGTTGCAGGTGGTGGGCACTTGTGGAAGGCTTATCGTCATCAGACATTGAAGAAAGAGAGAAAGGCAGAAAATGGAGACAGGAGGAAGAAGCGAAAGGTGGACAAACAGTAACAAAGGTTGAAAGCAGAGATTTAAAATCCTGCAAGAGTAGGGTAAAGCGACAGGAAACGTAGGGTGGTGAAAAAAGTATGAGGTAAAAACGAATCTAGGCAATCTTGGTTTTCGCAACTCCAACATTCCAGATTCACAACGTTGGGGCCCCTACGGAAATCTTCGAGCCTATGCACTATTTTTATTTTATTTTTCACAGACTCATCAATGCTTTTCCCGCATTAGAAGTTTTCAGCCCATTGAAAGAATCACTTCCTGCTGCAGATGAACTCTTTCCAGGCCCAACACAGCTGCAAGCACCCTTTGCTTTTACATTTGATAAAGCTGTCAGAATAGCACGATGCAGGAAAAAGCACGCGGGAGAAGGCCTGATTGAATCGCTCACTCATTTAAAATACATGACGGATTCAAAAGCGACCCTGGGCCGCGCGAAAGAAAAATCAATTGCGCCAAACGGACGGCCGGCGCCGTGGAAACCCGGGGGCTTCCAGAGGCCTGTTTACTGCTGTTAAGTACTTCAACTCTTTGCTGCAGAAACGTCAAACTCTGTGAAGTGTGTTTATTTGAAGGAGTTCGGCCGGAAAGTGTGGGGGGCGGGGCGGGTTAGCTTATCTGAAGTTTTGGGTTCGTGTATAATTTTAGAATTGTTGGCTACCTGTGCAATTATATCTAGGGCTTTAAGTGGGATGAGAAACATGGGGGGTTTCTCAAAGGGGCGTGGCCTATGTAATGTAGTGCGTGACTTAAACACGTAAACTAACAAGCATTGGCATAGCCAATAGGTCTCGCTTTTGGGACCTTATAAGTGAATAGCCATGCAACATTTGATGTTGTTTAATGTAGGATATTGTGCTGGATAACTAAACAGTTATAATGTCCCAAATGCGACACCTATTGGCTATGCATTGGGGGGCCTTATAAGTGTTTAGGTAGAGCTATTGACTTTTGCAAGGTTTTTAAGCTGTGCTGTAGAGAAGTGTGGCTGCTGTGCAGCATGCTGAGAAGTTGTAATTAAAAAGTGTAAGAAGCACTGAGTGATGCTGTGGTGTCGTTGAGTGATGATGTGCTGGCCCTGAGTGATGCTGTGGTGGTGCTGACTGATGCTGTTGTGATGCTGATTGATGCTGTTGCGCTGCAGAGTGATGCTGTGGTAGTGCTTAGTGATGCTGTTGTGGTACTGAGTGATGCTGTTGTGTTCCTGAGTGATGCTGTGGTGGTGCTGAGTGATGCTGTCGTGAAGGTGAGTGATCCTGTGGTGGCCCTGAGTGAATCTGTGGTGGTGCTGAGTGAATCTGTGGTGGTGCTGAGTGATGATGTGGTGGTGCTGATTGATGCTGTGGTGGTGCTGAGTGATGCTGTGGTGGTCCTGAGTGATGCTGTGGTGGTGCTGAGTGACACTGTGGTGGTGCTGACTGATGCCGTGGTGGCGTTGAGTGATCCTGTGCTGGCCCTGAGTGATGCTGTGGTGGCGCTGAGTGATGCTCTTGTGGCACTGAGCGATATTGTTGTGTGCTTGAGTGACGCTGTTGTGGTGCTGAGTGTTGCTGTAGTTGGGCTGAGTGATGTTGTGGTGGCGCTGAGTGTGGTGCCCCTGATTGATGTTGTCGTGGTGCTGAGTGATGTTGTTGTGGTGCTGAGTGATGCTGTGGTGGTGTTGAGTGATGCTGGGGTGGCGTTGAGTGATGTTGTGGTGGTGCTGAGTGATGCTGTGGTGGTGCTGAGTGATGCTGTGGTAGCGCATAGTGATGCTGTGGTGGTACTGAGTGATGCTGTGGTGTTTTTGAGTGATGCTGTAGTGGCGCTGAGTGATGCTGTGCTGGCTCTGATTGATGCTGTGGTTCAGCTGAGTGATGCTGTGGTGATGCCGAGTAATGCTGTGGGTTTGCTAGTTACAGTGGTAAATCACTTCACCTCATAAAGCTCATGGGAGAGCTATCCAATTGCGTTCAAGGATTTGCTTATCATTTAGTCATGCTACTCTATAACTATGAACCTTTTATTTTACATTTCTAGCTCATTTATAGCCCCGATGCACATAATAAAAATGAAGCTTCACAAAATCTCACCTAACAAGCATTGGCATAGCCAATAGGTCTCGCTTTTGGGACCTTATAAGTATTTAGTTATGCAGCACAATATCCTTCGTGCAACAACATCAACTGTTGCATGGCTAAACACTTATAAGGTCCCAAAGGCGAGACCTATTGGCTATGCCAATGCTTGTTTAAACACTGCCACTTGAATTCCCAGTGCAAAGACCAGTATGTTTTGTGAGTCTATCTGGAGCCAGCAGGATAGCCCAGCAGGTTAAGTGCTTGCTGTGATCTTTAGATTCAAATCACAGCAGGGTCGAATGGCCATTTTTGCTTTCTGAAGTTGAACAAAGGAGTACCAGTTTTGGTTGGATAACAGCTCAGTGCCATTGTTATGTGTAAAGGTTGTGTGCAGATCACTAATTGCAAATCGTACAGATGTCAAGTTTCCCCGTTCCTTCCGTGAGTACTCCTCCAGTCCAGACTATTCAGAGATTTGAAGTGCTGTTTATGTCATTATAAAATCAGGCTTACAGGTCTCAGAATGAACATAAAAATCTGGACATGATGACCTATTCAGGCTTAGACCTGGAAAACTCGAGGGCTCTGTGGAATCTAACTCCTTCAGTGCACTGTTCACTCCTTTGTGTGTCTCTGCCTGACACTTTATACCACAGACATCTCAACAGGAAAAAAGAGCTGCTGGGTGTAATTAAGCTGTTGGCTAGTGCTTAGAGGCCTCACTCTTGGGGTTAGCCCTTCATCTCTTTAGTAATGCCAGCTTTAGAGCTCGGCGGCCTCGCATACAGCGGACACAGTTTTAAAATAAAAGCCACCTTAAGACAAAATGAGTTTTTGTGCTGGTGTCTGAATGTACTGGTCTGTTAAGTGCCAGTACACATGGCAAATAGCGCTGCAAAGGCTGAAGCGGTTTGTAGCTGTTGTAGGTTCTAACAGGCACTGGAGGCCATTCCTTCTCCTAACAAAGGGGAACAAAGGAGCAGAGCAAAGGAAAAACAGGAAGCTAGCCCGCAGTCATTATTTCTAAGAACATCATGACAAATGACAAAACTCTACTTTTGGTTAGATGTCAGGAGCGGGTGCTGCATCATCATAAACAGTCATAGCGGCAATATCTGCAAGCGAGGCAAGACTGCCCCAAGCAGGGATCTCTGCTCAGAAAACAAGGCATGCCTGGATGCTGCATTAGGATTTGAATATCGACTGTTTCACACAAAGCAAACGGAAGAAATGAAGTAATGAAATGGGTTAAAGGGTCTACAGAGCACGAGGGCATCGGCAGGCACACAGGGCCCCCACACCGAGCAGTGCCACAGGTGAGCAGCTGCACTTTATAAGTACGGATTGATTGATACTAATAGAACATCTCTGTGCAAAAAGTGAACTGTCTTGAATATATAAACCATAAAGAAACATTTTGAAAAATACTTCAATATTATAAAGTGCTGATCTATATCCATGAGCAAAATAGGAGCATTTTTTGGAACCCAAAACTTATAGCACGATGGCGCAAGCGAAGGGAAACAGAGAAAGTCATTTCAAAGATTTATTGTAAATAATATGGTTGTCGCCGACATATGTGTTCTGTGCAGGTCTCAAAGCAGGGCCAGCTCAGCCGTTTGTCCTTCTGAGGACAGCAGATTGAGTACCAATGCACTTGGTAATAGTGATGAATATTAGTTACAGAGCTTAGAATCAACAAGGTAGCAGTGTTAGGAGCTACATACAAAGAAGGCATTGTAAGTGCCTCAATATTGTATTTGTCAGCTGACTAAAGGAGGTACGAGGGTTTGTAAGGGGAGGCAGAGCCTTGCACTTCTTCCAGTAAAGTGTTCGGGCCCTCCCCCGCCCCCAATATACTCTCGCTGGCACGGCCAGTTACCACCTCTGGTTGCGTTGTTGTGGCGCAAGCAATGTTGGCTTTATGTTTGGCGGTGGCTTTGTGGAATGGAATAGCCAAGCGAGGCTGAGAGGGTTGGTCCCGAGCACACGGAGCTTAAAAATAAATAAATACAAGCAGCAATCGCGGCACCGGCGCTTTACTCATGGTTAAAGGTAAAGCGCCGGTGCTGCGATTGCTGCAAAAGTAAAGAAATAGAAAAAACATCTATTTCTTTACTTTTGCACAGTCATGGCACCCGCGCTTTACTTTAATTTTAAAAGTAAAGCGCGGGTGCCGCGATTATGCGAAACTGAAAGAAAAAAAAAGTGACGCGGCCGCGCGTCCGTGAAAGTCAAACTAAACAAGCACGCGAGTGGTGCGCGCGCTTGCGAGCAGCAGGCGTGACCACACGCTCGTGCACCATGGCCTTTTGCTTGCGGGTAACCGCATGGAAAGGGCCATGACGCACGAGCGTGTGGTCAGCTTTCTGAAACCCCTAACATAAAGTCTTGCCAGAGCAGCGCTTGCGCGCTACTCGAGGCTCGACCTAAAAACTGCAGAACTTTAAAGGAGTGTTATTTGTAAACCCTTTAATCTGCATTTCATTTTAAAAGTGCCAGACGCCTTCGACTTTAAACAATAAACTGTTCATCGTTCTTGTCTTTATATATGGACTACTGCTCACTGGTACTAAAAATTTGTTTTACAGACGTTATTACTTTCTAAGCAAGTTGCTTAGACTTTTTAGGAATTTTACGAAATGATTTCATGTTTCTCACAGAGTATGTGAGGAGAGACCATCTAAAAAAGTGACGGCAGCCCAGCACTTGGCTGAACATGGTAGCGCAGTAGCCTACAAAGGGGGGAAAGGGCCCTTCAACAAAACAATACTGCTGACTATGCAACGTGATGGTAAAAAACATGGGCAAAACTCAGTCCCAGCGTATTTAAAAATATACTGCAATGCATTGAGAAACATCGGCAGCACAAATTCAGCCCGGTGACTTACGAGGAGGGAGGGGGAGAAGGGAGGGGTAGTGAGAGCAGAGAGCGTGGTGGTAGAAAACATGGGCAAAACTCAGTCCCAGAGTATTTAAAAATATACTGTAATGCATTAAGAAACATCGGAAGCACAAATTCAGTTACACCAGACTTCCATCAATGACTGCTCCACGTTAAAATAATTATTTGGTGCGCGCGCTTTAAGGGTGCCCGCAAACAATGCGCAGTAGTGATGGTAGGATTGGAGGTTGGGAGCACAATGGGAGGCCTGCCGATGGACTGAGCCAGAGAGGGGGCCACCAAGTGTGCACCGGGACTCGGGAGGGGCACAAATGGTGCAGCAATATCACGGATGCCGGCAGCTTCCCACGGCCCCTTGAGGGTCACGTTATGTGCATCATGGAATTTCCTTCCATCATAGATCACGGTTCTTACAAGTGTGGTATTCCGGGGCATATAGTTTAAACCTGTAAAAGCAACTTCCTGAAGGCTCCTCCACAAATGGCCACGAAAGGGCTCAAACTGGCAACAAGCAACCAAAAAAAGGCGTTTTTGAGAGTATAAGTGTGCATCTGGTTTAGTTAAAGGGGTGCGTCACTAGTGCATGTGCATATCCTTTTCAGTGCTTTTTGTATTTTTCGAGAATAAAAAGCGAGTGATGTAATATCGATACAAAGTGCTTAAAACCTGGAGTAAAATATCCCCATCATGCACAACCCGTTGAGACAGCTGTCTTTGCCCTTCTCTTCACAGACCGATGTTCCGCCGTTTTTTTTATTTTTGTTTATCTTTTAAAACTGGTGCATTCCGTTTGGAGTGGTAAGGTAAAAAAAATAATAATAATTTAAAAGTGCGGAAAGTGCATTTTACATAGGGAGCGACCAAGAGCAAATGGCTGCTGCCAGGCCCTCACAAAATTGTAGATATTAAAAAAAATGTTTATGGACCGCAACTGGAGAGGTGAGGGGCAATGGAGGCGTTGGTGGGGGGAGAAGTCAACAGAGACGAACAATGTTGAGTGGGCGGGTGAGCGACCGAGGAGCCTGAGGCGGGGGAGGAATAATAAAATGGAAGCGACTTGGAAAGCAAAGGATGAGGTGGGGGCTGGGTGTGGGACCCGCTCTATACAGTGCGATTGTTTACTTGTCACGCTTCGGTTCCCGTCCGGCTGAGGTTTGCTGAGAGGCGGGGCGCGCGCGCGTGCGGGAAGAGGGGGTAAGGAGGAAACAAGAAAGATGGGCTGGGGATGAAGGCATCCCAGTCACGTGGTCAGAAGCCTTTGATTTATGTCCAAATGCTTGCGAGGCTGCAAGGACGAGGCGCGCGCACTTGGGAGAGCGAGAGGAAAGCCAGATGGTGCCTCTGCTCGTGCCTGTGCGCGTAACCGCACGCTCTATGCCACCCAAAAAGCTGTGGTCGGCTTTTTAAAGCCCACTCACTAAATGTCTCGCCAGACCAGCGCATGCACTGGCTCAGGCGAGACCTAAAAATTTGTGCTTAGCATGGTGCGCCGCCCGACTGGTATTTTGCTGCCTCTCTCTGTTCCAGATACAATACAACCACTAAAATACACCTAAATAAAACAAGCCAGGACTAATGGCTTTGTCAATGGCTGTTAGTTGCATAAGTTAAACAACAATGGCTTTGTTGTATATAATGTAGAAAAGTTTTCAGTTCTGAGATGATGAGACTGTGTAACTACAACGAGTCTCTTTGAAGTTACATCAAAGCTCGTTGAAGGGCGGCAATGTGACAAGTTAAAATACTTTTTTTTTCACTCCGAGGGTGAGGGGAAAAACGGAGAGCTCGATAGAGACCCGTCTCAGCAACTGCTTTTCAGACCTGCCGGTGCTGGCACCGGCAGGACCCGGCCCACTTAAAGCCCCGATTATATCATTCCCGAGATTAATATTTCTGAAGAATAGGAAACCTGGCGGTTATAAGAATGCGCGTGGTGGTTGACAAATGTCTCTACTTGCGAACAGCAAGACTGTCCAAGTGCTCTTGTGAAGCAGGTTGGGAGTAGGGGACCGCTTTCGGGCAGTGGCTGTTAAAGTCCTTTTCCTGGACGCTTTTCAGTTTATGTAAACCAAATGCCAGTTTGTTCTGAGAGGGGTGCATGTGGCTGCAAAATGATGGCCCACCCCTGCGGAATGGGATGAGGGGCTTTGACTCAGGATGTTCTGAAGCGGTGCAGGGGGGACAGGCACCTGCTTTACGCATGCCCCTGCGAGGATCTGTAGAGCGACCAGCTTTTCCATTCACAAAGGTTGTGTCCTCTTGAGCAACTGAGTGCTAAAATTTTGATTGGCTAACTGAGAGATAAGAAGTTGCATTTACCTGTCTCTTCTGTGTTACTGAACTAAAAATGTCTAGCTCCAGAAAAACTGAAACGCTCTCAGATCCAAGTCCCCTCCGCTGTGGAGGGACTACCTCTCTTCAGCAGGAGCCAGGGGCGGCTCTTCCGCTATGGTGGAGGAGCGTCGCCCCATTGCAGAAATGCAGCAGGCAGAAGAAAAATAAAATGACAATAAAACGATTTTATTGTTATTTTATTTTCGACTTCAAATCTGAGAGTCCAGGGCAGGGCGGGGCCACATCGCGTCAGCAGCAGTGGGGGAGTGGTGGTATGCACTGAAAGTGCGCATGTAGGTGGCCGGCCAAACTGACATGCCCACTTGGATATCTCCAGGCTGTTTCCTTGGAAATATCCCCAGTGCTCAGGGCACAGGCTTCCACTCCCTGCTGGAGCGTGAGACAGGCCCGCTCCGCCCAATCCCAGCTCTACTCTCATGCTTGGAGCAATAGCATAAGGACAGCATTGGGATTGCGTGGGGAGTCTGGGAGCCTGTGCTCCTGGGTATTGGAGTGCCGGGAGCAGAGGAGCAGAGTGGCGCAGGAGCAGAACATTGCGGGGGCTGGCTGTGAAAGGTAAGTGTATTTTTTTTATTATTATTTTTTTCTCCGTGCTGCCCCCCCAGCTCGGCTTGGCAGCAGTCGCTGCTGTATTTTGCTTCTCACTTGCGCCACGCAAGGTGACGTATGGCGATGCACCCATGTATTCTGCCGCATTCACAGATTTGCCAACACTGGTAGACCTGGGAATGCATCAGAATTGTACGCCTTCCCACCAGAGGTGCAACGAGGAGAAATATCTTTATTTCTCCTCGTTGTTTCCAAGTGTATTTAGCACTGCAGCACAATTAGAAAGAGAAAATTGCCTCTAAGGATTAATTTTGCGTAGGAAGGTGTCCCTTCCTGCCCTGCCCAAAAACAATCCTACCTGTAATGCAGGAACCCTTGCACCATGGCACAAGGATGCTTGCGTTGGGGCTAGGCTGCACTGAGTGCACCAGCACAAGGAGAGGACAGGAATGTTCCATATCTTTATAGATATGGCGCATTCCTGCCCTCTCCCTTTCACGCAGCAAGGTGTCTTGCTGCATTGCTTTGCGTAAAAAAAATGATCAATCTGTCCCCTAATGTACTCCTGATAAGACATTTGCAGCCAAGATTAAGCTTGAAATAAAATGGCTGCTCAATGTGAGGGCCAGGTACGAAGAACAACATAAGTAAATTACATGTATCGTTTGAGAACGACGATACAGAAAAAAAAGATAATCATGGGACATCTGGAGTATTTCAGGGCTTTGGAAAGTTGTGAGAGTGCAGCTGGTTTGGAACACAGAATTAAAAGCCACATAGGGATTAGCAATCATCATGAAAACACAAATTATACCAACCAAAGCCTTTATTACATTCATACAAACCTTCTAAGCAAACGTACATATTTCTTGATGCTCCCCTGCACCTTCCACCAAAACCCTGTGCTAGCATGATAAAGTGAAATTCTCAATAATGATTGTGAAGGTATGGCATATGTTAGGACGCATCTGCAAAGTATTTCCATAAAGAGAGACACTACGTCATGCAGGTGAGACAGGCCAGGTGAGTGCATCCAGTAAATGTAGAGGAGTAAATTAAAGAGCGCCTCCTTAAATTACTACCCCGGGAGGAAACTAAAGGGATGAAAGGCAGACAAATTGGCCAACATTTTTAATTTAGCCTTTGAAAATGCTGTTTTGCTTGGTTTTGTTGTTACTTTGAGTATATTATTGAAAGAGCACTTATGTGAGAAGACAGTACTCTAGTCATTCGCTTGCGAAATTGCCCATGAACTGCGTTTACTAAGCGGAAGCATGAAAACGTCCACTGCAATATCATTTTTCAAAAATGTCAACTATTTGCGGTTTCAAACTTTAGACAACTTTGAGTATGGAATCCGATACACACCATCACCATATTCACCACTGCTATAACAAAGGGAAAAAACACATTTAGTCATGCCTTTTTGTAAAACCACATTAAAGCAATTGCTGTAGCAAAATTAGCCCAGTGTAATATGCTTTTTGTGAGACCACCAAAAAACTGCATTGGCCAAAGCACAAAAACCTCCATATACAATAACCGTGCTCTTCTCACAAACCAAGAACACGTGCCACAATATGGCAGTCTTGAGACATCTGCTTGGACTCTGTCTAAGCAAGTACCACCAAACTGCCCACTATTGCACAGAAAGTAAGTTACTGAGCTGCAACACAAGTATGGAATGAGGCACAGCAACACAAAGATCAGCCTACGCTCCAACGTCATAACCCTTCTAGAGTATTTACTGAACAGCAATTATGAATAAGGAGTGTGTGGATTTTGTTTATCTATTACTTTCTATTTCTTGATTATTGTCTACAGCTTACATATCTGGAAAGAAAAGTCAAACGCTGCTGATATTTTGGCTGTTACCTATATTCTTTCTTAAAAAAATAATAAAAATAAACATCATTGTTTAAATAAAGTTCCTTCTTGAGATTTTCTGCAGAGTGGTGAGCCTACATAGACATGGCAACCAAGGAAAACACTTCCCAATAAAGGCTCTGCTCTAAAACAGGATATATCTAAACATGCTGCTAAAAGCCCTATTCATAAGGCTCTTGTTTGCAATAGTAATCCTTTAATTACCCAGTATATAAAGGCCCATATCAAACAAAAAAATTCTTTTTTTTAAGACTTTAATGGAATTGCAAATTATTAGTATAGATACAAAAATTACTCTGGGGAGAAGAGAAGGAACCTGATTGTGTTGACATTGGGTCCTAACATAGCTCCTTGTGACACAGTCTGGAAGAAGTATGTGTCCACTGCTCTAATGATTTAAAAGAACGAAGGAACCAAGTCCCACCGATTGTTGGCATGCTTCGTGGTGCATGCTTGATGAATGCTTCATCACAGGGCCACCTACCTACACCCATTAAATTGTTCCGACTTGTGAGAGCGAGTATTTTCTACCCTATCTACTTTCTTGGGTGGGTTGGACCAACTAGTGGCCTTAATACATTACTTATATCAATATGTTTTCAACATGCAGAAAAATACCCACATATGGGTTCAGGGGTTTGCTTCAGGACCAAACTATCCCTATGGTCAACCTACTGCAAAAGAGGTATGAGTTGTCAGCGTGGTCAGGTGGAAAAGTTTTAAGACAGCTATTAAACCCAATGGGGAAAAAGTATCCATATACTGAAGTGGAATATAAAAGTCCACTAGTGGTCCGTTTTGCCACCATCTGTAACAATCTCTGAAAACATAAGCATAAGGGACAATAGTTAGGTAAGGAGTCCTAGAGATGACTGCGTTCAACGCTCAAAATGAGTCCTTATGTGATTGGTTACAAAAAACACAGCACTATATTACATTATATATTATGTATGTCTGAACAGTTGCCAACATTGGGCCTGAACAGGTGACAGCACTGCATTCAAAGTGAAAGAAGAAAGGTGAATTAAATATGATACCCCCACACATGTGAAGCACACTGGTTGTGGTTTAAAGGAATCCTTACCTCATCCTAATTGGCATATTTCCTTCCCTGGGGTGATTAGTGATACAAAGGATAAACAAGAATTGGCGAAGCCAATAGGTCTCGCCTATTCAAGAGCTATTGGCTTTTGCATTGCATTTTAGCCATGTTGCACACCAGCGTAGCTGCTGTTCAGCAAGGCTAAAGGTAAGTGGCGTAGAGGAAAGTGTCATAGAGTGGGGTGGCATAGAGTGGAGTGGTGTAGAGTGGAGAGAGTGGCATGGCATGGAGTGTCATGGAGTGGCGTAGAGTGTCATGGAGTGGTGTAGAATAGCGTTGAGTGACGTGGGATGTTGTGGAGGGAGAGGGAGTAAAGTGGAGTGAAGTAGAGTGGAAGGGTGTAGAGTGGAGGGGCATAGAGTGAAGAAGACTATTGTAGAGTGTGGGAGAGTGTCGTATAGAGTGGAGTGGCAAGAGAGTCATAGAGTGGAGTGGTGTAGAATGGAGTAGAGTGCTGTAGAGTTGGATGGAGTGACAAAGAATGTCGTGGAGTGTCATGGAGGGAGTAAAGAGTCATAGAGTGGAGTAGAGTGAAGGGGCATAGAGTGAAGTAGAGTGTCATGGTGTGGCGTAGAGTGGAGTGGCATAGAGTAGCATAGAGTGTCATAGAGTGGTGTGGAATAGAGTGGAATGGAGTAGAATGGAGTGACATAGAGTGCAATAAAGTGGCATAGCTAGAGTTGCGTAGAGTGGAGTGTCATAAAGTGGGGTATCATAGAGTGGAGTGTCTTAAAGTGGAGTGTCCTAAAGTGGAGAGGAGTTGAGTGGAGTGGCATAGAGTGGAGTAGAGTGTTGTAGAGTGAAGTGGCGTAGAGTGAGGTAGAGTGTCATAGAGTGAAGTGGCATAGAGTGATGTAGAGTGGAGTAGAGTAGTGTGTCATAGAGTAAAGTGGAGTAAAGTGGCATAGAGGGAAATGTGTAGAGCGTCGTAGAGTATTGTAGAGTGGCACAGAGTCGAGTAGAGTGTTGTGGAGTGGAGCGGCATAGAGTGAAGCAGAGTGTTGTAAAGTGGAGGGGTGTAGAGTGTTTTTTAGGGAACTAGAGTGATGTAGAGTGGAGTGGCATGGAGTGGAGTGGTGTAGAGTGGAGTAAAGTGTTGTAGAATGGAGTAGGGTGTATGGCATAGCGTAGAGTGAAGAAGAGTGTCGTAGAGTGAAGTGGAGTGGAGTGTCGTAGAGTGGAGTGTTGTAGAGTGGAGTGTTGCAGAGTGGAGTAGAGTGTCGTAGAGTGTTGTGTCATAGAGTGTCGTGTTGTAGATTGGAGTGGCACTGAGTGTCGTGTCATAGAGTGGTGTGGCATACAGTGGAGGGGCGTAGAGTAGAGTGGCATGTCATAGAGTGGCATGGAGTGGTGTAGAGTGGAGGGGCATAGAGTGGAGGGGCTTGTCGTAGAGTGTCATAGACTGAAGTGGCCTAGAGAGGGGTGGCGTAGAGTAGAGCTGCATAAAGTGGAGTGGCATAAAGTGAAGTGGCATGTAATAGAATAGAGTGGAGTAGTGTAGAGTGGAGTGGCGTGTCATAGAATAGAGTAGAGTGGCTTGTCGTAGAATGTCTTACAGTGGAGGGGAGTAGAGTGCAGTGGCGTAGAGTGAAGTGGCATGTCTTAGAGTGGAGTGGTGTGTAGTGGAGTGGCATACAGTGGAGTGGAATAGAGTGGAGTGGAGTGACATGGATTGGAGTGTCATAGAGTGTAGCAGAGTGTCGTAGAGTGGAGTGTTGTTTCATAGAGAGGAGTGTCATAGAATGGAGTGGCGTGTCGTAGAGAGGAGTGGAGGGGCAAAGAGTAGAGTAGAGTGTTGTAGAGTGGAATATTGTGGAGTGCAGTGGCATAGTGTGGAGTATGTATGGTGTGGTAGGGCACTGCCATTACAGACAACACATTTTCAATTGAAATGACCATTACATTTACAGAGACATACAGTAAAATGTTACAATGCACAAATGATAATGTGTGGAAGTGTCATCACATAGTGTATTGATTTGTTTTGATTTTGTTAAAATATTTGTTTCCACCACTCTTCAGAATTACAAAATGTGCTATATTTGTACTTACCTAATTCTGATATATTCTGAAATATCTGCCCAGTTCACTTACATATAGATTTTGTTGTGTGCTAGCAAAATGCCTTTCCTTTCATAGCAAGATTGTCAGATAAATCGTCTCACTTTGTAGTCAGAGAAAGACAAGTAAACACCAACCTCCCTCCGAAGATTGAGTCTGACATTTGACCTCTGCATTTGAATGCAATGCAAATGGGACCAGATAAGAACAAGAATTAAAGGCCTGTTTATAGAAAGCAAACAATCATGGAAGAATACAGTAAATAGGCCATGCTCCACACGCGGGACAAACTCAAGATGGACAGCCTAAAAAAAATAAAGCCAGCAAATAAAAAGCAAGCAAATGTGTTACAAAACACAAAGCCAATGGTAAGCAATGGGTGGAACGCTTTCCCCAGAACGTTTTCAGAATGTCCCCAAGATGTCATTAGCAAACCAGACAGCTTCACTGTCTGGTAGGCTTTGACCGAAAAAGGCTATGGGTGGTAGCTAAACCGGCCAGAAATGGTACCTATAGCCAAAAATGGGTAGAGGCTTTCTGAATAAAGGTGTTCCATCTTTTCTCTGCTTTCCGATATACACATTGCAAATTATAACAGAATTTTTCTTTCAGCGCAAAGACCCAGAAACATCATGAGCACACATCTGTGTCTTTGCAAACAGAACAAGCGTTGACAAAGACAATAGGATTCACTTTTTAATTTCCTTACCCACACTTTTGGCTTCGACAACGCTTTATTGTAATGTTTTTCTGCAGCTGCAAAATTGTAAAAAATGCTTATTTGTTGATGTAGAATGACATAAGCAGAATAAAAACATAATGATGAATACATGCATATTCGTTTTTTTGGAAAAGAGCAGCCAGTTATGAAGTTGCTGCAACCAGACCCTCGCAAAAAAGGAAAAAAAGAAGGAAATATGACAAGTAGGGGGAGCAACAGTGTATGAGGAAAGTAAATGCTGACAAGCAGTGCAGCAGCAGGGGGGAGTAATTGCAGGAAGAGTGTGAATGTAAACTAACAGCAAAAAACTGAGTAAGATGGGGAAGGGAATCCAATAGACAAGCATAGGCGGGGTACATTATGAAGAGGGCAGGGAGAACAATAAAACACATAAATAACCTGTAGAATTCTGGGTGCAAAAGAGAAAAGAAGTTACTTGAAGTGGAGCTATGGAAAGATATAATCCATGGTCTGCTCTTACCCAGGTTGCCTTTGAAGATGCTCTGGCGAGTTGTCCTCCTGATTTAGGGGACAACAGCCAGGTAGCTGATAACTCTATTTTTAGCTGGATGACGAAGGCGGTTGACTCCCTGATACCGCTCAAACAATGTAAAAATGCCCGTACTTCCGCTTCGGCGAAGTGGTTTTCGGAAGAGTTGGCACTAATGAAAACCAGATGTAAGCATCTTGAGCGCCAGTGGAGGAAGAACTATCAGGATGTAAATAAACAGGAATATCTTGATGCCTTGAAGCTCTACCATCGCCATATTAAGAGAGTACGGAGGGAATATTATACAGGGCACATCGAGTTAGCCAAACATTCTTCTAAAACCATTTTTCAGGTAGTGAAACAACTGTCCTCTCTAGAACGAGTGACTGTTGCACTCCCTGCCTCTACGGAGTATTGTGATAAGGTCGCCAATTATTTTATTGATAAGATCGACCGGATATCTGCCTCCTTCCCAGATAGTAGTAGGAGCTATGCGCCTGTGTCTAATACGGAGGCACCTGTGACCGAGGATAAGTTTATCCTCTGCCCTCTGGTGGAAAATGAGGTTTTGGGGCTGATGGAGGCTGTGAAATCGGGATCACCTTTGGACCCGATCCCCCCTAAATTTCTTCAATTAGGGAAAAATATAATTGCCCCTGTTCTTACCTCACTTATGAACCTATCCTTCAGCACTGGTCTGGTTCCTAGCAGATGGAAACACGCTATGGTGGTTCCGCTGCTGAAGAAACCATCACTGGACCACGCTATCCCTGAAAACTTAAGACCTATATCTCTTCTTCCTTATGTGGCAAAAATTGCAGAGAAACATCTAAATAACCAACTGTCGAAGTTCTTAGAAGAGAGGCAGGTTCTTCATGACACCCAGGCCGGTTTTAGGCCAATGCATGGCACAGAGTCTGCTCTTCTTCTAGCAGCTGAAGTGTTGAGGATTGCTGCCGATGAAGGTAGAACTACTGCTATGGTTTTGTTGGACTTGAGTGCCGCGTTCGACACGGTGTCCCATGGCCTCCTGCTGGAGAGGCTAGGAGAGGTCGGGGTCGGAGGTGTCACGTGGATGTGGTTGAAGAACTTTTTGGAAAACAGAACTTTTCAAGTGCTGCAACATCCATTCAAGTCCAGAGTTTGTCCTTTAAACCAGGGGGTGCCGCAGGGATCTGCGCTAAGCCCCACCCTATTCAATATATATATGCGCCCGCTGGCAGATATTGTGTTGAGACATGGAATCAAGTTGGTATCCTATGCTGACGACACTCAGCTAGTTGTGACCCTAGAACAACAAGAATCAGGAAGGGCTGCTGATTTCAAAACATGTCTGAGGGAGCTTATGGACTGGATGAGACTGAGTTGCCTCCAGCTGAATGCAGGGAAGACAGAGGTGTTGGTTGTGGGAAAACAGCCCTCTTTCTGGTCACAGCATTGGTGGCCTGAGGAACTGGGACCTTGCCCGGTGCCGAAAGCTAAGGTGAAAAATTTGGGGGTGTGGTTCGACGAAGCACTTTCCTTTACTCAGCAAATTTCTGCTGTGGCCGGAACCTGCTTTGGCATCCTGAAAATGCTGCGGAAGATTCTGGACCTTCTCCCCTGGATGCTAAAAGAACTATTGTACAGGCTTTGGTCACAACTCGTCTTGACTACTGCAATGTTCTGTATCTAGGGGTGACCGCTAAAAATCTGAACATCTTGCAGAAGGTCCAAAATGCCGCAGCTAGGCTTATCCTGAATATTCCCAGGAGGGCCCCGGTAGGAGAAGCTTTAAAAAAACTTCACTGGCTCCCAATACAGGCTAGAGTTACATTTAAGGCTCTCTGTATCAGCCATAGGATCCTTAGGAAAAAAGGGCCGCGCTTTCTGACCCCCCTTCTGACGGTTTACCAACCTTCTCGGAATTTGAGATCTCTTGGCAGTATGAGAATGACTGTGCCTAAGGTGCGGAGGGCCAGGGTGGGTGGAAGATCTTCTGGTTTCCTGGCAGCTAAGGCCTGGAATAAGCTTCCTGTGGACTTGAGGACATCTGAGTCAGAACCTTGGTTCCGTAAGAAATTGAAAACCTGGCTCTTCCGTGACTCAGGGGGCGGTCGTTAACTACTCTGCTGCCTTTCCTTGCTTAGAGGCTATGTAGGTAGTCGATTAGTGTGGTGTGGGTTTGGGGTTCCCAGTTGTCCTAGCGCGGGGACACTCCGTTGGGAGTAACCATTGCGCTTTACAAACTTCCTAATAATAATAATATAATGGAAGGATGGAAGTCATCCAATCAAAAAGGTGGTAAGTGCCACTAAGTGCCACTCCAGGGGATTGTCAAACACACAAAAATAAGAAAAGCCTTCAAATAAGATGAAAGCAAATGAGATTGAAGAGAAAGCCAACTAGTATTAAGCAATGGGCCGACCCAAATTCCAAAGTAAGCATGGCTATTGTCGACAATAGGTCTTTGACAACAGTCATCTAGATGAAAGCTGTCTGTAAGCGAGACCTAGATATATCATATGCGGATTTGCTTGACCCTGCACTTGTCAAATGTTCTAGTACCAGCCAGCAAGACAACATGTGGCACTGTGATGTGATGAAATGTGCGTGCCTTTCTTGTGCAATGGGAGGTGTGTGGTATCTGGATGTGCTCTGCATACAGGACATGATGGAGCTTTTCTGTTGAGTATTAAAATGCTATACGAACAGAGTCCACCTTGGGACTCCAAAAGCCACCAGAGGCGGGTATGTGCGAAAAAACAATAATGCTTGTATATCCACTGCACATCCACTGGAAGCTCTATCTTAAAATGACCATGCGTCTGATGGAAAATGTATCTCCCATGCACAATGCAGTGTCTCTAAGTGCCACATTAATCCATAGAAAAATATCTGGACTACCGATACCTGAAACAATATATATATCAATGTCAGCCAATAGATAGATGACCAAATGAATCACAACTACCCCAACAATAGGGCATAGTCGAATCCCCATTAGAGTGAAATATGCGACGATTTATAATGGGATTGGAGATCATGCGTGCTGTACATTAGTTAAAATCCTTAGCCACAGACTCTATTGTGGATAAATAGGCAAAAATGCCATGAGAAAATGATTATGCCCCTGTTGCGAACAACAGCGGTGGTCATGTGTGGGTTACACTATGTATGCCTTGTGGGGCTGTAAGCCATGGCCATAGCCAATTGATATAGAAGAACACCAAGTCCTTCACCATAGTGCTGTGTGTGCCGTCCCGACCAGTTAAATGCTGACCATGGCGATGAAAAAAACCTGTGTATCCTGCTTATTACAAATCAAGTAGGGGCCCTTCGAGTACTGTGTGCAAGCCATACAACTCATTGTGATTAAGGCCTACGTGTCAATCAATCACCAATGTATAGTGTGAGGAGAGCGCGGCAGTTCCAATATAGTACTTGATTGCAGATGGCGGCTGTGAAAAGCTGCATGTCACATGCACATATTCAATACGGTGGGGGCCCTTATAGCGCTGAGCTAGTGTTGTACAGCTCATTATGATTACGGCGTATGTGCCAGGAAATCTCATGTGAGGTGAAAGTGTTCTCATGTTAAATCCAAACTACTGCCACAGAATTAATCGCACGCTGATTACTATTTAATCATGCAACAAATGTGTGCTTGAGGTTACCGGTAAGACTAAAGGTAAGACAATATCTTAGAACTCCTCTTATAATGATCTGTATTTGGCGGTGCTCGATACTCATGTGTGCTAGTGTGCACGTCAATAACTATACTTCACTCACTGCATATCATAAGTTGTAACTTCGAAATCCTTTAACACATTCTCAAGTCTGTGCGCTCTAGGATGTGAAAACCTAAACATAGAAGAACAGTAATTATAGTGCCTGTAAAATATGCCGACGACTCCCTGTCTTCGCGAGCTATTCGGGCATGCACAGATGTTGGATGCTGGAGTAAGTTCGCCTTCCTAACGCAAGACCATATTTTACAGCGCCCGCTAGCACGCTTGAGTAATGAGCACCGCCAAATACCGATCATTATAAGAGGAGTTCTACAGTATTGGCTTACCGGTAACCTCGAGTGTGCGTTTCTTGCAAGGTTATATAGCTATCGGCGTGCGATTAATTCTGAGGCAGTAGTTTGGATTTAACATGAGAACACTTTCACCTCACATGAGATTTCCTGGCACATACTCCTCAATCATAATGAGCTGTACCACATTAGCTCAGCACTGTAAGGGCCCCCACTGTTTTGAATATGTGCATGTGATACGCGGCTTTTCACCGCCATCTCCCGCAATCAAATACTCTATTGGATCGGCTGCACTCTCCACACACTATACAGTGGTGATAGATTGACACACATGCCTTAATCATAATGAGTTTTATGGCTTGCACTCACTACTTGAAGGGCTCTTACCTCGTTTGTAATAAGCAAGACACACATGTTTTTTTCATCGCCATGGCCCGCATTTAAATAACTGGTCGGTATGGCACACACTGCAATATGGTGAAGGACTTGGTGTTCTTCTATAGCGATTGGATATGACCATGGCTTACCACCCCACGAGGCATACATAGTGTAACCCACACATGACCTCAGCAGCTGTTAGAAACAAAGGGCTTCATTTTTTACGCATGGCATTTTTGCCTATTTATCCACAATAGAGTCTATGGCTACGGATTTTAACTAATGTACAGCACGCATGAGTCCCAATCACAATGTAAAACGTTGCATATTTCACCCGCATGGGGATTACATGCCCTATTGTTGGGGTAGATGTGATTCATTTGGTCATCTGTCTATTGGCTGACATTGATATATATTATTTCAGATATCATATGTCCAAATTGTTTTCAGTGGATTAACGTGGCACTTAGAGTGCATCGAACATGGGAGATACATTCTTCATTAGACGCATGATCATTCTAAGATAGACCTACCAGTGGATGTGTAGTGGATATACAAGTGTTATAGTTTTTTCACACATACACATCTGGTGTATTTTGGTGAGTTATTGAGCAACACACGTAATATATTACACACAGATAATAGTGGTTTGCAACACAGGCTGATGGTTGGTTTGGTTTCTGTCTCCCGAAAACATGCAGATAATAAGCCAGATAACTGTCCTGAAGAGACCCTCCCACTCATATGGGGTTGAAACGTCGACACTCATCTCCTTTGTGTTGTGATTGTTGTGATCCGCAGTGTGCTAGACTGTACGTACATGATTGTTGGTACTACTTGACCTAGAAACCAAAGACAATTTATTGTGTCTATTGTATATATTTTTATGTTTATACATACACTTGAGCACTGCGTCATCTGCACCTTGATGAGTCACAATGTTATTTACATTTGTATTGTAGCAGAATACACAACAGCAACAGAAACCTTTCCAGTCTCAGTGTCTGTTTTATGCAACCCAAATGAGAACATTGCAATGGGCTGCCAAAATAATACATTCAATGTGGGTTTCCCCACATGTATACTAATAGGATTCCATTTTGTTACAAAGAGCCCCACAGTGGACTCTATTCATTTAGCGTATCTTGACCATGGGCCCCTTGGGCATAGAGGGTTGTCCTTGTGACACTATATGGGTATTAAAATGTATCGTGAGACAGTTTCTTATGAGCCCATTCTACTGGGAAACAGTTGGAGGTGTCAGTAGGAGATGGTCTTGGAAAGAAAGAGCAGCACTTCCTGGATGTGTGTTTACACTGAAGACTACTTAAAAAACAGCTTGAATAGTTAATAAGCCTGCTGTGTATAAAGCAGTGCTTGATTTGAGAAGGTGGTTACCAGTGGGCCCCACCGGCACCTGTTTTCGGGAACAAGCATTTTTCCTCTTCAGTCATTTCCCAAGAGCATGAGAGGAAAAAACACACAAAGGGGAAAGGAGGAGGAAGAGAAAGACGGAAAACCTGAAACAGAGGACGAAAGCAGGAACATGTGAGTCAGATAAAGGGGCAGGGAGTGTCTGGCAGTGAATTAAAGAGGCTTGAGGTGGATTCAAAACAATGCAGACTTGGTATTCGGCGCACTGACATTTAATAGCGCAGGCTACGGGGTTCTGTGTAGAGCTTCGGGCTCCAGGACTCATTCTTTTTTTTTTACAAATTAAGCACTGATCACGGGTGCCAGTACAAGCATAGAAAATGGGCCCCGTCAATCATAATTGAGGCACAGAGGGCCTCTCACACCCGTGGGCACTAATGCCAAAGCATCTGTTAGACTAAACATATCTGCACCCTTGGGAAAACTGTGCCTTCAAATTAAATTCAAAATTAAGTTCAATTGCCCAAAATGCTATTCGACACCTGTTTGGGGGATGCTCCCAGTAAACCAAAAAAATCTCGACGCCATTGCTCAGATATCTTCAGCCACAACATTCCCTGTGAAAAAATAGCAGCAAGAGTGCACTCCAAAACCCACCACAAACCAACAAATGGGAAAAAAAGTTTTTCTTTGCTCATCTTCAGTATAACTAATATGCATCTATCACAAATGCTAAAAGTTAAAGCATAGAGTCACCTTAGTTATACTGATTCACGCATCTATCACAACATGAATCAATTACCGACAAACCCAGGCATGAACATTTACCCCTCATCAACCGATTAAAGGAAAGGCTGAGTGGGCGAGGGACAGGGATAATGAGCAGCTTTTCAACTTCTCACCGCCGTAGAATAACTTTATTTAGTTATTGTCATCAATTATGAATCTTCTGAGCCCAACCTAATTGAAATATTAAAGACCTCTGCCCCACATACAAATATCTCCACAGGCCCTCTTTGTGCGTCCTGTAGTCAGTATCTCTCAATCCCTCCTACAAATCCCTCATCAACCTCCTTGTATCATGATGCCAGCCAGGTTCTCTGATCTCCTTTACTGCTCGTCTCAGCCTTTCCCTGATTCAATCCTTGAGAACATACATGTGCTTGACAGGGTATTCTGTACTTTTGAGCATTTTTTAATATGGAGAAAGTCAGACTGGTAATAATAGGCTGACGAAACTTCACTTTACAGAAAAGTCAAAACGACAAAATACCTTTTCCACGAATATATGTTTTTGTGGAAAAGGTAAATGTTCTTTGCAAAAACGGTCATGTAGTCTTTCTTTTATATCTACAGTGACTTGGAATTTAAAAAAGAGACAATAATGATGCAGGAAGAAAGAAGAGGACAGCGTGACAAAGAGATAAGAATGGAAAACGGGTGGCTCTAGACGTTGATGGGTGCCATGGATGGGGTTAGGGAGGTAACGAGGAACTGTAAGAAAACAATCAGGAGTAAAGTGGTAGGCAGAGTCTCACAAGGAGCATGGAAGGCAGGTGAGAGGGTGACTAGATTGGGAATATGAGGATAAACCCCACCTTTATAAAGCAAGGGAAATCACAACAGGGTGCTAAGGAAAGAATCCCCTTTAAATGAGCCACAGAAACATCCTCAAGAAGTTATTTTTTTGTCAGAGACACTTTCTTCAGGTTGCTCTTTCGTGTAAAACACATACAACCCTTGGCACACTCATAGTGAACTGAAAAGTGCTCTATTGGGTGACTGAGTCACCCCGGCTAGGCAGCTTGCAAGCAAAGACCCATACTGAAGGTGGCCAGTACTCTGCCCAGCCTACAACCCAGCAGAGCTGCCAGTACAATACATCTGTACCTCAGCCAGCGGTGGCAGTAATTTGTATAGATGTCAGCAGTGCCTGCAGCCTGCTTCTTGAGCACAGTCATTCCTCTTTATTTTTCTAATGCTTCGTCGTACTCTCTTTTTCCCTGGAAATTCAGGGAGAGACAGACTATGATTGTGAAAATGCCGACATGTACAGAATCCTCAGAACATTTGCTAAACATAGGAAATATGCATTCTCTAAAGAAACATATCTGCCACAAATGTAGACTCACCCCATCCATTCGGTGCACTTATGTGAAGCTATTACTTAAAAGTTGACAAAAAGAGGTGTCACCCACAAATGTAGGCCCCATTGACGGTCAATCAACAGTTGCCACATTATAAATGAGGTGGAGGATCCACGAGTTTGGCAGAAGGAGAGAACCGCTTATTTACAGCAAACGTTAAATGAGCCCCTAATTCTGCAATAGTATGTTTTTATGGAGGTATGTATGTGAGAAATAAATCCCCAGAATCTATGGCAAAAATGGGTAGTCACCCATAGTTGCTACGTATTTCAGGCCATACTCCCAACTATCTTGCCAGGCCTATCTTGTTTACTCTGTCTTCTATCCCCAGCATGTGGATACACACCACAACAAGAAGCAGCCTTGTTTCTAAAGGAATGTGCATGAGCAATACACGGAAAAGACTGTCACTTTAAGGAATAACAGTGTTAAATGCAAGAGAGTATCCATCAGGCAATAGTGGACTTGCATGTGTCAAGACCACAACAAGTGAAAAATAGGTGATCTGATAATTTTGTGTCTCAGGTATGGTGCGGATAAAAGTGAATATCTAATATTTATGCCGTGTGGGACTTTCAAGCTAAAGAATCATGAAGGTTCATTATGACATTCTCCTTGTTCATGTGGAATTTTGACCATTTTCGAATAAAGTTTTGATGTGTTTAAAGATGGACATCTTCCTGATTGAAGATGATGTGCGATTATCAAACTTTTTGGGCCTTGGCTTGCTAAAGCAGAAGCTATAGCCACCAGGAAAGTTGTCGTCTAATAAAAAAAGATTCAGGTCGCATGAAAACCATTGTTCAAACAGTTTATACATGAGACCTGGTAGGACGAGATTTAAATGACATTCAGTGGCAAGCCTCTTGAAAAGTAAAAATGTGCAAGTGACCAAAGGCGTGTGTTTGATGGTTTCATAGGAGGTGGAAAAGGAATCACCAGCATGACTTCATATGGACAATGGGAGCAAAATAGTCTTTGCAGGTGTTTACTTGTATGATTCATTCACCCAGGTGTCTTAACATGTCCTTTTGGGCAAGTCTTATTGACAGAATCTCACCTACTTGCTCCAGGACTGGTACCTTGTGGTGGATCTTCACGGATCAGATGGTTATAAGGCAGCCCACCATTGATTGGGAACCCTTGACCACAGGAGGTAAAGTTCCTGCATTTTGAATTGAGATGGGTCACAACAAAGTCTGTGTTTGGTTGAGTCAGGCCTAGAAGTTGGGGTCAATAACTTCTTGGTGGAGGTCCCGCACTGGAATTCGTGGAGACATCTGCTTAGATAGTCTGCCCTCAGATTGACTGTATCTGAAATTGTCCTTTGCAGTTAAAAATTGATTATCAGCTTCTAGAATTCAGGGGACAAAGCAAGCCCATATGCTTTATTATATAAATTGGTGTTTTGTGCATTACTACCATTGTGGGCTTGACCACTAGCATGAATGACTTTAAGGATCAAAAGATTTCCTTTAGCTCCAATATGTTTATGTAAGTTAGCCTACCTGATCTTCATCATAAAGTGGTTTTGAAAAGGTCCCCTCTCCACTGTGAGCCCCCCATCTAAGTTAAGGGAATTTTAATGGCACCAAGATATGTCATTTTGAGAGAAGGAAAGAAAGTCATCGGGAGACATTTGGCAACCTGTATCTGTATGAGAAATGGGTGACATGGGAGGACCTTTCACTAACTATCCATCAACTGAATACATTCTTCCCCGAGGGATGCAGCAGGGAAGGATCACACAGTCTGGCATGAAAACAACCCCAAAAAGATGGTTGTGACTCAGAACTTACACCTTTACTTGGGTATAATGACAAATGCTTCATATTGCATGTGAGGATGACCTCCACATGGGAGATGTGGCGACCTTGATGGAGTGCCTTGCATCCGCACTAGTTGTTGATGTGCTCTGGCCCAATAAATTATTGACCATTTCTATTCTATATAAAATCCAACATTTTCTGCAAGATGCCATAAACGATGGGCGGTTCAAAGAGCTCTGGTACAGTTTTCAGAAGGAGTTTCGGGTCCCACCAGTAAATTGGAGGGTGTTCTTAGGTTGGGAATAGAGCGGAGTTAGACACACTTATGTATGTTATTTACATACTTTCTGCAGTGCAAGAGCGCCAATTGAATGTCACCGCTCTTTTCAAAAGGAAGATCCCTTTTAGCTTTGACAATGCATTATTATTTGAATTAACAGCTGACAATCAAACATCTGTGCACACTATAGATATCACTTTTCCTTTGTTTTTTGTGAGGTGTTTGATGTAGAAGAATTAAAAGTGAGATGCTTTGAGATGCAGTAGTTTGGTTACTTCATGCGAATTCAGATTTTTTTTATGGAATTGGGAAAGACCCTCTGTTTTATGGATGTGTGTAGGAAGTATAAACTACTTTTACATCGAGCCAGTCTGTAAAAGTGCAACCCACTGCTTTGTTTTTATGACATTTAATTATTTAGAAGGCTGGGGGGGGGTGCCTGGCAGGGCCGGACTGGCTACCGGGCGTTTTGCTGTGCTGCCGAGCTGGGGGCTAATTTCGTTGATGGGGACCTGCGTGTGCTTAAAAACATTCGTTTTGAAATGTTTATTTAAAAGCACACGCAGGTCCCCATCAACGAAATCAGCCCCCACCGCAGCGAAATCAGCCCCCAGCTTGGCAGCACAGCAAAACGCCCGGTAGCCAGTCCGGCCCTGGTGCCTGGGGCCTGTTCTGAAGAAGATAAAGTGTCCCTTAATGATTGACGTTGGACTTGGTCCTCTAGAAGGGTCATCCCCAACATTTTGTACCTTCAACCTCCTGTTTTCGGTACGCATTTTTGTTGGATTTTAGGATTCTGCACTCTTTACCACTGCTAACCAGTGCTAAAGTGCTTGTGCTCTCTTCTTTAAACATGGTAAAATTGGCTTACACCCAGTAGGCACATTTACTTTACTTGTAAATACCTAATAAAGTGGTAATACATGTACCCAGGGCCTGTAAATTAAATGCTACTAGTAAGTCTGTCGCAGTGATTGTGCCACCCACTTAACTAGCCATTTAAACATGTCCTGGGCCTACTTTTGCAGCATGTGTGTGCAGTTTTAAACTGCCTTTCGACCTGGCAAAATAAACCTTGTGCGCGGCCAAAACCTTCCTTTGTAGTACATATATCAACCCTATGATGGGCCCTAAATAGCCCATAGGACAGTGTGCAGTGTATTTAAAAAGTTGGACATGTAGTTTTAACTTTTACATGTCCTGGTAGTGAATAACTCTTACATTTGTTTTTCACTGCTGCGCGGCCTGCCTCTCCAAAAGGATAACATTGGGTTACCTTATTCCATTTAATAAGTGATAACTTTCAATTGGGGACAGGTAGAAATATCAAGTTTGGTGTCTAAAGAATTATAATTGAAAATCCCCTTTAATGGTAAAGTTGGATTTTAAGTCACAATTCTAATGCCACTTTTAGAAAGTTTGCATTTTCTTGTCCCAACCATTTGGTGCCTGCAGTCTGTATCCTGAGTCACATGACTACGTGTAGGTGGCAGTTGGTCTTAGTGTATTGCTCCCAGACAGTGAGACAAAGGGGGAATAGGTTTTGGCAAGATGGGATATCTTTGACTCAATAAGGGGGCAGAGCTGTCACCTGCCACACTTACTCATCACAATGCCTCACAAAGGGTTTGACCCTAGTCTTTTGAGCCCCCAGACAAGCAGTGGCCAGGGCAGGGAGGCAGGAAATTCCTAACACCTCTTGGGTTGGAAACCTCCAGAACCTTTTCCTAATTTAAAGCTTGCACCAATTATAAATATTGGACCCTCAGATCCAACTCTTCAGTATACCTCTGGACATGTGGGTACTACAGAAGAAGGACTGCTGTGTTCCTCTGCTGCAAGAAGACTACTACTGTGCTGCCCAACTACTCTGCAGCCCTGCTGTTCTGTTTTCTGAGAAGGAAGATGGGACCTCCATCCTTCATCCCAGGCTGAAGTGACTCCAAGGGTTAAGCTGACTGAACTCCTGTTCTGAGCTACAGGGACATAAAAAGCTTCAGAGGCCTCCCTGCATCTGCCCTGATGATCTTATTCCTGGACCTGCAACTGGAACTGCCTGAGCCTTGCTGCCCTCTGCTGGAGTGAGTTCCTGATCCTTCAGGTCCTAGACCTTTGATGTGGCATCCGTTGAGCTCCCTCTCCAAGAAAAGGAGAAATTATCTTCACGACCGTGAACCAGCCTGTTCATGCCAAGATCTTGCTGACTGCGCCGGCCGCCACTGCAAAGCTCTGGTGAACCCAACTCTTCGCAGTTCACACTACAGCAACCACCAGCGGCAACCGGCAACGCAAGTTCCGCATTTCACACTACAATATTGACAGCCTGCGGTGGACCCAAAGTGCGAATCTACAGCACGATTCCCGAAAGGATCTTCGCGCTACAGCGATGACCATCTGTGACGCCCGGCCTGCTCTTCGCGCTAGAGCAACAAGTATCGCAACACACTCCCTGCTCCTCATGGCCCCCTCCACCGCAATCAGAAATCTTCCTGCTGGAATTTAGAAGGTAAACCTTTCAGTGGGACTAATCTGGTACCTTTATCCGACCCACGCTCCAGCATAGTCGACCTGAACTTGTGACTTTTACATGGTCTCGAACTACCAGATAAACGTGAGAGGCACTTTGTGCTTTTAGGCACTATACTTACCATAAATCTTTGAAACGGCATATCTCCGGTTCTACTGATTTGATTTTTGTCATTTTGGTGTCTAATAATGTATTACATTTTACTCTATTTTTCTAAATTGGTATGGGATTTTTGCTTGTGTCTTATTTTCACTGTATTACTGTTTGAAATGCTTTATAAATACTTTGCAAATTGCCTCAAGTTAAGCCTGACTGCGTTTGTGCCAAGGTACCAGAGGGTTGAGCACAGGTTAATTTGGGGTTTGCCTGTGTTTCACCCTGACAAAAATTGTGGTTGCTGCTTGAGTAGAGTTTCAACCCCTCAACCAGTAATCCAATTTCCAACAATGTATCTGTGAGGTAGCTCAGCTGTTTACCGTAAGATATTGTACTGAGTAAATCTTACTTATTATTTGCTATTTGCTGGTTCTTTTTGACACCATTGATCTGTAAGCTTTGCAGCTTACAAGTTGCCCCTGGGGGATGCATTGGGGTTCTTACCTATCCTTTCCAACCCCATCTATCTACAACTTTTCCACAGTACTCATTGCTCATACTTGGACTCAAGGAACCCAACATCCACCAAGCTACCCTCTTGCCCGGAGGCCAGAGGAACCAGAACGTAATGTCTCCACCAGATTTCTCTTGATCATTTTGTAGAAAAAAAAACTCTTCTTGAGATTATGAGGCACTGCCCTGCACAGCATTGAGTTCAGTCCATACATCAGAGAAGGACAGCCTGAGCTTGGGTACAGGGTCAGTTGCCATGCATGGAAGATGGGCCGACACTGCATTGCTCAGCAGCTGCCTTGGTGGGTATGATGAATAAGTCAGTTTCTGGTCTGGGGAAAAATTAACAAAATCATCCAGAAGACTCCACACAGGAGGTTTCATAAAATGAACACTGAAACTTATGGCTGCAGAAGTTTGCTTCCCCAGGTAGCTACCCTCAGGACAGGAAGCTAAATAAAGCCCAGCAGGCTCAAGCTCTCTCTAGTCCTATGTACTGTGGCAGAGGGAAATGTGTGCCTCTCTGTGGATCCTCTGTTGATGTGGAGGCAGATTTGTGCTGCAGATCCAGAAGCTGGAAGGGTGCCTGAGAAATACTGTCCTCCCTGGGACTGCGATGAGTTGGCTGCCCCTGCACCTGCTACATGTGTGAAACCCCAAAATTGCTCCTTTGTTCCTTCTAGCATGTGCCACTGCAAAGGTACTCTGCTAGACCGGCCTATCTCAGTGAAAGTAAGAGTATTTCGATTTCTACTCCTTGCCTGTAAGGTCACAGAGGGAATCCCTTACCTTCTCACCCAGGGTAAGGATCATTCACCTCAAGGGTCAATATCAGGACCCAGCCAGTGTTGAATTCTTGTTTTCGCCCAAAAGGTTATTTGAAGGATTGCTGTCTTTTTGGAATTTTGTGGGGCATTGTCTTTCAGCGTGGTTCCCAGCTTACTGCTGGAGTCTTCTCTGCTGCCCTCTCAATCCTACCTGCGCTTGGAAGTTTTCTCTTCAGTGTGAATTTAGAATGCTCCAGGCAATGTAATACTTTGCTTGCAATCATGTTCCAGGCCATATGCAGTGCCCAGACTTTGTCTTACCTCTGTTAATGGAAGTGCCAACCCCTGATTCCCATTTCCTCATCTCCTCACCCTCGTACTCTCTCCCTGCTATCTCCTACCACGCGTGGACCCATGATTTTTCACATGTCAGTCTGTATCTTTCTAACTCTGCCTTAGCAGCGGGCACAATGCCTACAGCCTGTGCTCAGTCTCCCTGAATACCACCATCTGTTCTTGGAGCCCAGATGGCATGACACCATCACCAGACATTTGAGTAGGAATGGCCTTCAGTTTAAGCCTCAGCATATATTACCCCACTGTGCAGTGATACAGTTCTTATTGGATGGCTTACTCCAACCTTTATTTCCTCAGTTACAGGAAAGAAAGAGGCACCATGTTATATCCCTAGGCTCATTGTGCTTCTGCGATGCAGGGTATAGGTATATAGCATGATAACTATGGGCTGTGGTGTTGTGTTTTGCCAGAACCAATCAAGGTGTTCTCCGGCATTTACCATTCCCAATGCATGTTCCACGTTTTCAGCAAATAGAAGGTCTGAGGCGCGTTGAGAAGCACCCTCGCTCCCGATACACCCAACCAACGCTAGAAAACCTGGACAACCTCCCTGGATGCACATGACTTCAACCTTACTAGTTCCATGACATAGGCCACCATCTGTCTCAAAGGGCCAGTAACTCACTGAGACCAGCGAGTACTATTTTCAAGTACTCACCCACGTTGTCATCTATGACCAAACCCTAGCTGCATGCCGTCAAAAAGTACTGACCATAATCAAGCACATAATTCAAAATGAATAGCACAACCCAAAATGACTTTCCCTATTATTAACCTAAAGACACAATAAACTCATTCTAGGAGAATTCAGACCTCCCAAAGCATCTATGTTCAATCCCTGCATAAATCACAAGGCTGTCACAAACTTTTTTAAAAGAAAGGTTGATGCCACATATGCTGTGACATTCTCAAGAGCTAGCCCTAAAATAATAGTAAATATGTTTGTGAATTGGTCCCACTGAGTGTAATTTGCTGAAAACATGAGGGGCCGATTCACAAAACATTTGAGTAAGGTAAGTAGTACTTCTGTGGGACTGTTTTACATGCTCTTACAAGCCTTTGGAATCTACCCAAAAAGGTTCAGTCCCCTATTAGTAAAAGTACAAAGAAGGAACAGTCCTATTTGTACAAAAGGAATGTGAGTATTCAATAAATATCCCCATTTTAATTCATTTCCAATGTTTTGGGGCTACTCCGCAAATACATGTAAGAGTATTTATACGATTACTACAGAAGTGCTACTTTACTTACTCCAAAATGCCTTGAATAACAGGCAAGTGTATAAGGTTTAAAACTTAAACAGTTTGCATCCAGTTCTACTCTCAGCACAGCAGTATGAATGGGACTGATTTTCTCTACCAGATAAGTACCTAGTCTTACAACTGCCCTGCATCTGCTGACATCACCCTCCAAAACCTCAAGCACTAAATCATGGATGCCCTTGTTGTTAGGTGCTATATAGGTAACATATACATCGAGGCATGAATACATGCATAGCTGTTGGCATGGCTGAAAGCAAGGGAGTGGCATAACAATGAATTGCATTTTATAAAAATCAAAAGAAAAGGGTGGCAGTAAAAGACCATCTAGCCCACTTATTGCGCCCAGCTCCCCACTTACTGTAGCGCCTACAAAATTAACAAAGTCTCCTGATTGGGCTAGCCTTCCCCCATCATTTGTGCCAAAAAAACAGACCGGCAGTAATGTCATGAGAATTAGAAGAAGACTATGGAGTTGATTTGTGTGAGTACTGTGTAGAACATGCGAATATCCCCAAGGAGACGAAGCGGCTCTTTGATTTGTGATCCTTCACAAACTCAATTTTCAATTTTTTGACATCAGTCAAGTAATTTTTGGACTAGATAACTGCTTTATGGATCTATGGATGCAAGACATGTTGGTGTTCTTTCTGTACACTGAAAACACAAGGTGAAAGTACACACCCGGGAGCTCAGTTCAGACAACTCATGCATTAGGCTATCACACTAAAGTCCAGACCTGGAAGCCGACCGCCTTGACCTAGAGGGAGGAGGTCACCACAAACACCTGTCCTCACTGTCCCTGAAGACTCCACAGGTTGAGAGGTGTGGCTAGCTGTCAGCCTAGAAGGAAGACTGCAGGGCAGATGGACTGACCTACCGCTCTGACTCACAGCTCATTCCAAAGCTGGCACTTCCTGAACCCAGAATGTTGGAGGGGTGGGGAGGGCTTGAGTCACCACCGGTGCCGCCCCCACCCCCGCCCCCCAACCTGGCCCCGCATGATTAAATCTGTTTACATGGCATGATGGTTAACATCGATTTCCTGCATCCCACAGAAAAGACATTCTTAGCATTCTGCACATACCTGACATTTATAAAACAAAGTCCCCGAGTGATTCCAGCGAGCCGAAGGCCTGATGAAGCCTGTTTATGGGGTACTCATGGCCGACTCATGTCGACTCAGCCTGCCAATAAAAGTTCATATTTTCAAAGCACAGAGGAGGCTCTTGTTTAAGTGTTATTAGTTTATATTCCTGTTACGAAAAGAAAGGCTCGGGTTTCCTTTGAACGGGGATGGGTGGTTTGTAAAGGCAGGGGCGTGGGAGGGGACAAGAACGAGAGATATTCAAGCCTCCGAGGCAGTGATTAATGGCGAACGTAGAAGAGTGACTTCACCGCATAGTACACACAGAGCCCTACACTCATCGTGTCTCATGGCGCGGTGGCAAACTCACATTCAGCTATGGGAATGTCTAGCTAAAACCGTTAAAGGGCTTGTTTCATTTTCTTGCAGAATGTAAGCTCGGGCATTTTTTCATAAAGTGAAAGGTGCATGTAAAGTGGAAAAAAAACGCAATTCATTAGGCCCTATTCAAAAAAGCATTTATGAATGCAGATTGTACTACGGAAGTACTCATTTACATATTCTTACATGTGCGTTTGTGAGTGGGCCCAAAATGTCTAATTCCCTACTAGTAAAAGTGCTGCGAGGGCACAGCCCTTTATATATATATATATATATATACATATATATATTATCTACTGGCGGTCGCCAGTAGATAGTTATAGTTAGAACCTATTTTCCATAGGAAATCCACGACATTCTATTTGAAATAACTCTCTTGCCGGTTGACGTATCTTCGCAAAATTTTCAAACTTTGTGGGGCGCTCCGGTCCGCTCCTACCCTGAAAGTCTCGGGGTGATTCGTCAAGCGGGGCCGAGAAAAAGGGGGTCCCAAAACGCGTTTTCCCCATTCATTTTTCCATAGGAAACTTTAGACACGGCTACAGCTCGAACTGCTGAACGGAATTACACCAAATTTGGCAAAGAGGTAGTTCTTGGTTCAGAAAGAACCCTTTTTGTTAAATGGTGTAAATCCGTTCAGTAGTTGCTGAGAAAATCAAAAGTAAAAGTACATATATATCTATGGCCGCGTCGGATTCGCGCACCCTCCCGATCACGAGCTGCATGCTAATTGGCTGTCAACACTCCAAATCAGGAAGTGTTGGCAGCCATTTTGTCCCTCGGTAGAACCGAGGGACAGAAACAAGTGCGCAAAACGCACAAAGGGGGCAGGGTAGAAACACCCTGACCCCCTAGGTCTGCTCAGGGGGTCCCACAAGGACCCCTGGGCAAAAACATTTTTTTAAATCGGCAGGATGCGCTCAGGGAGCGCGGATCCTGCCGAGAAAAAATCGAAGCGCGGTCTCCCGCGCTCGATGTTAATTGGCCCTTGGGTGGCCCAAGTCCCGGGGGCATGGTTGGGGGGTTTTAATTTATGTAGGGGGCCTCTAAGGCCCCCAAGCCCTGGGGACCGCCACCCCCGGGGCTTTATTTAAAAATGATGGCGGGAGGGCTCTGAGCCCTCCCGCAGCCCCGGGACTGCCACCTCCCGGGGCTTCTTTTTTTTTTTTTTTAAACCTGTGTGGGGGCTCCAGCCCCCACTGCCCCGGGGACCGCCACCTCCCGGGGCACTAAACATTTAAATATGGGGGTGCGTTACGGACCCCCAAGCCCCGGGGACCACCACCTCCCCGGGGCTGTGCACTGAATGGGAGGGGGCCGCGCGGCCCCCTCCTGGAGCCCTTGATGGCCCTGGGGACCACCACCCCCAGGGCCGGCTCCTGCAGTGTCCCGGGGTGCCTACCCCGGGACACTGCTGTTTGCTATGACAGGACGGAGCCTCGCGGCTCCCGTCCTGTCATAGCAATCTTGGTTTGCATTTTGAAAGAGAGAGCAGGAAACCTGTCTCTCTTTCAAAATGCAAACCAATTGCTTTCCACATGGGGAGCAGCATGTTAGCTGCTCCCCATGTGGAAAGCAATGCCGGCTTCCGCAGGAGGCGGGGAGCCGGCTGGGACTGTGGGGGGATTGGGGACCCCCCACAGTCTCCAACGTGAGGCCAGGCCCCGGGGATGGGGTCCCCGGGGCCTTAAATGGCCTGAGGAGGGGGCCACGCAGCCCCCTCCAAAGAAAAAAAGAAAAATCGAGGCCATGCCCCGGGGATGGGGTCCCCGGGGCCAATACAGGCCCAGGGAAGGGGGCCACGCGGCCCTTTCCCGTTTTTTTTTTTAATTTAAAAAAAAAAAAAATGCTCAAGCCCCGGGGATGGGGTCCCGGGGCCAAAGTGGGCAAGGGAAGGGGGGCCACGCAGCCCCCTCCCATTAAAAAAAAAAAAAAACGACCGGCATCGTGCCGGAGGCCCCGCCCCTCCCTGCAGTACTCTGCAAACGCGCCCCTGGCGCGTTTGCAGAGGGGGACGAATTCCCCTTGAATACTGGGGGTCCCTGGGGGCCAACTAGCCCACCAGGAACCTCCAGTATGCGCCAGGGGGCTGCCTTGCAGAGACGTGTACATAGGCCACGCCCCTTTTACACCTCTCTGCAACGCAGCTCTGTGGCGCTTTTTGGAGGTATATGGTGGGCTAGTTGGACTCCAGGGACCCTCAGGATTCAAGGGGACTTAATCCCCCAACTTAAAACGCGCCACAGGGCGCGTTTGCACAGTGGTGAAGGGAGGGGCGGGGCTTCATGTGACATGTGTGCAAACAGGCCCCGTGGCGCGTTTTAAGATGGGGATTAAATCCCCTTCAATCCTGAGGGTCTCTGGGGCCAACTAGCCCAACAGGTACATCCAGAAAGCGCCACAGAGCTGCGTTGCAGAGAGGTGTAAAAGGGGTGTGGCCTCCTACACGTCTCTGCAACGCAGCCCCTGGCGCATACTGGAGGTTCATGGTGGGCTAGTTGGCCCCTAGGGAACCTCATGATTCAAGGGGACTTAATCCCCAACTTAAAACGCGCCACGGGGCGCGTTTGCACAGATGTCACCTCAGGCCCCGCCCCCTCCCTTCACCATTGTGCAAATATTCCTCTAAAATCTGCCTTACTACGAATTCCGATTTACTCACCTGTTATCAGGAGAGACCTCAGTGCTGTATCTTTCAGCCCAGTACTGGTCCTGAAAAGTAATTTTAACCGTACTTACCAGTAACTTGAATTTCCTTCCATAGGCTAACATTGACTGGTTTCACTTGGAAATTCTTCTAAGTGTGGAGTTTTGGAACTTTAAAATATTCCTCTAAAATCAGCCAAAATACGAATTCCGATTTACTCACCTGTTATCAGGAGAGACCTCAGTGCTGTATCTTTCAGCCCAGTACTGATCCTCAAAAGTAATTTTAACCGTACTTACCAGTAACTTGAACTTCCTTCCATAGGATATCATTGCCTGCTTTTTGCTGAAAAAGTTTCTAAGTGTTGATTTTTGAAACATACAAATATTCCTCTAAAATCAGCCGAAATACGAATTCCGATTTACTCACCTGTTATCAGGAGAGACCTCAGTGCTGCATCTTTCAGCCCAGTACTGATCCTCAAAAGTAATTTTAACCGTACTTACCAGTAACTTGAATTTCCTTCCATAGGCTAACATTGACTGGTTTCACTTGGAAATTCTTCTAAGTGTGGAGTTTTGGAACTTTAAAATATTCCTCTAAAATCAGCCAAAATACGAATTCCGATTTACTCACCTGTTATCAGGAGAGACCTCAGTGCTGTATCTTTCAGCCCAGTACTGATCCTCAAAAGTAATTTTAACCGTACTTACCAGTAACTTGAACTTCCTTCCATAGGATATCATTGCCTGCTTTTTGCTGAAAAAGTTTATGTGTTGATTTTTGAAACATACAAATATTCCTCTAAAATCAGCCGAAATCCGAATTCTGATTTACTCACCTGTTATCAGGAGAGACCTCAGTGCTGCATCTTTCAGCCCAGTACTGGTCCTGAAAAGTAATTTTAACCGTACTTACCGGTAACTTGAATTTCCTTCATAGGCTAACATTGACTGGTTTCACTTGGAAATTCTTCTAAGTGTGGAGTTTTGGAACTTTATAATATTCCTCTAAAATCAACCAAAGTACGAATTCCAATTTACTCACCTGTTATCAGGAGAGAACCCAGTGCTGCATCTTTTAGCCCAGCACTGACCCTGAAAAGTAATTTTAACCGTACTTACCAGTAACTTATATTTTCTTCCATAGGAATCCATTGTCTGGTTTTCAGCAGAAAAGTTTCAAAGTATCGATTTTCACAAACTACAAATATTCCTTAAAAATCGCCTGTATGACTTAAACGCATTCTTTCAACTGTTTACAGGAGATGCACCAGTGCTGGATCCAGGATCCAACACTGAGTAAGAAAAAGTAACGATAACAGTTTTTACCTGCTAAGTGAATTTCCTTCCATAGGATAACATTGGTGATTCTATGAGATAAAGTTTCTAAGTGTCAACTTTTAAAATACAATAATATTCCTTAAAAATCACGACTATAACCAAAACGCTTTTACTCAACTGTTTACAGGAGATGTACCAGGACTGAATCTAGGATCCAGTCCTGTGGTTAGAAAAGTAATCCATAAAGTAACTAATTGCATTTAACTAGAAATTCACATTGAGCTGAATGTTGCATTGTGTTTGAAAATGTGTTGCCCATTGCAACAACTGTAACTACTGTACTTAAAAGTCTATTGCCTATGTGCAAAGTATTTAAACTAAAGTAATTCATTCTGAGAAAGTATTTTTGTAATGTAATGTATAATGTAATTACAATGTAATTTAAAAAATAAAATATGTAAAAAAAAATTGTTTCTAAAAATGTAGTAAATCAGTATGAAAAAAATTAATATAACAATTAATACATTTAAAAATTGTCATTTACAAAACCTTTGAAATTCACTGAAAAAACCGTAGGTTTCAGACATGTTATAGTTAGGAATTAGCATTTAAAAAACCTTTGAAATTCACTGAAAAAACCATAGGTTTCAGATATGTTATAGTTAGAAATTAGCATTTAAAAAACCTTTGAAATTCACTGAAAAAACCATAGGTTTTAGGGACAGTTATAGTTAGTTGGACATTTTACTCGTACAAAACCCGTGAAATTCCCCCGTTATAGTTAGTTCAGCTAACTATATCTCGCGCCCCGCAATGCACTGCTGATGACGTCACATATTACATCACTCATGACATGGTCAGTGACATCACTGATGACATCACTGATGACATCATCCACGTGATAATCTGATGCAGCTCTTCACACCCTAATATAACCTTTGATACACCCAATCTAAATTACAGACTGCCATTCGCAAAACCATAGACACTCCAACACCAATAACTACATACCCACTCACTGATTCTTAGGTCTACACACACACATCCACTCACTCACCCGTACAGTCACTCATTCTTATGGTCACTCAGTACAGGACTATCATATGCACTCTTACTCCTATATAGACACTCAAACACCGCCACTCATCCATAGAGGTACTCACACACCTAGTCAGTCATGCAAATAATTAAACACACTGCCATTTACTCACCTATACAGTTATACACACACCAGCTCACTTAATCATACAAATACTAGCACATTGTTACGCTCTTATATAATCACTGATACAAGCACACACTCATCCATACAGCCACTATCACAATCACTCACTCTCGCTTATAGCTATTTATATACTCCAACACACATATATACTGCCTTTCACATATGTAGTTACTCACACATGTACCACTGGGACATACATTCACTCACTAACACACTCTTACACACACTTACCCACCCATACAGTCTATCACAGATGCACTCTTGAAACCATCCACCCAGTGAATCACCCACTCACACATCTATGCACAGTCGCACACACCCCATCCACACAAACACTCAGGCACCCATACAGATACTCAGACAACAAATCAATAACTCTTATAGACACTCATGTAGCTATTCACAAACCCATGCAGCCACTTACACAGCAACAGACAGACGGATACAGACATTCACCCAGTTTAGTCACTAACCCATGCATTCAGTAAGATACGTTAAATCACTCACTTATAGAGTCAGTCACGCACCTACTAAATCATCCATACAGACACTTACACACCCACTCATTCTTCAATACGTCTTTTCCTATATATATTAAAAATATTTAAACTTTACAGAAACACACAGTCACTGGATGATGTCATCAGTGATGTCATTTGAGATGTCATCAGTGATGTCATCAGTGATGTCACTGACCATGTCATGAGTGATGTAATATGTGACGTCATTAGCAGTGCATTGCGGGCGCGAGTTATAGTTAGCTGAACTAACTATAACGGGGGAATTTCACGGGTTTTGTACGAGTAAAATGTCCAACTAACTATAACTGTCCCTAAAACCTATGGTTTTTTCAGTGAATTTCAAAGGTTTTTAAATGCTAATTTCTAACTATAACATATCTGAAACCTATGGTTTTTCAGTGAATATATATATACACACACACACACACGCACGCACACACACACACACACACACACACACACACACTTGCCTCTAGGTGGGATGCAAAGCAAGGGCACACGCCATGGACAAATTCCTTTTCTGGTTTCCTGCCAGACGCGTTTCGGGCCAACGCCCTCTTCAGTGGCAGACCATGTGACGTGCCGGCGTGCGGCAACCACCAGTAAATCCCCGTAATAATTATGCTCAGGTGAACCACCTGAAGCAATGCCTCCTGGGACTGGTGGTTCAGTAAAACCCAAGTGGGTCGCCGCCGGCACTCACATTAAAAATGTCTTTAAAAGGATTGCCGATGTTCGCGCCGGCACCTGCATATATATATATATATATATATATATATATATATATATATATATATATATATATATATATATATATATATATATATATATATATGTAGCTAGTTATAGTTAGGACCTCGTTTCTATTCAAAAAGCGTTTTTTCGTTTGCCAATATCTTTGGCGCCGTTTGACGAATCCTTGCGAAATTTTCCAAAAAAAAGGTTCATTGAGGTCAGCTCCTGTCTTGAAAGTTTCGGGGTGATTCGTCAAGCAAGGGCTGAGAAAAAAGGGGGCTCCCAAAACGCGTTTTCCCCAGGTTAATTTCCATAGGAAGTTTTATTACAGGCTACAGCCCGAACTGCTGAACGGAATTACACCAAATTTGGAAAAAAGGTAGCTCTTGGTTCAGAAAGCGACCTTTTTTTTAAATGGTGTAAATCCGTCCAGTAGTAGAAATTTAAAAAATAAAAGTTTCGATATCTGAGCACCGAGGAGAGTTCGCGAACCCTCCCGAGCACGAGCTCAATTCTGATTGGCTGCCAACACTCCAAACCAGAATGTGTTGGCAGCCATCTTGTGACTCGGTAACCGAGTCACAAGAAAAGAGTAAATAAAAAGGTGAAAAACAAGAAAAGGGGGCAGGGTACAAACACCCTGACCCCCTAGGCCTGCTCAGGGGGTCCCACAAGGAACCCCAGGGCCAAAAAAAGCATTTAAAAAAAAAAAATCGTCGAATTCGCGCAGGGGTCGCGAATCCGGCCGAGAAAATTAAAAAAAACGAAGCGCGGGCTCCCGCGTTTTGTTTTTGAAAGCCCCTGGGTGGGCCAGGTCCCGGGGGCACTCACCAATTAATTTGCGGGGGCCCGCGGGGGCCCCTGCAGCCCCGGGGACCGCCACCTCCCCAGGGCTTATTTAATTGTATGCGGGGGGCACTGTGGCCCCCCGCAGCCCGGGGACCGCCACCTCCCCAGGGCTTTAAAAAAAATGCGTGGGGGTCCCAATCCCCACGCTGCCCCGGGGACCGCCACCTCCCCGGGGCTTTGATAATGAACCGTGGGGGAGCCCTTGATGGCCCAGGGGACCGCCACCCCCCAGGGCCAGCTCCTGCAATGTCCCGGGGTGCCCACCCCCCGGGACATTGCCGTTTGCTATGGCAGGGACGGCTCCTGCCCTGTCATAGCAAACTCTGCTTTGCTTCATTGACGCGAGAGCAGGAAAACCTGCTCTCGCTTCAATGAAGCAAAGCAGATGCTTTGAGCAAGGGGAGCTGCATGTTAGCAGCTCCCCTTGCTCAAAAGCAATGCCGGCTCCCGCAGGAGGCGGGGAGCCGACGGGACCGTGGGGGCATTGGTGCTCCCCCCACGGTCGCCAACGCAAAGGGCCGGCCCCAGGGGATGGGGTCCCCGGCGCCAGGAGTGGCCCGGGAGGGGGGCCACGCGGCCCCCCTCCGCGTTAATTTTTAAAAAAAATGGCCGGGCCCCGGGTGATGTGGTCCCCGGGGCCGAAATTGGCCATGGGAGGGGGGCCGCGCGGCACCCTTCCCGTTTTTTTTTTTTTTTTTTTTTTTAAAAGTGGTCAGGCCCTGGGGGATGGGGTCCCCAGGGCCCCAAAAAAAGTAAAAAAAGAGGGGCCACACAGCCCCCTTGTAAAAAAAAAAAAAAAAAAGGCATCTCGCCTGGAGGCCACGCCCCTTTCTCCACCACTTCTGCAAACGCGCCCCTGGCGCGTTAGTTAGTTGGGGAATTAATTCCCCTTGAATACTGAGGGTCCCTGGGGGCCAACTAGCCCACCAGGTACCTCCAATATGCGCCACAGAGCTGCATTGCAGAGAGGTGGTCCGAGGCCATGCCCCTTTTTACACCACTCTGCAAACGCGCCTCTTGGCGCTCTGCGGGTGGGGCGATGAGGTCCTCTTGTGTCCTGAAGGCCTCAGGACACAAATGGACTTCATCCCCCGAGCAGCAGTGCACCAAGAGGTGCATTTGCAGAGTGGTGTAAAAAGGGGGCGTGGCCTCAGACCACCTCTCTGCAATCCAGCTGTGTGTCGCTTACTGTAGGTACCTGGTGGGCTAGTTGGCCCCCAGGGACCCTCAGTGTTCAAGGGGCCTTAATCCCCCAACTTAGAACGCGCCAGGAGGCGCGTTTGCACAGTGGTGGAGAAAGGGGGCGTGGCCTTTGTCCACCTGTCAGCAATCCCACTGTGTGGGGCTTACTGGAGGTAAGAGGTAGGCTAATTGGCCCCTAAAGGACCCCCAGCAGTGAAGGGGACTTCAATTCCCATCCAAGAGCGTGCCAGGGAGCGCGTTTGTAGAGTGGTGGGCAAAGGGGGCGTGGCCTGCTACGAGTACTTACCAATGCTGCTGTGTGGGACTTACTGGAGGTAATAGGAGGGGTATTTGGCCTCCAAGGATGTCCTTGGGGGCCAAGTACCCCTCTTGTTACCTCCAGTAAGTCTCACACAGTGGGATTGCTAAGTCGTCTTCGGAGGCCATGCCCCCCTTTCTCCACCACTCTGCAAACGCGCCTCCTGGCAGTCTACGGGATGGGGGATGAAGTCATTCATGACATGGTCAGTGACATCAATGATGACATCACTGATGACATCTCAAATGACATCACTGATGACATCACTGATGACATCATCCACGTGATAATCTGATGCACCTCCTCACACCCTAATATAACCTTTGATACACCAACTCTAAAATACAGACTACCATTTTCAAAACCATAGACACACCAATACCAGTTACTACATACCCACTCACTGATTCCTAGATCTACACACACGTCCACTCATTCACCCATACAGTCACTAATACATGCAGTCACTTATCAATACAGCACTATCATTTGCACTCATATACCTATACAGACACTCACACATCGTCACTCATCCATAGAGTTACTCACACACCTAGTCAGTCTTGCAAAGAATCAATCACACTCCCATTTACTCACCTATACAGTTATACACACACCACCTCACTTATTTATACACATACTAACACATACTTACTCTCTTATACAATCACTGATACAAGCACACACTCATCCATACAGCCACTCTCACAATCACTCACTCTCACATATAGTGATTTATATACCCCAACACTCACATATACTGCCTTTCACATATATAGTTACTCACACATGTACCACTGAGACAACCATTCACTCACCAACACACCCATACACACACTCACCCACCCCTACAGCCCTTCACAGATGCACTCTTGAACCCATACACCCAGTGAATTACCCACTCACACATCTATGCACAGAGTCACACACCCCCCACCCACCCACACAGACACTCAGGCACCCATACAGATACTCACCAACCCATGCAGCCGCTTACACACCAACTAACAGACTGATACAGACATTCACACAGTTTAGTAACTAACCCATGCATTCAATAAGACACGTTTAATCACTCACTTATACAGTCAGTCACACACCTATTAAATCATCCATTCAGACAGTCATACACCCACTCAATCTTCAATACACCTTGGCCTATATATATATATAAAACATATTTAAACTTTACAGAAACACACAGTCACTGGATGATGTCATCAGTGATGTCATCAGTGATGTCATTTGAGATGTCATCAGTGATGTCATCATTGATGTCACTGACCATGTCATGAATGATGTAATATGTGACGTCATCAGCAGTGCATTGCGGGGGCGCGAGTTATAGTTAGCTCAACTAACTATAACGGCCGAATTTCTCAGGTTTTGTACAAGTGAAATGTCCAACTAACTATAACGTCCCGGAAACCTATGGTTTTTTCAGTGAATATGTATATATATGTATATATACAAAGAACAGTCCAGCCTTACTTCCGATTACTTCCACCTGATGGGGTTGGTGCCGACCGGCGGGCGCTGGACCCGCTGTAATATTTCTGCAATAATCTCGCGCTGCCAGAGCGTAAGAAAAGGTCGCACTCAGGGTTTCGATATAGGAGTAAAGTATTTATTGACTTGACGCGTTTCGACAGCACGGTCTTTGTCTTAGGGAGGCCTCAACCATGAGGAGGACCTCCATGTGCATTTAGGCTAGTGAAACAAGACTATATATCATCTTTGCTTTGCCAGATTTGTTAACTGTATACTATTCAGTTTCTCAATACATCCTAGCGCCACTTCCTAATGTTAGTTCATTACACCTCTCAGCGCATTTTCTGACCACGTGATTAGAGCGGCTGCTCTGTAGATCTGCACAGATCTGCCCCCTTTTGGTTACATTATTCTCTTTTTCCACCTTACTGCCTTTTCCAATAGTACCTTCAAATTTTGTTTTTTTGTGATCGGACCCGCAGTGGGCTTAACCCAGTGTCCTATGATTTAAGTAGATCCTGATATTTCTAGGAAGTTTGGATACCAGGGCACTAGCCCATTTATTTATTTTTTGAAGCACACGCAAGTGTAACATTAATGGTATTTGCCACAAGGCTCACCAGCTCTATAATCATTGCTGCTTTGTTGAAAACAGAGTATTAGTCTTAATTTTTTGACTTCATGAATTGTTGTTTTTGCACATGCAAGATTTATAATAACAATGTTTCTTTATCTACGTTTTGTCATTTTATAATGAATCGATAAAGTTTTTAAGTCTGTTTTCTACTTTGCACAGTGTGTTTATGTCTATTGTATAACACAGGAAATGTTTAAAAGGTCACTGCCACTTCCAGGTCTTTGTATGACTTTTTGACAAAGACTGTGCTGTCGAAACGCGTCAAGTCAATAAATACTTTACTCCTATATCGAAACCCTGAGTGCGACCCTTTCTTACGCTCTGGCAGCGCGAGATTATTGCCGATATATATGTATGTATATATATATATATATATATATTCAAATGCGAATGTTACTCCTCTCGTACACATTCAACTCGAGCCCAATTTCCATAAAGCGTGTAGTTTATTCAAAACATGAAACAAGCACAACGCCCGACGCGTTTCGGTGCAGCCGCACCTTGGTCACGGGTCAAGGAACTGTTTGTCCAATTAGAATACATATAGTGCACAAATAATAAACATCAATGTAGGACTACCTATCCCAATGTTCAAAATGGCATCCATTTTGTAATGGTGTTTTTTACATAGCGACATGCAATGTTTTATATACAAAATATAATAAATCCATTGATCACAATCTTTTTATCATTTTATACACACAAGAACTAAATTTGATATATTGTGTTTGACTACAGTTACGGCAGATTACCAATAACTGCCGATATTTCATTTGCCACCCCGTTACTATAATCCTGTCAGCTTCACAATGAACAAATATACGCAAGTGCGCAAAATGGCAATAACGGTAAATACATACCGCCCAAAAATCAAAATACTGCCCCAGTGGGTCACTGACAAAGATAACATAAGTGTTCAATTCTGCCCCTGTGGGCCAACTTAATTTCAAACATCATTTTCATTAAAGAAAATACCAGATTCTATTCTTTATCACAGTTCGAGTATAAAAATATATTGCTTTTCTCAAATAATTCGATCTCACACACTGCAGTCACAATTGCTTCAGTTGCCATATCTTCAACCTGAACAGCTGATAATTCTGTCTCCTACAAAAAATTAAAATTAAAATAGTGCCATCAATACATTAAGTGTAATAAAACCACAAACATAGCTAAGACATCTCTGCATTCAATATATACAACGGTTCAGACCTGATATTACACTCCGATTCCACCAATTAACCTAAATGGACCCACTTCTCCTCATCTTTATTTAATCCTTTGGGATGTGCTGTGTCATACTTAATGATTAACCTGGATTCCAGACATCTCAAATCTCGCACTCTATTCCCTCCTCTCTCTGATTTAGGGATTCTGTCCAATGCACAGAAACATAAGAGGCTTGTATTTTTATTGTGTACTTCTTTAAAATGTCTAGCGACAGGATATTGTCTATCCTCATTTACAATTGCCCTTGTGTGTTCAAGTATCCGCTTTTTAACCGGATGAATAGTGCTTCCTATATAAATTAGCAGACAAGGGCAACTCAGGGCATAAACACAGTAGTCAGACTTACATGTGAGATGTTTCGTTATGGTGAACGGTTTCCTATCCTTGGACAGTATCATATCTTTACACTTGGAGCTATTTCTACAGGCTTTACAAGATTTACATGGAAAAAGCCTTGTACTGGGTTTGAAACTGCATCATCTGATAACATATTGCTGCACAATATATCTGACAAAGCATTACATTTTCTGTAAGTGATTTTTGGTTGTCCACCCACAAATTTATTAAGTGTAGAATCAGTGTTTAGAACATGCCAGTATTTTTAAGACAATTTCTCATCTCCCATTATTGATTGTTATATGAAGTAATGAATCTCAAAGGTTCCTCATCTTTAGTTTCTGGGATCTCACTTTTTAAAGTTGATGCTCTATCAACAGTTGACACCTTCAGACATGCCTGATTTACCACTTTTAATGAGTAGCCTCTTTCAAAATATCTGTTCCTCATAATCTGTAACTCACTTTGGAATAGCCTCTCAGAACTACAATTTCTTTTCGCTCTTAAAAGCTCCCCATAGGGTATGCTATTGATAAGGTTTTGGGCAAGGCAACTTTTTGCGTGAAGTAAACTATTCCCAGCCGTTGATTTTCTAAACAACTTACTGGTAAGTTTATTCTCCTGTACCTGAATTTCTACATCCAGAAACTCAATCTTTTCATGATGTACAGTATTGGTAAATTTTAAGTTATATTGATTAGTGTTCAACTCCACTACAAATTCAGCTGCTTTCCTTTCTGATCCTTTCCAGATACAAAACACGTCATCTATATACCTCACCCAGAGGACGACATTCTGGGAAAATGCCCTGATGTTACTGGCCACCTGCTCCTCCCACCAGCCTAGGAACAACCCCGCATAGCTGGGGGCGAAGCAAGTTCCCATTGCAGTCCCCTGTGTTTGGCAATAGATGACATGATTGAACAGAAAATAATTGTTTGATAAGCATGTTTTCATCATTGTGAGCAACATTTCTGTATGTTTAAGATATGATAAATCACGTTGTCTCAGAAAATGACTTGATGCTTCAATTCCCAGACTGTGTGGTATGCAAGTATATAAACTATTAACGTCCAGTGTCATAAGTAACATATCATTGCTCCAGACAACCTTTTCAATCACGTTCAAAAAATCTCTGGTGTCTTGTATATTAGACGGGAGTGACTGCACAAAGGGACGTAGGAAATAATCTATATACTTTGAAGTATTCTCATACGTACTTCCTATTGAGGCCACAATGGGACGCCCTGGCGGAATTGTATTATTCTTATGTATCTTAGGTAGTAGATACATTACTGGCAGCTTAGGGTGTTCACAATGGAGATATTTATGTTCATCATCTGATAGCAATTTCTCATATTTCCAAGTTAATAGTTGAGATTTAAAAACCTCATTACTCTTTTCATAACTCAATCTATTGCTAACTTGATAACTTTCCACATCACCCAACTGACGCCTGCCCTCCTCCAGATACATTCGCCTGGGCCAAACCACCACGTTCCCGCCTTTGTCAGACTTTTTTATGATAATGGACTTATTTTCTTGTAGTTCTTTAACTGCTTTATATTGATTGTTAGTAAGATTGCCACCTATCAGTCTAGGACATTTATCTAACTTCTTAAACTCCGAGATTACTCCTTTCTCAAATATCTCAATAGCATCATTGTGTACTTGGGGTAAAAATCTTGATTTAGGCTTAAAATGACTCCCACTGGCACATCCAACATTTAAAAATTCATCTGCTATAATTTCTGAGACTGATTCAACATTGTCATTGCCAATTTCTAACGCCCTGATGGTTTGTAACACATCCATATCTTCAATACTGAGATTAATATTGCTGCTAGCAGTCAAGGGTATCGTACCTTTCTTTTTAGATTCAAACCATTTTTTAAGTTTTAATTTCCTTACAAAATGGAATAGGTCAATTCTCCCTTCTGTATAATTAAATTTACTAGTAGGGCAAAATGTCAAGCCAAGCGATAAAACATCAATTTGATCCACAGTTAAATTGATATTGGAAAGATTAACTACCGTAAAAGTGTCCTTCATTTTGTCGTTGCCTTTCCCCTTGTTGTCATTCCCATGTAGGTGTCCAGTGATCCTTGCTTCTTTGTATTTCTTCTGTTGCCTCCTTTTGCGCCTCGACCTCGACCTCGATTGGGTGTCTCTTTTGGTCCCGGGCTTGAAGTCCCTTGTCGTCCTTGGGCCAATAAGGAGAATTCCTTTAAAATTTTGGATTTTACTCCAATACTATCTAACTGATTCAGGGTAGATCTTGTCTCATCATGCTGTCCATTATTCCTTGCAGGATTTTCTTCTAATACAGCTTGTTCTGGTTGAACATTCATAATTGTACTAGATACTTGTTGTAGATTTCCCTTATCAGTTTGATTAATTTCCCTTAAATGGTCGAATTTTCGGCCAAACGTAAAAATTTGACTAAGTTCATAGTCGAGTTGATCTCGGTGGAACTTACTTTGTTTTTTCAGCTTGATCTCTTGTTCCGCTTTATCCAATCTGATTGTCACTTTTTTCATTTCCACCTCAAACTCACTATCGGAGTACAGCGATTTAAGTTGGGTTGTCAAAACTTCAATTTCTTCAGCTAATCTAACCGTGTCCTTTGTTGCATATTTAATTAATAATTTCAACATCACTGTGGAACATTGGTGGTTATTCGAAACCCATTCCTCAATTAGTTCTGGATCCGGTTCACTGAATGTAGGTGTTACAAAGATACGTAAACCCCGGGGCACCCTTCCACAATCCACATATTTTTGAAGGGCAGTGGCTTCCCACCACTTAGCCTGTTCAAGTTTTGCGCATTTCCAAAGTTTATCCCATAGTTCTTTAGCCCATAGTTCTTTAGCTGAAAGAAGCTGTCTGAAGAAATTGAAGTTTTGACAACCCAACTTAAATCGCTGTACTCCGAAAGTGAGTTCGAGGTGGAAATGAAAAAAGTGACAATCAGATTGGATAAAGCGGAACAAGAGATCAAGCTGAAAAAACAAAGTAAGTTCCACCGAGATCAACTCGACTATGAACTTGGTCAAATTTTTACATTTGGCCGAAAATTCGACCATTTAAGGGAAATTAATCAAACTGATAAGGGAAATCTACAACAAGTATCTAGTACAATTATGAATGTTCAACCAGAACAAGCTGTATTAGAAGAAAATCCTGCAAGGAATAATGGACAGCATGATGAGACAAGATCTACCCTGAATCAGTTAGATAGTATTGGAGTAAAATCCAAAATTTTAAAGGAATTCTCCTTATTGGCCCAAGGACGACAAGGGACTTCATGCCCGGGACCAAAACAGACACCCAATCGAGGTCGAGGTCGAGGCGCAAAAGGAGGCAACAGAAGAAATACAAAGAAGCAAGGATCACTGGACACCTACATGGGAATGACAACAAGGGGAAAGGCAACGACAAAATGAAGGACACTTTTACGGTAGTTAATCTTTCCAATATCAATTTAACTGTGGATCAAATTGATGTTTTATCGCTTGGATTGACATTTTGCCCTACTAGTAAATTTAATTATACAGAAGGGAGAATTGACCTATTCCATTTTGTAAGGAAATTAAAACTTAAAAAATGGTTTGAATCTAAAAAGAAAGGTACGATACCCTTGACTGCTAGCAGCAATATTAATCTCAGTATTGAAGATATGGATGTGTTACAAACCATGAGGGCGTTAGAAATTGGCAATGACAATGTTGAATCAGTCTCAGAATTATAGCAGATGAATTTTTAAATGTTGGATGTGCCAGTGGGAGTCATTTTAAGCCTAAATCAAGATTTTTACCCCAAGTACACAATGATGCTATTGAGATATTTGAGAAAGGAGTAATCTCGGAGTTTAAGAAGTTAGATAAATGTCCTAGACTGATAGGTGGCAATCTTACTAACAATCAATATAAAGCAGTTAAAGAACTACAAGAAAATAAGTCCATTATCATAAGAAAGTCTGACAAAGGCGGGAACGTGGTGGTTTGGCCCAGGCGAATGTATCTGGAGGAGGGCAGGCGTCAGTTGGGTGATGTGGAAAGTTATCAAGTTAGCAATAGATTGAGTTATGAAAAGAGTAATGAGGTTTTTAAATCTCAACTATTAACTTTGAAATATCAGAAATTGCTATCAGATGATGAACATAAATATCTCCATTGTGAACACCCTAAGCTGCCAGTAATGTATCTACTACCCAAGATACATAAGAATAATACAATTCCGCCAGGGCGTCCCATTGTGGCCTCAATAGGAAGTACGTATGAGAATACTTCAAAGTATATAGATTATTTGCTACGTCCCTTTGTGCAGTCCCTCCCGTCTTATATACAAGACACCAGAAATTTTTGAACGTGATTGAAAAGGTTGTCTGGAGCAATGATATGTTACTTATGACACTGGACGTTAATAGTTTATATACTTGCATACAACACAGTCTGGGAATTGAAGCATCAAGTCATTTTCTGAGACAACGTGATTTATCATATCTTAAACATACAGAAATGTTGCTCACAATGATGAAAACATGCTTATCAAACAATTATTTTCTGTTCAATCATGTCATCTATTGCCAAACCCAGGGGACTGCAATGGGAACTTGCTTCGCCCCCAGCTATGCGGGGTTGTTCCTAGGCTGGTGGGAGGAGCAGGTGGCCAGTAACATCAGGGCATTTTCCCAGAATGTCGTCCTCTGGGTGAGGTATATAGATGACGTGTTTTGTATCTGGAAAGGATCAGAAAGGAAAGCAGCTGAATTTGTAGTGGAGTTGAACACTAATCAATATAACTTAAAATTTACCAATACTGTACATCATGAAAAGATTGAGTTTCTGGATGTAGAAATTCAGGTACAGGAGAATAAACTTACCAGTAAGTTGTTTAGAAAATCAACGGCTGGGAATAGTTTACTTCACGCAAAAAGTTGCCATGCCCAAAACCTTATCAATAGCATACCCTATGGGGAGCTTTTAAGAGCGAAAAGAAATTGTAGTTCTGAGAGGCTATTCCAAAGTGAGTTACAGATTATGAGGAACAGATTTTTTGAAAGAGGCTACTCATTAAAAGTGGTAAATCAGGCATGTCTGAAGGTGTCAACTGTTGATAGAGCATCAACTTTAAAAGTGAGATCCCAGAAACTAAAGATGATGAACCTTTGAGATTCATTACTTCATATAACAATCAATCATGGGAGATGAGAAATTGTCTTAAAAATACTGGCATGTTCTAAACACTGATTCTACACTTAATAAATTTGTGGGTGGACAACCAAAAATCACTTACAGAAAGTGTAATGCTTTGTCAGATATATTGTGCAGCAATATGTTATCAGATGATGCAGTTTCAAACCCAGTACAAGGCTTTTTTCCATGTAAATCTTGTAAAGCCTGTAGAAATAGCTCCAAGTGTAAAGATATGATACTGTCCAAGGATAGGAAACCGTTCGCCATAACGAAACATCTCACATGTAAGTCTGACTACTGTGTTTATGCCCTGAGTTGCCCTTGTCTGCTAATTTATATAGGAAGCACTATTCATCCGGTTAAAAAGCGAATACTTGAACACACAAGGGCAATTGTAAATGAGGATAGACAATATCCTGTCGCTAGACATTTTAAAGAAGTACACAATAAAAATACAAGCCTCTTACGTTTCTGTGCATTGGACAGAATCCCTAAATCAGAGAGAGGAGGGAATAGAGTGCGAGATCTGAGATGTCTGGAATCCAGGTTAATCATTAAGTATGACACAGTACATCCCAAAGGATTAAATAAAGATGAGGAGATGTGGGTCCATTTAGGTTAATTGGTGGAATCGGAGTGTAATATCAGGTCTGAACCGTTGTATATATTGAATACAGAGATGTCTTATCTATGTTTGTGGTTTTATTACACTTAATGTATTGAGGGCACTATTTTAATTTTAATTTTTTGTAGGAGACAGAATTATCAGCTGTTCAGGTTGAAGATATGGCAACTGAAGCAATTGTGACTGCAGTGTGTAAGATCGAATTATTTGAGAAAAGCAATATATTTTTATACTCGAACTGTGATAAAGAATAGAATCTGGTATTTTCTTTAATGAAAATGATGTTTGAAATTAAGTTGGCCCACAGGGGCAGAATTGAACACTTATGTTATCTTTGTCAGTGACCCACTGGGGCAGTATTTTGATTTTTGGGCGGTATGTATTTACCGTTATCGCCATTTTGCGCACTTGCGTATATTTGTTCATTGTGAAGCTGACAGGATTATAGTAACGGGGTGGCAAATGAAATATCGGCAGTTATTGGTAATCTGCTGTAACTGTAGTCAAACACAATATATCAAATTTAGTTCTTGTGTGTATAAAATGATAAAAAGATTGTGATCAATGGATTTATTATATTTTGAATATCAAACATTGCATGTCGCTATGTAAAAAACACCATTACAAAATGGATGCCATTTTGAACATTGGGATAGGTAGTCCTACATTAATGTTTATTATTTGTGCACTATATGTATTCTAATTGGACAAACAGTTCCTTGACCCGTGACCAAGGTGCGGCTGCACCGAAACGCGTCGGGCGTTGTGCTTGTTTCATGTTTTGAATAAACTACACGCTTTATGGAAATTGGGCTCGAGTTGAATGTGTACGAGAGGAGTAACATTCGCATTTGAATATTGTGAGGGTCGCGACCTCACTTGAAGCCCGCCGCCGGAAGTGGCAGAGAGACCCGCGACTTCCGTGGTTTATATATATATATATATATATATATATATATATATATATATATATATATATATTATCTACTGGCGGTCGCCAGTAGATAGTTATAGTTACAACCTATTATCCATAGGAAATCCGCGACATTCTATTTGAAATAACGTTGGCGCCGGTTGACGAATCTTCGTGAAAGTTTCCAACTTGTTGGGGCGCTCCGCTCCGCTCCTACCCTGAAAGTCTCGGGGTGATACGTGAAGCGGGGGCCGAGAAAAAAGGGGGTCCCAAAACGCGTTTTCCCCATTCATTTTTCCATAGGAACCTTTAGTCGCAGCTACAGCCCGAACTGCTGAACGGAATTACACCAAATTTGGCAAAGAGGTAGCCCTTGGTTCAGACTGGTGCCTTTTGCTTAAATGGTGTAAATCCGTTCAGTAGTTCCTGAGAAATTCACAAGTAAAGTCACATATATATCTATGGGCGCGTCGGATACGCGTACCCTCAGCGCACCCTGCGCGCACCGTCCCGATCACGAGCTGCATGCTAATTGGCTGTCAGCTGGCTGTCAACATTCCGATTCAGGAAGTGTTGGCAGCCATTTTGTCCCTCGGTAGAACCGAGGGACAGAAACAAGTGCGCAAAGCGCAAAAAGGGGGCAGGGTAGAAACACCCTAACCCCCTAGGTCTGCTCAGGGGGTCCCACAAGGACCCCCTGGGCAAAAAAAAGCATTTTTTTTTTTTTTTAAATCGGCAGGATGCGCTCAGGGTGCGCGTATCCTGCCGAAAAAAAAAAATCGAAGCGCGGTCTCCCGCGCTTCGATGTTAATTGGCCCCCGGGTGGGCCAAGTCCCGGGGTATGGGGGGGTATTTATAATATGAGGGGGGCCTCTAAGGCCCCCCCAAGCCCCGGGGTCCGCTACCCCACGGGGCTTTAAAAATAAATGGTGCGGGAGGGCTCTCGGCCCTCCCGCAGCCCCGGGGACCGCCACCTCCCCGGGGCACTAAAAAATTAAAAATGGGGGTCCGTTTTGGACCCCTGAAGCCCCGGGGACCACCACCTCCCCGGGGCTGTGAAATTGTTGGGAGGGGGGCCGCGCGGCCCCCCTCCTGGAGCCCTTGATGGCCCTGGGGATCACCACCCCCAGGGCCGGCTCCTGCAGTGTCCTGAGGTGCCTACCCCCGGGACACTGTAGTTTGCTATGACAGGACGGGAGCCTCGCGGCTCCCGTCCTGTCATAGCAAACTTGGTTTGCATTTTGAAAGAGAGAGCAGGAAACCTGCTCTCTCTTTCAAAATGCAAACCCAATTGCTTTTCCACATGGGGAGCAACATGTTAGCTGCTCCCCATGTGGAAAAGCAATGCCTGCTCCCGTAGGACGCGGGGAGCCGGCTGGGACTGTGGGGGTATTGGGGACCCCCCCACGGTTCCCAACGTTGTATATAGGCCCCGGGGGATGGGGTCCCCGGGGAGAATACAAATTAGTACAAGGTGCTAATTTTTTTTTACGGTAAAATTAGGAGACGCGCATCCAGCGCGGCCCCTGGTGTGCACGTGTTGGATACGCGACCTGTTACACGTTTGGTACACGAATCAAACGCGTTGGGTGCGCGACCCCTAACGCGTTTGGTGCACGATTCCAACGCGTTGGGTACGCGAATCCAAGAAAAAAAAATGTACAAAAATTTCAGATATAAATGAAGTTTAGGTGTTTAGGTCTTGGGTGGCTCTAAAAAGAGCCGTTCTGTTTTTTGGGATATTTTGGTACCTACAAGTAAGTACCGATGCAGAGTCTAAAGTTGATGAGGAAGACTCTGTTACCCTCATCTGTAAAATGTACACCATCTCTCCTATAGATGCCGTCCATATTAAAACGCAGATTGTTGTTGTAAATGGAGCCCATTCTATAATCTCTGAGATAAGCAGAAACAGCTTTATTGACGTGTTTCCTAGCTTTCTCAATCTGTGGACAAAATTTATTGGACCAGTTCCATTTCTGTCTTTGACATATATTAGAATATACAAAGTCAGTTTGGGGGAAAAGTGATATCAATTCTCCAAAGGTGTCCTTCATAAGCATTTCCAGACCTACCCCAGTCAAAGTGCCTAGGTCATTGCCACCACAGTGCACAATTATGAGGTCAGGGTGTTGGAGATGCAAAAGGATTTAACCAATGGCATCAATTGGTGCCACTTTAATCCTCTCTGTCCAATCCATTTAATGTCTACATTTGGCAAAGCTAGGTCTTTGTCAATGCCACTGTTTTCTGCATACCTTTGGCTCCAGAAAATATAGCTGTGTCCCACAATCCACACTCTAAGCATCTTGAAAGGAGGTCTGGATGCACTCAGAAGGTGTCTGTATGTGAAATGGCAGTTTGACTACTAAAGTTTTTCTAAAATGGTGGATAAGATGCAGTTTAAAAAAAACTGAAAAAAAAATGATTGGCTGTTTGAGAAGATTATAGACTAAAAAGTAGGGTGCATGTTTCTGAGTTTCAAGAGCACGTTTCTTATTGGTTAATGAAAAGCGTTTGAAAGGAACATTAGACAGGATAAGCTGATATTTTGAAAAGTCAAGCGCACTTGTTGTTTGGATTAGCAACATTGTGTGCTGAACTTGTGACCTGTGAGTTCAGTTCAGTGTTCCATGAACTGTTACTATGGTAACAGGCTGTAAGCAGATTGGGGGTAGGGTTGAAAGTTATATCAATTGGATAGGCTTGAAATGTGTAACCAATAGAAATGTGTGTTAGCTTTTGAATTAATGTGGGAAGTAATGTAATTTGATATTTACATGTATATGTGTGCAGAAAGAGAGGGAAAGTTTGCCATTTTTTGGTTTTGCTAAGAGCAGTGCAGTACAGACATTTGGTTTAAGAACATCTGGTGTGTGACTGACATACTTCTTAATCAACAAATTAATTTGAAAGGTGAGTTATTAATTTGTGAGGTGTTGTATGTTGTGTCTTTGTTTTTAATAAGACTAATGTTTTTCTCCTGCTAAAGTCCAGGGAGTAGTGTTGCTTGTCTAGAATCACACTGTGAGTCTGTGTGCATTTGGGCAACCACTGTGAGAGAAGCATTTGGGTACTTCATGTCTTTGCAGACAGATAACCGCTTTAAAACCTGTGATGTTGTCAAATTTTCGTAGTATTAGAAGCCAGTTATTGCTTGTGCATTCGCAGAATGAGACAGTCATTCACAGTAGACTGCAGTAGTGAATTTTGTAAAATGTGTGCAGTCACCTTACCCCTTCCAGACTAGTGAATGTGTTTTGGAAAGGTCCAAGGAACTGTGTTGCTTGTCTAGAATCACACTGTGAGTCTATCTGCATTTGGGAACCATTGTGAGAGAAGCATTTGGGTACTTTATGTCTTTGCAGACAGATAACCGCTTTAAAACCTGTCATGTTGTTAAGTTTTCGTAGTATTAGAAGCCAGTCATTGCTTGTGCATTCGCAGAATGAGACAGTCATTCACAGTAGACTGCAGTAGTGAAGTTTGTAAAATGTGCGCAGTCACCTTACCCTTTCCAGACTAGTGAATGTGTTTTGGAAAGGTCCAAGGAACTGTGTTGCTTGTCTAGAATCACACTGTGAGTCTATCTGCATTTGGGCAACCATTGTGAGAGAAGCATTTGGGTACTTTATGTCTTTGCAGACAGATAACCGCTTTAAAACCTGTCATGTTGTCAAGTTTTCGTAGTATTAGAAGCCAGTCATTGCTTGTGCATTCGCAGAATGAGACAGTCATTCACAGTAGACTGCAGTAGTGAAGTTTGTAAAATGTGCGCAGTCACCTTACCCTTTCCAGACTAGTGAATGTGTTTTGGAAAGGTCCAAGGAACTGTGTTGCTTGTCTAGAATCACACTGTGAGTCTGTATGCAATTGGGCAACCACTGTGAGAGAAGCATTTGGGTACTTTATGTCTTTGCAGACAGATAACCGCTTTAAAACCTGTCATGTTGTCAAGTTTTAGTAGTATTAGAAGCCAGTTATTGCTTGTGCATTCGCAGAATGAAACAGTCATTCACAGTAGAATGCAGTAGTGAATTTTGTAAAATGTGAGCAGTCACCTTACCCCTTCCAGACTAGTGAATGTGTTTTGGAAAGGTCCAAGGAACTGTGTTGCTTGTCTAGAATCACACTGTGAGTCTATCTGCATTTGGGCAACCATTGTAAGAGAAGCATTTGGGTACTTCATGTCTTTGCAGACAGATAACCGCTTTAAAACCTGTCATGTTGTCAAGTTTTCGTAGTATTAGAAGCCAGTCATTGCTTGTGCATTCGCAGAATGAGACAGTCATTCACAGTAGACTGCAGTAGTGAATTTTGTAAAATGTGTGCTGTCACCTTACCCCTTCCATACTAGTGAATGTGTTTTGGAAAGGTCCAAGGAACTGTGTTGCTTGTCTAGAATCACACTGTGAATCTGTGTGCATTTGGGCAACCACTGTGAGAGAAGCATTTGGGTAGTTCATATCTTTGCAGACAGATAACCGTTTTAAAACCTGTCATGTTGTCAAGTTTTCGTAGTATTAGATGCTCCAGGAATCACGCTGTCACTTCCCATGCACTCCTCTAGTCAGCAATCCAGCACCATGTGCTAATGCAATCAGTGCGTCAAAACTTAAACACTTATAAATTCCCCTATGCACACTCCTTGCAGTACCCAGGCCTTAGCACATAGACTGCTACAAATCCCTATCTTCTACGCATGAAGTCCTCTAACCACCTACACACTTGTCTTTCACTCCTTCAATTCTCAGGCAGTATCCATACACTCCAATAAAGACATTGTTACTCCCCATGCACTCCTCCAGTCAGCTATCCAGCACATATACTAATCCAAACACTGTGCCATAACCAAACACTTATAAATTCAGCCAGGCACTGACCTTAAAGTACTCTAATCATTCAGTCAGTACCCAATTACTCATGCAGTGTCCCAGGCTTTAGTACATAGACTGCTTCAAACACCTATCAAGTATGCATGTAGTCCTGTAACTACCTACACACTTGTTTTTCACTTCTTCAATTCTCAGGCACTATCCATACACTTCAATAAACACCTTGTTACTCCGCATGCACTCTTCCACTCAGCCATCCAGCACATATAGTAATCTAAACACTGTGCCATAACCAAACACTTATGAATTCAGCCAGGCACTCACCTTGAAGTACTCTAATCATTCAGTCAGTGTTCAATTACTCATGCAGTGACCCAGGCCTTAGCACATAGACTGCTTCAAACACCTATCCACTACGCATGTAGTCCTGTAACTACCTACACACTTGTTTTTCACACCTTCAATTCCCCAGTCAGTATCTATACACTCTAGCAGTCTCCTCTAGTGACCCATTCAGCTCCATGTACTAATCCATTCAATGCGCCAAAACCCAATCACTTAAAAATTCACCTAGGCACTCTCCTTACAGTACTGTTTACATTCAGTTACTATCCAAATACTCATTCAGTGATTTAGAGCCTTAACACATACAGTGTTTCAAACTCCTATCCACTATACATGTCGTCCTCTAACCATCTACGCACTTGTGTTTAAGGCTTTTAATTCCCCAGTCAGTCTCCTTACACTTCAAGAAACACCCTGTCATTCCCCTTGCAATCCTGTATTGACCCATTCAGCACCATGTACTAATGCATTCACTCTGCCAAAACCCAACCGCTTATAAATTCACCCGGGCATTCTCTTTGCAGTACTCTAATCATTTAATCAGTACACAAGTACTCATGCAGTGATTCTGGCTTCTGCACATGGACTGCTACAAATCTTTATCGAATATGCATGCACTCCTTTAATCACTTACACACTTATCTTACACACCTTCATTTCCCCAGGCAGTATCCATACACTAAAGCAAACATCCTGTAACTCTCTTTGCAGTGTTGTAGTGACCCATTCAACACTATGTACTAATCCATTCACTGTGCAAAAACTGAATCACTTTTAAATTCACCAAGGCACTCTCCGTGTACTACTCTAATCATTGTTTTGCAACCCAACTACTTATACAGTGAGCTAGGTTTTAACACGTGCAATGTGTTTCTATAGTAATTGAAGGGTATAATTTGTAAATTTATTAAAATTAATTTATTTATAATTATTTCTTACAGATATTGTTTATCATCATTAAAACAAACTTATCATGCCTAAAAAATCAAGAAAGAGAAAACGACAGCAAAATGAAAATTATTTGAACAAATCTGCAGAAGAAGTATTGGATGACCAACATCATGTGGCTAAAAAGAAAAAGTCTTTCGGTAAGACAACAAAAGAATTCCTTAAAAAAATTTCAAAGCCTAGAAATAGTGTACAAATTGTACAAAGTAAAAACAATGCTTCAACTAGAAAAAAGAATATGAGTAAAAAGAAAGGAGTAAATGGAAAATTACATTCAAACGATACAATGAATGGTAAAAGAAGGCAAAATCAGTATAAAGAAATCAGGAAAAAGATTTTTTATAATAGAGTTGTTTTTAACTTGCTTAAAGATGTTAAAAAATATAAAAGAAGAGCACTATTTTATAAAAAGAAAAAGTATATTGAATCCATTGTTCAAAAAGCTTTGGAATTAAAAAGGAAATTATTTATTTTAGTTTTAAATAGAATTCGATCACTACATAAACCAATCCATTTTTTGAAGGCCAAAAGTAAGAAGAAAAAAGTAATTAACAGAACTAATTTTTGTGAATTTTTTTGGGGTGAATGGAAACATAGTTCAAGTTCAGAGCCGTTCTTTAATGAAGAGAGTTATTTTCAGACCAATAATTTATTGCATGCAGTTGATACCAGTGGTCGTGCTTATGAGGTTAGAAATGGTTGTGCAATTGAGAAAGAGAAGATGGTTCCCAGAAATGTAGAAGAAGTGATAGCTGATGAAGCTCTAGGGAGACGTCCTAAAGCCCCAGTGTATACTTGGGATTGCAGTAGTATTTGTAGTGTACGACAGGAATCTATTGATATTTTACGCAATTTCTTACGAGAGTATACTAAAAAAAGTGTTAAGCAAAAGATTAAGATGTTACAAGGACTAGACCCTTGCAGAGTGAGAAAAAATACTGGTTTGCAAGGTCATTCTCTGGCTTGTCTTTCTAGAAAAGTATGTCAAAGTGTTTTTCATCATTTTAGGATGTTAGCAGTACATCATTCTGAAATGCGGAAGTTAGTTAGAAGATTGTATTATGCAAAAAGTCCAGCACTTAAATTAAATGAGTTGAACAGTGCTCTTTTGTGTGGGTCAGTATCTGATGTGAAGAAGGTTTGTGATGAAATTGAGTTTTGTTACTTTGGTCCGGAAGAAGAGAGTGCAGAAACTGACACATTGATAGAAGAAAATGTTGAAGAGAATGTGCAACATACTACTCCAAAAAAATTTGAAGAACAAATTACAAAGTTTATGGTGATTTCAGGTGAAAGGCCAAATTATTCTTGTATTTGTTGCCGGCGAACTCACTATAGAAATCAGACTAGGAGTGTTGATCTGTATTTTAAAAGTGAAAAACAAAATAATGATGAGTGGAAGAATTTTGCAACTTATTTGTGGGTAGAGAATTGTTTTGATTTGGGTACTGATCAACGTATTTGTAAATATTGTTATAACAAATTGGATGAAAATAAAATGCCTGCTAGAGCTGTTCATAATGATCTAGAGTTGATAACTATTCCTCCGGAACTAATAGATTTAAACACGTATGAGTCTATTTTGATTCAATGTGTACACCCATTTCAGGCTATTGTTCGTATGGAGCCAAAAACAGGTAAATTGCCTCCGAGTGATTTACAGAGAGGATTAAAAGGAAGAGTTGTATATTTACCACTGGATTTAAAGAAAAATATTGACACTATTGGTGTAGAGAATGTAGAAAGTGAACCATTAGTTATTCTAGTTAATGGTGTTCCTACTAAGAGTAAGAAAATCTGGCAAGAATTAGTGGATGTTAGAAAAGTGCAAAAGGCAACATTATATCTAATAAAAAACAATGAGTACTATAAAAATGTGTATGTGGAAGAAGAAGAAATACTTTTAGATGATGACACTGAAACATCAAGTGGTCAAATTGAAAAAGTGGACATGTCGAAAAATGAAGAAATCTATGAACATTATAGTGTACATCCACTTCATTCGAAAGAAGTGATGGGAAATACTATTGAGTTATTCCAAATGAAGGAAGCAAAGGGTACTCCCATCAGTGTATGGGAGAAAAGTTTGGAAGCTCGTTGTTTTCCGCAGCTTTTTCCAACTGGAAAAGGTGGACGATATGATGAACGACCTGTGCAGATTCCTGCATCTGAATATCGGACAACAAGATTGTATGCAGAAGATCCAAGGTTTCGACAATGTATCCCATATATATTTCATCTTTTGTTTGAGAGTGACTTATCTGGACTTTCATATGCAGTCAACCACATTTTGAAAACAGGAGTACATTTTCAAAATGTTTCTGCAAAGCAATTTATGGATAAAGTACATCAGAGAGACGATCATCTAGAATCTCAGTTGATTAATTTGATGGCATGTCAGCGTGGTACTAATGAGTATTGGTACCGTCGTCATGGAGAACTTAAATGCATGCTAAGGAACTTAGGAACTCCTACATGGTTTCTTACCCTAAGCTGTGCTGAATACGCTTGGGATGATTTACTTGAATTTCTTCGTGAGGCAAATTCAAATGTAAAAAATATTGAATACAAGACACCTGGAGAATTGTGCTCTTTGGATCCTGTTAATGTGTGCAGGTATTTTAATCATAGATTTGAAGCTATGATGTCTTTTATCTGCAATAAAAAAAATCCTCCTCTTGGAGAAGTTCTGGATTTTTTTGGGAGAAAGGAGTATCAAGCTAGAGGTGCTCCTCATATACATATGCTGATATGGATCAAAGATGCTCCTAAATTCGGAACTGATTCTGATGATACTGTTTTGTCTTTTATTGAAGAATATGCCACATGTGCTATACCCAAAAGAACAGAAGAAAACAACTTAAAACAACAAGTTTTACGATTCCAAAGCCATCGATGCGGAAAATACTGTCGACGAAAGTACAAGTGTAAGGAAAAGTTTTATACCAAATGTCGTTTTGGATTTCCACGTCCTGTAATATCCAAAGGAAGAGTAAACAGTTTTATGTCAGCTATGAGACATACCATCACTAGAAAGTCTCCAAAAAATACATACAATTTGAGAAGAAGTGAAGAATCAAAATATATAAATGATTATAATCCTGTTATTCTCTCAATGTGGAATGCTAATATGGATATTCAGTATGTTGCGGATAATTCCATTGCTGTTGCCCGGTATGTGACATCTTATATAACAAAATCTGAAAAGACAGAATTGAAAGAAATGTGGGAAGAGATTTCTCACGAGAAGAGTCTAAGTAAGAAATTATACAGTTTCAGTTTGAAGATGTTATCCCATCGAGAAATTGGAGCGTATGAATGCTCAGATCGGTTATCATCTGCAAGTTTATACTCAAAATCTAGAAGAATCATTTGGGTGAGTCTAGGTCTTGCTGCAACGCGAAATCGAGTACTTAAATCTGTTCAAGAAATTGAATATTTAGCAGAAAAAGAGCCGGAAAGTACAGATATTGTGAAAACAAATATGTTGGACACATATTATCCAAATAGAAGTCATCATCTTGAGAACATATGTCTTTATGAAGTGCTGCAAAACTACACTTTTAAACGGAATACTACAGAAAACATCACTGATGGAAAATATGCAGTAATTGGTTCCGAAGGATGTTTGGTGAAACAAAGGAAAGGAAATTTGATTAATCACAGAAAACTGAGTTGTGACACTACTGATAAAAGAGAATTTTACTATTTTGCACTTTTGCAACTGTTCAAACCGTGGCGTTCAGAATTGGAATTACTTGGAGAATTTCAGAGTTATGAAGATTCCTTCAATGCTTGTAAAGATACCATACAATGCACTGTTTTTGCAAATTATGTAAAGATGTTGAACGATGAAATTGACCAAGAAGCTACTATTGCAGCTGAGATTGCTAGAGACAGTTCTCAAGACAGTCAAACTTCTGCTGCGATCAGTGAAGATCCACTAGGACAACCAATTGTTGAAAATGAAGCAGCAATTGCTATGAAGGAAGTTGAAACAGCAATGCTTCAAGGTCGAGAAGATATTATGGACTTAACAAACTTGGAAGAACAACTAAATGTTGAACAACAAGAAATATATCAGCAAGTGAAGCAACAGATTGACCATGGATTACTTCATGAAAACAAAGAATGCTCATGCACATCTTTTGAACCTATCCGGATGTATGTGAGTGGACAAGCTGGAACAGGAAAAAGTTTCTTAATAAAAGTAATGACCAGTTATCTACACAAAATAACTGAGTCACATTTGTCTTGTGTTGTAACTGCTCCTACTGGGTTGGCAGCACACAACATTAAAGGAATTACATTACATCGTTTACTGATGCTACCTGTGGAGCATGAAAACAAATTGGAATATCATAAGCTATCTGGAGAAGCTTGTTATGAAGTTTCAAGAGTGCTGAAGAAAATGAAACTTCTGATTATTGATGAGGTAAGCATGGTCTCAAACTTAATGCTTGCTTTTGTGCATTTAAGAATGCAGCAAATTCTTAAAACAGAGTACGATGTGTTATTTGGAGGAAAACATGTTATAGTTTTTGGAGATCTACTGCAACTTACTCCCGTAAAAGGACAACCAGTATTTAAAACGCTTGTGCATGAAGACACCAGAAAGTCTATGGGTAGTGTTGGAAACGTTAACATTTGGTCATATTTTGAATACAAAGAACTCATTACGAATATGCGACAGGCAAATGATGTTGATTATGGAACTATTCTTCAAGATGTAAGAATTGGAGTACTGACAGAACATGGGAAAGAGGCTTTACAGAGTCGGTTACTTTTGAATTTGTTTCCAAATGAAAATATAGTTCAGGAGAAAATATATAAGAAAATTGCAGAAACCAAATCAGTAATCTGCTTAATGCCAACACTGCGAGAGTGTTCTATATTCAACATAGAAGTTTTGAAGCTCGAAAATGAAGAAATAATAAAAATGGAGGCCATTGATAAAATAGAGCATGAAGGAATCACTATTATTTTGACCGAAAAATTGCAAACAAAATTGCATTCTTTAGAAAATTCAATATCTAAAACTGCTGGTTTAGAAAAGAATCTATATGTATGTATAAACTGTCGGGTAATTTTAAGGCGTAATTTGGATGTAGAAAAAGGTTTAGTTAATGGAGCAATGGGTAAACTTGTGGATTTTGTAAATTATCAAAAAAGAGATGGAATTGAATTTTTAAAAATCAAATTTGATGAAATTGAAGAAGTAAAACAAATTGGTCGTTGTTCAGTTCGTTTTTTGCTTGTAAAAGATTTATATGTCCGTAGAAAACAATTTCCACTTTCTTTGGCATATGCAGTGACTATTCATAAATCTCAAGGATTAAGTGTAGATAGTGCTTTGGTGAACATTGGAAGTACCGTGTTTAAAGAGGGTATGGCATATGTTGCTTTGTCCAGAGTCAGAAGTTTATCTGGTTTGTTTTTAATTGATTTTGATGACTCAAAGATTATTGCAGATACAAACTGTGTAAAAGAGTATAATAGATTAAGAAGAGCGTATGCTCCCAATTTAGGTCAGTTTCCTGTATTTGAAAAGCGTGTGGTAGGTCGAAAAAGAACACATGACAATATTTGTAGTAAAGTTATAGCAAAGAAAAAAAATAAAGATAATGTTGTAATTGCAAGCAAGAAGACAAAGGACGCTAATGAAGACATTGTTGGTTATCAGTTTGAAAATAGTTCAGGTATCAACTGCTATGCTAACGTAGTAGTTAATGTTGTTTTTTTCTTGAAAGTTTGCAACAACAAATTATGGAGAATCGGGAAAAAATATTTTGCTCCTTGTTGTATTCTGTTTATGAAAAATTGAGGACTGATAAAAGTAAAATGCAAAGCGTTTCTGATATTCGTCAAGTTTTGGATATATGTTGTGGATCAACACAATTTAGACAAAATATGCAACAAGATGCTCAGGAATTTTTAATGTATATGCTTACTGTATTGGAAAATGAAGGGATAGACATTGAAAATCTTTTCGGCCTTTGTTATAAATGGGAACATGTATGTGAAAATTGTATGTTTACATGTACCACTGATATAGACACAGAAAGATTTATATATTTGACATTACCAGAGTGTAAATCAGTATCTTTTAATAAACTAGTTAAAGCAGCAAATCAAAACATGAAGTGTACCCAATGCAAATCTGAAATGTTATCAACATTATTTATACAAAAATATGGACAATATATAATTTTAATGATGCAACGTTGTACAGCTGATGGAAGAAAATTGGACACTTTCATAAAAAAATTTGTAGCAACTCAACTATCAATATCAGGAAGGACTTTTGTTGCAGTAGCAATTATTTTCCATCTTGGTGCTTCCACTACATCTGGACATTACACTGTGTATCTAAAATGTAATAAAGGCTGGACATATTGTAATGATGCTCAGTTGGTTTTTAAACAACGTTTGCCAAGTGAATTACCAAATTCTTACCTAATATTTTTAAAACCAAAGTTTTAGGAAGATAATTTGGCCTCTGAGGAATTTATTAATATGTATTAATACGATTACTATTGGACAATTTTAATGTAAAGGACTTCAACAATACCATTTGGCCAAGAGGAAAGGTGTATGTTTCAATTGTGGACTTTTTCTTGCACATTCTCTCTGCATATATTTTTAACCAACAACATTTACAGTGTATATAAATTTACGTTTGAAAATTTTCTTAGGAGTTAGCATTTTTATATATATGTGATTTGCATTATATGCTATGTTATTTTTGGATGTAGTCTTGGGTTTTTTAAAACAATATTATTTATTGTTTTTTTTTTGCCCTCTGTTATGTGATGAGTATGATTGAAAACACTGTTTCTAGTGAATTTCAATTTATTCTGATGACAGTAAAAAAGACAAACAAAATAATTTGTAAAATGATAAAATTATGCTGTATTGTAAAAAATATAATATTATATATTATAACTATTTTTTCTTCTCTTTCACAGATCGTAATTCTAAAATAACATTTTTAGAAATTTATTTTATAAAAAACAATTGAAAAATAATGTGTACCATTTTTTATTTGTATTACTGTGAAGGTAAGTTTAACTAAGTATTAAAATGCACAATAGCCTGTGTTTGCACAGAGGTGAAGAAAGGAGAGATGGATGTAGTAGATATGTGTAGAAAGATGCTCTGTGCGTGTTTTAAGTTACACGATAAAGTTAACATGAATACTGAGTGTCACTGGGAGCCAACAAACCCACCAGATATGTGCAGTAACTGCCAAAGAGTTGTATTTTAGAGACATATAAAATGGGATATAGTTTTAGAACACATATCTGCAAAATAGGTATATGGGGGCAGATTTACAAGCCCCTTGCGCCACTTTTGCGTCACTTTTCCCATGTTAAAAGTGATGCAAAAGTGGCGCAGAGGCTTGTAAATCTGCCCCATGGTGTTCAATAGAGAGACGTAGTGGCTACTAGTGTTTTGGAAGCTTCAGGATTTGATGAAGGAAGGCACAACTTGGAGAATTGGTTTTATTTCTCTTCATTTACTCACTTTCAATATATGCTACAATGCACAGCATACATAGAAGGAGAGAAATGCCTTCATTTATTTATTTTTGTGCAGGAATTTGTGTCTTCCTGCACAAAAAAACTCTACACGACACAGCTATCCTTGCACCGTGGTGCAAGGGTGCCTGTGTCATCACATGGCTGCAGTTTAAGCCACAGTGCAGAAGGAAGCAGAAACTTGCAACATATTTATGTACATATGTTGCATGCCTGTGCTTCGGAAGTACTGCAGTACATTGCAGCTAAAGAGCTTACAGTGTCATGCTGCAGCATTTCCTTATAGTTCTGCACTTATACATTCACCATACACCACAAATGCATTCTTTCAGTCAATTATGCACTACAGATACATTCTTCTAAACTTTCACACACTAGGATAAAAATTTAGCTCTTTTTTTAACCAGAGTAGGTAGTTCTGAAAAGAACTTTTTTTTGTTTTGTTGTTTTATATATATTTTTTTTTTTTGAACAATTTTTTATTTTTTTATTTATTTTTTATCAGGAACAAAAAGTCAACGGGACCAACAAAACCATGAAAAAAAGCCAACAAGATGAAAAAAACTGTCATTTTAGAAAAGAAAACCCAAAAAAAATCAGCATCGGTGGTTTCTTTGTGCTGTGCAGATTAAGTCAATAGACTGCTCCCCATAGCATAAAAGTTTGTTGCATTTAATGCAAACAATTTTTAACTGGCCAAATTCAGGACGGATATCAGGATGGCCAGGTGAAGAGGCTGCCGTAGATGTACTGGCCACTGCTGCAGTTGGAATAACACGCAGTCTTCGGCACTCCTCTCTTGCTAGGTTCACTGGATGCAGTGTCTTGAGATGCTTAAGCATACTTCCTGTTCCACATGAATATTTTTTTGTGGGGTCTCCTCTCGATAATACTCTGCTGCATATTTTGCAGGTCACCTTAACTGCATTTACTTTTTTTTGCCCCTCAGGTATGGTGAAAAATTTCCACACCACAGAGGTGTATTTTTCTGGTCGTGGTGGCTCTGCAACAAAATCATCATCTGATGAATGATCAGAGTTGGAGGCAGGTTGCTGTCCAGAAGCCATTGTAAAATCAGCAGTACAGGTGTCCAACACAAAAGTATGGAAGTCTTGTAACTGAAGATGTTGTCCCAAGGAAGATCTAACAAAAGTGATTAAAATGGGTGGGGTCCTTCAATACTTAGAATAGGAAGTGTTATGAACCAATCAAATCTCTTTTTTTATGGTCACATGGGATCCGCGTACAGTACACGCACGCAGCACGCATCCAGCGCGACTTCGCGAAAACGGATTTCAAAGTAATGTTTATTAAAAACCCCAAAATACTATTTATATAATTATCTCAGATAATCTCTTGTGTTAATATTTAGGTTAAATATATATATATATGTTTAAAGAAAATAAAACATTTCGCGGGATTCGCGTACCTACCGCGTAGAAGATATATATGACGTCACGCGGAAACGTGCAAGCGTCGCGTAGCGTAAACGTATTATGTGCGTATGCGCTTGAAATCGCGTACGGATCGCGTTACAAACGCGCAGTAAAATGCGTACCCAACGCACACCGTACGCGGATCCACTCAAGAATCCTAAAATGGAGGTTAGGTTCCGCGTGGTAGTCGAGGAAGGTGCGCTTTGGGTGCGCGTCTTCAAAAAATTTAATTTTTTTAAAAAAAAAGTAAATATAATATTTAGAAAAATATAAAAAATAAAAAAATGAAAAAGAATATCAACATTTTTTAAAACATTTTTTTTTCAATTTATAGAAAAATTATAAAAAAAAATTTTAAATAAAAAATTTGAAATTAAATAGTTTAAAAAAATTTAGTAAATTAATATCAAAAAAAATAAATTCAATAATTAATACATTAAACAATTGTCATTGAAAAAACCTTTGAAATTCACTGAAAAAACCATAGGTTTCAGACACGTTATAGTTACAAATTAGCATTTAAAAAACCTTTGAAATTCACTGAAAAAACCATAGGTTTTAGGGACAGTTATAGTTACTTGGACATTGCACTCGTACAAAACCCGTGAAATTCCCCCGTTATAGTTAGTCCAGCTAACTATAACTCGCGCCCCCGCAATGCACTGCTGATGACGTCACATATTACATCACTCATGACATGGTCAGTGACATCACTGATGACATCACTGATGACATCTCAAATGACATCACTGATGACATCATCCACGTGATAATCTGATGCACCTCCTCACACCCTAATATAACCTTTGATACACCCACTCTAAATTACAGACTGCCATTCGCAAAACCATAGACACTCCAACACCAATAACTACATACCCACTCACTGATTCATAGGTCTACGCACACATCCACTCACTCACCCGTACAGTCACTCATACTTACGGTCACTCAGTACAGGACTATCATATGCACTCATACTCCTATATAGACACTAAAAAAACGCCACTCATCCATAGAGGTACTCACACACCTAGTCAGTCATGCAAATAATTTAACACACTACCATTTACTCACCTATACAGTTATACACACACCAGCTCACTTACTCAAAGAAATACTAGCACATTCTTACGCTCTTATACAATCACTGATACAAGCACACACTCATCCATACAGCCACTATCACAATCACTCACTCTCGCTTATAGCTATTTATATACTCCAACACACATATATACTGCCTTTCACATATGTAGTTACTCACACATGTACCACTGGGACATACATTCACTCACTAACACACTCTTACACACACTTACCCACCCATACAGTCTATCACAGATGCACTCTTGAAACCATCCACCCAGTGAATCACCCACTCACACATCTATGCACAGAGTTGCACACACCCCTCCCACACAAACACACAGGCACCCATACAGATACTCAGACAAGTATTCAATAACTCATATAGACACTCATGTAGCTATTCACAAACACATGCAGCCACTTACACAGCAACAGACAGATGGATACAGACATTCACCCGGTTTAGTCACTAACCCATGCATTCAGTAAGATACGTTAAATCACTCACTTATAGAGTCAGTCACGCACCTACTAAATCATCCATACAGACACTTACACACCCACTCATTCTTCAATACGTCTTTTCCTATATATTTTAAAAATATTTAAACTTTACAGAAACACACAGTCACTGGATGATGTCATCAGTGATGTCATTTGAGATGTCATCAGTGATGTCACTGACCATGTCATGAGTGATGTAATATGTGACGTCATCAGCAGTGCATTGCGGGGGCGCGAGTTATAGTTAGCTGGACTAACTATAACGGGGGAATTTCACGGGTTTTGTACGAGTGCAATGTCCAAGTAACTATAACTGTCCCTAAAACCTATGGTTTTTTCAGTGAATTTCAAAGGTTTTTTAAATGCTAATTTGTAACTATAACGTGTCTGAAACCTATGGTTTTTTTCAGTGAATTTCAAAGGTTTTTTAAATGCTAATTTGTAACTATAACGTGTCTGAAACCTATGGTTTTTTTCAGTGAATATATATATATATATATATATATATATACTAATTGCCACTGAATAGTACATTTTAACCCAATGTTATTCAATTTTAAACGTGTTGATGCCAATTCACAAAAGCATATAAAAATACCTAAAAGAAAACCACAGGAGTATTACTTTACTTGCTCAAAAATGCCTTTGTAACTATTCCCCACTCTGTCATAAGGATGTGGATGGATGACTGGTTGACTGGCTGGCAGGATGAATGGATTGAAGCGTGGGTCGGTTAGTGTGTGTAATTAGTTAACTATTTATTTATTATATTAAACATTTATAAAACATATTCTATCTCAAGAATGGGTTACAGAATTCTGCTTAGTAAGCTAAGGACTCATGGTCAGATGTTAATGCGTTATTTCTCCGTTTGCAGCTTTCTTTTTTCTGAATACTTTATAAGTTTCCAGCTTCAAGAGAAAAATAAACCCTTAACATTCTTATAACTACTTCTGCAGAAAAGTAATCTGAGAGTTTAACAATTATCTTGGAGAGCATAGACATACTTAACATATTCATACTTTTGGTTTGCATAATAATAATATCTTCAACGGCAATATCTGAATGTAATGTTACTCATATCCAAGGTACAAGACAAAACAAATCCCTGAAAACCCCTTCTGACGTATCTTAAGCATATTGTTCATTAATCGGCATCAAATCATTTCAGGGTTTCCCAACATGCGCAGTTTTTAATGCTGTTTCTTAAGTGAATACAGATAAATCACCTGCTCTGGCTACTGTGCTTCAGAATTTTACAAAGGATTCTCCAGCTCCTGGCCTCAGTCACTCTGTTTAACATTTAATGACATTTTATTCTGACAAGAGTTAGTAGTTAATATGTATCATTTTCTGATATTACCAATTTTAAAAACTGTAGACAGAAACAGATATCAAACTCAACAGTACTCATTTTATCAACCTCAGAAGGATGAAAAGCTAAGTGGACCTGCCGGGACTGGAACCTGTGACCATGGGGTAAAACTCAGACTCTTACAGTGGATGCATTAGTCCACCAAGCCACCAGGCCCAGCACTTATCATTATGGCCCTCATTTAGAGTTGGCAGGTGGTCTGCCGTCCGCCAGAAGGTGGGGGTACTAATCTCAAAGCAAGAGTTTGTTTTTATTAAAAAAAAAAGAAATAATGACACGGGTGAGTTTTCTCCGAAGTTGTGGGGGGGGGGAGTAATTTTTTTTATTTTTCTGATTGGAACTGCCAGGCTTTCCTTGGTGGTCCTAACCGAAAGTTTGTTGTAATCTACAGCTGGCTCTTTAATACAATGGAGTCTTGTATGCATCATATGGAACTGTGTATAGAACTTTGTATGTCCTAGGCAACCACTGAGGGAGTTGGATTGAGCTGGCTTGGTGGAAGGCTGATTAACTGTTGGTGGATGCAATAAATGTAACTGCCTGTTGTGATGATGTAATGTGGTCATAGCCAGGGGCCATTGTGACGTAATCCTCTTTTCCCTTTTCCTATTGGCATACCTCATCACCCCATTCCCCACATTCCAAAGTCTTCAGTTGGAAATGTAAGGCTTGGCAGTTGCCAGCCAGCCAGCCAGCTCAGCTGTTGGTCTTGTTGGGGTTACTTGTAATAAACTTACCTTCATAATTCCTGCATGTGTCATCTTTACAAGTGGCGACGAGCGGATTAATCCCACACGACGTCTTGTGATGACCTTTAGGAAGAATGCAAGGAGGAACCGCAACCAGCCGTAACAGAACACAGAGTTTGACAGCAAGCAACAGCGTGGTGAGGAATCCTCTGAAATGTTCTTTGTGTGCTGCTGAGGCGTGCCTCCAGCTGGGCATCTCTGTGGATCGGTGCCGCCAGCTCGGCTTCACTGTGTATTGGTGTCGCGTAAGTGCTGGAGAGGTCGTGCAAGCTGAAGGAGCTTCGGCACGGATGTGCATGCTGTGAGGTCGTAGGAGAAATGATGACGCAGTGAGACGCTCATCATCAATCAATGGACGGAGCATGTGAATGTCGAGTTTGAAGTCTGCGCCCCATCTACCACAGAAAACCGACATCAAGCACACATAGCGGCCATCTTAAGTGGAGAGCGTTCCACTGCCAACATTCACTATCTACAGAAAAGATTTCACTACGAGTTGCAGTCACAGCTATGATCCACATCCGGTTCAGCCTATCACACTGCGGGAACGGACGTGCAGTACTACAAGATTTTAACATTTACGTTCGGCTTGTGAGGAACAATTAAAGATCAGTGTGAAGACCCTCGGAACCTGATGACATTAGCTGCATGCACTTTACGGTGACGGTTAGAAAAAGATATCTACCTAAAAATATACACTTCCACAACTTACTTACCTGAAGAGTTACTTAAAGTGTCTTAATTGGCATTGTGTCATACTGTGTGTTGTATATGGGCTGACTCCTAAGGTGTGTAGGTTAATATAAATTACCCTTCTTAATTTCATTACAAGACCGGAGGCTAACATTATGACAAATACTTTAATTTGCTGCCCCAACATGCAGCCGTTTAAAGAATGTTAATACATCACAATATATAGAACATTAACAACATCACAAGAAGCCAGTGCACACTCCCATCTTCCTCTTTTGTTCGCTGCTCCTGAAACAGCTAAGTACACTTTTTATTCGTGGCATTATTGCTCTTTTAACCGTATCTATGTATTTTGATACTGTTTATGTATTCTTATTTATATGATGAGCTTCATTTAGGGCGCTTATTCAGTGGCCTTTCTTGCCTACCTTACCTTGTTAATTTATGCCTTAACATCCTTCCTTTTCAGCTCGCCATCCTCCCCTGTCCAATTTATGGCGGGGAATGGTTTGTACTCCATTTAATCTTCCGATCGATTTTTCGATCGTCGGAAGTTTGAGGTAAGCGTTTTGTTCCCCATGTTTTTTTCACCCATACCTCTTGGCGGCCTCTCATTTCGACGTGCAACCCCGCCGTCTACGTCTAAGCTTTAAGCCCGTTTCTGGGCTCCGTGAGTGATTAATTAGTTTAGCCGCTTCCGAATCAGCAACGTTGTAAGTAAATAAAAAAAAAGAAATTAAAAAGGGAAATGGGGCATGGGAGCGACGCTTGCGTCTTTTGACTTCCCCCGCGTCTCCTAGCAACCTGCTGGAAGACGCGGGAGAGAGCCACTGTTCCCTCACATGCGTCCTTGGTGACACAACGCTCCCCTCCGGCTCTGCGGCACGTTACCTAGCTCACGGCTCCTTGCTCAAGCGCAGAACGGTGCCTGGTCGACCCGGAGCCTCTTTCCGTCTGTTTTTTGCTATTTTCACCAGTTTAAAGAGCACGATCGCCACACGGTGGCCGTTCAAGTACACTGCGTTCTGGCCCATAAGTTATTCAATGCCATAACTAAGGAATCTGCTTATTCAAGGCTGCGTGCTGATTTAAAGGTGTGATACCTACACAGAACTGTGAGTAGGCCTTATACAACGGATTTAAATATATATTTAAAGACATCCTTGAAAAGGAGATGGATATTAATGCTAACAACCCTCAAGAGCCTCCTAAGGAGCTTTGGGGTGATAGCTTGAAGAGGTTCATTCGGGAAGAACTCAAGTCTTCCGTTAAGGAAACGGTGGACGCCGCTTTAACCAAAAGGAAGAGGGTATCCCCTGTCGAGGAGATTTACTTTTCTCTCTCGGACGGAGACTCTCCCTCTACCTCAGGACCTCAAAAAGGGGGAAAGGTTTCCCAAAAAAGGAAACACTTGAAGGAGGCATTCAACCATGCGAATGATGTTGGTAGCCCTCGCGCTACAATAGATGTTGGTGCTCATAGCAGCACAAGAGAGAAATCCCAATACTTTGGGACAGAGAGAAGAGTTGCCCGTAGCGGCATGATAGAGAGAGGAAACCTTTACGGTACAAATGATTTTGAGGATTCCTTGCATACCCATCGCGAATCCCTGGATTATGAGGATTTGGAGATGGATGAGTTTAGTTTTGATCCTCAGGATACATTGGAAGATCTTGATGAAGATCTGGATCAGCCTTCCACCTCATCCTCTATTGTTAAGGACCCCCTCGGTGGGGAGATGTTTAACCCTACTGCTATTCGTCACCCCAGCAGTTCCGAATGGTGGCCAATGGACCACGTCGGAAAATACCTATCACTGTGGGTGAAGAAGCCTTTGGATAGAGAAACTCGCAACCTTCTTCATAACGAGAGCCCTCGTCCCTCCTCGGAGGACAAGGTTTGCAACACCCCAAACCTTGACCCCGAATTGATCACTTTCCTCTTCAAATCTGGAAAGGACCCCAGAAAGGGGATCGAGAAATGTCTGAAACAGTGCCAAGACAAACTGCTTGATGTACTTGGACCCTTGTCCAAGATCCTTGATATGACCGAAGAGGCAAGGGCCAATGATATCCCGGTCAACATCGACCTTCTAAGAGGATGGTCACAACGAGCACTTTGCTTAGTTGGTAACGCTAATGCCAACCTCATTACTGAGCGGAGGAAAGCGGTTCTATTGAGAATTAACCCAAAGCTTGCCGACCTGTCCACTAAGGAGGACATGTGTGACACCAAAGGACTCCTATTTGGAAACAATTTTGTTAAATCCCTGGGCAAATATGTGTCCACCTTTAACGCTTTCAGCAAGGCTCAGTCAAGCATGCGCAGAGTCTTTGGTGGTCGGCCTCTTTTTGGAAGGGCTGACAGGAGGGGACAGCCTGTCAGCCGCAGCTCCTACAGGTCCCAATTCTACCCCCAAGACGAAAGAGGCTCCTCTCGTTTCAATAGAGGCTACCGCTCCAACTCCAACTTCTACCCCCAGAGAGGGAGGAGTTCAAGATCCCGTGGCGGCAGACCTAGATCCTCCAATCAAACCTACCAAGGTAAGCCCGAAGTCTTCTTTCCCTTCATTGGTTAAGAATTACACAAGACGGGGCGTGGCCAAGCGTCGGAGCGCAATGGCCGCTTAATCTGCTAGCTCCGTGTATCCTGTCTCCCCTTCGTCTATCCGTCACAATAATCCGGCTCCCAAGTGAAGAGCACGGAATCGGAAAGTGAGCGGAACCGTTGCAGGGGACTTTTGTGCACGAAACTCGACGGCAGCCGAGGTGTGCGTCCCGTTTTCTGAGGGCCTGCTGCGGGGCCTGAGCCGGGGACTGGAGTGCCAGGAGTGGCCGCGAGAGGAACCGGGAGAGACGGCCAGAATCTGCGGCGACCCCGGAGCCGAGCAGAAGCACCGGGAAGGATCGCAACCGAGACGGGTGGCACCCGCGGGACCGGGTTGAGACACAGCAGCTGATGGAGGAGAGGTGGCGGAGCCACGAAAGACACTTAGCCTATCCTGGGGGGAGAGAGGCCTCTGAAACGCCAGAAGAATAACTGGGCTCCAGCTGCATTCTGAAGTGACGTGAGGTGAGACTGGGGGCAAGTGGCGGTGTGGACGATCGGACCCGGGGGCCCCCTCTCTCCCTCCCCTCCCCCTCGCCCCCTCTCTTCGTGGATCCATCCCGCACTCCTTAAAATCAATCCGGCTATGCACCGGCGACTACCCTTCCCCCCCCACCGGGTGATAGCGCCAAATGCCATAAGGGAAGGCCCGGGCTGGCTTTGAGGCCTGCCGTGCACCTGAGTGAAGCTGGGAAGTGGCTGAGTGGCCGGCCTGAGGACTCACTGGTGGTGTGGAGGTGAGAAAACAGGCTAAGTCACAGTGACCTTTCAAAAGTGCCTGTGGTGGGGGACCAGACCTGCCACCCGAGAGCGGACCCAGCCCCCCCCAACCTTGAAAGAAACACACCTGAGTAACATCGGACTTTGCTGCCGCCCCTGACAGACCCGCCACTTGGCGGTCCAATTAGCGCGTGATATCCAGCTAAAAGACAGAGGCCCGCGTTGAGTGCCAGAACGCCGGGCTTGGAGCGTGAAAGAGGCCCTGTTACAGGCTCCTGGGCCTACGCGGCCATAAAAATGGAAAAACCCAAAACAACAGGGGCGAAGGGCTCCAAAACGGTCCAAACGAATAGACTCGACCGCTACACCTTCCCAAAGGAAACGTTGCAGGAGCCCCACACCAGAGGTAAATCTATGGGGGATCCGGGAGGGGACACTCAGGAGTTGACCCTGAAAGACGTAATGGAAGCTATAACTGGCATTAAGACCTCCCTGGAACACAAGATGGACTCCATCTCGATAGACGTAAACCTTATCCGAGCAAACCTCACCAAACTCACCGAGAAGGTCAAACAAGTGGAAATCACGACGGCCAGTCTAGTTGGGGACGTCACACAGCTTCAAGGAGATGTCCACGACTTGCAGACCTTCCGCAAATTTGCTGAGTACAAATTGGACGATTATGAAGGGCGGCTCCGGAGGAACAATGTACGCATCTTGGGGGTGCCGGAGAAGGCGGAGGGGCAGGCACCAGACCTCTTCGTAGAGGACCTTATCCTTAAGCATCTACAACCCAAAGGCCTCGGAAAAGTCTTCCTCATTGAAAGGGCACACAGGGTCCCAGGCGGGCGTCCGAAGCCGGGGGCCCCTCCAAGACCGATATTGGCGAGAGTCCTGAACTTTAGGGACAGAGATGTGATCCTCCAGTGCACCAGGACGGCACCTCCACTCCATTACGATAACGCCGAAATAACCTTTTTTCAGGACTTCACTCAAATGGTGCAGAAGCAAAGACGGTCCTTCTTGGCGGTCAAAAAGAAACTTAGAGAGAGAGGCATTAAATATGCAATGCTGTTCCCGGCGCGCCTTCGTGTGGAGGCTGAGGGACGTGCCTGGTTCTTTGAACAACCGGATATGGCCTCCAACTGGCTTGAATGCCAGACAACCCATAACCCTGGCTGTTGCGGCAGTGACGCCGCTTCGGCCTCCCCAATGAAGGGATGACGGAGCCCAGGACGACGATGGGACCTTATCAGACTTATCTTGGTCCGAAGATGTGCTGAGCCAGGTATCGGGGACAAAGGGCCGCCACTACTTATTGGGAGTCCGCTCCAGGCCATTTGAACTCAGACCTGTTTATCGTGACTTTTCTTGTGGAATACATTACAGCAATTGGGGTAAAAGGGACGGGGAGACGGAGTAATGCACCCCACCTACATCTACTTTTAGTTAAGACACAGGGCGACAGGCACTCTGCCAGTTAAAATGGGCAGTTCTACACCCAGAGTGCAGGGAAGCAGGGTGGGGGGTTGTTGGGTTGGGGGTTTAGTTTTGTTTAATGTTGTAGTTTTTACATCAACAATGTATCTTGACTTCATTGCAGAGGACATAGGGACTTATGCTGGACTCAATGAATACACAGTGGGACAAAAGTGCCAAAATATTGAGCTGGAATGTTAACGGGCTTGGGGATAAGGTCAAACGAAGTGTGGTCCTTCAGTATATTAAAAGGCAGGCCCCTGATGTGGTTCTGCTCCAAGAAACGCACTTGGTGGGAAACTCATGTGAGGCAATGCACAGGTGGGGTTACAAAATGGTAGCCCATGCGGGATTTACAACTAGCTCGCGGGGCGTGGGTATTATGTTGAAGAACTCATTTCCCCTCACCATCAATTCCACGTGGATGGACGACCGGGGCAGATATATAGGAATCACAGGTACGTGGGAGGGGCACACCATCACGATTGTGTTAGTTTATATACCGCCTGGCCTGCAAGCTACCACATTTAAAGACTTGGGCGCTATTTTACTTGCGCTGCCAGACGGCTTGTTAGTGCTAGGGGGAGACCTTAACTCAGTAGTCTCGGGCACCCTAGACCGCCATCCTCCCCGTGAGATAGGGCCTTCTTCTCATTGGCTGCCAGACTTTATTGAGACCCTGGGGCTAGCTGATGGGTGGAGAACTTACAACCCAGATAAAATACAACACACCTTTCATTCGGGAGCCCACCGCAGCCTCTCCCGCATCGATTACATTCTAGTACCTGCCCCACAAGTGACACACATACAAGAAATCCGACACTTAGCCAGGGGCATTTCTGACCACTCCCCAGTGTGGGTGCACATAGTTCTCAACCTAGTAAGGGTGGGTAGACTCGCCCCTATTAGCCCATGGTACCTCCGTGACCCCATAATACGTAAAGATCTTATCAAGACCATGGATAACTACTTTGCCGAAAACAAAGGGACGGTGGACCCATCCCAGACTCTATGGGAAGCCTTTAAATCGGTAATCCGAGGTCAAGCCTTATCCCTAATTTCTGGGCTGGATAAGGATAGACAGAAAGATATCGCGGAAGCTGAGGCGGTAATCTACCATATAGAGAATGAGCTTGAAAATGAGACTACACCTGAGACACTTCACTCGCTTCGCCTTATGCAAGACGAATATAAAGCATTAGTTACAGACAAAGCAAAGATTCTGGGGAGGGAAAAGCTGGGCAGAATATATGACCTGGGAGACAAGGCCGGGAAACGTATTGCCTGGCTTTATAAAAAGGAGTGGGCAAGCAGGCTAGTGCCGGAACTTAGAGACATAGATAATGCTATCATTACAGACCCACAAGATGTTGCGAACCGATTCGCCAGCCATTTTAATACTATCTACACAGCCAGGGCCACATACACTGAAGAGGACTCTCACGAGATGTTGCGCGAGATTGCACTCCCCACACTCTCAGTAGAAGATCGCAAATTTTTAGATAGTGCCCTAACAAAGGACGAAATAGCGCAAGCAATTCGTTCATTGAACTCTGGAAAGGCCCTCGGTCACAATGGCATTCTCATCGAACTTTACAAACTTAAACCCGATAAATTAGCCCCGTATTTAAAAGCCATGTTCGACGAGAGCAAGCAACAGGGGATATTACCAATAGATGAAAGAGTAGCTACTCTCGTCACCATCCGCAAAGAGGGTAAATCCAAAACTGACTGTATGTCGTACAGACCGATCTCGCTCCTCAACGCAGAACCCAAAATTCTCGCCAAGCTACTGGCTAACCGTCTGGTAAAAGTAATTGGGGGCCTGGTACACCCAGATCAATCTGGTTTCATGCCGATTCGAAACACGTCTCTTAATCTACGTAGAGTTCACGGTGTACTAGGTAGGGCAGACACGATTCAGGAACCAGCTATAATTGTATCCCTAGATGCGACTATGGCATTCGATACCGTAGAATGGCCCTACCTCTTGGCTGTGCTCGCAAAGTTGGGTTTTGACCCGGGGTTCATTCAATGGATACGCCTCTTGTATGCGGAGCCCATGGCTCAGATCGTGGTAAACAACAAAAAATCAGACACTCAGTCGGGGGACCCATCAGGGATGCCCGCTGTCACCCCTCCTGTTTGCCCTGGCCCTAGAACCGCTAGCAGCATGGATCAGATGATGCCCAGTGATCCGAGGATTGCGTTGGTCCCCAGAGTGGGAGGACCGCATCTCACTCTATGCGGACGACATCCTATTGTACCTAGCCTCCCCCAGGAGGTCTCTGGTGGCAGTCCTAGACATCCTGGCAATATTTGGAAGGTACTCTGGGTTTTCCGTTAACTGGGCCAAGTCCCTCGTGTACGTCCTCAAGGGAGACCCTCCTTCCCCACCGCGAAATTGCCCAATACAAGTCACCACAGTGGGCTTTAAATATCTGGGAATATTTGTCTTGTTGGATCACTCACTCCGATATCAACACAATCTTCTCCCTCCGCTACAGCGGCTTAAAAGAGACGTAGCAAGTTGGAAGACACTTCCCCTTTCACTATTGGGCAAAGCGGCCCTTTTTAAAATCATGTCCTTACCCCGTTTTCTGTATACCTTGCAGAACTCATTAGATCCGGTCCCTTTGTCATACTTTCGGGAAATCGAAGGACTTCAGAGGGATTTGTTGTGGGACGGGAAGCCGCGCATTGCTCTACACAAGCTCACACTAAACTGGTACGATGGGGGTATTAGCCTCCCAGACATTACGAAATACTACTGGGAGGCGCATCTTGCAGCCATCAATCACGGGATTTACGGTCGACCTGATGACCCTGCATACACCATGGACAAGTGGCTCCTCCCCGGGGGGGATTTACAACAGGGCGCTTTATTCCAAGCCGGGTCGGTACCCATTGACGGGCCCCACAAAACACTCAGTCAGCGTCTGGCATGCCGCCACTAGATCCCTGGGATGGGGACATAAACTTACTTTGGCGACTCCACTATGGGATTCTCAAAGGTTGGGAGATCTGTGGAAATCGAAGGGATTTGATAGATGGGAACTCATCGGGATCTCACAAATTAAAGACCTTTGGGAGGGGGCGGGGGTGAAGAAATTTACCGCACTTCAACAACAACCTGAGCTAGCCGGCACAGAGCACTTTCGATATATGCAAGTCCGCCATGCACTCTAATCACTTCTCCCTAAGGGTTCCTCGCCTCCCGAGGCATCCCCATTGGAAGACAGAGTACTGGATGGTCACTTGCCTGAGAAAACCATATCTTTAATATTCAAGAAATTGATAAACAATATGGCAGATCCCCTCCAACCACTGCGAGAGAAATGGGTAAGGGATGGTATCGAAGTGGATGATGAAGAATGGCAGGAAGCAGTGTCCTCCCCGAGGGTTTTTGCAATACCAACGCGACTTCGACTCGTGCAGCTTAAAATCCTTCACAGAGTATATATCACAGGACCCCAACTAGTGCAGCTGGGAAGGGCTGAGGGAGGAGAATGTAAGAGACAATGCGGCCAACTAGCTACATTCATGCACATTATATGGGAATGCGAGCACATACAAACCTACTGGCGAACTATACACAACATTATAAATGAAGTCCTCTCCGTTGTCCTTCGCCCGGAGGCACGTAGGTGCCTCCTAAACATATGGGAACCCACCGACTTAAATACATATCACACACAGTGGGCCACACTTGGTCTGATGGTGGCAAAGAGGAACATTGCGCAGTTATGGGGAGCAACACATCCACCCACAATAGCAGCCTGGGAAAGAGACCTAGATTGGTGCATGCACAGAGAAAAGACAGTCTATGTGTCCCGGGGTTGCCCCAAAAAGTGGCCCCGTGTATGGAGTCCTTGGAACTCTTACCGAGGGGAGATATGCCACCCACCGCACAGGATTGAACACGAAGATGCCTCTACCCCGTGATCTTCCTTACGTATACTAAGTTGTAATGAATGGCTACTGATTGTCTCCACAGCGTGTGATTATGATGAATCCTCTGTAAAGTATATTTTTATGTCGATGACTGTTAAATAAAAAGAAATTTAAAAAAAAAGAATTACACAAGACCCCTGGGATCTAGAAACTATAGTGGGGTTCAAGATAGATTTTTGGGAACAACCTTTCCAACGAAAGATTCCAAGGGAGATGATTCTAGATACGGAGAATTCCAAGCTAATAGAATTGGAGATTTCCCAAATGTTAGACAAGGGAGCCATTATAAAGATCCCTTTATCAAAGATTTCAAAGGGTTTTATAAGTGCTATCTTTCTAGTGAAAAAGAAGGACAAGGGTTGGCGTCCCGTCATAAACCTAAAATATCTAAACAAGTTTCTAACTTACAGACATTTCAAGATGGAGGGTATCCATCTTTTGAGAGACATTTTGCAAGCCAAGGATTGGCTGGTAAAATTGGATCTCAAAGATGCCTATTTTACGATACCCATGGATGAGGACTGTCAAAAGTACCTTTGTTTTACTTGGAAAGGAACCCTTTATCAGTTCCAGTGTCTCCCCTTCGGCCTGTCCTCAGCACCTTGGTGTTTCACCAAAGTCCTTTGGCCAGTAGTGATTTACCTCAGGGAGAGAGGGGTTTGTCTAATTATTTACCTAGACGATATTTTCATTATGTCTCAAGACAAGCTGGAAATACAGAAACACTTACAAATGACTGTAGACCTTCTTCAGAATCTAGGATTCATCATAAATATAGACAAATCTATCATGGTCCCGACACAGGAGCTGGAATTCCTCGGTTTCCAGGTAAATACTGTTCTCTCCAATCTAATTCTGCCTCACAAGAAGGTTACCAAGATAAAGAAACATGTCTCCCTTATCTTATCGAAAGAATCAATTCGTCTGAAAGACCTAGCCAGGGTTCTAGGTCTCCTGTCATCCTCTATCCAGGCTATTTCTCCCGGCCCTCTTCATTACAGGGGACTTCAAAGATTAAAAGCTCTAGGCCTGAGAAAAGGTTTGTGGTACGAAGATTCAGTTCCCCTCTCGGAAGACGCTCGAGAGAATCTTCACTGGTGGTTGAAAAACCTACAAGCATGGAACGGGAAAGCTATTTTCGGAAATGTCCCAAATTTTACTCTAGAATCAGATGCGAGCAACCGCGGTTGGGGTGCTCGCCTAAACAATTTAGAGACCAGGGGGAGGTGGTCCTTAGAGGAACAATCCCTACACATAAACTCTCTGGAGATGTTGGCAGCTCTGAATGCGCTTATGAGCTTCAAAGAGTATCTAAAGAATTCCAATACCTTAATCCGCCTGGACAATTTCTCTGCTGTCTCATATATAAATCGCCTGGGGGGCGCGAAATCCAAGAACCTTTCAGATATTGCCAAACAGATCTGGTATTTTTGTTGGGATCAAAAGATTACGCTCAGGGCGGAATTCATTCCGGGAATTCAGAATCTGAGGGCAGACTGGAATTCCTGCTTCCTTCACGACTCCAGCGATTGGAAGTTGAATCCGGGGGCCTTTTCTCTGATTCAGGAGTTATGGGGACCAGTTCAAATAGACCTGTTCGCCAGCAGACTAACTCACCAAGTTCAGAAATACTTCAGCTGGAGACCGGATCCCAATGCGTCAGGGGTAGATGCCTTTCTCCAATCTTGGGACGGGATCAAGGGTTACGCCTTTCCTCCCTTCTCAATGATTCAGAGACTGTTGTGGAAAGTGAGACTGGAGTCATGCTCCATCATTCTTCTAACCCCCTTTTGGAAATCCCAGGTTTGGTTTCCCGGGGTAATGGAACTAGCGGTGGACTTCCCGCGGCTAATCCCGTCATCCTTAGGTCTACTCCAGGGTCCGGACGGAGAGGAACATCCTTTGGTTTTAGAAGGGAGGTTGAACCTTCTTGTTTGGAGGATTTCAGGGGTTCTGGCAGATATTCTGACCTTTCAGGAGAGGCTAAGAGCCTTTTGGAAGATTCATGGGCACCAGGAACCAGGAAAAGGTACATGGGTGTTTGGAGAAAGTGGTCTTGTTGGTGCATGGAAAGGGATCTGGATCCCGTACAAAGTTCTCTACAACATGTAGCCAATTATCTAGCCCATCTCTTTGAGTCAGGTCTCTCCTATAGGACTATCAACTGCTACAGATTGGCAATTTCCTCGGTTCATGCCTTGATTAATAATCTTACTATTGGTAGTAACCCTTTAATCAAATGGGTTATGAAAGGTGTTAGACTAAGAAGACCCCCTAAGGCTCGTTACGAATCCCTTTGGGATGTTAACCTAATTTTTAACCTCTTCCTTTCTTGGCCTGATAACAATTTACTCTCCCTTAAACGAATCTCCATGAAATTGGCAACTCATTTGTGTCTGATTTCTTTCAGAAGGGTCTCAGACATTAAAGCTTTAGAACTTTCTAATAGATTCTACTCCTCCGAAGGTGTTCACTTCGATATTTGGAAAAGAACTAAAACAATGTCGGAATCTATTTTCTACCCCCTTTTTCATGAGTCTGAAAAATTGTGTGTTGTAAATTGTATGAAGTGTTATGAGAATAAAATTTCAACATTTAGACCTGTTGGCACTGGTCAGCTTCTCCTGTCATATGTTAGTCCTTTTAGACCTGTTTCTTCACCCACACTTTTTTATACCTCTTCACTATACAGTGTTTTTTTGTTTTTCCTCAGATAACAATGTTTAGGAGCAACTGGAATGCCACGTTGTCCGCCTGTGTCATCGCAGCCTAAGAGGAAGAAGGGAGTGTGCACTGGCTTCTTGTGATGTTGTTAATGTTCTATATATTGTGATGTATTAACATTCTTTAAACGGCTGCATGTTGGGGCAGCAAATAAAAGTATTTGCATAATGTTAGCCTCCGTTTGTCTTTAATGAAATCAAGATTCTCTCTGCATAATAATTGGAGAATCGTCATTCTCTGCAAATATTTGTAGCTTACATTACATGTTTATTATCTCACAATGAAGGGTCTTATTGGAGTATTTAAACACCACCCATCGTACTACTCCACACAATCTATCTCACTAAAGTGACAATTCAACCAGACCGAGAAAGTATTCAAAGACATGCAATCTCCCCCCCAGATGACCAAGATATCATCAATATATCTCTTCCATAGTCTTAGGTTCATCTGGAAGGGATCGACCGATGAATAGATATGTGTAGGGTTCGAGACTACTGGGAGGGAGATCGCATGTCTTTGAATACTTTGTCGGCCTGGTTGAATGGTCTGGACCCTAACATGCGTTTCACGTGTGAATCGAGTGAATCGAGTAAAGAACAACTCCCCTTCTTAGACATGTTACCATACCCAAAAGAAGGCAAGATCTACACTGAGCTATATCAGAAACCAATGGCATGCAACTCTCTACTGAGCTATTCAAGTTTCCACCCACGAGCATTACTCAACAATCTCCGCGTGGGTCAGTTCCTCTGGTTGCGGAGGAATTGTACAGAAATTCAAACAACACGCTGCTAACCTGAGTGAAGAACTACAGACACGCCAATACCCTAAAGACTTAGGGGCAGATTTACAAGCCCCGTGCACCACTTTTGCGTCACTTTTAACATGGGAAAAGTGACGCAAAAGTGGCGCAAGGGGCTTGTAAATCTGCCCCTTAATTCGCAGGTCATCCAAAAGGGCACGTAATAAAAATAGGGATGCCCTTCTAGAGTCGGACCCCCAAAACCAAAACAGAGAGGATAGTTTGTGTGAGCACATATAGTCATCTAACGGACACTGTCAAGAAGGTTATAAATAAAAACTGGCATATCCTTAATAAGGGAGACAAGGTATTGGAGAAACCTTTGTTTTCTCTGAAGCGGAGCAGTAACCTGAAGGACATTTTGGTCCATACAAGGCCACGAAATGGAAATGGACAAATGGCCCAACAGTCACTTTGGGGCCCCCCAATTATGGGACATTTCCCTTGTGGATCTTGTTCTGTGTGTGCTTTCACACTACAGACAAAACAGATAGATCTAGGGCTGAGGACACCGTGGCTCTTGACGAAGCACACCAACTGTAATTCGTGGGGTGTCATCTACTCAATGAAGTGTCCCTGTGCCCTCATGTATGTGGGTATGACCACCCCAAAGGTGAGGAACAGGATTGTTGAACATCGCAGTTCCATTAGGTGTAAGAAATCTAACACCAAATTGACTAGACACTTTCTTGAGTTGGGGCACACAGAGGATGACCTACCTTGGGTGATATTGGACAACCCAACTACGATACACAAATGGGCCCTCTAGATAAGATACTTTTCCGGAGAGAACAACAATGGGTATTTAGAATAGGCACCCATAAAAGGGGACTTAACGATGATATCCCTTGGTGTTCCCTTTGAGTGGGTCTATCATCCATTATATGTCCTGACATGACAGCAGTTCTACTTAGTTTAAGATTTCTGAGACGCTTCTTTCCCATACCATGCTGATAACTGAACTGGTACATGCCCACAGGATAACATCTTTAGGTGTGACATAGAATTACTTGACATATGCCCTTTACTAGAAATGTTCCTTGCCTCCCATTCTCCAGAATTATACCTGGAGGACGAGTTGCCCCTAATATGAGTTTTTTAGGCAATGAACTACCTCCAGATTAAGGTGATAGTATACAGTCCTAGGGTGTAATAGGGAGATCACATTAAGGATACATACCTGTAACTCTGGGCCCTACGACTATAAATGATATATGAGCCCTTCGAGCAAGTTATACGTGCAAGCCATCTATAACTTATGACTACAATGTTCATCATTTTGAGAAGGGGGACCGTCTCACGTAGGTGGCTAATTGGGCAAGTCCTTTGAATCAGAAACACATTTATACACTTTAGTTTTGAGATACTTTAAGTATTGTTTCCTTTGGTTATAGAGATTTTCTTTTTATAAAGATCATCCGAGGGCTGGAACTATATCCCCCATAAACCAGGTGAAATACTTTCTGGGTTAATTACCATACACACGGGTCATTTCCGCAGAATCATGCTCATGAGGGAAGGTCTTCATGAGCCTCGTCCCTGCCGGCTCTTCACAGACGCAGCGGTTGAGATCATTCAGCTCTGACTGGCCATGAAGAGACTGATGAAAGTGGATCTAATTTTATAGGTTAAAAATACACCTTGTGGACCTTGCTAGATGTCGGTACCACGAGAATGCCCCATATCAGTGAAAGTATGGTTTTCACTTTTCTATTTTGATTTAAAGCAGAGTGACTTATAATTCTGGTCCTGAGGAATGCCATGAACGTGTTGGTCTATGCAAGCAGAAACATGTCGACCAAATTATAGAATTGGGTAAAATCCATATCCCTATCTTACAGAGCTTGTTTTTAATCCTAGCCATTGGGGGGGTACCAGAATAAAGATTGTCCTCACCCACCAAGAGATAGTTTTAACTCACACACTAATTTTCTGTTTGCACTCTGCCCCTCCCTCCCCTACACAACAGAGAGAACTTGTAGTGTGGATGACAAAAAAAAAAACCCGCTCCTCTCCAATGCAGTCCCAGTGTGAAGAGGGGACCCTATGATGAAGCATGTCACCCTAGGGTGAGTGAGTGAGGGTTCTCGTCTTAACACAGCTGTGCTCCCCAGTTACATTTTTCTTATGTTGTGGTTTCTTTTCCTTATCGCCATCCCCGTACTTTAGTGAGATAGATTACATATTTATTAACAGCCATGTCTGCATTCAATTCAATGAATTTAACAAGTCCTCAACCCTTCCTTCCTTCTAAGGGTGAAGCTTGTATGCCATGGAAGGAATGGAAGGAATATTTCTGTAATTATATAGACACTTTTGATGACGAAGACTTTACAACTGAAAAGAAAAAGAAAGTGTTATTATATTGCTTAGGTCCGGGTGGTCTTAAAACGTACAATCAAATTGAAAAAAAACCATGTTAAGGTGATGATGTATTTATGCATGCCTTAGAAGATCTTGATGCACACTTCTCACCAATTGTATGCGTGGCTGACGACAGATTCAAGTTTTTCCAATGCAAAAAAGGGAAGAATGAAAATGTAGATGAATATGTATCTGCGTTAAGGGCATTGGCACTAACGTGCAGGTTTGGTAACCTGCAAGAGGAATTCATATGAGATCAGATTATTATGCACACAAGCAATCCAAATATTCAGGATAAGCTATGGGTGAATGGTGAATCCCCTCTGAAAGAAGTAGTTTCACTAGTAAAAAAAGCAGAACTTACTGGGAGATGTGCCAAAGCCGTATTGCATGAGTCCAATGAAATTAAACTCATCTGCAAACCTAACGTGAGCAAGTATAAAAAAAGCGGTAACAAGAATTTGAGTGCAAACGAGGTATCTCAGAGGAAACACGTAGGTGAGGAGAGGAAGAACATTGAACAGTCTGTGAGTAATTTTCAAAACGCTAGAAAGTGTTATTGTTGCGGCTCTTCCGAGCATGTTGCTAACTATAAGAAATGTCCTGCAAAAAAAATCAGAGTGTGCACTGTGTGGCTTGGTGGGGCATTTTGCAAAAGTATGTAGAAAGAAAAATACTAGGCGAGATAAAATGGTGCAGCATGTTTCTGGGGGCACAGAAGTGAACTCAGAGACATCAGAGGACTGAGATTCCTCTAACGTAAACTATGTATTTTGTATTGATCACGACAACCTCAATGTAAATTTCGCAAAGGTTAAAAAACCCATGGGTGAAGTGAAAATGGGTGGTGTGCTACACAATGTGATTGCTGATTCGGGGTCACCATTTACCATTGTCAGTGAAGATATCTATCTGGAAACAGAATTTCATAGAGAAAATTGGAACTCAACTAGATAAATTTAATGAAATTGCAAAAAGTTACACTGATGACACCATAGATTTCATAGGTTCCAGTAATCTTGAGTTCAAATTTAAAGATAGAACAGCTGTATGTAAATTATATGTAGCTAAGAAGGGGCCCTCTGTCCTTGGATGGGGTGATCAGGGTGAACTAGGCATCATCCTTAATCCTATTGGTGTTGAACCTGTACTTTTGATTAATGAAGCAGACAAAGGGAACTTAGGAGTGATTAAAGAGTTTCCAGAGGGGTTTTCTGGCAAGGTGGGTTTGTTAAACGACTTTGTACACAAAATTGAACTGAAGGACAATGCAAAACCCTGTATACCCAAAGCCAGGCATTTACCTATCTCAGTTAGGGATGAAGTACATAGAGAATTACAAAAAATTGGTATCTGATGGCATTATAGAGCAGGTGGAATCTGCTGAATGTGTTTCTCCATTAGTAGTAGTCGAACGTCCCAATGGTAAGGTCAGACTGTGTATTGACCTGAGAGAGCTCAATAAACACATACTTGTAGATCAATATCCCTTACCTCACTTAAACAAAAAGTTCAGTATCACCAAAGGCATGTGTTGGTTCTCCACAATTGATTTAAAGTCAGCTTACCACCAAGTGCCATTACACCCTGACAGTAAAAAATACACTACTTTCATAACACCTTTCGGTTGCTATCGTTTCACTAGAGTACCATTCGGTTTAGCATCCGCGGCTGCTCTCTTCCAGAGAATAATGTTTAATATGTTTGATGGAGTCGTAGGTGTAAAGTTTTTCCAAGACGACATCCTAGTCAGGGGTGGAAATAACATAGAACATGATACCCGGCTTAAGCAAGTCTTGGAGATTCTAAAAAATAAAGGCTTGACTATAGAACTCAAAAAAATTTAATTTGCCCAAAATGAGGTTGTATATTTGGGCCACAGCATTAGCAAAGATGGTGTCAAACCCAAACAGGGTTTAGTTGATGCTATAGTCAAAGCACCATGTCCCACCTGCAAGGATGATGTCAGGGCTTTTTTGGGATTAACTGAATATCATTCGAAATTCATTCGCAATTTTTCTGAAAAAACATATTGCATTCGTCAACTCCTCAAAAACAAGGTAACATTTGAATGGTCATTGACTTGCCAGCAATCTTTCGAGAAAAAAAAAGAGATTAGCAATGCACCCTTTCTCAAAGGTTTTGACCCTACAGCTAAAATCATTGTAACCACTGATGCAAGTAACAAAGGCTTAGGGGCAGTCCTATCACAACGTGACAATGAGAATAACGAGTGGGTTAATGCTTTCGCTTCACGTTCTCTTACAACAAGTGAAGAAAAATATTCTGTGATTGAGCGCGAAACATTAGCATGCGCATGGGCTTTAAACCATTTCCGATTATACATTTGGGGGCTCAAAATACTCCTACGTTCTGATCATAATTCACTCACAAAGATTTTGTCCACTGCTGGTTTACAAAATGCATTCCCAAGAATAAGTAAAATGTCTGTCAAATTACTCGACTACACTTATGATGTGGAGTACTGGCCGGGAGAAAAATCGCGTTGCAGATTTTCTTAGCAGATTGCCATTACCTCTTGAGAAAGGTGATGATCAGTATCTGGATGAGGATGATAAAGTAGCACTTCTATTCAGTGAAGGGTTAGAAGGATTTGCACTTTCTGAGTGGAATGATCACATGAGCAAGGACAAGGGTTTACAGCAAATTTGTGAATTCATTAGTAAAAAATGGCCCAACAAAAGTAATCTTAAAATGGAAGAAAGGATTTTCTCGTAGGTCAGAAATGAACTATATGTGGAGGATGGTTTACTTTTTAGATCAGGAAAAGTAATTCCGCCCACAAGTTTAAGGAAACGGTTACTCAGTTTATGTCATGAGGGTCATCTGGGGATTTAAAAAACCAAACAATGGGTCTGGTGGCCTGGTGGCCTGGTGGCCTGGTGTAGACAAACAAATCGAGTTATTAGTTAGAGAATGTGTAATTTGCAATGACTCTGACAAAAGCTTGAAAGCGTTTAAAGCATCTTTGTGTCTCATTGAATGTCCCAGAATGTCTTGGGAAAGAGTTGGTCTAGACATAGTTGGGCGCGTGGAAGGTCAAGATAGCACCCACAAATACATCTTGGTTCTTGCGGACCATTTCTCCAAATGGCCTGAAATTAAGATTGTGCAGAATGCAAATTGTGCCAGTGTGATCTCCTTCTTGGCAAATTGTTTATGAGTGAAGCATTACCCAAGTGTATCTTAACTGACAATGGCACACAGTTTACATCCACTTCCTTCAAGTCATTTTTAAGCAGAAATTGTATCATGCACAATACCACTTCACTCTATCACCCTGAAGGAAATGGTCTCGTTGAGCGCTTTAATAGAGTGCTCAAAGGTTGTATTCACCTATCAAGAAACAGCAACTTGAACTGGGAAGATGAGATCTTTAAACTTATCTGGGCTCTCAAAATCACTCCTAGTTTAGTCACAGGCAAAAGCCCATTCATTTTGATGCGGGGTAGACAGGCCATGAGTAACGATCTGAGTTGGTTGCCTGTGTCCTAACAAGTTGAGTCTTCACCTGATTGTGTGAGGAAAAAGGTTAAATTAGCACAAGAATGTTGCAAAGATTGGTTTGACAAAAAACATGGTGTGAAATGTGTACATTACAAATGTGGTGATATGGTCAAAGTTCGTTTAGGAAAAAAAGAGTCAGAAAAGGTCAGAGTAGATCTCGTGTCCTCTTAAAATTTGCAAACTTTACTGCAATGCTGCAGAACTAAGCGATGGAAAAATCTGGCACATGAGTAGGCTAGCCAAATGTGCATCTGGTGAGAAAACCCAGGGCGGTAAATCAGAGTGTAAAATTTGTAACACAAGTGATTTATGGTTGGACTTTGACTATGCTGAAAATGCGTCTAATGAGTCGCAGGTTAACTCTAGAAATGTTGAGGGCAGCAGTAGCACTGTTGTTGATAGACGTTCATCTTTATCTGGAGAGCGTTCCAGTCACATGACTGATCACAGTGGTGAGAACATCACATCATCAGAATCTGAATGCTTATTAGGCAACCAGGGTGCCACCGGCAGATTTGGAAGACTCATTAACAAACCTAAGAAATTCAATGATTATATCAGTTTTGACTAGTATGGTTTATATGCTTTCCCTCCCCCTCCCCACTGTTTTTTTCCCAGCAGTCTTGTATATTTCTGATTTTTAATTTTATTGTATAAGAGGAAGATGTGTTGTGATGATGTAATATGGTCATAGCCAGGGACCATTGTGACACAATCCTCTTTTCCCTTTTCCTATTGGCATTCCTCATCACCTCATTCCTCACATTCCAAAGTGTTCAGTTGGAAATGTAAGGCTTGGCAGTTCTCAGCCAGCCAGCTCAGCTGTTGGTCGTGTTGGGGTTTCTTGTAAAAAACTTACCTTCATAATTCCTGCGTGTGTCATCTTTACACTGCCCTGCATTTGGTGTGGCGTACACTCTATTTAACAAAACTCTATCCACAAAATTCACCCTAAACCATGCATATGGACTGATGTACTTACAGTGATGGCCACAAGTCCTCAGGGTAAGTGGTGTAAGGACTCCAGCAGTGGTGCCAGCCGGGGCTCCTCTGGAAGAAAAGGACAGTCTGCCTTGCTCCAGATAGAGCGGGTGGGCCATCAGCATGCTGATAGGGTACTCTGCAATGTTTGTGGATGAGTACCCTGCCTGCCAAACACGACATGAGGGCCTATGTCTGCTTTGAAGTTATGCCTGCAGGGATATTCACTAATCTTCCTCTCCTAAGCAGGCAGAACTTACAACTGTCTTATGCATCCGCCCTAAGTGTTTGAAATTCACACCAAAAGATGCCTATGATCTTCTTTATGTCCATACATTTACATACTGTGTAAATATTTATAAAATACACCAGTTTAGGATTCAGAAATGTACACATTTTCAAATTAATTTTATAAATCCTGTTTTCTCTAATAAATATTTTTCACTTAAATGGCCTTCCTTTCTCCATGGCCCATGTGAAAATTGGGGTAAGTGGTCCCCCTTACCACAATTTCTGCAGGAGTGACAACTGGATCTTCTAGTTGTAGTTTAAATGTGCAGATATGTGTGCAAACGCACTTTAAAATGTTTGTGACTATCAAAAGTTACACCTGCGTGGGCGTGAACCACATTTGTTTGAAATTTCCATTACCACTCGCCTGACTCGCTCCTGAGTGCAACTTAAGAAAGAGTTGTTTTCACCCGCTACGGAAGGCAAGAATAGTCAGAGCATTGCAAATTGGGTTTCTCCCTTTGACAATCCTCTGCTCACTTAGAATTGATTTCAAAGACTGTGCATTATAAGTGATGGTCAAGCTCAGGCAATGGGAATGGTGCACTGATAGGGTGCACTAAGCATGGTACACACCAACAGATAAAGGACTACGGTCTGATGGGAGGGCTCAAATGGACGAGCACCTGGGGCTGAGGTGATGTTACACCTTTGTCAGACACTCCCTGCGGCACACATTTAGGGAATATCATCTAGTTACGGCACCACCATTTGGTAAGGGAGCACCATATATGTATATTATAAAGGATTTGAAAATGTTACCTTTCTCATGTTTTTATGTCCCTGTTTCACAAGAATATCATTTACTTAAATCCTCAATTAATACTAGATACAGCCGTAAAGGTTCGTCAATCATGTCTTAAGGCCAGATTTTCAAAAAAGACATGCAACGCAGTGCAGCACCCAAAGAGGCTGCACTACATTGCGTGACAGAGAGGGAGCAGAAGAGTGCCATATTTACAGAGATATGGCTCTCTCCTCCCCTCTCCCTAGCGCCAGCGCTGATTTCAGCTGTCGTGTGCCATGCACACACCTTAGCGCCATAGTGCTATGGTGAGTGCCTGAGTCTCGCATAGGTTTTGTACAGGAAGGGCAACCTTACTGTACAAAATATTATGCCTAGACCAGTTTAAGCACTTTCCCCATTTTGTATGTGTGCTGCACAGTGCAGCACGCATGCAAAGCCAGAATAGAAAGGAGAAATAAAAACATTTCTCCTTTTAACTCCTCCTTTGAAGTGGCGTTAACATTTGGCACTAAGCCCTGTCTACAATTGTTTGTAGATAGGGTTTTGTGTCAAAAGGCTTGGGTGGATGCATGGGAATGCCCATGTACCACCCATGTAACACCCTCTTGGCTCTAAGTAACGCAAAGCAGAGCTTTACACTGTTTCGCGTTACTTTTAGGGTACTTTCCTGCACAGTTTTGCACTGGAAAGTAAAGTAGAATAAAAATGTGTGCTGGTTAGCGTCACTTTTATTATGCTAACCCAGCTCAAAATGTTTGTAAATCTACCCCTTAGTTTGTGGGAAAATAAGTACCAGGGCCTAGAATATTTCTCAAGAGGCCACTGCAGCTTTCACCACCCACTCTCCCTGCCACCACTGCCAAATGCCAATAGCAATGCTACCATCACACTCCTGCAGATGTGACACTATAAACGATTCCTGGCCCTCCACAGCTGCAAGAATGGCCTGGAGATGCTGATAATATTGTTTTTTATGTATTTTACAATGCAAAATCGTCTGCTGATTTTAGACAGACAGTACCACCATGTTTTCAACTGCCACATATTTGTGCCGGTGTCAAGAAATAAGTGCTGGTGCCGAGCACCGGTATACACCGGAACAAATAAAGCACTTTTGTCAATCACTATCTTTGAAGGTGTACACAGTGAACCCTGCCTCTTGTCCACCCAAAAAGTGGAATGATGTGTGTATATATTCATTCACCAACGGGGAACAGTTTCGCTGATAGAATCCTAAGCTATGGCTTCTCCCTCATCATACTTACTTCCTCATCTTCCTATGTCTCAACTAATCTTTGACTTTTCGTAGAGGCACAATGCCTTCCTCTGAGCTGATGCTCCATAGATATTTCAATAATTCATTGGGATTTCAGAATAAAAACAGAACACATGCCGATGTGTATCCTAGTACTGTAATCAACTACACTACATACCATAACAATGGCTATGACTTTTTTTTTTTAATCTGTTAATTAATAATTTTTTTCTTTGTTTATTTATATCCTATATTGTTAATGTAATGTTTTATGTAATAGACTTGCATCTATTTTTTCCAAGAAATACATTTTTGAATATCATTTTTTTAATACTTCACCTAATACTAACATTTAGGGCCTGATTTTGATGTCGGTCGGACTTGCGTCCGACCAACACCGTTGCGGGGAAGGACCATAGGTCGGCAGTTCCGACACCCCAATTAGGATGCGACCACACATAGTGCGGTCGAAAACTTCCATTTGTCAATGGGAGCTTGTGAAAATACCTGCAGCACAAGCTCCAATTGACAAATGGAAGTTTGTGAACATCTCTACACCATGTGGCAGGCACCTCACGTTGCCTGCTACGCGGTGGAGAGATGTTTAGGGGGGCACCACAGGTGCCCTCCAGGCCCAAGAATGGAGGCCACCGAGGGACAGGGGCCCTTACAGGGGCCCCCAATGTCGTTTCCCAACAGCATTTCCATGCCGGAAAGGCCGACATGGAATGGCTGTCGAAAACCGACATCATAATCCCGACGGCAGACACGTCGTCCTTAAGGGATTATGGTGAGTTTCCAACCTACCGACGGGGTCCTTGAGCCCGTCGAAAGGAGCCCGTTGGAAAGCGTCGGTCGGTCCCTCCGACTGCTGCCTCTGACCGCGCGCATCGTAATGCGTCGGTCGGACCGCAGCAGTAGATGGCGGTCAGACTGCAACTGATGAGCCGTTGGTTGCGGTCCGACTGCCATCGTAATTAGGCCCTTAATATAGTTGTTATTCTCATTCTGACATAACACTAGTCTGTTATTATTTCAATTATCTTTATTTGTTCATCTTAGTAACCCTATATTATGCCTTACCGGTAATTATTTGATTGGATTTTATTTCATTATGAACTTCATACCAAAACTGAGCACTTATGTTTTATTATTAATATAATTAATTAAATATTTGTTTCTTTTTAGCTAATACTTTTTCAAATTTTGCCTTTATTTAAAATAAAATGACATTGTGTGCTATAATTAGCAAAATATATTGATGTGTATTGATTTCATTAACATTCTTTTTTATTAATAGCATTATTTTCATTATCATATTTGGGACGTCCCCCAAGTCCTACTTTCTTCTCTTCTTCTTTTTTCTAATATTTTTCTCATTTTGTTATTAATAATAATTATGAATATCGTTTTTATTGCTCAAGTAAATTAATTTTGGGAGGGGCCCTGACCCTCATTACTCTTTTTTAAATGTTTTTTAATTGTTAATTTAATCTATTTTTTAAATTAGGCAAGTTATGCTTGTTTAACATATTTATGTGATTTTAACCAAATTAAATTGCATTGTTATATACTTACCTATGAGTGTGTAGTGTCTGGCAATGCAGCATAAGAAGATGGGATGCCCCATGCTCTAGTGTTCATCCCTTCCATTTACGAAACAGAAAGGTCTGACCTGACCTCAGAATGATTGAAGCCAGGGACCCATACATTACACACACAGAGGTCATCAAGAGATTCATCAAACCATTAAGTCATTTAAAGAGCACTTTAGTATTATTACAGGTGCAGGAAGTTGGAAGATTTAAGCTGGCGTCCAGCAGAAAATTTGCACTTTTGATTTCATCCTCTAAGCTGGTTCCCATACACACAGCACCGAGCATCACTAGCCCTTCTTCTCAGCTCTTCTTTTAGGTTTCCTTCATTTGATTGGTATTCTGTATTTTGTTAGGAATTGGGTGTAGACTGAAAGTAACTATGAGGTGCAGGTGCATTTCAGCATGCTGCTCTACTTTGAGTACTACTGATTATCAAAAAGTAAAAATGCCTTCCTACCCATGGATTTATAATATGTTGCTGATAAATGCAAACACAGGTTAGTAG